>CAOKZL010000136.1:1200000-2400000 GCA_948472985.1 Iguana delicatissima | reverse complement strand
GAATATATTCTACGTTTAGTCCAAACTTTAAAAGAAGCTATGCAAACTGCTGAATTCTAACCTCAAAATAAGTTCAGCACCTTTCAGACTAAAACCCAGAGCAGATTTATATACATACCTAACATGGCAGCTACTGGTTCCCACTACCCTACAAAAGAAGACTGTATTGAGTGGGGTAGGTGTTATAGAGAATCCCTTAAAATTGTAAGGTTCCATCATTGTGCTCTGAGGCCTGCTATCTATGGAAACACCCACAACACTTTGAGGATTGTTATTGGACCCCTTCCTTTTAATACTTTAAAGATTTAAAGAGTGAAGATGAATATGCCTCTTTGCTTCAGTGAAATCAAAGTACAGCTGATTTGCTGTGGCTGAATCCAATTAGTATAGCACTGATAGGAAAAAAAAGCTTATAGAAGGATGGTCAACATAGCCTTTCTTCTTCCCATCCCTTCTCTGCCACTTCAAGAGACGGAAGTATAATCCAAAGGGCCACCCACAATATACAAGGTCTTTCCAGACTTACTCCCCACTGCAGTCTCTCATGTCCCTTGAAAAGTTATTTTGAGAGGTCTAGAGACTCCCTGGAGCAGGATTTTATTTGATGAAATAGTTCGGGGGAAATGATTCCTGCCCTTTGCATTTATTAAAATGCTTTCTACTGAAGCACAGGTTTCTTTGGATGCCACATATTATTTACAAAGCATCCTCATTTTATCATCATATGATATACAAAGAGACCCAAAAAGAAGAAAGAAAATAGTCAGTTACATTGAGTGACACTTTTCTAACATAAAATAAAAGATCAATACAAACTGTTTGGTACATTAAATAGCACTTTCCTCTTAACATTCCCAAATCAAAATGAAAGTTGAACAATTTTATTCATAAAGCTTATAGTTCAGTAGTATTAGGAGAACAATATGGGCCATAGCATACTGTGCATCTAAGATTTGCCTTGTTGTGGCTCATTTATTTTAATTTTGGGTCTGTCAGCAGGGGAGGGAGGAGGGAAGAGAGAGAAGTAATTAAACTTGTGACTAGCATGGAGAAACATTTTAAATTCCAACACTGTAGTTTGATATCCAGTAGTTTCTCGCCATTTCTTCCATCTGTCAGATCAAAGTCTCAGAAGGGTTGCAATTTACTTCTGCTTAGATTAATTAATTAATTCACACAAAGAGCTGGCAATTAGAGACTTTAATGACTGATGCAATATGTAAACTTCAATTGGAATTGATTCTTTCCATTAAACCAGTCAATGCACATTTTAAGAGAGGGCCATGTTTTATACTAAGAGTGGTCATTGCAAATGGTGTTTCCGAATGATGAATTACAAATCACTTCCAGGATGCTTGAACCCTTGTATGAATCTTGGTCTGTGGACCAGTGAGAAATGCAGGAAAGAAAGCCTAAGAGTATACCATGACCATTCTGGGCAACTGTAGTTCTCCAGATGCAACCCCTCTCCTTCTCCCCCCCACTCCTGTTGTTGTTAATTTCCCGCCAGTTTGGGCAGCTTACAACAGTAAATAAAATGTTTTGTTTTCTTGCTTGTAGAAGATATTAAGGAAAGAGCCAGTCTAGCCTCTCTAGGAAGGGAGTTCCAGAGCCTGGGAGCAGCCACTGAGAAGGTCCCTTCCTATGTTCTCACCAAAGGTACCTGTGAGGGTGGTGGGACTGAGTGCAGGGCCTCTCCAGAAGATCTCAAAACTTGGACAGGTTCATGTGGGAGAATATGAGTCTTCAAATAACCAGGACCTGAAGTGCACAGGGCTTTGTAGGTCATCACCAGCATGTTGAATTCTGCCCAGAAACAGCCAGGAAGCCAGTGAAACTGTTGCAACAAGGGACCTGTGTGCTCCATGTAGCCAGTTCCAGTTAACAATCTGGCTGCAGCACTTTGGATCAGCTGAAGTTTCTGAACACTCTTCAAAGGAAATCCTACCTAGAGCACTTTACAGTAATCCAAATGGCATGTGTCACTATGGCTGGCTCTGATATCTCAAGGAATAGGTACATCCTGTCATAACTGGGTATGCTGATTAGGATTGCTGCCCATCTCCACTCTAGATTCTGCCTCCTCCATTTTTATTTTTTTTTTGCTCAATGTCTGGAAATGACCCTTCCATTTCATAATTCACAGCTTAATGTCAGCATTGTTGAACTTCAGTATATTTCAACTATCTCCAGCTGTGGCTGCTTAAATCAAAACTAATATATTGTTGTCCTTTACAAAATGATTTTGAACCATACAAATTCACATTTGCTGAAAAAAAAATTGAATGTTGTATAAGTGTTCAGTTGGAAATGAGCCCTTTGTCAAAGACGTGGGAAATGCTCTTTTCTTAAAACTTGATGGTGTGAATGGGGAGGGTTAAAAATAATGCCATTCTGTCCAAGAAAGTCAAGTGAAGTTGACAATTCCTCTACTATCTCCTATTTAGGAAGGGTATTCTGGCCAGTCTATACATTACGCTCAATATAAGGCTGCTATCCAACATCTCCCAGTGCCTTCTTGTAAAGTGTACTTACAGCAGACTGTGTGAAATCATCACATTCTGGACCTCTCTGCCTTCCTGACAAAGATGTTAAGGAAGTGGAGTAAAAGCAGGAAAACTTGGTGTATGACAACACCAAGATATATTTCATGCATTAAACATTAGCAGAAGATTTAGGAAGAAGATGTGGAACAGTGACTGTCACACATCCAGTGCAACTTGTAGCTTGGCCCTTACTTTAGATAAATTAGGAGACAAGTCCACAAACAGTTCAGTTGCCTAACAATATTACTTCAACCTACTTTGGATATGAACTGTTATATTTGCAAGGAAACAAAAGCTTATCAGAAGCACAGTGTCATGTATTAACAGTTCAGTCCTATACGTATGACTCAGAAGGAAATTTTGTTGAATTCATTTCCACCTAAGTATGCATAACCCTTTATGCAATCCTATATACCAGAGATGGGGAATATGTACATCTCCAAAAGTTGTTGGACTTCAGTCTTCATCAATCCAAGCCAGCACAGGCCAATGTTGTGAGGTGATAGAAGTTACAGTTCAGCAAGATTTGGAGCACTCCATGTTCCCCATCCCTGTGACACATACTCACGCTGGAATAAGTTGTACTGGAGAATAAGATTTACTTTTGAGCAGCTATGCATACGGTTGCATTGCTAAACCCCATTCCCATTAAAAATGTAGGGAAAATATTAGCTGTTTGTTTTGCTGTTTGGAAGCCAAGATGCTTTCCACAGATACTTAATTTTCATATTTCCCTTTCAAAATTTAGATCCTTGTATTGCATCATGCATGCAGTCCCTGACCATCTTTAGCTGCTGCATTGGTTTTATTGGAAAGGAAGAGTCCAAAGCCTTGGGCTCTTGACATGGGCTCTTGACATGGTGGTCCAGGCCTTAGAAGTGGTTGTGTTTGCTTCTAATTACTGTGTGGTCCAAAGTGATGTATTGGAAATATTGGCCTGGATCTAAAAGATCTCTGTTCTTCACATAACCAGAGCCAAACCTACATGGCTGTGTGATTTTTTTTGTCTACATCTCTTTCTTGTTGGCAAGAAGGGAATTTATATCTTATGTCACAAGGGTGTTGCCAGGATGAGTGAACTAATGATTGCGAAGGAGTACTCTAAACATGCTATAAAAATTGGCAATATTGCTGATAACATGCTTTCCAAGAGTAAATTCATCAAGAGCTTCTTGCCAGTTAAATACTAACTCCACAAATAAAAACTACTGAACGTTGTCATATGTTATCAGTTAATTAATCTGGTTGCATTAATCGACAAATGTATTAGGAGGCTTTCCTTCAAATTCTGTCCTTTCACGCAAACTCCACGTGGCATCCAAACATATAAAACCGATAACAAAAACTATAGCATTCCATTCAGATGGGCTAATAAAAACTGGCATGCCTAATTAAAACACCCCAACGGGAGCAGATTGGCAAGCTGTTGAATTAGCTTCCTTTCCAAATAGTGGAAGATAATTGCCCCACTAAAGCCATACAAAACATTGGGGGGGGGGAAGGAGAGAGAAAATAAGATTACACCAGGCATGAAACTATCTGGAAAATTGCTCAGCAGTGTTACTAAAAATTCATTTTGCTTGCTGTGATATTCAGCTAATATGATTATCAGCATTACATCCAGAAGTCTGATCACAGGGCTTGTGAAGAGACTGCAGTCTCACTAACAAAAACTAAGGGAATTTTATCTTTTTCCTGCACAGAACCTGGAAAAATTACTGTTTGGATGACAACTCTCTGCATTCTCCAAGAAGCATGGAGATTAACCATCCTGCCTAGGAGATTTTGGGAGCCATAATCAGAAAGCAACTCATTCAAGCTTTGGGCCTCCAACACTCAAGCATTCATCCTTGTGTTCTCTTCCCTCCCTTGCTCCATTTCTTTATAAAATCTAAATAAAAAAAAAGAGTTATCAATTATCTAGATAGACATAAATATAGGGTGTGAACTCCAACATTCAACTAAAAGACCCTGACTTACAGATAAAACAAGTATCCTATTAATAATCACTGAAGGAAAGTTACATTTGGACATGAATTTTGGAGGGGAAAAAATAACACAAATAACTTAGTATCATCAGTTTGACTTTTCATTATCCATTCAGCTCCAGCTTCTCATTTGTGTTTCAGCAGGCAGCAAAAATAGTTCTTGTTTAATATGCACATGGATAATGAAAAATCATGATACTGACACTGAGTTACCAGTGCAGGGAATGAATTAGGCTAAAGTAAGGTGAAATTCTCCCTCCTTCACGAACTACTCTTAACTAGTAGTCTGATTTTAGAATTGGTACTCCCAGTCTGCATAAAAGATCACATGAGTGAGCTTCCAATGCTGGGACTCAAAATCACGCTGATCTAGCAACCAACTCTGCATAGTTAGCCACAAATGTAGCAACAATTCATTGCTGTAGGAACCCTGCATGAGCTGCAGATACAGAGATAGGAACCCAAGAGATCATGAGAAGCAGGGAAGTCTTACCTGTGTTCTCCACTCACCTGCATCTACCTTGCCCGCTTATAACCAGGGGGCTAGATAACTGTTTTGTAGTGCATTGTTATAACACATTCTAACCTTCTTTAGGGACCATTTGATTGAAAGCTGTGGGACTGATTTCTGTAACCAACCAGCCATCTTTCCCTAAGGACAGGGGATAGCATGGTATGCTATGAGGCAGGGTTATTATCTGCTTGTACCAAATATTTATGATAGCAGAAGTGGGAAGATGCAACTTCGGTTCATAGTGGAACTTCTACCTATACTTGTGCAATGCCAGCCATAATTACCAAGAGCAAGGAAAGAGAAGGAGGAATAATAACCAATAACTGAAATGCTCGGTTATTCAGTAATGAAGGCACATATAAACTAATGATCATTCTCTATTCTTCTAAAGAAATCACTGGTATGCAATTTGACGTTGAGGGTTGAGTAACTCAAGGACCACAGGGCTACAATTACTTTTAATTGGTGGATATTGTTTTACAATAACATATTGCAAAAATCTTCCTCCTTGTTCAGAAGAACAACTGAACACTCTTTATATGCAAGACAACAAGGAATGAGCATGAAACAAATGTGAATGTGGTGGCTCACAATCCTTTAGCCTGGATGTTCAGATTGTCCTTCAGGGACTACTTTCTTCACTCTTAATTTGAATGTTGCAATTATTGAAAGGTATGCCTCTATGACAGCAAAATGGGGCCATTTTCTACCCTCAGGAGCACCTTCTCCTTTTTCCATATTAGACTGAACTGTAGAAAACTTCTAGAAGCAGATGGTCCACCCTGGAAACACGTTTCCTACTGCGCATGCTCCAAAAACCAACCCTGAGAAGAGAAGCGCACAGAGGAATTTCTATATCCTCCCACTGACACCTATGGGCATGTTTGATTATTTTTTTCTTTTTGAATTCTAATATTAATGCTAATTCTGCAATCTGTACAAGCAGTAGAAGTTATACTTGTATGGATCTTTTGGTCCATTTTAGCTTAGACAAGTTGTAGCCCTTCTCCAGCATCTCATTCTAATCTACAGAGTTTATTACATGCATCTGCCTAGTAAAATTGCAGTTTACCAGGAATGCAGAAGAGTTGACAGGTAATTCTCCCCAATATACACTCTGATGTTTTGTTTTTCTCTGAATTGGGGTAACAGATCATTCTCATTTTTATTTTTGATGAAGAAACTAGTTAGAGTGGTATACGTGTGTATACAAAAGGAAAGGAAAGTAGACGGGGGAAATGTGGGCTGCACACACAAGAGCTGGAACCCCTTATCCTGTTGCTGCAGTCTAGCCGTTTGCTGCTGATTTTTCGGTAGCAAACTGTGTTAGGGAAAATATGCACCACCAAGTTTCAACAGTGGATCTTGCAGCTTCTTGGGGCTGGGAAAGACTTGGGAGCTGCAGAAAGGGGATGGGACCACATGTGGTCTGCAGGCCACACTGTGCCAACCCTTGGATTAAGCCCTGAATTTAGAACACCTTTAGCACAAAGATAGTGTTTACAGAACTAGCGGATCTCTCAGGTCAGCTGGCAGAACAGATGAAACATTTATATGTGATAATCAGATGTAGAGCACAATTCTAACCAGTGAATGACAGGCTGACCCAGTGCTAGACCAACTAAATTGGAATCCCTCCCACTTAAAGTATACTGGAAAAATCTTAGGGTTATACTTACTGTGACATAACAGAGCACCAGTGTGGCACCTGCCTCTGGGATAAAGCAGCTTTGGCTTTGACATAGCATGACTCCTCCCTTGCCCCACTCCTCCTCTGCTCCCATTTTGGCTGGGCTGCTGGCAGAATGCTGAGATCATCTGGCTTAAGAGTTTTGCTGACAGAAGAGCATTTCTGTCCAGAGAAGAGGCTTGTGCCTAATCCTAATCGCTTACAGACAGCTCTTTGTTGAGTTAGGATTGCACTGGTAGTGTATAAACAAAGGAAGTTTAATACAACTCTCTTCAGTGAATCTGTGTGGGTCGCTTTCTAAAAGATTATTTCTACTTTTTAATTTATTTTTTTTTATTTTTTAGTGTGAGGGAGAAACAGGGTGGAAATTTTTTATTAGCCCCTTGCTGCAACTTCAGCAGGAAAGAGCTTCATCACCAAGTCACGTTCCTTTTGTTTATCTGGGGCAAGGCTCTTCTCTTCTTGCGTAATTCTTTTGTTTTCACTGGTGTAATCTTTGATTCACATGGGAGTCAGACAATACTGATGACCCTGTGCTGAACACATGGGCTTCTCTTAAGATATTATTGTCCCTTCCCTGGCTTAGATCCAGTTCTAGTACTAAGGTTTTGGCTGATGTTTCTTTCTTTCTTTTTTTAAAAATAAGGAACAATAGAGACTAATTTAGAAACTGATGGGAAAAAGCATCTAGAGGACTGTCCATCCCCACCCTTCGAAGCTACACCCAGAAAGCTGTGTACTTTAAGATTCTCAGAGATCCTCCACTACTGAAGAGGGGCCAATGTCACCAGCTGATTGACATTTGGCTAACCTCCACGTATTCTTTGCACATCCAGGGAACTCTGCTGAAAGCAACGTTTATGGTTATGATAATGTGAGCGTTTAAAGTTGCAGTCAGCCTCAGTGGGCCATTTGTTTTTTGGCTTCCACGGGACCTGGATTGCACCCAGGCCTGTAGGATGTGTGGTTGCCAAATCAACTTGGCATTACTAAGAGTCAGAAATGTGTGGGGTGGGAGCACATTGTTACTGAGGTGTCTGCTACTAAGGAATTTACAGGAGCATTGGAGCTGAGGGACATCCTAATAGCAAGACGTCTGTGGAATCCTGGACCCCGCACAAAATACCCTGAGCTTAAATACATCAGCTTAATGCATTTGGAAAATAGCAGGTCCTGATTTCTTCAATTTAAAAATAAGAAAAAAAAATAAGATTTACATTTAACTGTAATCTTTAAGGCAGACTGGAAGAATTTTCATACAGTAACTTTCCTTTTCTCTTTCATCCTATTTTTTTCCTTACACATTTGTGTGCACATGTGAATAGTTGGATGATGCACAGACAATGAAAGAGAGCTATTCTGAATTCAAATATGCAGCATAGCCATTGTGTAATTCACATTACACAAACATAATTTTTTTTAAGGGCTTTTACTGAACATGCCCTGAGTGTGTTCTCTTGACCCCACATGAGATCAACAAGGATATATAGAGACCTCTCTAGTAGAGTTATGTGTGTAATGGGACTTTAGTCTGCTTTTTAAGATAAAAACAAAATGGATTTACACATACATTAAAAGCAAACTATAAAGACAATATTTAATAGAAATATAATTAAAAGAAAAAATAAGCAGAAGATGCAGATGAAACTTCAGGCAAAAGCACAGTATACTATAAAGCCCATTCCACACAAGGGGGCTGCATCCCTGCCACTGCGCCAGGATGGCAGCGATCAACTGGTTGTGCTTCTGCATGATGTCATCGCCAGTCCATTGTCATTTTGCCTCCAAGTGGCACGTGTGGTATTTGCAAAACGGAAAAATCTATTTTACACCTACCATCACACAGCACTACCATCCTTCCCAGCCATGCAGGAGGGTGGAAGTGTGCTAGTGATGCCAGGTAAATGAGTCTGGAAATCCTAAAAGTGAACACAGAGTGGCTAGATGCACTTTTCAGGGGAAGCCATTTCACCACATAAAAGACTCTGTCCCTGATAACCTTTCTCACAGCTCTTATGGGCCCATGTGCAGAGACATTCAGATGTTGAGCTTAAAGTTCAGACACATCTGTACAGGTGCAAACAGTCTTACACATAACTCAAAGGCTCACATGCACATAACTTCTATAGAAGTTATTGTTTCCAGAAATTCTCTCCTAGTTTGGTTGTGTAAAGCCTATCCCAAGATTGCCGAGCACACAAATCTAAGCTTATTTCTAGGGTCCAAAATAAACAAAGGGAATCACAATGAGTGTTGACTTAATCCCTGCAGCTGGTCTTGGGAACTTCTCCCTGGACCAAGGTAGTTTTCATACACTATTTCCTTCTGGGTATGTCCGTTACTGAGTCCTATCCCCATCACAGCGATAAAAGCCGCCTCCACTGATTCCTCTAAGTTTATAGGCAAGATTGTAAAGTTGGCAAATATCCCCTAGCACAATGTTGGATGTAAGTCCAAGAGCAGCATGTATGTTATTTCTTTCCCCTCATTAGGGGTCTGCTGAAGAATGTGTGCATGAGTGCACAATAGGTTTGAAATCTATTAATCAAAACAAAGTTGTTGGTTCCCCCCCCCCTTATCTGCGTTGTTTCTTTGTTCCCCTTGCAATGTAGTGTAACCTTACAGTGTGATGCAGTGTTGGATTGGCACTTGGAGATTCAGAGTCAACTCCACATTGAACTAACCTCATTGGCTGAATGCGAGACCTTAGGCATGACTTTCTATCAGCCTGACCTACTTCCAAGTATTGTTATGGGCAGTGGAGTTTGACGGCTCCAGTGCCAGTGGAGTAGTGCATCCATCCTGAGTTTTGGTCTGAATTTTAAAAGAGTTGTCCAATGTTCTGAACCACAGTCCCAAAACAGGTTCATCACCTTGGATAATTCCTCTAAAATTTTGGTCTGTAATTTACCATCCCATTGACATCAGAGCCAGCAGGCTCCAGTGGTTATAGGGAACATAAGGAAAAGGATGGCCATGCTTACCACCTTTAGCTTGCTGGAGAAAAGTCAGGCCACCAATGTCAAACAAACAAACAAACAAACAAGCAAATTCTTGTTTCCAGTTTCTCTAGTTTTCTTCCCCTTTGGCTTCACAAACTAACCTTCCCAGAGGCTTTAACTTTTCCCTCACCATTTTACTTTCAGTCCCACTGCTCCTATCAATACTGCAAACTTGGCAAAATGATGCCAGTGGAAGATGAAGCATGGAATAAACGACCCCCTCTTCACTTGCTTAGTTAATACTGTGTGACAGTTAACAGCTGATCTCAAAAAGGCTGTTGCTTAAATAAATTTCAAGGTCCATACAGGCTTTTGTAGGTGAAGTACTAGTATTGTGGAGGTGGGTAGGAACAAGTATAAAACTTCAGCTTTCAGGTAAAGACTGACACAAGACATTTTTCAACCGTGGATGAGATGACACCTCTCACACTCCTTCAACTGGACTTACTGTTGAATCTTAGGACAGCTTCATTCACCACATCTGAAGGCATTCGGCTAGTTTGTGGGATACAGGGTACACAGTTTTTGCTTCTAACATCTTCCTGCTTCCTTCATTTCAAGGAATGGTTTTCCACTTTAGAGAAATAAGTCTTTATCAACCACTCTCCCTCCCCTGTTTTTATTCTGCAACATTTAGCCCAAAGTTGCACCACTCTTTAGTACCACCAGAGAAAGAGAAAAATATATCTTTCAGATGAAGATGGAACACAGGGGGATAGGGAAGTGATATTCGGGCTAGAATGTCTCTCAACAAGATATTTGCAATGGGGCCCAGTTCAATAAACTGATAAATATAGTCGGAGCAAGTAGCTGTTACATTTCACTCCCTGTTCTCACTTCCTCTCACGTTACATGTAGCCAGACATAGAATACTTTGCTGAAATACCCCAGGGCATTCAGCCCCAAATCATCACATTTGTATACACACCTACAGGAATAATAAATTGAAACTGCCAGCACCTTAGTCTACATCTGCATTCTATATGCTTGGAAAACATTTAATGTTAGCTAATATAGTGCATTCTAGCATCACATCTGTTACTTAAATCTCCTCCTGTGATATTCAGAGTCTCTCGAATTATTAAAAAGAAGTAATCAAACTAACATGGGTTCAGTCCCTGTGCACCACAAATCTCAGAAGTATTTTTCTGAAAAGTTAAAGGTTTATAAAGGCCAACACAAACTGGTGATTTAAGGGCTGAGCTAGACAATATCTTGGCAAAATATACTACATCCAAATCTGCATTTGCTAAGATAATGGAAGTATAGGGGCAAGGATGGGCACTGGGAGGGAAGAATTAGCAGGAAAAAAAGAGAGGACTATGTATCTCATGATTCTCCGTACAATGTTCCTCAGTGTTTTTCCTACTAAACTTGGTTATTAAAATCAGGTTTGGTGTCTCTGGTTGAGTATAAGCACCTCTCTCAGAATGCTCTCAGAACATTTGATCCTGGGGACAGAATGCAGGTTGGACCAGGCAGAAATTATGCAGGAACTCCTGAGCTGCTTCCAGACAACACTGTCATTGTGCAACCGCCATCTCCCCCCTCAGCTTAGGAAATAAAACTGTTAAGGAAGAAAAGTGAGGATTGATGCAGAACACTTATTGATTAGACATCCAAGGAGTGCTTCCTCTGAAAGTGCTACACAAATTCTGACTAAGATCAAAGAAAGATCCCACATAAATGCTACAGAGTGTGTGCGTGCGTGCATGTGTTTGTTTCTTCAAGTCACCTGTCAGCCTATGGTGACCCCATGAATTTCATAGGGTTTTTGGAGGCAAGGAATATTCAGAGGTGATTTTTGCCAGTTCCTTCCTTTGAACCATAGCCCAGAGCACCTGGTATTCACTGGCAGTCTCCCATCCAAGTACTAACCAAGGTTGATCTTGCTTAGCTTCCAAAATCAGATGGGATCTGGTACCTTTAGGATATTTAGGCCCAGGTAACCTGTCCTTTTATCTTCAGCACATTCAGTAGACTGCATGAAACCCAAGATGTGAAAGATATATTTCCATTGTCAAAGCTCAGGCCCTTTCCACATGGGGTAATTAAAACAATGTAGAGCGACCTCTAACGGAAGTCGTCTACAACATGGAGTGCGCTGGGGCGTTTATAATTTTGAGGTTCTACACTTCAAACCGCCCTGAAGCGGCCAGAAGTGGTGGCGCCGCGTGTTTTTTAAAAACCATTTTCAAGTGTTTTTTATAAAACACGAGCATGCAGCCCCGTTCCACCCCGTCGCAGCGCCCTGGTGTAGATTTGCAGGTGCGCACAAGTGCGTACCTGCAGATCTGCCCGGGGGCAGGCTTCCGGCTGGTGAGCTTCTCCAGTTGGTGGAGAGCCTCTGCCAGCCGTAAGCCGCCATTTTGGACGCCGCAGGATGCCGCAGGAGTGTGGAGCAGCGAACTCGCGCTGCTCTTCGTGGCGACAGACTTACCTGGCTTCTGGTAAGCTCCGTTTCTGCGCGTTTTACCCCGTTTCTCCCTCCACGTGTGGAAAGGGCCTCAGTTTTCCATATACATTGTTAACTTAAGCCATTTCCCTTTTCCATCATGGTCCCTGCATCATCATAGAATCATAGAGTTGGAAGAGACCACAGGGGGCATCCAGTCTAACTCCCTGCTATGCAGGAACACCCATCAAAGCATTCCCAACAGATGGCCATCCAGCCTCTGCTTAAAAACCTCCAAAGAAGGAGACTCTGCCACACTCTGAGGCAACATATTCCACAGCTGGACAGCTCTGACCATCAGGAAGTTCTTCCTGAGGTTCATGTAGAATCTCCTTTCCTGCAGCTTGAATCCATTGCTCCTTGTCCTAGTCTCTGGAGCAGCAGAGAACAAGTCCACTCCCTCCTCAACATGACATCCCTTCAAATATTTAAACATGGCTATCGTGTCCTCTCTTAACCTTCTCTTCTGTAGACTAAACATACCCAGTTCCCCAAGCCGTTCCTCATAGGGCACAGCTTCCAGTCACCTTCCTCTGGATACGCTCCAGCTTGTCGATATCCTTCTTGAATGGAGGTGCCCAGAACTGGACACAGTATTCCAAATGAGGCCTAACCGATGCAGAATAGAGTGGTACCATTACCTCCCTTGATCTAGACACCATACTCCTATTGATGCAACCAAGAATTGCATTGGCTTTCTTGGCTGCCGCATCACACTGCTGACTCATGTTCAGCTTGTGATCTACCAAGACTCCTAGATCCCTTTCACAAATACTGCTATCCAGCCACACGTACTGCTATCCAGCCACATCCTATATTTGTGCATTCCATTTTTTCTGCCTAAGTGCAGGACCTTACATTTGTCCCAGCAGTACATTTACCTGAATGGGAGCATGTCCTCAATGTTCACCTCTGCACCAGGCTGCCTGCCTGCAGATAGGAGCACAAGCGACACACACACCTTCCTTCCACAGTGCAGCTGGACGCTTTCTTGTGCTGCACTAGATTGCACTTCCACCTATTCTGTGTGGTTGCTGGTGACAGAAGCATTGCACAATCGTGGGTGATTAATGGATTTTTTCCATTAATGGAATATCCCGCAATAGCGACAGGTGGTATGCGTTGGCAGTGGGACTGCAACAACATTGTGTGAAAGCACGAATCACAGACCGCCAACAATGCGTCCCATTGGAGGACAGCAATGTTGTGCAAAAATGGCCTTAGACACTATGAATTCATTTCATGATTTTGAAGGAGAGCCAAGGTTCAAGCATTCATATATTAGATGTTTAATTGGAATTAGGAACATTTGGCTTTAAACCAGTGTTTTTTCTCTTTTTTCCTGTTTTTTTAAAAAAATATTAATTTTAATACTAAATAACATAAAGACCAGCTGACATTTTTAACATAAACATGAACTAAAATTAAAACACAATACTAAAACAGTGAACTAAAAATACTAAATGCTAACTGAAAGACAAAAGGGCTATCCCACTCCCAAACCAAACAGTAATGAAAAAGGAAAGGAGAAAAAAAATATTATTAGAGATCTGACTAACAAACTTACTAGGGCTACTAATATCCATAAATCCACATATCCACAAATTATTGCATTGTTAGATTGGATTCAAACAAATGTTAATTGATGAAGTTCACTGGTTGATCATGGCCAGAGTGTAGAAAAAAATTTCAGTTACGGCTTTCAGAATCTCACAGCTAGGATGGTTACTGGCCTTGCTTGCTGGGATATTCTGGGATACGTAATACGAAAGAAGTTTCCAGGATCTTACTTTAACCTAGTTACTTTTACCCAGCTTAAATAATTTTGTAGGAAAAGTGAAGGTATCCTTGCAAGTAGAAGAAAAAAAAATGTAATACCTTGATTAGGCCAGCCCAAAGTGTAAGTGCTATTTCTGAATATTTGGTAGTTCTGAGATTTCTAACATTCTTTGTTAGCCAAGATGTTGCTGAGAGGATAAAATGGGATAGCCACAATGCATGCTGCCCTCTTCTATTAGAAGAAAATATGTAACTGCCTCCAGATATAACCCTGCAGGTTATCTCACTATTAACTTCACCCATGAAGTCCATTTGCCAGCATTCAGAGTAGATGTGAGCAATTATGAAGAGGAGGGGGCAATTTTTCCCCTGCCTCCATGTACCACACCATTGCATTGTGGGGCATCAGAAGTCACCGCTTCCAGGCAAGCACTGGTAGGATGGATTGTTCACGGTGTGTGCTGGAAACGTGAGACAGCAATATTTGTAAGCAGTTTTCTTGTGTTTTGTAGTGGTTTGGGGGTAAAAATACTGTGAAAATAATATTTGTCACTTGAAAATAGTAATAAAATATTTTCAGGGGCTTTGAGAGCCTGCAGACAGCCTAAATACATTACTTTCTCCTTCCCTGCTTTAGGGGTAGGAAAGAGGAGAACAAAATAAATATGAATAGTGCCTTCATTCTGAAAGAAAATTGCATATTCTCCTGTCTCAATTTGGCAAGGGTGGTCCCAATTAATCTTTTTGCATCCCATTTTTCAGCTGCTTTTGAAATATCCCAGTCTCTCTCTCCTCCTCCCACTTTCTCTCTTTTGTTCTCAGCTTATTCAGTTGCTGCAAACTGGGTTCAACCTGCAAAACAAGTTTGCACTCCATTAAGGCATAAGGGTGGAGGAGAGAAATCTCTCCCTTCCCTGGAGACTCAGGGAAAAGCAAACTGCTTCAGCTTTTCCAAGAATGTGTGTTCTTACTCATTAATAACTTTCACCATCTCGACCACACTCTGATGTTACTCAGCCATACATATCCCAGCTCCTATCTGTGAAATGTTGGAGTGTAAGAAATTGCTATGTTCAGGTGTCTGTGCGTATGCTTCTTCCCCTGCAAGGAATGCCAGGACAATGCATATAACACTGCCAAAACAAAACAAAGCAAAACAAAAAAAGGTAAAATAAAATTACAACAACAAGAGGCAGGAAAACAACTCAAAAATCAATCAGTTGATCAATCAAATAACAATTTTGTCTGAGCTTAAAACTTAACATTTTAATGTTTAAAATGTCTGTGCAAACAAGAAGATTTTGTTTTCACATTTGGTTCTGAAGAACAAGCAGAGCTAATAGGAGATGTAAGGTAATGCAGTCACTGGCTGTGATCCAGCTGTAGAGTAAGGCAAGAGGAGACCTGATGGCATTTTGCAGCTGCCAGTACAGGGAAAAGCAATATTTGCTTTTTGCTTAGTAGATTTGAAAGCAGCCCACTGAGAAGTACATGCAAGAGGAAGAGAAAAATTCAGCTTGCTGACAGTTCCTTATAATTAATGTATTTAATCTGGCAGTTGTGATTAGCCATGGTCCACTGACAGTAAGTCAAGGCTATGGAAAGGGGTGAAATATGTGGTTAGGTGAACAAAGTTAATGAAAGCTCATTACTGGATTTTGCTGCTATATATGTTTATATGCATGTTACTCATTTAATTTTATTCTTGGGATGCCTTACGTCCCCAGTGTAATATCATTAACTTAATGGACTCCAAACACAGGATGCATTTGGCTTTTGGCAATGAGTTATTTGAAAATAGTGAGGGATATCACTGAGCCTATTTTTGTAGGATATCAAAGCAGCCATCAACAGACCAGTGTGGAGACCATTAGGAGAGGGCATTGGGGCACACGTCCAGGGTCCCTCTCAGCACAATGAACAGGCATGTCCCCAAACACAATGATCTAGCTTGCTACCTTTTCAGGTTAAGTGAAGTAATACAAATTTGCTGCAGGGGATGGGGGAACTGTCAGAACATTATGTCCAGAGTCTAAAATTATCTAATCATGACTGAGGCCAAGACTTACATGTTACCTGAAGCAACAAATATGAGATTCCTTGGTTTCTGGTTTATGATGGTATGCTATAGCTCCTGCTGCCATAGCTTCTGTCTTCTAATTGTGCTGATTCAAAGAAGTTGAATTCTGATGTAGGAATCAAAATGGTAGGCCACAATAGTTTATTTAAGTACAGTACACAGCAAGAGTATTAATCTACCCCAAGATAGAAGTGGGAAGATGATACGTATGATGTAGCCCCCCAGCCTAAAAGCCAGCATGGATTTCTCAAAAATAAGTCATGCCAGACTAATCTTATCTTTTTTTATGATAGGGTTGTAAGCTTGATAGATGAAAGGTATGTGGTAGACATAGCATATCTTGACCTCAGTAAGGCCTTTGACAAAGTTCCCCGTGACATTCTTGCAAAGAAACTAATAAAATGTGGGCTGGACAGGGCTACTGTTAGGTGGATTTGGAATTGGTTGACCGACCGAACCCAAAGGGTGCTCACCAATGGCTGCTTTTCATCCTGGAGAGAAGTGACAAGTGGGGTGCCACAGGGTTCTGTCCTGGGCCCAGTGCTATTTAACATCTTCCTCAATGACTTGGATGAAGGAGAGGAGGGCATGCTGATCAAATTTGCAGATGATACCAAATTGAGAGGGGTTGCTAATACACCAGAGGACAAGATCAAAATTCAAAATGACCTTGACAGATTGGAGAGCGAGGCCAAAGCTAACAAAATGAATTTCAACAGAGAGAAATGTAAGGTCCTGCACTTAGGCAGAAAAAATGGAATGCACAAATATAGGATGGAGGACACGTGGCTGGATAACAGTACGTGTGAAAGGATCTAGGAGTCTTGTTAGATCACAAGCTGAACATGAGTCAGCAGTGTGATGCAGCAGCCAAGAAAGCCAACGCAATTCTTGGTTGCATCAATAGGAGTATGGTGTCTAGATCAAGGGAGGTAATGGTACCACTCTATTCTGCAACGGTTAGGCCTCATTTGGAATACTGTGTCCAGTTCTGGGCACCTCCATTCAAGAAGGATATCGACAAGCTGGAGCGTATCCAGAGGAGGGTGACCAAAATGGTGAAGAGTCTGGAAGCCGTGCCCTGTGAGGAACGGCTTGGGGAACTGGGTATGTTTAGTCTACAGAAGAGAAGGTTAAGAGAGGACAAGATAGCCATGTTTAAATATTTGAAGGGATGTCATGTTGAGGAGGGAGCGGACTTGTTCTCTGCTGCTCCAGAGACCAGGACAAGGAGCAATGGATTCAAGCTGCAGGAAAGGAGATTCCACATGAACCTCAGGAAGAACTTTCTGATGGTCAGAGCTGTCCGGCAGTGGAACATGCTGCCTCAGAGTGTGGCAGAGTCTCCTTCTTTGGAGGTTTTTAAGCAGAGACTGGATGGCCATCTGTTGGGAATGCTTTGATGGGTGTTCCTGCATAGCAGGGAGTTGGAATGGATGCCCCCTGTGGTCTCTTCCAACTCTATGATTCTATAAGAATGACCCATTCCAGCAAGGTGGAGGTTTCAGTTGCCACCTCTACAAGAATGTGGTCATGCTTGAGCAAGGACAGCCAATCTCTTCTGAGACAATTCAGATATTGGGGTTGGCAATAATTACTGTTGCTCAAATCTGTACGGTTGCTCCCCAGATACCTCCATCAATTTAGAGTTATGTGCACACTTCCCAGTCACTTTATTACATGCTAGTTGTGACAAAGCAGTATATAAGGAGGTAGTTGGATGAAACATTGAAAAGAACACACAGAGAAGCAAACCTTTAATATTGAGGTCAGGGCTCATAACTCCCAGGGAATGGGGGAGTGAGCCCTAATGTCATGTAAAGAATTCCTTCCCATTTTCCATGTGGGCAACCCACAGAAGACTGGGAGTCACATATTTTCCGCAGACACAAAGGAGGGAGGTTGGATGGATGCACCACAGATGGAACAAAAACACCCAACCCCATGCTCAAATAGCTTGATAAAATCTGACCCAGAGCTGCACAGGGCTTAGTGAAACCGTGAAGCCAATGGCCAGGCTTTTCTCATGGTACAAACACACCCTTCCACATATGAAGTTAGAAGTGAGAGAGTCTCCTACAGGGGGAAAAAAACACTGAGAGGGAGGGAGGGAGGGAATAAAACTATACATCCTAGAGGTCGCTGTATGCTGAAATTTCTCACTCTAAGAAACCTCAGCTGTACCAATTAATTACTTAGCCATCATCTTACCTTTTCTTCTGGAAACTAATTGTGAAGACAGTAGATCATTTCTTTAAAAGTGGAAGGCAGTTTGAGAAAAGCTATTAGAACTATGAGTGGTACACTCATCCCAGAAATTTTACAATGTCTCCTGTTGTTTCAAAAATTTGCAAAACCTCACTAGCCAAAGGCAACAGAATGATGAAATAAACATTTCTGCATACTATTCTGCATACTTTTTGGAAACCAGTTCCAACTGTTTCCTTCAGAGGGAGACGAAGAGGGCTCCCCTACAGTCTTCCATTGGGACAAGAACTCAAGTAAGCCTGAAGAGCACAGCAGCATGGTATGTCTTCAGTCTCCTCTGAGCAAGAATCATAGAATCACAGAGCTGGAAGAGAACATGAAGGTCATCAAGTCCAACCCCCTGAAATGCAGGAATACACAACCAAAGCATTCCTGACAGATGGCTGTCCAAACTCTGTTTAAAAACCTCCAAAGAGGTAGACCTCCAACTCAGAGGCATCAGATTCCATTGTCAAACTGCTCTTACCATCACGAAGTTCTTCCTAACATTTAGGTGGAATCTGTTTTCCTGAAGTTTGAAGCCATTGTTCTGTGTCCAAGGCCTTTCGGCACCCTACCTTATCCTGGCGGCGTCCTGTAGGGATCCTGGCAGCAGCTTTGCCAGGAGGGGAGCGCAACAGGAGTGCTTCCCTACTGTGCTACCTGGGGATGGGAGGACAAGACTGCGATGACATCATGCATAACTGTAGTCCCGGTCCCGTCCTTCTCCTGTCCCCATTGTGGGATGACAATGTCCAGCAAAAAGGGCCCTGGTCTCTAGAGCAGCAGAAAACAAACTTGTTCCATCTTCCATATGACATCCTTTCAAATATTTAAATATAGCTATCATGTCACCTCTTAACCTTCTCTTCTTCAGGCTAAATATACCCAGCTCCTTAAGCTGCTTCCCCTAGGACATAGTTTCCAGGCCTTTTACCATTTTGGTTACTCTCCTCTGGACATGTTCCAGCTCATCATTATCCTTCCTGAACTGTGGTGCCCAGAACTGGACACAGTATTCCAGGTGGGTCTGACCAAAGCAGAATACAGTGGTATTATTACTTCCTTTGAACCAGGCACTATACTCCAACTGATGCAGCCTAGAATTGGATTGGCTTTTTTAGCTGCCACATCACAGTGTTGACTCATGTTCAGCTACTGGTTTACCAAGACTTCCAGACCTCTTTTACATGTACTGTGGTAAGCCAGCTGTCACCCATCCTAGTTAAAAGTTAAGAACAAGTAGACTATCTATAAAATAAAAGCAGATGACTTGCCTATTATGTTTCGCAGGGAGCATAAGAACCAGGGCAACTGAGAATAGGTTCATTTTGTCTGTAATGTATTGCTAATTCTGTCCAAATTCAATTGCATGCTCAGAACAAATGTTCTTTTTCACACTTGTTTGCAACTTGAATTTTTGGTTATATGTCAAACACCTGCCATTTGACATGCCTCTTGTATGACCCAGGAGGTCAACAGGTTTCCTACATAATGATAACAAATAGTAGTAGTAGAAACCATGCATGAAGGACATCCACGCAGTAGCACCACAAATACACATACATTTGTCAGAATGGAGATGAAGCCTGGAGATCAATAGTCCTCTTATCTTAAAAAAGGACAGTCCCTTCCTTTATGGGCTTTCCAGCCCAGATTTCTTTTGAGGATAAAGAGCATATAACCTTCCCCATTATGATGGTCTGGATTTTACTGACATGATAATAATTATTCCTAATTTTGCATCTTGCATTTTGCAGATCAATTAACATATGCGTTTTTTCATCAGTCTGTATTTTCTTTCACATCTTTGGCTGATGTACTTACTCTTTTATGAAAACACAGTGCCAGGTCCAGGCTATTTGAAGACCATATCTTTCTGTATGAGCAGGTTCTTGAAACCCAGGCTCTGAGATCTCCAGGAGGAGCCTTTCTCTCAGTCCCTGAAACCTTCCAGGCATGTTTGGTGGTAACAAGGGAGAGGACCTTTTCTCCCAGGGTTTGGAATATCATTCCTAGGGAGGCTAGCATATCATTCTGTCAGCGAGTGAAAATCTTCCTGTTCCCACAGGCTTTTAGGAATTAATTATAGGCTGTTTCGTTGATTTTTACATCATCTTTCAATGAATGTTTGAGTGGGTTTAATTTTATAGATTATTTTTAAAATAATATTTATGTATATTTTATGGATAATCTCATTTGTATTGGTGGAAATATTTTTAAGCTGCCTTGTAAATACTGAGGAAAAGGTAGTGTGACAAATCCTGAGCGGGTGGGGGGCTTAGCAATGGAGCACCTTAGCAACCCTGGGGATTTAAATTGATTGGCTGTTGGAACTGAAACCCAGGCTAGCCAGAGGGAGGAGCTAGATGGGAGTGGTGAGTAACTGAAATTTAATTCAAAACAGAGTTGAAGTTCTAGTGTGTGTGCTTGGAGTTGAGAGAGATAGAGATGTATCTGAGAGTGTGTGAGAGAGAAAAAGAAAGTGTTAGCTGGTTTTCAATATATTAATTTTGTGCTGGTTGCTAATCCTTATTCTACCAACTACCTTTCACCCTGACAGTGTGTTAAATAAAGATTTTTGTAAGATCTGTCTCAACAGAGTGTCTCTGCTTTGAACTGGGTTACAGACGCTATCACCAGTGACACAGTCATTGGATAAATAAATCCATGCTTTGCTCTATATCTGAAAGGGTGCCAATTTAGGGAAAGCAGTAGAAGGAGATAAACTGGGAGAGGAAGCCAGTGGGGGACAAAAGTGTAGAAAGGTGCTGAATTCTCTATGAAGGAAGAAATATAGCAGATGTAAAGTCAAAGGCTTGCATGGCTGGAATCCATAGGTTGTTGTGGGTTTTCCAGGCTTTGAGGCCGTGTTCTGTTAGTACTTTCTCCTCATGTTTCACCTGCATCTGTGGCTGGCATCTTCAGAGGATCTAGTGGCATGGAAGTGAGACAGAGTATATATACTTGTGTAGTCCCCAGGTGGGAGGAAGCAATTTGCATATGTTACAGTTAGCCTCTGTGGTGGCCTATTGTTAAATGGGATATCCCCAGGGTTGTATTCTTAGTCAGGGGATATGCATAATAGTACGTTAAGTGGATTAGCAATCTATTGTATTGTTTCTAGTAGAGGGACCTCCAGAGTCTGGGCGGTGTTCATTGGCATATTTTGAGTCTTGACTTTAGTGTTCTCAAGACTCAAAATATAACAATGAACACCTCCCAGACTCTGGAGGTCCCTCTACAAGAAACAATACAATAGATTGTTAATGTACTTAATGCACTATTATCCATATCCCCTGAACTCAAACCCGAAGACAAACTGATCAGCTTTGATGTGGTCTCTCTGTTCACCAAAGTTCCCACAGCGGACACCATTGCATTCAACAACTGGATTTTTCCCAAAGACATCACAGCCCTGTTTCAACATTGCCTTGCTACAAGCTACTTCCAGTGGGACAATGAGTTCTACAAGCAGAAAGATGGGGTCGCCATGGGAAGCCTGCTCAGCCCTGTGATAGCAAAGTTTTACATGGAACACTTTGAAAAGCAAGCCTTGGAAACTGCACCAAAAAAGCCCACTACATGCTTCCATTATGTGAATGACACTTTCACCATCTGGAGCCATGGAGAAGAAGAACTGGCCATGTTTCTAGACCATCTGAACAACATCCACTTGAACATCCAATTTACCATGGAAAAAGAAAATGAAGGAAGACTACCATTTCTGGATGTCCTAGCCATCCGCAAACCTAACCAACAGTTGGGCCACAGAGTTTACAGAAAACCTACACCAGTGGTTCTCAACCTGTGGGTCCCCAGATGTTCATGGACTTCAGCTCCCAGAAGCCCCAGCCACTATGGTCAATGCTCAGGGCTTCTGGGAGCTGAAGTCCATGAACATCTGGGGACCCACAGGTTGAGAACCACTGACCTACACACACTGACTGATATCTACACAAAAATTCCAACCATCACCCAGGACAAAAAAGGAGCACAATAAAAACTCTGGTAGACCATGCAAAAAGAATCTGTGAACCCCACCTCCTCAAAGATGAACTAAATCATCTAAACTAGGCTTTACAGATCAATGGTTACTCCAGTTCAGACATCAGAAGAGCCTCAAGACCCAGAAAAAACCACAGAAGTGAAGATAAGCAGCCAAACAAAGGGAATGTGTTTTTACCTACATCAAAGAGGGCACTGGGCGTATAGGGAAACTGATGAAGAAACATAACCTCCAAACAATCTACAGACCGACCAAGAAAATTCAACAAATGCTATGCTCAGCAAAGGACAAGAGAGATCCTCTAACTTCTGCTGGAGTTTATCGCATACCTTGCAGTTGTGAGCAGGTCTACATAGGGACTACAAAACGCAACATCCAAACACAAATTAAAGAACATGAAAGACACTGCAGACTGATCCAGCCAGAAAAATCAGCAGTAGCAGAACATGTTATAAACCAACCTGGACACAGAATGCTTTTTGAAAGCACAGAAATTATGGACCGTTCTGACAACTGCTATGTCAGACTACACAGAGAGGCCATTGAAATCCATACACACATGGATAATTTCAACAGGAAAGAAGAAACTCGGAAAGTAAACAAAATTTGGCTATCAGTACTGAAGAACACTAAAGTCAAGAGTCAAAATATGCCAATGAACACCACCCGGACTCTGGAGGTCCCTCTACTAGAAACAATACAATAAATTGCTAATGTACTTAACGTACTGTTATGCATATCCCCTGACTAAGAATACAACCCAGGGGGATATCCCATTTAACAATAGGCCACCACACAGGCCAACTGTAACATATGCAAATTGCTTCCTCCCACCTGGGGACTACACAAATATATGTCTCATTTCCATGCCACCAGATCCTCTGAAGATGCTAGTCACAGATGCAGGCGAAATGTCAGGAAAAAATACTAATAGAACATGGCCTCAAAGCCTGGAAAACCCACAACAACCTATAGATATAGCAGACCTTGATTGTCATAGCCTTGGCTTGGTCCAGAGATCTCCCTGGTTCTGACACTTAACAGGTAGGAAATGATTGAATAAAACAAACAAACAAGTCATCCACCTTACTAATGTGTCAGTTCCCCTGGTTGTCTGATGCAACACTGTTGGAGTAAAGCACAAGTAGGTAACATGGTGCCTGTCAGATGCTTTCGACAACAACGGCCATCACCATGGGCAACGATCCAGGATTGTAAGAATTGTCAGTCCAAATATTTGGAGGTTACAAGTTGTCATATTTCCTTCTGGCCCAACGTATAAGGACTCCTCTAAGAAGGATCGTAACATTCTGAGCAACAAGTAATGTGCTTTTTTGTTACTTCAAAATTTAATCGGGCAGTCATTTGGAGAATTTTTTGACCAAGGAATACATTAACAAAGCATTACTGACAAGGTTGTTACTAATGGCAACTAATTACTTTTTTTAAAAAATGCTAATGGCTTAGATAATGACTGTTAGCTTTTCCAGTAATGATTCCTAACATCTTCTTCTGAGGAGATAGGCAACTCCCTTAGGTTTAGGCAAGAAATTCCCTGGATAGAAAGGATTCTTTATTGAAAATGGGACCTTCTCCTTGATTATTATTGCCTCTTCCAAGTAAGATGGAGCCCTAGGGTGAGATATTTTGCTTCAGATGTACTGCTGTAAGCTGAAACCTCCAAATATTTTGTATTCACCCCTCCCATTTCCCAGCATATGATATCTTCTTGCATGGTCCATTCTGATAGCAAAATTCCTGAGATGAATCAAAAGAGCTAAAAGGGTGCCTGGCCTTCCTCCATTTGCAGCAAACATTTCCCATAGTTACAGCATACATGGAAGAAGCAGCAGAAAATATTCAGAGATGAAATGCAGCTTTTGTTTGGAAAACATCCCCTGGCAGAAAGCCTTCATTGTTCAATGATGCATTTGTGGGGGTAACTGCATCAGGAACGACTTCAGTGGCTAAAATTCTGAGGCCTAACTAAAATCTGAATGAAACATGTAGCTTTTCAGACAATTATCTGTTCTTTTTAGCAATTTGAGCATGGGGACATTTTGTTCTGGGCTTGTGAATAAAAGAACAATCTTTTGTTTGTCTTTTGAAGCACAATTATTCTATGTGAATGACAAAGCTACATTTTATGCGGGGGGAAAACCACAGATACCCTCACTGTGGATTAATGCACAGATCTGTCATATTTGGAATAGCATTTTTGATTTTGGCTACCATTTTGAAATCCTACTGTGAAATGTTTGGATAATTGCTAGTAAGTTTAGGTTAGCACCAGTTGTGCACATGTCATCCAATAGGAGTGAAATTGCTGACAGCTTCCTGGGGTGGCCATATGTCCTGATGTTAAAGAGACACAAGATAGTGATAAGGGCTGCCGAAAAGCTGAATGATAACTTGTGCCTTCAAGCAATGGCATCTCTCGAGTGAGCAATACACATTCTGTTTCTTCTTCCTTGCTTTGTGCTTCTTAAAATCAAAGGATGGGGCTTAGGGTCTGGATAAGCTGTCTACAAATGAATGGGCTCTGAGCCAAGCAAGGAGATCTCACACTTGGTAAAGGAAAAACATTGTTCACGAAAATAGTTCTGCTTTTCGATGCCAAAGGAAATCAAATTGTAATCAAGGGCTGAGAATGGACTGAAGTCATGCAGGCTGGCTTGCCTCAGTTTTTGGCAGCCTTACATGTTCCCAGGAATATTAAATATAATTTACATTTGCAGAGGGGAGAGGTTTTATTGGCTTGGAAATTTGTTTTAAATAACACTTAACCGAGCCACCGATAAGGGAGATGGCGATTGAGGAACAGATTTTGTTTGCACTACAAAGCCAAAACAAAACCCAACCCTCCACTGGTTTTATCAGACTTGTAGCCATTGCCTATCCATATTTTCTTGAAAGTAAGTTCTGCTGATTTTGATGAGATGTACTTTCAGATAAGAATGGCCAGAACTGCTGCAGCAGTCTGGCTTTATGCTTGTGCAAAGAACAGAAGGTTCAGGTGCTGCTTTTACAGGGAGCTGTAAACATACCAGATTAGGAGATGTGGCAAAAGTGGTAGGACTAAATCACATTTTGCTGTGATGTGAAACAATCTGCTCTCATCTTAAGGCAACTGAAAGACTGGTCTTACTAGTACTTACTGGAAAGCGGTAATAACCTTTATCATCCACAAAGACAAATGTCAAATCTCTACCCTGGAAATGCAATCCTGTGACCTGAAGGACATCTCCTTGATCTCTGCTTTATAGGGGCCTCCTGTAGTTTGTCAATGGTGAGGCAAAATTTCCCCCATTCACACTTGCTCAAAAACTTTCTTTTATTATCATTTCAAATGATGCAAAATAGAGCCAAGATACTGAAAACAGAGGTGTGCTGCAGCTGAGTCATGGAGAGTCCTGACATAAATTAGGCCCCCAGTCAGTGGTTGTGGGAGCAGCAACAAATGGTGGGGGGGGAGGACTTGCTAGAGAGCACTGTCACCTTGAACTTATGCCCAAAAAGAGAGTGAATATTTTGGGAGATTTAAAAAAAAAACCTGAGAGTTGCTGATAATACAACAAAGACTTTATTTAGTAGTGTACACACACACACATTACCCTGCTGTCTCTGATCAAACTGGGGTTTGGAGCAGAAGGAAGGTCTACAAGCCTGTTAACGAGAGATGACAGTGTGATGACTATGCACATTTGTGTACATGCTTTCAAGTCACTGGTCAATTTATGGTAACTCCATGAATTTCACAGGGTTTTCTTAAGCAAGGTGGTTTTGATCTCACCTTTACAGGGGTATATGATCATATGTAGTATGAGATCATACTCAGAGGTAGTTTTGCCAGTTCCTTCCTCTCAGATATAGCCTACAGCACCTGGTATTCACTGACAGTCTCATATTTAAGTACTAACCAGAGCTGACCCTTATTGTTTCCAAGATCAGATGGCACTTGGTTCCTTTAGGATATTTAGGGTTGGTTCCTTGGTTCCTTTAGGGTAGGAGTATGTATACAAAAAGGCAAAAATGCTTCTCTCATCAATACTACTTGCAACTTTCAAAGCAGCAGTGGCAGGGTGGGGTTGTGGGATATTGTCTGCCTCCAGCTATAAGTGAAGCAAGAACAGTAAGCTAAATACTATAGGAAAGTAAATGAGAGTAGGCAATGGGCAAAATATGACCAAGACTGAGTTTCTTCTGAGGGGTAAGGAGATAGAAGTAGCAACCAGTCTACCAGTCTGGAATGGCTGAACAAATGGCCTGTTCTGTACTTGCCTCTTTAAGAAGACCTTGGTGCTAACAGATCCTGTGGGAGGGAAATGGGGATGCTTCCACACTTGGAGACAGAAGTTAGTATGAATGTTTTTATGGGAGAAGGGGAGTTTACCTTCTCAGAGGCCAAGATTATCCTCAACCCACGAGGCTGTACAAATAGGCAGGGGACTACTGGATCATGGCATTGTCATAAGTCAGCACATGACTTGAGGGCACGTACACATACATTGTTCAGCAAAGTTGTTTATGCTCCTTTTAAGCATCAGAGTATGTAACTCAGTAGTTATAATAAATAACTGTTGAGCTGGAAGACATCCACGTCCGTTGCTTATTGCCCCTTCACCTCAGCAGTGGGAGCAATATGACACTTCAGGTTCAGCAAGCCATCAGTCCAGTCAAGAAGTTTTGGGAGGGAGACTATGTTGTTTACGCAGTCACCTGAGCAGATGTGATTGTGTGTGTATGTGCCTTCAAGACAGCTGTTGACTTATGGCAATCCCATGAATTTCATAGGGGTTTTTTTAAGGCACGGAATACTCAGAGGTGGTTTTGCCAGTCCTTTCCTCAGAAATATAGCACTTAATATTCATTGGTGGCCTCCCATCGAAGTACTAACCAGAGCTGACCCTCCTTAGCTTCCACAATCAGACGGGATCTGGTGCCTTTAAGATATTTGGGCAGGTACAGTATTTTAATATTTTCCACAGGGCAACATGTTTGTGGTTGCATTCTTAATTGTTCTTATTTGTAATTTCTCATTCAACAAAGTGGTACTTAGAAGTAAAAGTTTTTCTGACAGAAGTACTATGCTGCTGTAGACAGGGTGATACATTTTGTTGTTCATGCCCATGTTATCCCTATAAATATGATTCAGTAGGATAATTTATTAGGCCTGCCAGAAATTATTGTAAGCGTCTCTTTGTGTGTTAGCCATTGTTTAGACACATTGTAGGTTTTGAATAGAAAGGCTAAAGAAAAGAGAGCCATATTAAGATTTAACATTCTAATGAACATGGATGAATCTTAGAAAAGATCTAATTAAAAGCAAGTTTGTTTGTTTGTTTATAAGCCTTCCTTTAACTACAGCCAATGGATCATAAAGGATGGAGGGAAACTAGCAAAGGGATAGGAAGTATTCCAATGCTGATGTAATGCAACTTTTTGTCATAACAACATCATTCAGGGAGAAATTTCACTACACATTTTATACTTGTTATAGTATTATTTTAAATTATTTTGATAATATTTCATTCAAGATGAGAGACTAATTGAAAACACAGTTTTGTTTATTTGTCTTCCTCCATCCCTGTATCTAACTGAGTAAATGAAATCTGATTTCATGTTTTGGAAGCTCATAACTACATTATTAGTTTATTTAGGCATATTAAGAAGAAAGCAAACAGAAACAAATCTGATAGTCAATAAATCTGAGGAAATGTCAGTGGATCATTCAGACTATTAAGTCATAATAAGTTGCCTTAAATAAGTCATACCACTGATCCCTGTAATTCAGTATTGTCTCTCAAGATTAGACATGAGCAAAGACCAATGTTCCAGCTGTTGTTGGACTACAACTCCCATCATTCCTAGGCATTGTCTATGGCAGCTAAGGCTGATGGAAACTGCAGTCCAACAACAAAATAGAAGGCTGTACTTTGCCCATCCCTTCTCTAGAATGGCTACAACTGGTAGCAATTCTCTGAGACTGAAGAGAGGAGTGTTTTCCAGCTATATGTGGAGATGTTGAGGATTGAAGCTTGGACTTTTGCATGTAAAGTATGTGCTTTGCCATTAAGTGACATCCCTACCTGAAAGGTTTCTCTCACAACATTTAATTCTCCACTAAAGTCTAGTTTATGCTGCACTTAAATGCTCAGTCACTTTATTTTTACTAGTGCTGATAGCAGTGGGGAGTTGGTAGAGCTAATATTCTTCTAGTAGATGGGAGTCCATTCTAACGTCCTAATGAGAGGAGAGAAAAACCATCAGCCCCTCTATCCCAAATTTTGTCTTCATAAACTAATAGTAGAACTCCAGGAAGGGATCTTTCCATCTAAGCAAAATGGCAGAGATTATACATGGGACTGTCTGTGTGAAATGCATAAGCTTTTCCCCTGAGCAATAGCATGTTATTTGCCAGAATAACAAATCTTACAAAAAGTGCTGTTCAAGCTATTCTGGACTGTAGTATAGTAAGAGCATAAGGAATTATTTTGCCATATTAGACCAATGCATAATTCAGCGTTCTATTATGGATGGCCAAATGCATTTAGTGGCTCATAGGCAAACCATGAAGGTGATGGCCCGTTCTTGTTCTTGATCTCCTATACTTAGCACTGAGAAGCATGCTGCTTTTGTTCCATGCCTGACAACATTTCATGGATAAAAATCAAGACACATATGACGAAGCAAGGTCACAGTGTGTTCAAGATGACGAAAGCTATCAATGAAGATAAACAGACAAGCTGTCTTTAAAAGCGGTAGCCTCATTACAATAAATTTTCTGCAAAATATGAACTCAGTTTTCTAAAATTCTGAGATTCTAACCTGATTTAAGTAAGATACTGGTGCCACATTCTATAGACTATTTGAACAGCTATCTTCTATTGCAAGGAGGCTGAGCTGCTGTGCCACCAATATGAGGTACATAAGGATCAGCATATAAATTAGTTTAAAAGTCCTTTAAACATGGTACTGTGCCGTACTGTAGAATCTTGTACAGATGGATGCACTCTCTGCATTGTTTGTCTAGTTTTGGACTGCATTCCATGCTTTTCCATTAGTATTTTAGCATTGGCCATTATAGGTTTTTTGTTTGTTTGTTTCATCTCCTCTTAGCTAGTGTGGTATGATGACAAAAGTGTTGGGGAAAGACTTGGGAAACCCAAGTTCAAATCTCCACTCAGCTGTGAAGCTTGAAGGGTAGACCAGTCACTATCTCTCAGCCTAACCTACATCATAAGGTTATCATGAGGATAAAATGAAGATTGGCGGAAAAATAAATCTGCCCATTCTTGTTAAAAGGGATAGAGTACACACTGAACATTGGCCATATGATGGTGTCATCACACAATGGCAACATAGTACTTTGAAAAAATTAAGGTTTTAGAACGAGAGGACTTTTGTTCTTAAAAAATATGCTTAAAGTACATAGTGAAAAGAAATTCAAGCACCAAGAACAGCCTCCCTATACCCCAGCATTAACTAAATATGTAACTGACTACAACTACTAATACACTCCTCTTTTTTTTTAAACAGCAGCAAAAAAACTCCAAAAACTCTTACTTGCTTGCATACCCCTTTCAAGCAGTTTCTTATTTGGGCAATTTAGCAGGCCAGCCCTATGCTTTACTTTTGGTAGAAATGGACCTTTTCTGTTCATAATCATCGTTAGAATTATTTCATTTAGTTTTGCAGCAAACTGAAATCTTGGATACATTGTTTTTGGACTGCAGCTCCCAGAACCTCCACGCTATCTGGAGGATTGTGGGAGCTGTGGTCCAAAAAAGTAACTTTTCCAAGTTTTTCATGAACTCTGATATATTAATGAAAGAAACAAACAAACAAGACAGCAGGGATTACATGCCTCAAAGAAAAGATTCATATAGAATGAAAACAAACCTGCTCTCCTCCTTTTCTTGTTAAATAAAGAAAAACATCAGTCCTGCCCTTATTAGCACAGCAAGACAATGTCATGCAAAAAAGGCTTTATACAATTTAGTCTCCTTGTCACTTGACCCATTGAGCTCAGCCTAGCGATCCTGCGAATTTATGGAAGCCCTCTGCTATCCACTTTGTTGACTTCCACTCCTGCTGTGAGATCTCCATTTGGCTCTGAACCACCTAACTCTTTTCCCAGACCTTCACTAATTCAAGAGACTGTCCCATAGAAATCTAGCTATGTCATTTATTACTGTGACAGGGCAGATGGCAATGGGTTTTTTAAGAAAATGTGTGGTTGTAGAGTTGCATTATTTGTAGCTTGTTGATAGATTTTAGTACTTGTTTTTGTGGGAGAGGAAAGATTCTGACACAAGCAATTAAACTTTGAGCCATCAGCATTTAGTGATGCATCAGAAGTCTGGTGTCAGCAGTGTAATGTTGTCATCAAATAGCCTTTCATTAAGAGAGAAATGTGGAGTTTTAATTGAAGTTTCAGGCAGATGTTTGGTAAAAGTTATGAATGAATAGTTTTCTAATAGCTTGAATCAGTGGAGTATTTCTGTACTTGTTAACTTAAACCCATTAGTGAAAATATATTATGCAAAATCTAATATCTGCTGACTCTCAGTGAGTGGCTTGATTTCCATGGTTGCCTTATAAATAACTAAGTGGCATGTGCTTAAAATCAAAGAGGTACATCATCAAAATGATTAAAAGAAGCAAGGTTACCCAAAATTTCATTTTCCAGCAATAAGGATCACAAGGCAATTCAACATGTGTTTAGTTAAAATGTACATTGTTAAGACTTATCTTAATGCTTTTTCTTTTCTTCAGCCCTTGAGAACAAGCTAAAAGCTTTTAATCTAGATTGTTCCTGAAACCCATATGTGCAAATGTGTTACATATGGAATGGAATCTTGTAGATATTATTGTACTGCAAGTATACTTTCTCCAGTGGAAGAAATGGAAAATACTTATGATAAAAAAAACTGAAATAACAATAATAATTTGTAGCTGAACTAATTGCTTATCACACAGGCATCTGAGAGTACTTGACAATGTTATCAGAAAGAAATTCCCAACTCAAATTCCCAAATTCCCAGCTTACATATATTCTGCTACCTATGTATTATCAATGTAATAATCTCCTATTGATAGCTATGGACCAGTATGATGATGTTTTATTGGTCTTACTGGTATAAACCCAATTGTTATTCCCAACTAGAGTATATCCACTGAATAAATGAACTTACACTTATGTAAGTTTACCAAGTTCCCATTAATTTAATGGTTCTACTGTAGCTGGGGCTAACCATTGTGTTCGGTGCCCGCTCAGTTATCATAGCTAATGTGATCCATGAGGCTGCTTCAGGGATTGGAAAAGCTACTTTGGGTGATTCCAGATGATACAGTCCAAAAGCTGTTTTTTGTTCAAATTTTGGGCTGGTCACCGGGCATGTAGAAAGAATGAATCGGACTCTCAAATCACATCTGGCCAAACTATGTCAAGAAACAAAATTAAAATGGGTGGAGGTGTTGCCCTTGGCTCTGTTTAGAATTCGGTGCACTCCTCACGGAGTCACCAAACTGTCCCCCTTCGAATTAATATACGGGAGACCCCCTCAGATCCTTTCGGGGTTAAGGGGGGACATTCAGGAACTAGGAAATGTCAGTCTACAGCAAGAAGTGCAGGCGCTAGGTAAAGCTTTGCAGTCGCAGCGCCGTCATGCAATAGAAAATAGGTTCCCCATCCCTATCACTGAGGTTCACCTTTTCCAGCCAGGGGATGAGGTTTGGGTTAAGGATTGAAGATCTGATCCATTGACTCCCCGGTGGAAAGGACCAAAAACTGTCATTCTTTCCACCCCCACAGCTGTAAAGGTGGCTGGTATAAAACCTTGGATACATTGGACACGTGTAAAGCGAGCAAAGGGGGGTGGTCGGTAGCTGGGGACCCTACTAACCCACTCAAGCTCACCTTGAAGAAGCAGCACGGAGATTCAGGCTGAGTTATACTATTACCACTCTGGAATCTGGTAATTCCATGTACAACTAAGCCTGCACCTGGAGAAGGAAAGAAGACGGGGGCTAGGCTCTATCGCTGCTGTCCAGGATTCCAGTAGCCCTGCATACAGCCAGACCCCAGGAAGCCCAGGAAGGGACGTAATACTAACATGCATTTTATATTACTCTTATTATTCTCTATGTATATGATATTTGTAAGCAATGCTCAAGGGGTTGAAGAGATAGCATCCCCACGTTTGGCTGATAACTATTGGTTACACCTAGCTAATATAACCGGGGTAGATCATTTCTGTTTGCCACAGGGAGTTCCTGCCAATAGACTCATTAATTCATGTCTGATACCGGTGTGTAGGCAGCCAAGCCAAATCCAGGATAGTACCCACTACCAGAGTTTGATCTTTAGCCACTTAGATATGTCGTATGCTCACAGCGCAGATTGGGGGGTCACTTCAAATTCTCTACCCCTAACTGAGTTCACTTTACGAACTCCTATAGTAGCAGGAGCCAATGCTACCTGCGCGCACATGATAAATTGTCGGAGTAAGAATAGCCAATGCAAGTTGCTCCAGGACCTCCGATTCTTTGCAAGGAGATCCAAAATATATCTTATTACCAAGGTCATGTTCTTTTACCTCATGGCTGGTTCTGGACTTGTGGGTCTTGAACCTGGTCATACATACCAGCCTATCTGTCTGACACTCAACCTTGCTGCCTTAGCCGTCTGGTAACAGTCCTTCTTCCATGGCCTCAGAAGCGAGACCGTAGAGCTAGAGCCGCCCCTCTAGATGAAAACTGTGATGGCCAATCACACTTATGGTCGGACAAGGAGAAAATAGCGTTAGCATTCTTCCTGGTTGGAATAACAGGATTGGCTTTGGAGGACGGACTAGAAATAAATAGATTAGCCTGTACGCTAGTCAAAAGTATAAACGCTACTTCCAAAGCATTATCCTTGCTTAACAAAGAACAGCGGGAACTAAGGAATGCTGTTTTGGAAAATCGGGCAGGCTTTGACTATCTCTTCCTTCTCCATCATGTAGGATGTGAAAAGCATCAGAAATTGTGCTGTTTCAATTTGTCTGATAACAGCAATGCAATAGAAGCACAAATTAACAAACTGTACGAAGTAGTAAAGGATATAAATGAAGGGGATGATAGCTGGTGGAAGTGGCTCACATCTTGGTTACCAAACCTGAATTGGCTAAAAGCATTGTTTGTAATTTTGTTGCCAGTAGTGTTAATATTCCTGTTTCTGTGTATATGCTTTCCTTGTTTTATACAATGTATAAGTAATATGCTTCAAATTACTTCCAGTAAGACATCAGCTCTGTACGCTTTGATGGCTCAGCCTGACGCTGTTTTATGATATAACGTCACGAAATGCTATAATTGTTTAGAAATTATGCATTTAAGGGGGGAAATGATATAGGTATGAATTAGAAATAATAAATTAGAAATAAAGTAGAAGCTGGGGGCTTAGGTCAGAGGAATGGAGAAAGATTTAAGAAGGGTAAAAAGGTCACGAGAGCCAATGTATCACGTAGCTAGGATGTTGATCACGTAGCCAGGGTGTTGTTTGCTTATTGACTGGCTGCGGTAATTGTAGATTGTAGATAAGCACTTTCCGGGGTCTGAGTGCGGGGGTAATTAGCTAGTAACAGTATGTGGTATTTATGACCCCGGAGGGGCGATCGAGATATGCCTGTGATCTTTACCTGTGATCTTTGTGTATGCTGTGAACTTTGTCTATAAAAGAGCTGTGAAACTTGAATTCAGGGCTTTTGGTCTTTTGGAGACATCCAGCCAAAAGCCCGCACGTAATAAATTACTCTTTTTCTTGCTCTGTGGTCTCTGTGTTCTCTGGGCCCCTGCAACATAACCACGATTGCCATTACTGCTGTAAGGAAGAGGGACACTAATGATCACAAATGGCAATCTTTCTATTGTCCTGTCAGATAGAGTTTTCAAAACATCACTCATTTGCTTTTCATGTTGCGTTACGTGCCTTCAAGTTGTTTCTGACTTGTAGCACCTCTAAGGAAAACCTATCACAGCGTTTCCTTGGCAAGATATGTTCAGATGGGGTTTGCCATTGCCTTCCTCAGAAGCTGAGAGTATGTGATTTGCTCAGGATCACCCAGTAGATTTCCACTGCCAGAATTTAAACAATGGCCTCCTGGAGGCATTGTCCAATACCCAGACTACTACATCACACTGGTTCTTATGAACTTTAAAAAAATGCTTATATTCCTGAGTGTACCTTGTGATATAATGATGCCAGAATTTATTTGCATCAGCTCTGGAGTTTTGCATTTCATGTACCTATTAGTACTGGAAACATCCTTAGGGGAAAAATAATTTGCTAAAAATTGGTTTCCTGAAGATAGTGTAATATTATTTTTAAATTTTTAAATTTTAAATTTTTAAATTTTTAAAAAATATGGCTAGTAAAAATATGGCTACCCCAAACTAAGTACTTTCAAAACTCTTGATTTTGATGGGAGATTTCTTAACTCTCTTGCAGTGAAAACAATGAGTCTTATACTGGAGTATGCCTACTCCAAGTCTATGTACATAACATTCTAAAATACTCAGCCACCTCTTAATTCCAAGTCAGAGCATATACTATAGGATGTGCCAGTTATGTGTTTGATCAGTCCTGTGGACAGTATATGTTTGGCCATCCAATGAAATCTCTTTAAGTCCAAAGAAGTCTAGTCTAGAAGTCTAGAAATGGTGAGAGGCCTGGAAGCCATGCCCTATGAGGATAGACTTAGAGAGCTGGGGATGTTTAGTCTGCAGAAGAGAAGGTTAAGAGGGGACATGACAGCCATGTTTAAATATTTGAAGGGATGCCATGTAGAGGAAGGAGAGGGCTTGTTTTCTGCTGTTCCAGAGACCAGGACAAGGAGCAATGGATTCAAGCTGCAGGAAAGGAGATTCCAGCTGAACCTCAGGAAGAACTTCCTGACAGTCAGGGCTGTCCAGCAGTGGAATATGCTGCCTCAGAGTGTAGTGGAGTCTCCTTCCTTGGAGGTTTTTAAGCAGAGGCTAGATGGCCATCTGTCGGGAGTGCTTTGAGGGTGTTCCTGCATGGCAGGGGGTTGGACTGGATGGCCCCTGTGGTCTCTTCCAACTCTGCATCCCTATGATTCTATGATTCTAGTCATTTGGGTTTACAGAGCTACCAATTAGACTTTAAGCAGCCTACCTAGAAGGAACCCTGCTTGTGTTGCGTTTCACTTTCTATCTCATTTCTTCCATCTGTCCTTCTACTCCTTCCTAGAAATCCAATTAGCCACCAGCCAGGTTTCAGAAGGTGGCAGAAAGTGAGGTTGGTTATGCCAAAACAGATAAAGAAAGGGAATAGAAGAGGAAAAACACATGCTTACAGGGACTTGCCTGAACAACCCCTGATCTGAGCAAGCATCATCCATTATTTTCTCTACTACTGGACGGTTTCCAGAGGGACATCTCCTAATACTATCAGTCCAAAGATATTTTGTAGTTATTTTAATACAGCTGTAGTCATGTTGCTATAAGACAAATTCCGAAACCCATATTATAGTTAACAGTTTTGTTTGGATAATCGAAAAGGCAAAAATTAAAATCTAAGACCTCTGTTCTGCCTTTCCCCTGTCAACTGAGTTTCTGGGGTAAGCAGGAAAAAAGAGAGAGAGAGAGAGAGAAAACTGAAGAAATGGTGAGAGAAGATGAGAGTTATAAATGGAAGAAGATGATGTCTGGACCTCCTGTGCCCATGCAATTCTGTTAAGGGGGCAAGACGATTGCTCAATAAAAACCTTGACTGAAAGCATCTATTATGTATAAGCAGTTTGTAGTAATGGGTAATTGTGACCTTTATTGCATGGTTTTGTTATATGACAATGAAATGGGGAGTATAAACAAGCAAGGCAGTCCTTCTTTATGTATCTCATTTAAATTTGAGAGCAATAAGGAGCAATAAGGCCTTATTCCCAGAAAATTCACTGCCTTCCTATTTACTGGTATGATCCCACTGGCTGTGCTTCATTTATTCAAGCCAATCCTTGTGGCTGCCTTCTGAGTCTTCTGCAAATCTTTCTCTTTTCTTCCCTATTGATTAATGACCCATTGACTAGCATCTGTGGGTGGTTCAAAACATCTGGGGTTGCAGTCCTCGCATGTCCTACACTGTTTTTCTAAACAATAGAGCACAGATCAAAACAACAAAACAGTGTCTAGAGAAAAAAAACCAACAATCATAAGCAAAAGAATAAAGGAGCTCTTTAACATGCGTAATCACCACTCAAATTCAATTACCCCCCTCCTCCTTTGTGAAAGAAGGTCTGGGATTGCTCTGGGGCCTTGTTTTTCAGGCTGTGGCATGGGGGACAGATCACAGGATTTTTTACCCCATCATGTGTCATTTGACTAATTTGAATCAGATAATGTTAATTTCCCAGTGGTTGATAAGCCTCTTGCAGCCAGCTGCGCTTGTTCCCATGTCCTGTTTGGTGAACTTGCAAATTGAAACATGGCTTGTCCAACCAACTATGGAGGAAGGATTTGGAGACTTTATGGGAAGTAAAGAAAAAATTGGGAGAAATTAGTCATCTCAACATTCTGAGCATATAATCCTAAATGCATTTGTTTACATCTAAGTTTTGAATATTTCCACAAATCTCATCCATATGCTTACTCGCTGTTGTAAACTGTCCAAGGAGGCAGTTGTTTGAAGGACAAAGTAGCTATGAAGAAAAGAAAAAGAAAAGATCTCCAGCTTCAATGCCACTGAATATAATGGAACAAGCACATCTTCAAAGTCCTGTGGGCCAACTTCATCATTCTACTGCTAGAAATCATCTCTCTCTCTCTCTCTCTCTCTCTCTGTTTCTCTCTCTCTCCAGGATTATTGTGTTGTGGTCATCTCTGCAGCATAAAACTGAGTGGTTAGGCTAGAAGCTCTCTTGGCTTGAAGGAGTTACTTCATTTCTATGCTTTTTTAATCACCTAACTTATAGTTAGCAGTTGATATCTCTGATGTGACATCATTAACAGAGGTCTTTTTTACCCATTCATCTAGAAAATGACTAACACGTCTAGGCTTGGTGCAGCAGAGGAAACTGACATGTTTGAACTTGTGTAAAGAGCAGGATATATCTTCTTTGTAACATCTGAAATTAATTCTTTTTAAGTTTCCTCTTTTTTTCTTTACTGCTTTTCAACTTTGGCTGCATTTTCATGCATTGAGAAATTTCCTCTCCAAGTCTGAATCATGTTTCAATTTGTCAGGAAGGACCATTTCACAAAAAATACCAGTACCAAATTGTTATTATGGCACTTTCAACACCACCTAGAATATCTGAACTGTCTTCAAGGAGACTTGTTACTGCAGCTCCTAGGCCGCCTTGGTGATAGCATAAAGATATCCTTTTAATATCAATAATTCGGCTTTCTTCCACCACCCCTCTTCACGTGTTTGTGAGGCCCCCAGACAAGCATGAAACTAGGCTTGGCGGCTGCAAGCCAGAAATAGCCAGATTGCCGCTTCAGGAGACCTCCCGGCAAACACCCTATTATGTATGTGGACCACCTACAAAGGACTCCCTGCCCCGAGCAGGTAACTTGACTAAGCTGAACTATCAACTGTCCAGCATTGCGCATTTGCATACTGGCTGCTCCTTTGTCAGTTTGGACCTAACTCAATCATGCTAAATTTTGACCTTTCCGAGGCTTTGTCTCGCACCCAAAATCCATTGTTCTCACCAAGTACGGCATAGCCTGCAGTCACACTTCTCCCTATAAAAACCCCTGATTCCAAGACCCTCCTCGGATCGCTCCCAAGTTCCTAACCACCTTGCTGCCTCTTTGCTTGGCGAGCCTCCCCTCAGCTCCATGTGCTGAGCCACATCGAATCCCAGCATCGCTCTCTATTCTTTCAGACTTCAAGACAGGTTTCGTATCACCCAATTCAACTATCCCTCTGAAAAATCCCTCTGTCCCACTCCTACCTTTATTTTCTATAGTTGTCTGAGTGAGTGAGTTGCATACGCTGTTTGGCTGTATTTTAATAAAGATCTCATTTATTCTTTCAAAACGGTTTGCTTCTTGACTGGCCTGACCCTGTAGACATAGGGTTCAAGATCATGTTAAGTTAGCCTGCCTCTCATAATGCTAAAGCAGTGCTCAGAGCTAATTTTCCCCACCTATAGCTGAGCACATTTTGGTGTCCCTCACAGGACCCCCAGTAACAGGGTAACAGACTCCTATGTTATCCACAATACAGCAGTCTACACAAACAATTTCTCTTGCGTGACTGAAAATCAAAACATCTTGATCTGAATGCAAAGTTTTCACATGCTTTCTCTAGGGAAAACAAAACAAAAAAACCCCACTCCCCTAGCCATTGCCACCACTTGAACATGCAATGTTAGGGCAGGTTTAGGAATCTCCCTGATCTCCCCTCTGCCTCTTCATGTTCTCCCTGCCACATCCCTTGATCTGACAATGAGAAAAATATCTTCTCAGGAATCAGCTTCAACATATTGGTCATCCCAACCTTTATAATATCAAATTATCTGATCATGGAAGCAGATGGTGCCAAGAAAGGATTAGGCCGAGAACTTGTAATAATTAATGCTTCAAATGATCAACAAGGTAGAAGACTGGGAAATATTTTTATTATTTTTTCATTTGCACACTGCCATGGTGTATTCCAGAAAGCTTCTATAGAAATAGTGGAAGAAAATTAATCCAATTTCCAGGAGGTTTGAGAACCCAAGTAAATTCATCTCCTTCTCTGATGGGCCATAACCTTTACCATTCAATGACTTGCAATAAAATATTGTACTGTGGAGAGGTTCTGCCTAGGACACCATTTATCCATCCAGCCATGCCTCTTACATTGTTCTGCACACCACTCTGCTCTGGTCCATCACCACCATCTTTGATCAGTTAGCATTCCATGGCAACTGAGCATGTTCAGTTTTTACTGGACCATTTTGTTTTGTTTTGTTTTCATCTCCAGCATTAATACTCCCATTCTGTATGTGGATAGTATCATTTTGGCAAGGAAGTATACTTGCAGAATGAATTTGATATTATTATATGCTATGGAGTTACTGTAAGAGCTGGACAGTTTCTGATGAATAGTAAATAAATGTATTTAATACATAGCTTTGAAGAAATTGACATAAACTAGACTATCTAATTACAGAAAACTTTGCATGATAGTGTATTTTTGTTAAGCTTCTGTAATACTACTGGTGTTTAGATTTCATTAATTAGCATCCATTTCCCACTGTAGCTAGATGGTCCTGATTTTCTTTAAAATAAACACATCTGCAATTTATTTTCTGTGCTAATTGAATAATAAAACAAACTCAGTATCTGTATTCACTTCTTTACTGGCAAGTACAAAGTCAGCCACTGCTTCAGCTTTGAGAAGAAAGCAGAGCTCTAAGTTATTTAGCCACTAATTCTAAACTAATGTTTGGAAGGGAATAAATCCCTAAAGAATTCATATTTTAAGTTTGCACACAGAAGGCTGTAGACTTTTTTTAAAAAAAATCCTTTTCAAAAGATCCTTGACAGAGTGCAAAGTTGTTTATTCAAAGAGTAGGATAAATTAATGCACTCTCTCTCTCTCTTCTGAAGGAAAAGGTCTAAGTCCGTAGAAAATTGCCCTTCACCCTTGCTGCATCCTAGGCCTTTGTCACACATTTCTCTCGAAGAAGAAGTACTGCTTATCTTGTTCCGCTTTGAAGCTAGTTCAAAGAAGAGAAGGAAAATCCTGTTTTAGCTCTCGTTAGCCTGAGTCTGCATGACTCTGTGCTTTTCATATGGACTCCTGACTCTTCCGGAAAGGACAACCTTCAAAATATTAATTGAGAGGCTGTGAGATTGTATCTTTTCCACCTCTTTTTGTGACATCTTAGCTAAGTGTCTCATCTCAGTGTTCAAAGTCACAGATACAACTTAAATCCATTCTGTTTACCTAAGCAGGGCCATGTTTGACAGGACTGTAAGTGCTTATCAGTTGTTACAAGGAGGTGCTGAGCACCTGGTGACCGGGAGTCAAACCAAAAGTGAAGCATGTCCCAAAAAAGAAAATGTTACGATATTTATTATCAGAGTGTGGAGAAGACTTCAAACGCTGTGATTTTCCTCCCCCTGCCTCAACCCACTACATGGGGAAAAATGGCTTCTTTCAGTTGTCAAGAACGCCAACCTCTATTTGAAGGAGAGCATAAAGCAGCTTCTAAAATTTTGAAAGACCCTCTAAAGAAGCAGTTCTTGATTGCCTCATTTTCCACTGAGTGGAGCTACATACTATACTGTCTAAAGAGGAGAAAGCCTGGCATCAAGTTCAGTGTTTAAAATTACCTGGTGAAAACAAATATCACTTCTCAGTGAACCAGAACATTCTTTGTACGATCTTTCTCATAGTTCCACAAGTAAAATAATGATAGTTTTGCTTTAAGAAAATAATGACTGGAATTCACAATCACAGTTACAAATGTCTGCTAGGGTTGCCAGAGTGAAAGCTGGAGAAGCTCCTTTAACATCAATGGTTGTGGGGAAGAGGCAATTTCAGCAAACGTTGCTTGCTACTTGGTTATGTGACAAGGAACACCTGCTGAAATCCCCCTTTATGGGTACAGTTGCCCATTCCAGTTTTCACACTGGGAACCCTAAACTGTCTACAAAGAGGGAGAAATTCCCATATCAAAATAAGTCCTCCCTTTAATACACAGGGTGTCAGATCTGGGGAACCCTTTGAAGGGCAAAAAGTTGCCAATTATTTAGTTTAATATTTTGAAAAACTATCTGGGTTTTCTGTATCTGAATAAAAAATGCAGTGGGCCCCACAGCCTTTCTCCATCTCAGTGCTGATGTGCTAAAGAGCCCCAGAGCATGGTTTGAAACCGCTACCTAAATTTCATTGCAATTAGAGATCAGGAATCCTAAAGTGACTGAAAATGCACAGGTGAAAGCAATGAAAAGTCAAGTCTGCCATTCACCATGGAGAATCATGCGGGTCAGAGGAGCTCCATACTCAGATTTTCAGGCACAGGCTCACATTTCCCAGGTGTGTGACTTTGCACAGATCTAAAATACCAGTAATAATCACCAAGCATTAAAGTTCTCATAAAGGCAACCTTCACTAAGTGCCTGTAGATCTTAATATACATGCTCTAATCTGTTGGAGGGCGTGTCCAGCTAGGTATTTATGAGTCTCAGCAACAGCAAAATGAAGGCAGTTAGGGAAACTGGTCTGCAGATTTTAAATCAGGGATTGGAAAGTGTATCTAGCCAGGTGTGGTTATCAATCAATCAATAATTTTATTACTGTCATAGACCAGGATGCAGGTGTGGTTAGACTGCAGCTCCCATCAGGCCTAGCCTGTACAGGCAGTGGTGAGTGATAACTGGAGCTATAGCCCAGCAGTATCCATAGGCTAATGAATTCCCCATCCCATCTTTAACTGGTTAATACAAAAATCCCATGCATGTTGACTTGGAAGTAAATCCCACTCTGTTATTTATAAATGTCTGGATATAGGACTATATTCTGAACTGTTTATTTTAATCCTATACAATGCAAATTTATGAACTTGTGTTCTGGCATGACAGCAAGCATGACATAATGGCTTGAGCAGAAGAAGACAAAGACAAACCCTCTTTGAACAAATCTTGCTGAGAAAACCCCATGATAGGCTCATTTTAGGATTGCCACAAGTCAGAAATTACTTGAAGGCACACAGCAAACAATTCTGACATGAGTCCCACTGACTTCTGTGGAGCTTACTTCCAGATAAGCCTGTACAGGATTGCAACCTAAATATCCTTTTAACCATCAAATAAACAATTAAAACATTTTCACATTAAATGCAAATATCTGGATAGTGTAAATGACATTTACCATCTCAGAAGAAACTTTTGCTTTTGTACCTATAGTATAGAGGTAGCAATCCGTCTCTTATGATTACTTGAGAAGCCCCCTACCCCCTCAAAAAAAAAAAAAAAAAAAAATCTAAGAAATAAGCCCTGTGCAATTGTTACTCTGATTTCTGGGGGTCCCATGAGGGACACCTAAATGCTCTCCAAATTACACAAGTTGGGGAAATTAGTCAAAGAGCACAAGCTAGCATTGCGAGAGGCAGGGCAATGGAGCGAGATCTTTTACCCAGCATCTATGGGGTCAGGCCAAGTCAAGGAGCAAACAGATGTGAAATAATAATAGTTGTTTTTATTAAAATACAATCAAGCCAGTGTATGCAGCACACTCACACAGATAACTATAGAAATAAAGGTTGGAATGGGATAGAGGGATTTTAAGAGGAGGTTTTTGGTATGGGAAATACTGCACCTGTCCTGAAGCCCGGGTAGTCTGAAGATAGAGTTCATGGATATGAAGGTTCTCAGTACGTGGGACTGAGGGGAAGGCTCGCCAAGCAAAGCAGCAGCAAGGCGGTATGGAAGTTGTGAGCGATCCGAGGAAGCTCTCAAAGTCAGGGGTTCTTATAGGGGAAAATGTGGCCGTAGGCTAGTCCGTACCTTGGGGAAACAATTGAGTTTTGGGCTGGGGACAAAGCCTCTAAAAGGTCAGAATTTAGCATGATTGAGTTAAGTCCGAATTGTCAATAGAGTACCCAGTATGCAAACGCAGAGTGCTTGACGCTTGAGTATTCGGCTCGTCAAGCTGCCTGCTCGGGGCAAGGAGTTCTTCGTAAGTAGCGTGCATACATAATGAGAGTACTTGCCGTGAGAGCTCCTGAAGCGGCAGTTTGGCTATTTCTGGCCAGCCTGTATTTGTTTTGAATATTCCAGCGATTAGCAACCGAGCCTGTTTGCATGCTTGTCCGGGGGCCTCACAAGCATGTGGAAAGGAATGGGTAAGGAAGGCCAAATTATTGATATCAAAATGATATCTGGTATCCCCTAAGTCTGGCTAGAAACTGCGGTAACACAATCTTTCCTCCCTCCCTCCCTCCCTCCCTCCCTCCCTCCCTCCCTCCCTCCGTCCTTCCTTCCTTCCTTCCTTTAAATTTGTAAAATCATGCAGTAGATCATATGTTGTCATGATGGCATACAGTAAAATCTATTGTGTTATGATTGTCATTGGCGGTGATAATGACTATGATGAATAAATGTTTGCATGTTATGATAAGCTTGGTTAACCATGCACAAGCAGCATTCTCATGCTCCTCCTTGCACTGGGAATAGATGTTGCTTGTTAACTGTGATGTACAAAACCTGGCAAAATTCTTGCCCTGTGGCTTGTCTCTCTATCCTCCAAAAGCTCTTCTGGAACTTTTCTTTTACATGAAAGTTGGGATGTATTGAAAAATGTGCTAGAAAAGAGAAAGAGAGAACCCCCCCCCCTCTGAAATTTTCAACTGGTTGAACCACAACCTACAGCCATCTAGTTTGGCTAATCTTACCTCCTTTACTGAAATGTATGAGGAAAGGTCCACAGTTAGGAAGGTGATGTTAAATCAATCTTGTTGCTTTACAGATTGTTGAGATGTTTCCCATGTTTGGTTATGCTGAAAGTAATGCTTCCTGTTTCTCACATGAATGTCTGTCATCCTCAAGCAAGATGAGAATGCAAGTGTATTAATTATTTTTCATTTATTTATTTATCTTCTGAAGTTCCCAGCCTGAAAGGCTGGTAAGTAGATCAGTTTATGTGTTGTGGTCATTATTTATGTTACCAAAAGAGGCTATAATAGATCTAGCATAACACAGTTCTAAGTGCATGAACTGTCAACTGACAACATCCTAATTCAGATCTCACCTAAATGATATGTTTATTAGGTGACTAGAGAAGCCACAAATAGTTTCATCTTCCTTCATCTTTTGTGTGAAAATAATATTGATCTTTTGTGTACTATATGCTATGATAACCAAGGGCAGTCCAGGGCATTTTACCATCTAAAGAAAATAATAGGATGGCATCACCTTCTCTTATGCTATCTATAAAATACAAGTGAATTGATAATTAAATCCACATTAGATTATATTTTGAAAAACACATACAATTTTAATGTGTTTATTTAACATACACATTCTACATAGAATTTCCTGTAACATATGCAATTTATATGTATGTCTTCCTGCTAGACACATTTCTTTTGTTTGAAACTTTATCTAATGCAGTGGTTCTCAACCTGTGGGTCCCCAGATGTTTTTGGACTTCAGCTCCCAGAAGCCATGAGCATTGACTATAGTGGCTGGGGCTTCTGGGAGCTGAAGTCCACAAACATCTGGGGACCCACAGGTTGAGAACCACTGGTCTAATGTATACATTTTTGTATAGTATTGTGGAGCAAAGTGTACTGCAATGTTTAGAGAAATAAACAGTCTGCAAAGAGAGCCTGTATGCTGTGGTGGTTCAAGTCTTAGACTAGAGTTCCTATCACACTACACTGTTATAGCACTATTATTCCACTTTAACTGCCCTGGATGCACCCTGTGGAATTCTGGTGTTTGTAGTTTGTGGAGCCACTAGAGCTCTCTTGCTATGAATTCCAAATGCCTCCCCCTAAACTGCAAATCCCATGATTCCATGCGATATTGCCAGGGCAGTTAAACTGGAATAATAGTACTATAACAGTGTTCTAGGAGCCTCTAGGAGCCTTATTGCTTGAAACTCTTATCAGCCGTGGAACCCCCTGGATGACTTTGAGCAAACCACACACTCTCAGCCTTGGAGGAAGTACAATTCTTGCCAAGAAAACCCCATAAGAGGTTTGCCTTTGCCTTACAGTCTCCGCTAAGTCAAAAAGGCACACAACACGAACAGCAAGAACAACAACAGTCTGAAGGATAACTATATTCCAGTCTTCATAGTATTCCATAAAATGCAAATTAGTTTAGTTTGCTTAAAGATGAAGACCAAATGAAATAGTCCTCAATTTCTAGCTGATCTACTCTAATCCCAGAAAGGGAAGGTAGTCAGAGGGTCCTGGGAAAGAGGTAATACAATAGAAGAGGCCAAGGATGAAAAGGAGTATTTTGCCCAAATGGGAGAAGGGAGAGAAGGTAAGGTTCAAAATGAGGAAGGAAGAAGTAAATCAGGGGCCCTGTCACACTACACAGTTATAGGACTATGGTTTCACTTCAGTTGACATCACAATATCCTATAGAGTCCTGGACTTTGGAGTTTAGAGAAGGTTATTTAGAGTTCTCTGGCTGAGAATTCTCAGTGCCTCTCTAAATTACAAATCCGCAGGATTCCATAGGATGCAGCCATGGAAAGTTAAAGTGGAAACATAGCACTATAATTATCTAGTGTCAGTCACGTAGGGACGTGGGGGCAGGGGAGATTAGCCCTGGGTGGCAATGTTTTTGGGGTGTCATGACCCCTATCCACACCCCTGTGTGTCCTGGCCACGCCCCCACACACCGCAACCACGCCCCCGCGTACAGCGACCATGCCTCTCATGCCATAGCCCAGCCCCCTGTCCCCCTACACACACTCCAAGCTCCGCCACTGTCTAGTGTGAAAGGGCCCAAAGAGAAAGAAGGAGCAGAGAGATGTGAACATGATCAGTATGTGATCAGCCATTAGGCATTAACCATGCATGCCTTCTTATGTTTACTCCATGTTCGAAATTTCTTCCTCTTTTTTTGTCCTTGGTTTTGAAAATTCCTGCTGCAGGCACATGTTTAATAAATCTGTTATATTACCAAAGCCTGTATAAATCCTAAATAACTAATCCATGTTTAATATAAGGCTCTGCAAAGGCGTCCACGTGTTCATATGAATTAAATAGCCAAATGTTTAGGAGCAGACTTCTCCTTTAACGTAACACAAAAAGGGACTGATCTTATTGTCAGCTGATGCAGCAGCCAAATAACTCCATTGTACTAATGTCTGTTTATTCACTGCAGGATCTCCTTCCCATCTAGCTCTTTGATTTCTTCCTTTGTTGTAATCCATCTATGAACAGACTCTCACTTGTGTCAGTCTTCAGGTAACAGCTTGCAGTAGGCTGGAATCAGCCCATAAAAATACAATGTGTAATCTTGAGGACTTCCTGTACAGGAAGGCATAAGTTCAGACCAAACGGCACCAAGCAAACAATGTGACCTGCAATGACTTATGAGAATAAACAAACCAGGTGAAGAGTTAACTTTCTGCTAAGGATTTTCTCAGCAATTTCAAAAGGATTAAGGGTTAGACCCACTGAAAGTGAAATTACAATTTATTTCTACTAGAATTGAATAAACCTGTTCACTGAGATGTTCAGAAAAGTGTTAGATTTCCTTCCCTAGGTTAGAGAAACAGCAAAATAATGTCTCACTCCTTTAACTTTGCAATTTTTAATTGAGGCATTGCTGTCAGCCATGGATTTCAAAGCTTAATGAAACAATAGCCATGTTTCTAGTTTTAATATTCTGCATAGTTTCATCTTTAAGTTACAGTTACAGGCACTTGCCCCCACCCTGACTTTTAGATAGATATTTAAGTACTGATGTACTTTGTCAGGCTTGATATTATGTTGCCTGGAAAACTGCAGTTGTGGGAAAGTTTTCCTCCTGCTCTCAGTTCCCCTGTTCCTTGCCCAGTGGATCTCCACTGAGCATAATGAACAGAAATCTGTGACTCATAGAGCGAGCACTTTTAAAGGGGGTTTCCCAGTGTAGCAAAGCCCTTGTAATCCCAACAGAAATTCAGTGCTACATTTCATTTAAGAAACTGCTATGCTTCATCAAACAAATGATCCATTTAGTCTGCATCCAGACTGGGAGAATAGCCAGATCTAGCTGCTGCAAGACACTTTAAAAGCACAAAACACTGATTCCATCCTTCCATATACCCCCAGCTTCTCAGCAGTTTCAAATATTAGGAGTACCGAAAGCACTATGTCCTTTTATGTTGAAGCTGAAGGAAACCAAATTTAAATGAAACAAAACAGTGTGCCATAATCAGCAGTCTTCCTCCTTGAGGCACTCTGAAGTATCACCTGCTGGTTGCCAAAGGGTAGAAGCATATTCCCTTATGTAAGACCATTCTCACAAGGACCGTTACTGATACTAGAAGATATGCAATCTCCTTCCTTAATCTACAGTTCTGGGAAAATGGAAAGATAATATTTTGGAAGATTTAGAAATACAAGAATTATACAAACCACACCAGCCAGCATGGTGTAATAGTTTGAGTTTCAGATTAGGACTCTGGGGGACCAGCGTTTGAATACTCAGCCCTAGAAACTCACTGGATCACCTTTGGCAAGTCACACACTCTCAGCCTAAGAAGAAGGCAATAATAAACCTCCTCAGCATAAATCTTGACAAGAAAACCCCATAACTGAGTCATCATAAGTCAGACTTGACTTGAAGGCACATAACAAGCATAGTATTCCTTCCTAACCTTGTGCCCTTCAGGGGCTAGAAACAATGCTGTGTCCATGGCACTACTGGGACTTCCTTCCCCTACCTCTTACAGCATTCTGCAGTTCTGAAAATGTGCTCTGGAGGGTTCCCCCTTCTCAGGCCAGGTGTTAAGGATGCACAGGGGCTGCAAGAGGGAGGGGCAGTGCTCTCCCCGAGTGCATGGAACCAGCCTCCACTCATGGAAGTCACATTGTTGGATGCTGGCCCTGATCTACAGCTCCCAGAGTTCTGAACCATTGGCTATGCCTGCTGGAGCTAATGGAAATAAATGTCCAAAACATCTGGAAGGCACCAGGCTGAGGAAGGCTGAATCATAGGATCATTTTGGAAGCTCCTTTTTAATTTTCAGTTGATAGAAGCTGCTGTCTGCTAATTGCTGTGGATACTATCTAGTCTCCCACTACTTCTTATCATGATATTGAACAGTAAATTGTGGTGTTCCATTCACTTTCTTCCATCTTGTACATGATTTGGCATATGACAGTCTTCTCTCTATCATCTCTTGTCTAAGATTCCTCATATCTTTTCCTGTGCAGAAGGCATTCCAATATATTGATTGCAACTTGCCTGAAAAGTTCATGTGAATAACATTTTTCCCTCACAATTTCATTCTTTTTTTTTTTTTGACCTATGGAGTAGATAGGGCATATAACGCTGTAGTCATGAGCTGCACATACCAAATCTGACTAGTTTCACATGAGGCACTTAAGTGTTAAAATCCCTCTTCAGCAACTATGCATGTTGCTGTGCGTAGAGGTGTAACTGCAAGCATGCTGTTGAATACCTGCAACCGAGTCCTTGTTTTCAATCATGTCTGGTTTCTGCCATGTGTTGAGCTTGTTTTTCTTTTCCCGCAGAAGCACCCAACAGCTGCTTTTCTTCAAATTTCCCTCTTCTTTAATCTTGTCAGCTACAACCCTGATGCTATTTTATTAGACATAATTTGCCTTCTAAAAAGACAGAATTCTACTCCCAAGATTCTGCACTATGATGTTACAATGATCTGCTCTTTTGTACAGTTGATTGGATGTACATTTCATTTTAACCCACCTGTCTGGAGTGGTCCCAGCTTGGGTCAGGGCATTCTATCTTCTGTCTCCATAGCTGCAATTTTGCACACTCTCAGCTTTTGCCCAATGTTTTCCAAAATGAAAGCGTCATTCCTCCTTAGTCCAGAAAACACTATGAAATTCATGGGGTCACCATAAGTTGACAGGCAACTTGAAGGCATACACACATACACACACACACTGCAGGAGTGGGTGCAGAGGAGTAACACCCTGATTTTATCACAGTCATGCATCAGCTCCCTGGGTAGGTTAACCTTCCACTTGGATATAACGTGGCTGCCTCTGATCTAAATCCAATTGCTGGCCCCTGCTAGAGTAGAACTGTTGAATCAATTATTGAATAGTATGTCAACAGTTATGGGAATCCTATTGATTCAAGAGGCCTACTCTAGTCAGGGCTCGCAGTTCAATCTATATCCAGTCCATCTTGCTTCTGTGCCAATTGCCACGCATTATCATCTTCCTACTTGCTTGATAGCCAAGATCAGTCCTGGAGAGGAAGGATGAAGTAGGAATGATTGGAACTAGGATACAAACACGTTTATCTTTGCCAAGTCTGAGAAAGAACAGAAAAAAGATTTCAAGAGTGCTCACATCATCCTAATTCATTCACAGAACATATAATATGTTAGTAACAATATGCTCCCTGCTCCACCTCTATGGCTAAGTGTTCAGCATTAATGAAACAAAGACTATGCATACATTCTGAATGCCTGAGTGTAATAATGAATTGAATGAGGTCCAATAAATTCAGACTCACTCCAGTTGAAAGCACTAATGCTGGTGCACAATTTTTTCCCCAACTGAATGGTGCACAGTCTGTTTTAGACAGGATTTCCCTTCCTTTAATTTCTTTGGGGCCAGAGGACCACTTATGCCCACTGGGACTCACCCTCAATTTCACCATCCTCTCCAGGCTAAATCAGAAACGACCAGTTTAACCTATGACAAGACACATGGCTATATGACAGTTCGACTATAATAAAGCACATAGGGGTGGTATGCCTTGTTATTCTCTGGGACCATGAGAAAAATAAATCTGATTCCCATTATCAATCTCTGTGCATGTAGATTTTTTAAAAAAATGTCCAATCTTAAGAAAATTAGGCTTCCCACTAAAATAAGTGTCCTTGTTGACATTTCCCTCAATACATTGACTTCCTCTCCAGGACAAAGTTTACTTTCCCAAGTTATCTAAAAAGAGTTGACCTACTGGTTTTCCTGTTGGTATTTTTTCCTCTCTTTATATAGATTGAATGTTGTAAACAAGCTACTGCTGTATAATGCTTTTGGTTTTAAGGGGGATAGATTACTTCAAACGTACCATGATGGAACTCTTGCCTCAGACAAATTAACTTTGAAATTAACTCCCAAGAAGGAATGTTATTTCTTGAAACCAAGAAGGGCTCTCCCTTTCTCTCTGTCTCTTGCTGCCTTTGCAAACCAACATCCCAATGGTTTAGAAAAACAGGAAACAATTTTCACAGTTCATTCACGCAACCAGTGAAATGTGAAATAGGCTAGGTTAAAAACCTGGACCTCCTCTGTTTCACATGGTAAAAGACTTCACATAGAGCTCCTTTAGAGAAGATAAGCACCAATGCATTCCCAGAGTAATAGTGCTTATGTTCTCCCTCCATTCTATGTCACATTTTGAGAAATACAAGAGAAAGAAAGTGTGCATGTAGACAATATTCTTGCCTTCTTTTCCACCCCTTTCCTTTTCTTTCCTGGATCTGAATGAATGTCTTCTATAGAGGAAAGCTGTTTTCTTTTCTTGTGACTGGTGATTATCAGACATTAGGAAGAAAAGACTTCTCACAGCTCTCAGTGCAGACTAGTTCATACCTGCTTGCCAGAGCACTGTAAATCTACACCTAAGATCAGAGATGGAGGCAACTGTTAGTGTGATGGGAGGCATAATCGTACACTTTCTTCTGACTACAGAATTCCAGTGACCTGACTATAGTAACAGAATACAGGAAACTGAGCCATAGAGATTAGAATGATCACAGAAAATACAACTTAATTAATGTTCTCTTGGGAAAAAGAATTGCTTTTCCTATAATTTCCTTGAGTGACATCTCATACCAAGTCATGACATTTGTCCCTTAAGAGTGAATTTCCCATAATGCAGAAAAAGAAATCTACCAGGCAGTGCTTGGAGCTTGTGGGTAATGAATTAATTGCAGTCTGTGGCAGATTGATGAGAGCCAGCATGGTATAGTGCTTTGAGCATTCGATTACGACTGTGGTGATCAGGGTTTGATTCCCTGGTTGGCCATGGAAACCCACTGGGTGACCTCAGGTGTGTCATGTACACTCAGCTCCAGAAAATCATGATAGGCTCAACTTAGGGTCACTATAAGTCAGAAACAACTTGAAAGTGCACAGCAACAACAGCAGCAACAGCAACAACAACAAGGCAGATTGAAGGAAGGTTTTCCTGCCTTTGCTTTCTGACTGACGAGTCTATTCTAGTGCTATTGTCTTCAAGCCCATTTCATTTAGCACTCTGCATAACCTGCACCTCATCCGAATTTTTTCACGAGATGCAAAGTTCTTCAAATGAAGCAGATGCTACAATGACTTCTAAAAGCACAAGGTGGACCTTGCCTGGATAGACTTTATTTTTTGTGTCAGATTAGAAAGAGCTTTCATTAGTGGAATCAGCATTTTCATTTCTAATAGCTCATTGATCATTTCTGTTTCAGGCTCTTGTTGACCGCCTATGGTGATGTGTCCCCCCTCCCCATTTCTCTTTTTGAATGCAAGCAAAAACTCAGTTTCATGGGCCTTTTTTGCATTCTTACCTTTTGCATTCCTGTTCATTGTGTCAGTAAATGAGGATGCAGTGTGATTAAAACATCAATGGTTTGCTAATTTGAGGGAATGTTGAATCAGGTATTGAGTCTATGCCTGGGAAAACATTTTCTCATTATGAATAGTGTAGTTAACATGGATTGGGCAGTAGGGGAAGGTGTTGGGACAAGCCGAGGAAGAGTTTGTAACATTCCTTTACAACCAGTATGGCAGGGGTGGGGAACATTTAGTGCTCCATATAGTTTGGGCTGTAACTCCCATTATCCCTTGCCGTTGGTGATGTTGATGAGGGATGATGAGATTTGTAGTCCAACAACATGAGGGGGGCACAAATTTTCCACCAGCACAATATGGCATAGTGAGAAATTGTTCCATTGTACCAGAAGTCCCAAATGGGGTTCTAGCCACCAAGATTCTAGTCTCTACTTTCCTGTGGTTATGGGGACTTTCAGCCATTTACTGTCCCTCATCCAAATCTACCACCACTATTGTTGTGAAAATAAAATGAAATCATGCCTCTTTTATGCCAGCTTGAAGCTTCTGTGGGGAAAAATAGTAATAAATATATAAATACACAGGGTCTAAACTCTCCAAAATGATTTACATTATCAAAGGGTTCATCCAGAAGGGAAAATAAGTCTCTGGAACCATCAAGCCTTTCCAGTTCTTTTTGTTCTGATTTTACCTGCATATTCCCAGATTTGCATCCAAACTTTTTCTTGAAATATGCTGGGTTTCCCTCCCACTCGTTCCCTATGTTCTCCAGCTCGCACAATCATGTATCTAGACTTATGCAACATTTCAGAAACTGATTTTCACCAATTTCTACTGAACCACCATTATTATTATTGTTGTTGTTGTTGCATTATTGTCAAAGTCCTAAAGCAATATTACACTAGTTAAATATTTGGATCATTTTGTTCCTTTTCCCCCCACCTCATCTCTGTTGAATCTGTGTCCAGGAAACTAAAGCTATGTTTTACTGGTGTCGGCCATCTTAGCTAGTTCTGAATTAATATGCAAGACTGTCGAGAAGAGATACATTTCATTTTGGAGAATACTGGATTTATTTAAACTGAGCTGGGACATAGGAATGAAAAGTCCTTGCTAATAATGGGAGCGCCTAGAAAATACTGTGAGATGAAGAGAACATCATGTATCCTCTAACATAAAATTGGAAGAGGAACAAAACCTGGAGACCTTTTCAGAGACTTTTTTCTCATTCGAAGGTGTCATATCTTCCTTGTATAGACCTGGGGAAATTGAGTGGAGCAACACAGAGTTGAGAATTTGCAATCCCAGTACGACGCTGAGTTCTGTGAGCAACTGTAGGAAAACCAATATCTGTCATTGTCGGTAGAAAACAAGTAACTAGCTACCTCACACTCTGTTATTATTGAGATCAAAACTTATATGAAACTTATATGAAGCAAGTCTCTCTAAGCCCAGTGGTATTTTATTCTCAGCAGAGAGCCAGTGTTGTATACTGGTTTGAGTATTAGACTATGACCCTGGAAATCAGGGTTCAATTCCCCACCCGGCCACAGAAACCTGTTGGATGACCTTGGGTGCATCACAAATTCTCAGTGTCAGAAAACTTCATGAGAAGTTTGACTTAGGGCCACCATAAGTCAGAAATGGCTTGGAGGCACACAACAACAAGTATACATAATATTTTACCATACAGGTGCTAAAATTATTATTTACTCCTCTACCAACATTTAACTGCAAAAATGTCATCTGTTGGTAATATGAGCACGAGTTATCTGAATCCATCCTACTAGTCAGATTTTCACCCAAGTGAAAAGCTGCAGAGCCAGTGTGGGTGTGGGAAACACATGGTCTTCCAGATGTTGCTGTATTGCAATTCCCACAGTCCCTCGCCATTGGCTGTGCTGGCCAATTGCAGCCCAGCAACATCTGAGAATTGTTGGATTTTCAGTCTAACAACATCTGGAGAGCCACAAGCTCCCATTCTTGAGTTAAACTAAAATTTATCTTAGTTAAAGATAAGTAGAGCCAGGAGGAGAAAGAGAGTCATATAATTTTGCCTTGAGGGCCACATTCAGACTGCAGGCTGCCAGCTGGCCCTCCCAAACACTGCTTCCATTTGGAATGAAGGTGCCAGGAACACGTTCTGACTGAGTCAATGTATTTCCCCTAATAAAAGCACACAGTCTGAAAGTCATACTTCTTTTTCTGCCCTATGAGATTTCTTTCCCTAGTGCCATGCTAATTTCTGCATAATATACTTCTCTTTGTTTTTCTCTCAATATGCACTCCCTTCTCTTCATAAGGAGTTTGAGTGGCAGCCCCCTGCCAAAGTGAGAAAACAGATTTCAAAGGCAGACCTAGGGAAAATTGTTTCTCCTTCTCCCACCAGACATTTGTTGCTTCAGGTGTTGTAGGAAAAACAAACCTTTTGACTAGGCTTGTTCTTAGTATGGGTTATTATTAAGATTCACAAAGCAGATCTGATATTGCCCTTCTAAACCGAACAAGGAGCTTCATCCATTTATTGATGCACTCTCCATGAAGGGATTATGTTTCACTTTGTTTAAAAGACCTGGAGAGCCTTTATTATTTTGTTTGCAGAAACACTGTGGAGCACATGAAAGGTGGGGTGGGGGGAATCCTTGGGTTCATTGGTTGCTAGCTGTTGATTGCCCTTTTGAAAAAGGTCCATTTGAACAGCTTCTTGTATGATTAAATTACAATGCAGAATGCGCATATCTTAATTTTATTTCCTTTTTCTTGGTTTGGGGAGATTATGTGCCTGTCATGGTAAAATGGTACTCGTGGGGCAGAACAAGATAGGGGAGTACTTCAGTTTTTAGAGTTCCTTGTGTTGTTGTTATGTGCCTTCAAATCGACTTTGACTCATGGCAATATTATCATAGGGTTTTCTTCCCAAAATGTATTTGGAGAAGGTTTGACATTGCCTTCCGTTAAGACAAATAGTTTGACTTGCCCAAGGCCACCTAGTGAGTTCTATAGCCAATTGGGAATTCAAGCCTTGCTCTCCTAGGTTCCTGTCCAGCACTCACACCACTATACCATGCTGGTTCTCGTCCTTGTGCTGTTGTCTCTAGCATTTCTCCTGTATCAGTTAATTTTGTTCCTGTTATTCCTAGGGTTGAAGAGGATTTTCTGGTATGATATATTGTATCTGAAAGGACCTGAATACTCTACAAAGAATAACTCTGAAATCACATTTCACTGGAAACCTGTATTGCACATCAAATATTTGATGAAAAGTATTTGGGAGAATTGTTGCAGCTCTACTTATCATTAAGGTTGTCCTTGAAGACACTGGCAAGTCCTTTCATCTCAGGAAACATTCCCTCCACTCTGTTCATTCTTCCCTGTTGTCATTCATGGTTAAAAATATTGTTGTGCCTTCTTCTTGTCTCATGTTACCTACATATGCTTTGGTTTGTTGGGCAATAATGTCACTGATATGCCATTTTCTGAATAGTTGCATGAATGCACAAGCAGGTAGGCAGAACCTACAGACGCTGGTGATAAGCATAAAGGATCAATGTTAACAATGAAAACCAGATACCACCACATGCACAGTGATGTCCAATAAAGTCCTTCTTACAGTTATAGGCCAAGTTAAACAAGTGGACTTTAGGGCCTGCTTGAAGGTCTGTAATGATGGGACCTTCCAGAAATCATGTTGAAAAAGATTCCACCAGTAGAGAGCATATTAATAAGGACTGATTGCCCATTGGTGGAATAGCTCTTGCAAGCCAGCACACAAGTAGCACCTTTCATCTCAGAGTGCAGGCAGGCTGGTGTGGGTGAAGATAGTCTTCAAGTATGACATTGCATCACATGAACAGAGAGAGCAAATTCATTACTAATCAGTGTGTTTACCTCAGTCTTTGACGAGCAACCTGAGTATTTAGATAGGTATACAACAGTCCTTACTTCCAGCCTAGATCATTCATTTTTCTTGGAAGTTGATAGTCTCTGACTTCCAGGTATATTGCAGTTTTCTTCTCCTTGGAATGCATGGGTATAGTGGTTAGAGTGTTGAAATGGGACATAGAAGAGCCAAGATCTAGTTTCCAGTGAGTCACAAAAACTCACTGTGTGACCTTGGGCCAAACTGACTGACCTAACTCACAAGTTACTGTGAGGATAAAGTGGGGGCCATATACTGCCTTGAGCTCACTGGAGGAAAAACAGGATGTAAATGTAATAGTAAGTTAATAAATAAACAAACAAATAAAACTGCTCTCAAACGTGATAGTCCCAAAAATCACAATGTGCAAATGGAAATTTCACAGAACTCTGGATGTTGCTCAGTGGCATTGGTAACTGTTATTAAAAAAATGAGTTTGTAAACTGACAAGGAAACATGCAAGGCTTGAGAAAGTTACTTTTTTGGATTACAAAGGATTCTGGAAGTAGGTATACAAAGAAATGACTTTTAAGCCCTGGAAATGCCCTTTGACCTAAATCTGATTGGTGGTCCAGAACAGAATAGATCTGTAACTTGAAAGGTAAGTGACCGCCTATGTAAATGCCATATGGTTTATCTACCTGGGGTGAGCAATTGGATCAAGGCTTTTATGCCAAAGTTACACCCAGCTATTTTTTTTTCTGTCGAGGGTCATTAGCAGAGCTTATCCTTTCTTTACTCTTGTGTTAATTAATTTTTCTCACTTGTGTAGCAACAGCAGAAGCCTTTCCAGAGGCAGGCCCTCCAGAGAAGAAAGCAAGCAGGCAGAAGAAGACGAAAGGCCAAGGAAGAGGAAGAGCAGTAGGGGGTCCCTCCTCCTCACTGGCCCTTCCCTACAACAGCCTGACTAACTTTGTCTTCAAAATGTCACTTTTATTAACTTCTAACCCATCACATCCTCTTGTGCACTAGATTTATCCAGTGAAGCGGGATGTGTTCTTTGCTTGGCCCCTCCACCCTCTCTTTTAGCAAACTGAATGCAACACAAAAAGTTCACAGGGGAAGCAGTTGGGGAGATGGTGTTAGTGGATAGGGTCAGAAAGAGCTTTTAACTCCTCTTAACATTACAGTCCTTTCCCATTTTGACTTTTATCTGTCCATCTAGGCTTTTTGTTTGCTCATTCATCCATTGGTTTAAAAAGGGGGAAAACCCTACGAGTGCTAAATGGTATGGAAAGATTTGCATGGGTCGTGCAAAACTAAGCACTTTGCTACAGTCTTCTCCATATACCCAAGCCACTTTTCTGAATCAAAATGAGCATCGGTGTGCATGTCTGTGTGTGTGCATGCAGCAGAGAGGGAACAGTCTTTTAAAATTTTTGATCAACTAAAATCTATTGGAAAGTTGTGCTAGCTAACCCAAAGCTTCCCTACTGCATCTAGGGGAATTAGTATGAAATAAATAGACATTTCAGTTAGCTAACTTATATGTACATCTGCAGATCACCTTTCACATCTTCCAATGAGATCCAAATAGAATTAGGTTGTGAAAAGAAGGGCTCAATTGCAGGCCCACATATCCTAAGGAGCCTAATGGCTAATAACTGAGGCATCATGTAGGACAGTGGTTCTTAACCTTTTCTTTACCAGGGACCCCCTGCAAATATAATTTTTTGCTGGGGATCTCTAAGACATAGTCAAAATTTAAATATTTAAATTTAGATTTAAATATATAAATATTTATTTACATTTTCAAATATTTATTTGTTTATTAAAGGCTTCTGGAAGATTGAGATTCAAATCCCCTCTCAGCACTGGGTTACCTTGGCCAAGTCACTTTCTCTCAGCCTCAGAGGAAGGCAAAGGCAACCCTCTCTCTGAACAAATCTTGTCAAAAAAAGAAAAAAGAACAAACTGTGACAAGTTCACTTTAGGGTTGCCATAAGTCAGAAGTGACTTGAAGGCACACAACAACAAAGTGCTGCTGACAGGGAAGGGTCTTTCCCACCATCATGTCTCTCTCCTTCGCAAACTGACTTATAGTGACCCTGGCAAACCTATCATGAGGAGTTTTTTGGCAAGATTTGTTGCCTTTGCCTTTCTCTGAGGCTGAGAAAATGTGACTTACCTGAGGTAAACCAGTGGGTTTCCATGACTGAGTGGTGATTCAAACTGGTCTCCTGAGTCACAGGGCCTTTCCACACTACACTGTTACAGTGCTATTCATTCTTTTTATAAACAAACCAAACAATTTTTATTTTAAAAAAGGTTTTTAAAACTAAAAGCATTCCTTTTATAAGCAAACCAAACTTTAAAAAAAAGTTTTTGAGAATCTATTACATTAAAATAATAATAATAATAATAATAATAATAATAATAATAATAATAATAATATTTATTTCTATCTCGCCTCTCCCAGTGGATCGAGGCGGCATTACAAGAACATATAAATACATTAAAACATTAAAATGTAGCCCATCCTCCCCACCCACCAACCCTTCTATCCCCCTAAAACACATTAACTATTAAAAACAAATTAAAAACAAAATTAAAAACAAAGGGACACTGTCATAGGCCCTTTCTGCGCAAGGCTGGTACAATGCAGTAGTGTCGTATTGTCACTTTTACATCTACACATTAAAACAGTTTGATGTGGTTCTGTTCTCCGTGGTTCTGCACGAGTTGAGGTCTTAGCATGGTTAACATTGGCGTTAAACTGACGTATTGTAAAAACGGAAAAACTCTGATGTAAACAATCCAAACTGTTTCTGCTATGTTTTTTCCTACGTGCAGAAGCATTACATCGATTCACGCACTAGCGCTGAAATGTAGAAATGGTTTCTACAATTTTTTTTTTTAATTGACCAATCAGCGGTGACGGGGTGGAGCAAGGGCAGGGAATAGGAGTTCCACGAGAATTGACGATGTAGAAGCTACAAACGATTTTCTCTGCTTTACTTCACTAGAAACCGGAGGGCTTTCAGATACGAATCGGAGTAAGTCAGAGTAAAAAACACCACTCACAACACGCAGTGAAATGCTCCTCCATGCTAGTGTGGAAATGGCCATAGGTCAACTCTGCTTTTAAGAACCAAGGGTCACACAAAACAGTGCAGCACTGTCTGCCCACTGAAAGTGTGTGTGACTTCTGATAGCTGATCTCTGGAGCACATGCCAGAAATCAGTGTCTGTGGAAAGATTCTCAATAAGTTTAAATGGCCTCTTCATGGAGATGTGTAAAATTAATCTTCAGCAATAATTCCATCAGTACAGAGACAGTCAGCTATGTTATTCTGGTGAGAGAAGTATGTCTCTCCTCTCTCCATTTGATGTTAGGCTGACATTTGCCTGTCTGATATTGTTAGGCAGCCACATTTGCTTGGCTGCATGGTTCTGGGATGTTATCATAGTCACCAAATGATTCCTAATTGGCTGGAATCATGAAAATCAGAAGGAATTCATAAACTAGAACTGATACAGGGTTGTGAACAGATACAAAGCCCATGGCTAAGGTAGAAGTAAAGGTGTTTTTTTTGAGAGGTGAGCTTTTTAGCACCCATTGAAAACCCACTGCAGTATTAGTAGTACTAGTCTGTTTTTGGAGACAGGGTACTACAAAACTGATCTGACCAGAAAATGAATAAGACCAGAATTTCATTTCATGTTCTAATAACAGGTTTTTTGACAGCAACTCCTTCTCCTTCTCCTTCTTCTTCCTTTATTACTCTCTGTGTATTTGGATAGAAAACACAAACTCCCATAGTACATAAGTACAACTTGGTGTATGAAAAGGTGGTGGGATTTATTCATTCATTCGTTCATTCATTTTCAAGTCAAGTCAATAAAGATTTAGGTGAACACATAAAATAATTCAAAGTTTCCCTGTAGTGGCCAAAGTTCAAATAATTACACAATTTCAGGGAAAGTGTAGTTTATTTCTCAGATATTTACTTTCTAATTTTATAGTTTAATTTTTGCTGAACCTGAAGCACTTTGTCGTCAATGTATTTATTTAATGGGATATACTTCAGGAGCGAGAAAGTGAAACTGATGTGATGGTATTCAAGTGAATAATAATCATTTTGTATAAAAGTTATGGATTTTACTTGCTGGTACGCTGTGCAGAAAATAATTCAAGAACACTTTTGTGGTTTGAGCTATAAAATTTGATAGATAAAAACTTTTGCCCATAAGTCACATCTACATGGCTTCTCAGTTTTTATTTTTATTTTGGTTGGAGTCTTCTGGAGACAACAAAAAGGAATAAAGACATTTGTAAATCACCTATTGGATTACAAAAAACGATCCCAGTGTGTGCCGAACAAGAGAAAAGTCACAGAGGTATCTTCTGCCCCACTGCATCCCAAATCTCCTTTCCAAACACAGCCTTTCATTAGGTTCAACTACATCATAAAGTAACAAGTTTTGTCCTAGATTTTTTTACCTAAAGCTTCTTTTGGCCAGATTAACCCCTTTGTATTCACTAGTGGTCCTGGATTAACCCCTATGAAGCTCTGTTTTGTTTCTCTTCATTACATTTATCCTAGTGTCTCTTATTATCTCCTCTTTTCATCAGACAAAATAGTACAAAAGTTTAATCCCCAGTCAGTTTTGTTTAAGTTCAGGGATGTCTGCTGATGTTTCATCTATGGATCTTGATTTGTGTTTTAAATCAAACAGCCAGTCTAAATAACCACACCAAGACAAATTGCTAAACCAGACAATGTGGTAAGTGGCAGTGGGAGTGAATCTTGATACGAGACTGAAAAGATTCTTTTCACTGCAAGATTCTTCTCATCAGGTGTTTTAAAAACCATTTTTCTAATATTTTTTGAATATTCTTCTCCCTTCTATACAACACAGGAGTAAATTTAAAGACCTGCAAATCTCACAAGGGCTAACATAAACATTGTTTTGTGATTTGGGATAAATGCTTCCTCATCATATGATGACCTAGGGCCATTTTGTTCCAATAATAAAATGATAGCATGTTCCTGGCAATTGCTGAGTAGTGCATAGCCAAATCTGGAAGTGAAAATACTTATCATGACAGTCCCCATAGTGATTTCCTCAAGGAAAATCTAAAAACACAGGCAGTTCTTTGTTGGTCCCTATCAAAAAAAGCAGTTCTAACAGTTTCATAACCAGGAGTACGTCTTTTGAGAAGCTAATGGGTCTTAATTGCCTGTTCGGGACCAAGACACTCCAAAATACTGAGTTTCCTCACAGCAATATATTACTACTAGAAAAATTTCCAGGTACTGTTGGGATTGTACCTAAATTCAGGGCAACAGGAAAGCCTGTGGGAGATGGCAGATTAATCAACATCCTCACAAATCCAACGGCCCCAGCCCTTTGCCCCTTTGAAGCCTGGCAGCACTACCACACTGGTGTTCAGAAAGCAACTTCATCCAATGTATTTCCAAGCCATGGATATGCAGGATGCATTTCAAATAGTTACTACCATTGCTGAAGTTTAATTAAGATGAGACAGAAGTATTTTGGCTAAGATAATCTCCTGATCTAGATATGGGTTTCAACTGGTATTGTGTGGAGTTGAACTTCCCCTGAAGGACCAACGGGACAGAATGAATTAAAGGAACAGAATGAACACTGCTAAGATGAGAAATGTTAGTTAGAATTCTGCAGTAAGAACCACGGAAAATTCTGTCATAAGCAAGGCCAAAACGGAACACAGATAATCCTATCAAGAGTTTATTGAAGGTTTTTCTTTTTAAGGCCTTAACCAGGGCCTGAGAGCCTAGCCAGGATTAGCCACTGACCTTTCTCTTTGAATAGTGTGCCTGAAATAAAATTAAGCAAGCACTGGTAGATCTGGCATTGCCTGATATCACTTCTATACTCCCACAGACCAATTAAAGTGTGCACAGTAGGTTTCATGCAAGAAGGAGGGATTTGCTATGCATGGCATGATGCATCTGTTTGAGCTCGTTTTCTCCAAAGTGTACAAACTAAAATTATATTCTATGTCGAGGCAATAAACACCTTTGGACTTTTAATAAATACAGACTGCAAAACTTGAGTCATGGGGAAAAAAAAACACCAGTTAATTCTGAAGCATTTATCTTGCATATTCATTGCACTTCAAATTCAGCATCTCAGGATGACAGTGTATAAGGGAGGTTAGTACAGTGCCCTGATCTTATATAGATATGATGCACTAGTTTTATTTATACCCTGTCTTTCTTCCAGTGAATGCAGAGTGCTCTACATGGAGATGACCCACCAATGAGATGACCTACCAATCCAGTGAGTTTTATGGCTCAGTGAGGATTTGAACCTAGATCTTCCAGGTCCCAGGCCTATACTCTACCCAATGTAACACACCAGCTTGTGTATTGCAGATAAGATTGAGGGCTGAGGATCTGAGCTGCCAACTAGGTAAGCTAAGTTCTGAATCATTTTTTTTCCTTCAGTTTAACAGGTTAGTCAAGTAGCTTTCAGCCACATACTGTTCAGCTGCCACCACCCTTGAGCAGTCATAGGGCCCTTCCGTACTACATTGTTATAGTGCTATTATTCCACTTTCAGTCCTGCGGTTTGCAGTTTAGGGAGGGGCATTTAGAATTCTCAGCTGGAGAGCTGTTTGGTCTCAGTAAACTACAAACCCCAGAATTCCACAGGATGTTGAAAGTAGATTAATAGCACTATAACAGTGTGGGGCAGAAAGGCCTATAGTGTCTGTCCCAGCTAAGAAAAAAAATGCATACATTGCTTCAGAACTGGATTGATCTGAGTTGGGTTCAGCATGGTGGGTCACAAATTGTGTAGCACAGTAAAATACAAAAATGGTAGGGTAGTGATATTCTGTTCTTTGATCATCAGTTGGGTTGTACCTGAGGCAGTTAACAAATGGCTGAAGCTCACAGATTCTTGCATGTATTAAGCTCTGTTCAGGCATTTCAAGAACATGTAAGCTTCTTCCCTACATGAGGATGAGAGCATGCTGGCCCACTTTTCTCCATTGTTAGTTTCCTCATGTGAAAGTGGATACAACAGGCTATCTGATTCACTGCTTTTGAAAGAGGAGAGTGATGGTGGATGTGACAAGGCTGTAATGCTCCTCTTCTTGTGTGTGGAGTACCTTTGCTTACCAAATGCCCAAATAGGGTTGCATTGCCTTTGGCCCATGCTGCTGTTCATGAGAATCAGTGAAGATGTGTGTCTCATAGATAGGGCCAACCCAACCATTTGGCAGATGGTGCCCTCAAGCAGCCAATCTGTAATGGTTTGAAAGGACAGCAAATTTTTTACTTTTTACTTTGTTAATGTTATGTTTTTACTGCCAGACATGGATAAAGGTGCTTATGGGATTTCCTGCCTCATATGCTAAAATAAGACTTGGCTAGCTTTGGTTACTATGTACTTTGATTTGCCTGCACTGTGGAAGTGCCATTTCCTACTCCACCTTAAGTAGCAAATGTCTTCAGCTGGCTCTGCTAATAGATCGCCCAAAAGGCCAGCACTAATAGAATCAATGGCCTTTTTGAAGAGAGAATGGAAGAGGACAAGAGACTCTGGATAAATAAACATTGTCAGTACTGATAATATTGCTAGACATGCATTAGTATGTGTGGATGTGGATGTGATCCAGCACATATCACAAACCTTCTAACATTTCACAGGTGAAGATAGGGACCCATTTGGCCAAGGAAGATCAGAAGTGTGGTCAAGATGGCAAGAGTTCTTAATGAGGAAGAACACATAAGCTGGGGGAGATTGCAGCAGTTAGTTTTTGCCTGAGTGCAAGAAAGAAAGATTTCACCCCCTTCTCTCTTTTCCACCCTGCTGAGTTGGCTGAGTGAAATCGACTTTTGCCCTTTGAAATCCATTTGCAACAACTGACATAAACTGATAACAAAGGGAGAAGGTGGGTGGAGGAGAAGAATCTGGGACATTTTAAAAGTAGCTGAACAAGTGAGATGATAGAGGAGTAACCAAGACTGTCCCAGGAGAGTTTCAAGTATGATATCACCGTATTTAAACAACTGAATTCTGGACAGGAGTCATCTTGCTAATACAAACATACTTTTACATGTGATAACTCAGGGCAGATAAATCATGATATGCGCAAGATATCCCCACCACACACACACCCTTATATGTTTTTGCCTATTAAGAATTCAGTACTGGCCAAGATGTTTTGCTGTCTAAAGCAGAACATGGGTCCTTCCTCCCTGGCCCTGCAAGTTATAGTGCATAGCCACAGCACACAAAGCTGGCCAAGTTACTTTAGCATTGAAAAGTAAAGTACATCCCTCAACCACCCCGGCAGTAAAACAAAAACAAAACTAAATACAATTTAGATATATAATAGCATCCTGCCATTTCATAATTGAAACCATCTATCTGAAGCACTCACCTCATTTTTGCCTAATGATGTGGCCAGACCTTGATTTCCACTTTTAAAGTTAATTTCCTAAGCTCCACGTTTGTTGGGACATATATAAATATTTCTTTTCTTTCTTTCTTTCTTTCTTTCTTTCTTTCTTTGTTTCTTTCTTTCTTTCTTTTTTACTTTAGATGTTCAGAGCTGGGCAAGCCATCTTTCATTTGTCCACTTTACCTGGTTAAAAAGTTTAAATACTTTATGTGGCTCAAAAGTGCTCAGACTCAGGCCCTTTTCACACGGCATTCGCCATATGAAAGGGCCCCTGGTGCATCGCACAATTGCAAGGAGCCGTCCACATGATGTTCTCGCAATTGTGTGATGCTGCCGTGGCTGGCAGGCGCCAATCACACACTATTTCATTTTCAACTTGTAGCCGAAAATGGTGTGCGATCGCACATTGCTCCAGGGCTCCAGGTGCACTTACCATGAGTGTGGAGCTTCTGGAGCTGTGGCGCTCACGCTTCCTGCCCCAGTGCAGCCTGGGAAAATCCCAGACTGCACTGGGGAAGGAAGAGGAGGAGCCCTCAAGCTGCCTGCTTTCCAGCAGGCAGTGGCTGTGGAGGCAAAGCAGCAGGGACATGAGAGCCTCTCGCAAGAGGCTGCTCGCGCGATCCCCATGCCCCAGCACCGCGAAAAGGTAAGGTGCAGAAAGGGCCTCAGACTGAAAATATATACAGTGCTATCTGATAGGCAAGGTGGCCCAACCATTAAGCTGAGGCAGATGGCCACCTGAGACAGCTGATTTGAAGTGTCATGGAAGGGTAGCAAATTGTTCACTTTTTACTTTCTTACTGCAAGTACACACACGCACATATATGTATATATCTGTACGTATATTTCTAATTTTCCAATGTTTAGAAAAATAATCAAAAATTATGAATGTTCCTAATCAAAACTAATATTTTAGAATTTATTTTAAATGGAATACATTTTAAAATTTTATTTTAAATGGTATACTTTTTATTAAAAAAAGTTTGGTCATACTCACAAATTTAAACAATTATTACTAGGATGTCAGGCCCATTTATTTCTCTCTGATATGCTCCCTAGTAAGCTTTTTTTAAAACAAAGCTTTGTCTTGCATCTCATTAAGCAGGGACAGAGGCATTGCTGCAACATTAGTTTTTGCAACCTGTTTCACTGGTTTTCACTGGTCAGTGAAAGCACCAGTGTAACCTGAACAAAGTATGTTGAACTCCTATGGCGTAGATTCAGGAAAATAAATAATGATTCCAAAAGCATATTAAGCCATCTCAAGGAGACGTATTGGATAATTTAGCTAATTGTAGCTTCACAGCTCTTCAAAAGTCCCTGTTCCAACTAAGCTGAACCAACTTTTTATGGCAAAAGAGAGGACAAAGGCCATTTGAACTTGACTGAGTTCTTTGGGCAATAAGCCTGATTGTTTCAGAAATATCAATTTGTCTTGTACACCATGCTGGTTGTTTAGGCAGAGAAAAAACATGTATAACCATGGAAGGGAAAAGGACCTTTTTTTTTTCTTTCTTTTTTTCTTTGGCCCCACGGCACGGTCCAGAGCCAAAGAAGGCAGCAAGAAGACTGGTGAAGTTATACTGGGAGACTTCTTAGGATACTGCCTTGAGATCTGGTGCTGAAAGAAAAGCAGGATATAAATCAAATAAAGATGAAATATATAGAGCACTAAAGTGAATGTTATTTCTGCCTTAGCTTCTTCTCAACAAAACCCCTAGACAAACATTCATATTCTAGTACTTCCTGTAGAGTGGCCATTTATGTATTACCAAGTGAGAGAAAATGCTTTTCCATTTTGCACAAGATTTCCCTAACACTATAATTCTACAGAATGCACTGAGGAAACATCACAAGTGCTTCCTAGAGGCCTCCCTGGTGCTTGTAGCCAATCAAAGAGACCCTGTCCCTGTGTGGCTTGCATTTTGCTTTAAAAGGAAAATAGAGAAAAAAGAAAACTAAAGACCAATGGAGAGAAGGATTGTTGGAGAAGAGTTCTGGGGAAGGCCTTGGAAAGGAGGGAGGTGGAGAAATGCGTAATGGAACATGTTACTCCTGTGAAGCCAGCAAGAGCAAAACTGAAAGCTGGCTTGACATATTGAGCAATGAGGAATGCAACCTGTTCTCCTTCTCCTTCTCCTTCTTCTTCTTTTTTTCTATCCATGATCTGAGGACTGGTTTAAATGAAGATTTCATTATTAGCAGCACAAACTCCCGGTTTCAGAAAGCCAAATACCTTTAGGCCTGGATGGACTCTTTCTTCTCATGGTGGCAACATCTGTTAGGACACAAGATATTCAGCTCTTATTTTTATAATGCAGTGTAAGGTCAGTGTAGAGCACTGTGGGGAACTAACATGGCAGCTAAAGCCAGTCTCCTGGAGCTGACAAGAACACGCAAAAAGTAAATGTGAAGCCCAGATCGTCCTTGGATGCAAGCCTTGTCATGAATCCAAAAGCAACCCAAATAATGCCTGTGTATGAGTTTTACCACTTGCTACTAGAATAGGTATGGGGTATAGCAAGTAGGCCTGACTTAAACCTAGTGGGAGGGATATATATGATGGGAAATAAATTCCCATCAGATTCCTGTTGGGGTTTAGCAGGAAGCCCTTCTACCACTGACTAAAATTACCAAGCTGACAAATAAATTCGTTTGCAAAATACTCTGGATGGATTCTGGAAATGAGAAGGAGCTGTACCAACTACATCCATCAAACCGCCTTAACTTCACCCACTGTCATCCAAATAGTACATTTATTCATCCTCCTCCTCACAAACCAAATGGAGAAGACTGTGTAGTGGGAAGGAGCAGCATCTGGCCAAACCATTACTGGATAGGCAGTCAGATCTTGACATCAACAAGCTTGTGGTGACTTCTTTTGGTCTTCTACATCATTCAGAAAGATGGAAGAGACTTGATATGAAGAGAAAGATGAGCCATCACTGCTGCCAGAAAAGGGTGGGATTTATTATTAAATACTTCACATTTTAATGGGGGTTCCACTGAGAGACCCCAGTCAACTAGAACCCGCCCATGCTAAAACAGTAGACTTCAGTATGTCACAGCTAAACAAACTCCACTTAGTTTTTGGGTTTCTAATGCACTTAAACAGCGAATCATCCCTGAGTGACCTTATGCTTTCCACACAGCAGTGCAGTCCCACACTATACAGTGATGAACGCTAAGGTTAAAAGGGTTGATGTGCTCCACTGAGCCTTGCAGCCAAAGCAGGGGGAGGGCATGCTTGTCTTAATGAGAACAAGGCAAAGTCTTTGAAATTGTTTTTCAGTTTTACTGGAAGGTTTGTCACCTATGACAAACTGAGGAATTAAATAATATTGCTGAAAGCACCCAGCAAGTCCATTCATCTTGCATTGTTATTGTGGGGAGGATGAAGGGTGGGTGAATATTGCCTTTCTGAGAGGTTGTTTTTTTCTTTAGATTTTTCATGTCCCCACCAGGTTCATCTAAGTTCTGAGTGTGGCAGCTGTTGCAACTGTGGAGGTTCCTCATCCCCCCTCCTGCCATGGTTTAAAGGGAGCCTTTTTGCTGGACTAGAAAGTACACTCAGTATCAGGGAAAAGAACTGTGCAGCATTTCTTTGCTGTCTCTCTCTTTTGCGTGATGAAATGAAAAACCGACTAACATAAATGTATTTGCTTCTGTTTGCAGCCAGTATGATATAGTAATTAACATTGTTGAATTGGGATTTGGGATTGCTAGAATGGCATAGAGATTAGAGTGCTAAACTAAGGATACCAAGACACAGGCCATTTCCACATGAGGAAATGAAAACAGCACAGTGTGTCCTCCCACGGTGGTCGTCTGCACCTTGGAGCAGACTAGGTCCCGACTACTTACCTGAGATCTGCACCTCGGTTTGCTCTGAAATGCCCCCAACTGGTCCTCCAGCACGCTTTCTAAAGAATGGAAAAAACAGGTTTTTCGTTTTTCTGGAGCACGCCATTTCGTACCTGCTCCCTTGTGCAGATTTGCAAGCTCACACCAATGCAAGCCTGCAACCTGCGGAGGGCGGGCTTTAGGCGTGGCAAGCTTTGCAGTTGGTTGGGACCCACGAACAACCAGAAGCCGCCATTTTGGAAGCCAGAGCAGTGCAGATCTAAGACCTCTCACTGCTCCAATTCACTGTGGACGAGACGAGGAGCCCTGTGGAAGGGTTTAAGGGACAGTCCATGTTGGTCAGTGCCCAGAAAGATCTGGTAAGTACTGGCACGGAGCGATTCCCTCGCCCAGTGTGGAAATGGCCACAGTTACATTGCAAATTGCCCCTATTTGGCAGGGACAGTCCTGATCAATCCTCTGTCACCCCAGTTTTTCAGCCACTTTTAAAATATCCCAGTTTATTTCTCCTCCTCCCACTTCCCCCTTTGTCCTTAGTTTACTTCAATTGCTGAAAGGTGAGTTGAAAGTACAATAATAGTTTGCACTCAATTAATTCAGAAGAGAGAAAGGGAAGGGGGAGTAGAATCTTGCTGTTCCCAGTAGGCTCAGGCAAAAGCAAACTTTTGCATCCTCTCCTAGCTTGTGTGAATGTTTGTGAAATGTTGGAGGATATGTCAGCTTCTGAACCATTGCGCTTATTGAGCCATAAACTCACTGGGTGACTTTGGGGCAAATTCTCATCTTGCTTTATTGCCCAGGCTATTTTGAGGCTAAACTTGGAAGAATAATAGCCACACATGCTACTTTGAACTCATACAGCAAAGAAACAAATAAGATAGGTTAGTCTTTCTATCATGAAATCAAGGCAGCATGTATGAGGTCATTCTATTTGATCCTCACATCAGCCATGTGAGGGAGATCTGACTGAGAGAAATAGTGACTTGAGTTTTAGGGTTGAAAAAGCATTTCCACAAAATAATATAATGACCTACAACAGCCATTATATATTTATCTAAATAAAAGTACATTTTCTTCTGTCTGTTACTGCATCATGCATAAATGGCTGGACTGATTTTTTTTCACTCAGTTTCGAGGAGCTGTATAGGATATGACCTGTAATCACACAATTAACTTTTGGGTGACGGCCAGGAGTCCCCCAGCACCACCTTCTGAGTTCTCTCCTCCAAGAATGACTGGAACCATTGCATAACAGTGTCCCCAAGTCCCATCCCAGAAAGTCGGCCCAGAAGGATACCGTGGTTGATGGTATCAAAAGTTGCTGAGAGGTCCAGCAGAACCAACAGGGATACAGTCTCCCGTCTAATTCCTGGCGTTGGTCATCCACCAAACACAGCAATAAGACAAGATGAAAAGAACAAAACATATAAGAATTAAAAAGGAGAGCATTTACAGATGACTTAGTGGTTTGGGGGGGGGGTTAAAAATCCTACCGAATTCTTTGAATTTTTATTAGAGAGATTAAAAGAATTTGGAGACATCGCTGGATTTAAGATGAACAAAGAAAAATGATGATGTTAATGAAGAATATGACAAAGAAAGAACAGGTACAACTGATGGATAACTTTGGATTTAAAATTGATTTATAAAGTGAAATACTTGGGCATTAGGATGACAAACAGGAGAATAATTACATTAAAACATGGAATTATATTAAGAATGATTTGGAAAGATAGATGAAACTTGGATAATGTCATACCTTGCTTCGAGAACATGGACTCTGACTGAAGCAGGGGGCGTGCAAGGACCTGCAGTACAGGAAGAAGTTACAGTGCCACAAACAGACCAGGGAGCAGTGCCAACTCCAGTAGAGACTCATGCTCCTTCAGACACAGAAGATAACTTACCAGTACCCACTTTGGCCAAGTGCAGACAACAAAGAGAAAAACCTACATCAATCTCAGAGAATTTATAACTGACAACAATTACTCAGGCAACAGCTGCATTAGTAGCTGACCTATATAGCTGCTGCCCTTCCCCTCCAGAAGCATATCTAGGATGGGGCAAGTACGGCAAGTGCCCTGAGTGCCAATGCCAAGGGGGCACAACAAAGCCCATCCAGAAGATTTAGTGGAGGAGGAGAAGGAGAAGGAGGACGAGGACGAGGAGGCAGACCTAGAAGTAGGGGGTGCTTGCCCTAGCCACCGTTTACACTAGATATGCCTCTGTTCCCCTGCAGGAGTTGTCAGAGTTTATCTGACCTTCTGCCCTACTGGATATTTTGCTGAACTCTGAGTCTGACTCTGGATTACCCTGACTGACTTTGGACTTGCTTGCCTTAGAATTCTGTTGGACTTTATTTATGACCTTGTGCTTACTGCCTAAAAGTAAGTAATGAGCTGGAAGCTATTCAGTTTATTTTGCTCATGTTATCAGCTGAGCTGCTCTAACTGAGAGCTTTTCCACACTTTGCGGGGGAAACGGGGCAATCCATTACTCACGGGACTGGCTCGATCTCCCCTGACGATCCACGTTGCTCCAGAGCAGCGTGCGCCCGCTGTATGCACTCTCCGGGGATGAAAATGGAGGCTTTCGGTTGGCGGAGGCTCTCCACCAACCGGAGAACCTCGCCAGATGGAAGCCCGCCCCCAGAAGATCTGCAGCCTCGCACTGGTGTGAGCCTGCAGATCTGTACTTTAGCGCAGCAATAGACTGGTGTGCACTGCGCTATTGAAAGACCTTTTTTTATCGGTCTTTCAATAGCACAGCGAAGCCCCAGTTCTGGACTTTTGGGAGCGGACTGAGGTCAAGACAAACAGCAAGTAGTCCGGACCCAGTTCGCCCCCTAGAGCAGATGTCCTCGCCAGAGGGTGCTCTGGCCCATAGCTAAAGTAAAGTGCGGAAAAGGCCTGAGATAGGGCAAATAATAATTACTTGGCAGAATTTCTGTGACCAAAATGAATGTCCTACTGAGAATATTTGTTCCATATGATAACAATGTTTTTTAACAATCACATAGTGACATATCAAAAAATACAAAATTTTATAAGAAACTAAAGAAAAAGGAGGAAAGGCAGGAATTGAAATTTGGGTGGCATAGCTCTTTGTAAATATATTTTTTCACAATCATTATGTGAGAAAAGCTTTGTTAAGAATATGTAATAGATATAAATTAAGACTATGTCTGAAAACATCCCTTTGGGTGACAGTTCAATGGGATGAAAATAAGTACTATAATGAGATGGGAGACAGCCAGCCAGATGTGCTGACGGATGCATGGTTCTTCTACATTGCATTTTAACATATCCCTTTAAAAACCTTTTGGTTGTAATGATTCTTAAATGGGAGATCTACTACAGTGTATTCAGACTCTTAAAATATTTGTTCTTTGCCCTGGATAATATCAGAAAATATGCCTGACAGGACATATTAAATTAGAATAAATGTATTTTATACTGTAGTGGTTAGAGGGCTGGAATAGGGGGAGATGGATTCAAATTCTAGTAAGCTATAGAGTTCACTGGCTGGTTTTGGGTCAGTTGCTCTCTTTAAGCATACACTAGAGGGTTGTTATGAGGGTACAACTGAGAAGGGAGACCATCTGTACAACCCTGAGCTCCTTGAAAACAAGTTGTTGCTGTTGTATGCTTTCACATTATTTCTGACTTATGACAACCCTAAGGCAACCCTATCTTTTTCTTGGTAAGATTTGTTCAAAGAAGGTTTGCCTTTGCTTACTTCTGAGGGTGAGAGAGTATGACTTGCCCAAAGCCAACCAGTGGGTTTCTGTGGCTGAGTGGGGATTAAGACGCTGGTCTCTGGAGTCCAAGTCTAACATTCAAACCACTACACCACACTGGCTGTTCTGGAGGAAAGGTGAAATATAAATATAATTAAAAAAAAAAAAAAACAGCACCAGAATTTCATATTTTCCCTAGTGAGAAATATTTTGGTGTTATCCTTGCTAACAAATAATTGAAAGATATGTTAACAAAAAGGGAACTGGGTTTTGAAACATTTATAATGTTTTTCCCCCTATTTGTCAGTTCTGAAATTGCATTGTGTTCACCTCTCATCTCCAGTTGCCTTTAGAAAGACCCTTACTCCAGTGCAGTGGACAGTGAGTTGTGGACATTTCATATAATATATGGGGAATAAATGTGTTTCCAAGAGCATCCAAGTTCTGAAATATAGATTTTATTTTCCCCCAGTATCTTGGGGATGTTTTGTTTTGTTTTAAAAAAAACAAGCCCAAAAAACTTCCAGGAGGTTAATCCAGTTCAGGGTCATATAATTTCTTTTGAGATTCCACCTTAAGAGAGTTTGGAGATAACAATGGGTTTTGCTGTCTGTGAACTGGAGAAAATCCTGTAGCTTTAGTGTGAACAATGAGTGGAATTTCAGTGCACTATGGCTGTTTGCTTAATACAATAGAAGTTGGTACAAACTGGACTTGCAAGTGTCAAGTAGACAGTGTGGGAAAATCTATATTACCGCCACTGAGTCAACAAAGTTCTGAATGCATGAATGCTGACTTAACTGTAACTACAAAAACTATCCGGTCAGCTTCAATAATGGCTGAAAGGAGAGGGAGCTTCAGAAGGAGTTAAATACAGCAAACTGGGCCCTGACAGCTATGAGATGAACAAAGTAGGCATTCAAATGATTAGAAATACCATACAATATGCAATCAGAATTACTTTGTTGGAGTCAGAGACAAATCTGTAACTCTGTAATTGAATATGAACTAGAGACCAGGGAAGACATTTCTGTCCTTAGAGTAATTACATTAATGTGTTGTGAGGGTTAAAACAAACACTGACTAGAGAACAAAAGAGATGCCTCCTCAGTCTTCATGTGGCTATAAATTAAACACTTAAGTATGTTGGACAAACCATCTCTGAAAGTGACAAGAATTCAATTAGACCTGGCAAGTTTGAGTTAACAAATCAGGTTTAATGCCTCCAGTTTCCTGATCAATTTTCAATCGAAAGAAGCAATCTTATTTAACCCCAAAAGTGACAGGAGCTGGAGTATTCTGAAATGCAGTGATTCTAGTGGCACTGTCACTTTCAGAACATGAATGAACTCCATTTATTATTTCTCTGAACTGGGCAGAGGGAAAAAAAGATTATCTGATATATCCAAGAACAGGCAGCTTTCCGTTTTGTTGTTATGGGTCTGAGTGGATAATTTCATGGGGAATGGTAGGATATCTTCAGTTCTGTACTGCCAAGCAGATTCTTTTGCCCTGTTTTAACAGGAGAAATTCAAAACCTCAGAACCTGTCCAAAGTACTGTGAAAAACAGTCTCCACCGGTGGCTGTCATGGGAGTCACAACATACTTTCAATAACTGACAACTAAAGTTAATCTGCACATTATCATTGTTGTGGTACAGTTGTTCCAATAAAAAAATAGCTCCCTTTGTCCTGCATGTCTTATTCCATAGCAGACAAAAGAATATTTGCAACAAAGTGGCTAATTTCCCTTCATATGGTGTCAGTGAGCTCAAAAAAGTGAGATCCATGAAAGCCACCTTGATATGAATCTTACACATGTGTGAGGTTGTCCATTCTCACCAAAGAAATATTTCTGTAGCCATTTCCGCACTAGTCTGTTATAGCGCTATGATTCCACTTGCAACATCCTATGGAATCCTGGGGTTTGCAGTTTCGGGAGAAGCCAGCCGGCCCCTCCCAAAACTGCAAACCCCAGGATTCCATAGGATGTTGCAAGTGGAATCATAGCGCTATAACAGACTAGTGCGGAAATGACCATAGTCTTTGACAAAGGACCTTGTTTGACAAAGGACATTGAAAGTAGAATCATAGCGCTATAACAGTCTAGTGCAGAAATGGCCTATGTTACATATGCAGTGCCAAGGACTAGCTTTGTTAACAGCCATTATATTTCAAAGATAACATGTTCCTTCTCAGCCCCAAGTTTATCTAAAATATGCATGGGGAACCTATGGCTCTTCATATATTGCTGGACTGCAAGTCATCCATCATCTCTCACCATGGGCTAAGCTGTCTAAGTTGGATGGGAGTTGCCGGTCCAACAACGTATGAAAGATGACAAGTTGCCCAGTCATGTCCTTAAAAGGATCGCTTTGGAAATAGAGATTTAGTGAAAACCAAGATTCCAGTTCTTCCTTAGCCTGCTGAGCAGCCCTATTACCATGCATTAGTATATTCCCTCCGTACCATTGCTGACTCAGAGTTGGCCACTGGTGAGGCTGGTAGTACACCTCAGGGGCTTAGGAAGGTGCACTAGAAAAAATATACATTGGATACGTAGAACGATTCCAGAATCAGGAAGCTAGCAAAGTGATAAATTGGTCTCCTTTGGTTAGAAATTGTAAAAACCTTTGCTAATTAGCTGATGGGGATCTGGCATCAAAAGTGGATTCACTGAACTATATTGAATGATTGCCACCTCCCAATAATATAATGCTATTTTGTCACCTTGAAGTATATCCTGCTCCTCAGTCCAGTTGCTGGTTCCAACTAGAGTAGACCCTGCCCTGACTGTCTAATTTTGGATTCACTTTCACCTCCAAGACCCTCAGTCCCACACCCTTTTGTGTGCTTTCAGACAAACCATAAGTAAGAAAGGCTATAACTTTATTCCTCATTTCTCTCGCTCCTTTCATTTTTCCTGTTTCTACTACTACCTTCTTTTCTCTCCAAATTGGGAAGCTTCAGTTGTGCACTGCCACCTCACTAAGTCCTATTTCTATTCCCATCTATCATAGGCTCATTGAATCAACTGCTGAATGGTAAATCAAGACTTACGTGAATCCCATTAATTCAGTTGTTCTACACCAGTGGTTCTCAACCTGTGGGTCCCCAGATGTTTGTGGACTTCAGCTCCCAGAAGCCCCAGCCACTATGGTCAATGCTCAGGGCTTCTGGGAGCTGAAGTCCACAAACATCTGGGGACCCACAGGTTGAGAACCACTGTTCTACACTGTTTGGGATTAAGAACTGAACATAGGCCCTTTCTGCACGTGGAGGGGGAAATGGGGAAAAACATGCTGAAAAGGAGCTTACCGGCAGCCGGGTAAGTCTGTCCCCATGCGGAGCAGCGCAAGCTCGCTGTTCAGCAGTCCCCAGCATCCAAAATGGCGGCTCCAGCATCCAAAATGGTGGCTTCCAGTTGGCAGAGGCTCTCCACCAACCGGAGAAGCTCGCCAGCCGGAAGCTCGCCCCCGGCAGATCTGCAGGCATGCACTGGTGCGCGCCTGCAATCTGCACTGGAGTGTGGGAATGGAGTGGCATGAAGCAGCACACTCTGTACTTTTGAAAAACCTGTTTTTAAAAAGCACGCTGCGCAGCCACTTTGGGTCGCTCCAGAGCGGACTGAGATGCGGAACTGCAACAAGTAGTCCGACCCAGTCCGCTCGCACGGTGCAGACGACCTCCATCAGAGGTCGCACCACACTGTACTACTTACCCTGTGCGGAAAGGGCCATAGTCTTCAGGTTTTCACTTCATGTGAAAATCATTTGTACTGTAATGTAATTATTGATTTTGCTTAACTTTCATAGGATACTTTTCATGGTTAAAGTACACTTTTCATCGAAAGACATGTTTTCCTTAAACACTGTTCAAAGGAAGTTATATCCTTACACATTTTCTGACATGTTACATCTTGAAGGAAGCTTATTTATTTTTATTTATTTTGAAAATGTATCCTCTTGTTTACCCTGTTCATTATGTCATGTTCCAGCTTCAGTGTACCTAATCCTTCAGTTGATAGAAATTGGTTAAACCTAACTTTAACAGCCAGAAAAATGACACGCGCACACATACGCACAAAAATAAACGAATAAACAAAAAAACAAAAAACAGTGGAGTACCAGCACTCAGGAATGTGATGTCTTAGCAATACAAAATAAAAACCTGTAACTTAGATACAAGTTTCTTTCTTTCTTTCTTTCTTTCTTTCTTTCTTTCTTTCTTTCTTTCTTTCTTTCTTTCTTTCTTTCTTAAAAAAACTTTTTGCTATTATTTGCTTTTAGACTCACATGTCATGTCACCAAGCATTGTGCCAATGAGCCAAGAAGGATCTGACTTTGAGACATCAATCCTAGTTGTCTCAGTGGTAGTAATTTGCTTACCAGCAAAGTCAGCATTTGCGAACTTGATACAAGTATTATTACAAAGCTGGTAGCTAGATGGTGACATGAGTCATGTCAAGATATCATCGTGTTTATGAAATATTGATGTATTTATTGCGGTTTGTGCCTCCTGGTGAAGGTGAAATAACAAATCCTGGGCTGTGTTACACAGTAAACAGATTATGTTTTAGCCCATAGCACAAAGACAGGAAGAAAGAGATTTAAAAGATAGCAAGCAAGGAATTAAAGAGTAGAAATTAAGCCCTACTCTCTCTGTGTTGTATCCAATGGGTTTTACCCAATGGTGGCTCAGACACAGCAGAACTTGTTTCAAGTCACAGCACCTCGTCTTTGTCAATTTCGTCAATCTATTTATGGCAGGAAGGCTTCTGCTAGTGTAAGTGGTGTTGTGCTTATGGATAGCTCATTGTGCATTGTGCTCTATGCAAAAGGGGAGAATTCAGCACAGTTTCTGGTTCTGCAGCAGTCTCCGTTTGCAGAACTGGTTGCAGACCTGCTCACAGAAACAATCCCACACTCTGTTGTATAACTGATTGTATGTCTAAAGACCACAACATGACAGTACTGTTTGTTCTGAAGCCTGATAGTATTTTGCTTCCTCAGCAGTTTGTTAATGTTACATTTGATTTCGGCCAAAGCCTCTGCTCCCCTGATCAAGAGCTGGAAGATCTCTCGGCCAAAATCAGATACAGTGCAGGCAACTGCAGTATGCTGGGGATTGGTGAAAATCAGACACCCAAGTTGTACAAGACAACTTGTACAAATGGAAGTAATTTTCACTAAGGCAGAGGGAGGATAGCTTTGGCCTGCCTGATGTTTTAAAGTCTGATTTCTATGAGTCCCAGCTAGTATGGCCAATGATAAGAGATTATGGAGTTCTACTGTAAGATATATGATACAATTCCCACCGTTGCTCACATACAAAGTCTTCATTGCATATAATCCACTATGGATCAAACATACTGTTCATACATCAGTACATTAATATATTTTATGTACCTCCAAAAGAAGAATAACTAGTAATTCAAGTATGATTAAAGAGAATAAGATAAGCATCAGATAAATCTCAGCTGAGTCTGGGTTTGTATATATTCGTCTCTATCAATTCCTATAGGTAGATCACTTTTTAAAATTTTCTGCTGGATAATGAACAACTCAATCATATGATTTTTATTTGGAAAAAAAAACTAAGCTCATTATATCACAGATCAGTAAATGTCTGTGGACAGTTTCCTCTTTTATTCTTTTTTCTACACTGAGTTATGCCAGCGTGCAAATAGCCACTTTTGAATGGTTGATATTTATCTTTAGTCTTCTTTTGTCTGCCAGTCCAAACTGTCCTTTGGCAGAACTCCATTTAATTTTGGATTTCTCAGGAGGAAAGCTACATGTTCTCCCTTTCTCTGCACTCCCACAAATGGGAAAGTAAATGCCACTCTTGGCTTTTGAAATGCACTATTATGATTTCCCCCTAGGTTAGTTTCTTTCTCCCGTTTATTCTTTTGGACATTCAGACAGTTGCTGTACTAAAAGACATATTTTATACCAATTTTTTTAGTAGAAAGAATGCATTACCTACAATCTTCCAGTGTGTGGAATCCTGAGGTTTGTCTTTAGACAACCATCAGTGTGACAGTCATGTTCTTGACTGTTTGCTCCTCTCATGCAAGGACAAATAATTGTGGTAGTTTTCTCCCTACCATAGGAGAAAACAGATACAATACCCCCACTGAGTATGCCAAAAACACGAGCATCATTTCCCATTGTAGTCAATGGACACAATGTGTGCATGCCCATGGCAGTGTAGGTATGCATCCATCATGTTCATTGACTATCATGAGATGCAACCCCACATTTGTGCGTGCAGTGGTCATGCCAGAAGAGAGTGCACTATATTCCTCTTCAATATTCTGCCTGTATTCAGTCATCCCAAAGTGTTGTGGAGAAATTATTCTGGGGAAAAAACACAGTTTTTCCATACAAACCCTTCATAATTTTCTCATCAGAAAACAGGTTTCCTATGCAGGTTTTCTTCACAGGAAACCCATTTTCTGTGCAGAAAACAGTGTTTTGTGCAAAACAAAACAAAACACCCCACCATGTATTTTCTCTGCAAAATCATTCCTCAGCAATACTTTAGGAGATTTGAATACCAGAAGCCAATTGCTCAAAATGCTCATTGGCCTATTATTCTTCCTGGCAGGGTTTACTCAACTGCTGGGAAACTAATTTTTTGACATGAGAACAAATGATTACATTTTTTCCCTTGTGATGACATCATCCATCTCACAACCATAAAATAGTCACGCAGACAGACAGGCAACTGCTCAGCAGAAGAGAAAGAGTCACTAACTTTGAAACTAGGTACATTATGGCTATACCATGAAAGGATTTCCAGAACTAGTCATATAACAAACCTGCCATATATGTTGTGAGTTTTTAAATGCTCAGTATATTATGATCAAGCATATTGCATGAATCTTGCATAGGGCTGAGCAAATGTAGACGTTAATGGAAAGGACTGATCAAGAGAATTCTGTTGAATGATACAGGTGGGCTAAGCAGCAAGAACAGGGATGCAAATTCCCATGGTAATGGTCACTTCTATTTAAGAATGGAGTCTGGAATTCACTTAGGCAGTTATACATGTATAAGCTAAAGTTACATGTTTGTGAATGGTTCATAGTCACAATCATTACACAATCATAGGGACCATGAAAGTCTCCCAGTCCCCACTTACAATATAGTAGCCACTCTTGAGCAGCAACAATCTGTTTTCCTGTCAATCAGGAAGTATCCAAATGATGTTCCCACCCCACCCCTTTGTGTGAGTGATCTCCAGTGTGAGGGAGAATTGCAACAGTGATTCTGTTTCTTCCTGTCACAATGAAGGTCACTCATGGGAGGAACTGGGAACATTAGTCAGCTGCTTCCCAATCAACAGAGGTCATTTCCACACTATACTCTTATAGTGTGATTATTCCACTTTCAACATCCTATGGAATTCTGGGGTTTGCAGTTTCGGAGGATTCCATAGGATGTTGAAAGTGGAATAATCGTGCTATAAGAGTGTAGTGTGGAAATGGCCAGAGTAACAGACCCCTGTTGATAATGGCAGCTGCTGCCTAGTAAGTGGGAATTGGGGGGTTGGGTTGGGAGACACTACGTAGATAGGGAATTATAGCTGTTACACATTTGTAATTGCCTTAGTGAATTCTGCCTGGAATCCTAAAAAGCATATGAATACAGGTCTACCTCAAAGCATATGTGTTCCTGAGCATTACTCCTATACCAGAAAAGTTGGTACCAAAGGTAGAAATAACATAGAAAAAAACAGGGATAGATTCTTACAGCACAAAAAAAGAAGAGCATGTTTTAGTAAACTCTTTACCCAAAACTAACAATATGCACATTTGGAATGAAGCAACCAGGTTATGCAAGTCTTGCACTGAAAAACATTTTGAACCTTCTAGAGATCACTTGAAGACTTCTTCCAAAAGAAATCCTGGCATGACTTTTTCTTTCACTAGCCTCCATTTTTCATATAATTTCCATTCGGATGACCAGACTTACAGATTTATGGTTTTTTAAAGAAACATGCTGGGGTTGGCTGTTAAGGCAGGCTTATCTGTTCTCCCTTTTCCTCTCTGGCCCTTTCCGCACGAGGCAGTTAAAACAGGCCAAGGCATCCTGGCACGGAGGTCGTCCACACCTTGGATCGGACTAGGTGCAGACTGTTTAACTTAGTTCTGCACCTCAGTCCGATCCAACCCACCCCCAAGTGGTCCTCCATTGCGCTAAGTAAAGACCAGAAAATTCCGGTCTTTACATTTTCTGGAACGCACCATTGTGTTCCTACTTACCAGTGCAGATGCGCAGGCTCTCACCAATGCGAGCCCGCAATCAGTGGAGGGCGGGCTGTGGGCGTGGCCAGCGTCAACAGTTGGTCCACTCCCACGAAGACACAGGAAGCCGCCATTTTGAGCCGGATCAGTGTGGATCTATAGACCTTGCACTGCTCCTGTTCACCCTGCACCAATGGAGGAGCCCTGCGGAACAGCTCAAGGGATGGTGTGCATTACTTCGGACCCAAGAAGAGCCAGTAAGTAACGGCATGGAGCGATTCACTTGCCTCGTGCGGAAAGGGCCTCTGTTTTGCTGTTCACATGTGCTCCAGAAGGGATTGTGAAGGCAACTGTTGTTTACTTTTCCAGTTGTAGCCAGGTATGCATGGCTGCAATAGGATCCATTAGAACAGAATCCCATTCTTTCCCAGTTCAAACTTTATTTATTGCATTGTTTTACTGTGGAGATACCACTGTAACCCTCTGACAAAAGTCTATGTTTCTCCAGCCCTCCTTCACCATCTTTTCAGTGCCTATGCTGCTGAAAAATTCTTCCAATTAGATGGAGCACAAGAAGGAAAAAGGGGTCTGGACAGGTCCAAAATAACTTTGTAGAAGGGAGCCTCTTTGTCAGAGGTTTTGTCAACTGGGATATGCCTGTATAGCATGGAGCATCCACTAATTTCAGTATGAGATAAGCCATTGGGTCATCCAGGTATGACAGCCCTTTTCAATGATATTCTCTATTCTTATAGCCTGTAATAGAGGAATACAAAAATTCCAAGCACAACTCTGCCAGTATTTATAGCCCTTGATTATATGAAATGATTGTTTACTGTATACACACCTTGGTTTTGTTCACCACTCCCCAGCAACACATTTAACCAAGAGTAAACTAAAACTTAAATGTCATCATATTCTTAGAATGCTTTTAGTGTGGGAGTTCATAATCACTCTTTCTGTATCTCTGTACCAGGCATAAAGCACATTATTTCCACCAAGCAAGGACACTCCAGTCTTTCAACAAAAGACCTGGAATGTGCTGTTTCTTTTCTCCATAATTCCGGTGGTTCTCTATTGCTCTATGTCTTCCTCAATGAGCTGACCTCCAGACGTGTGTAGTTGCACTTTCCATCACTCCCAGCCAGAATGCCCAATGATCAGAGATTTGGAGAGTTGTAGTCCAAAACATTTGGAGAGCTTGGGCTAACAAGCATAACAAATAGATAATCTTCCAAACTGAGATCTGTTAAATTTGATGAGATGCTGCTGGCTTTTTCATTGTTTTAGGTTTTTCCAACCACTCTCTGATGTACCAAAGTATATTATGAGCCATGGGAGACTGGGCTGATTTGTCTATTTATTTTCAACTTGCTCTATATATGGTGTCCAAGACCTTGGTGGGGAGATGCTCATCCATGACGGGCTGATATGCAGTGTTACCTTATAGCATCATTTATTCTGTAGTAAGAGAACTGTAGGAGAGGCAGTGTGGTATAGTGGTTTGTGCTGGACTACAACCCTGGAGATCAGAGTTTGACCAGCTCGGCCATGGAAACCCACTTTACCTTGGGTTACATCACACACTCTCAGCCCCAGAAAACCCTGTGATAGCTTCACCTTAGGGTCACCATGGAAATGACATTAAGACACACAACAACAAAAAGAACAAGGGACCTCTTAATTTAGCATGAAAGATCTTTATTTTCTCTTAGCATACTTTCCCTTTGTTCTACCATTCCAAAATCTCTAAATAGGCACACAATAAATTACAGGGGCCCAGAAGTCTAGAAGCTCAGGGCCCAATTACAGTTGCATATATTTTTGTCTTTGGAGCAGAGCAGTCCCAAATCCTATATTTTTTGATCCAGTGAGTGCAGGAAGAGTGGGAATCGGCTGTGCTAACAACAGGCTGACTCCAAACATTTGGTATGCAACAAAATGGCATGAAATTTACCTATCAAGTACTATAGGGGTCTATCTGTTGCAAGAGCAGCTGGAGCCCTCTCTTTCTGGTCTCAGCTCTATAGGGCCAGGTGATGATATAAGGGCCTATATATAAAACCCACCCCAAGACTGATGAGAGAATGCCCTTTCATTGGTACTTCAGCCTCCTGCAAGATCTTTAATTTCATGAAAGCCTGGAACTCTTGTGAAAGGTCTTCCACTCATAGGACTTAAGGCAACGTTTACATTGGTCTGCTTCCTAGTGGCAGTGGCATGTGGGTCATGGTACGTTGCCACAAGGAAGTTGTCAACTCCTGTTTCTGTTGTTGTGTGTCTTCAAGTCAAGTCAACCCTAAGATGAAGCTATCATGGGGTTTTCTTGCCAAGATTTGCTCAGAGCGAGGTTTGCCTTCCTTTGAGGCTGAGAGTGTGTGATCTGCCCAGAGTCACCCAGGGGTTTTACATGGCCAAGTGGCAATTCAGACCTTGGCCTCCAGAGTCATCGTTCAATGCCCAAACCACTACACCATGCTGACTCTTCTCTATTAACAACCACAGCCCTCATAAATTTTAAAAAGAAATAAAAGATACATTTTCAAGGCTCTAAACTAAGGCTATCAATTTATAAAAATGTATCTTAGGATTTCCTCATCCATCTCCATGCCCAGTATGCTATGACATTAATTTCCTGGCTGATATATTGATGTAACAAAACTGTAGTTTTGTCAAATGTCATTTATTTAAATGATGTGGCTAGTTACTACATTTCAATACCATCCTTCTGAGAATACAATCAATATATTTTATTATAGAAGCTAGCTATAGAAAAGATGTGTAAACAAACAAACAGAAAAAGAGGGAAGAGGAAAACAAGCATAGTTTCATATTGTTGCATAATGATCAGGTGGAACGGTCACTATAAAAGACAGTTTTGGGAGGAGAGGACTATGCTTATTAAAATTATTTAATGATACATCTGCAGAGGTAATATAAATGGTAAGATTGTTGGAATAGGAACCTGCCCTTTGTTATTATTGTTGGTTGTCTCTGGTGCCATGTGCACAGATGGCAGGATGTTTTTCTCTGCACATACCTCAGTTCCTAGTTCTGTCTAGTAAACTCCATATATAATCTATTAATCAGAAAAAATAATGTAAATAATAGATTTTTCTTTTTAAATTTGATAGGGTCTCATCAACAATACTTTCAAAAGTAAGTGTGTGGTTGAGTGGCAGGCTCATTGGCTTGCTATACACATGAGTATGCATATGTTATAAATATATTACCTTTATATGTTGCGCACATACTTTTAAACTCCCCACTTTTCATTTGGAGCATGAAACTTTTGTCTTCTGCATTTTGCTCAACCATGCAATTCTTGCTCACTTGCATTTATCTACCCATTAACACACCATCACTTCTGGGGACAGGACCAAAGATCTTGCCTTACTGATATCACCCACCAGGGCAGGTCCAGACAGCTAGAAATGCATTATACAAACCATGGGATATTTGTCTTGTTCTCATGGGATTTTGTGTTTATTTTTTGGCTCAAAAAATGCATTCAAGCATGAAAGCTCCCCTTATCTGAAAAATCCACAGAAGGCCAAAACATTAGCTCATAACAGTTCTGTATGACTAATGTGCAGTTTGAACATTCATGGCTGGGTTGTGGTTTTGGCTGATGTGGGCAAATTGGAAATTATCCCCAGTGTTTTTGTTTTTTTAAAAGTGAATTTCTTTCCCTAAAATTCCTATGAAATGCATAGTTTCTTTCTAGTATGCTTTTGACCATTTCCTAGAAAGAGAAAATAAAGCAAATGGTAAAGAGAGTATATAGATTCTGCAATTTTGTCATGCAGCTCAGAAATGAGATGCAAAGTTATATCCAAATAAACAAGATTTGGATTGGATTTGGAAAAAAAAGTGGTATCTTGTTTGATACCTAGTACCAACATTTGGAATGATTACTCCCACTGTCCCTCTCTCCTTCCCTTTTTCCTTTCTTGTACCATTAAAATATGGTCTCAAATCCATCAATTTCTTTTTGGCATGCTTTGTTTTAGTTATATACCCAGAGAAGGGTACATAGCTTTTTACATAGAGAATGTATTCCAGAAGACTTCAGACAGTTTCAATAAGTAGAATGACCTCCATATCTATTTTTGCTGTGAAATGTGTAATAATAATGTCTCCCTCTGTGTTCAGTTCACATAGTGGTCTATATTAAAAGTCAACACTTTATCCCTATGTGTTCTTAATGTGTAATATTCCAGTGACAGGTAGTCAGATTCTGATAGTGAGATGATTTTTCTTTTCTTTTCTTTTTTTGTCAAATGGAGATGTTCCTGTTTATTGTCCATTATGTGAATGTTGGTGATTTATGTAAGGATATTTATATTTATTTGAGATACTTCTAGATTGCCTTTCAAAAAGAAATATTTTTCTAAGATGATGTACAAAATGCAACAAAGTCCTTTAAAAAAGAAAAATCACAGTTAACATTTAAAATAATCAGTCACCTTTGGAATATTTCCTTCCCAATCTCCATTGTTTTGTCAAAATGTGTTGATTATGCACATTTAATTGAAAACATACTTTAGGCTATATTTGGCATTGTGCGCCTATGTAGGAAAAATACGTCTAAAATGAAATAAATCTCAGGCAGGCCTATTACCCCTGAGACATTATTTTTAGGTCTGAACAAGGCTTTGTTTATTTAAATTAGGCTGGTCACCTACTGTTCTGTCAAACCTTTTACCTTTCTCAATTTTTTGTTCATGTCAAGGGCTCTTGTCTTTGATTCAGTATTGAGCCTCATGGAAGAAAGAAGAACCGTGGCTGTCTATTTTCAGCAGCAATACCAAGCCAAGCTACTGATGTGTTCGGTAAGCAGAATATGTCAAAGGACATATTTCTGATGGAGATGGGATATGAGTAACTCACATGGAGCACTACAGTGCTTTTAATGCAGTTATGGATACTGCCAAGAAGCCACATTCCACTTAAACATGGCGTCTCATTTATTAGTTAGACTATTACAATGGTCGGGTTTTTAATACCCAAAGGCTTCTCCTGTGCTTGTATAAGGCAGAGAATTTGGTGAGGTGCCGGTTCTGCTCAGTCTGGCTGGGGTGTTCATTAACTGCAGTGATGCCTGCACACATGTTATGTGTCAATATTAAACTTTGGTGTTGCTCGAGAGGCTAGTCAAATCCTAGAAGGAGTCAATAATGGGAAGGGGAAAAAATGGATGTATACCACAAAAAATGTACACTGGGGCAGATAGTTTGAACTAAAGTGATGGCTTGCTGGAAAGTTAAGTGCTATTGTGAATTCCCAACAGTTAAGTTTCAGAGGAGTCTGTCCAAAGAAATCCAAGGGTTTTTCCATTCTGTTGGCAGTTTTACAGGCCCTCATAATAATGAATTGTCAGGATTTTCTCCCACTCTTTGGCATAAATGTGCCTTCTCTCAGCGTCAGACATGACTGACATTTTCCTCCCACCACTTTATTATTTCTTATAAAATATTTTTGCTGCACTGACATGCTACAGCTCCTGTTCTCCAGCCCTGCTCAAATTCTTCAGTCCTGGCGTCATAGTAATCAGGACAACAATAATAGCAAAAGGCTTTGATATACATCTGAGTGGTTAAAAGCCACTCTACATACGAATGACAGGGCACAAAGGAGGGATTTGACACGTTCATTCAACACCAGCCTTTGTACCTTCCAGTCCTGCCTTGAGAGGTAAAATGAAAATACTTAACAATATGGGGGGGGGGTTGGGTGGATTGGTGTGGCGTGGCATAAAATACCAAATGTCCATATCAGTTTTACGCCATCTGCCATTGAATTCTAGTGCAAAAACCAACTAGCTCACCCCATCTCCCTTTGGCCATTTCTGCACGGGGCGAGGGAATTGTCCTGCGCCGCTACTTACCGGATCTTCTGGTGGTCCGGTCCGGGGTGAGGAGGAGCAGTGTGTGGTCATTGCTCTGCAGTGCTCCAGCATCCAAAATGGCGGCTTCCGGTTGGTCATGGGTCTCGACCAACTGGTGAAGCTCACCAGCCTAAAGCCTGCCCTCCGCAGATTGCAGGCTCGCACTGGTGCAAGCCTGCGAATCTGCACAAGGGAGCAGGCTCTCAGTGGCGCACTCCATGCTTTTGAAAGGCTGGAAAAATCAGGTCTTTCAAAAGCACTCTGGGGGGCCACTTGGGGTCATTCCAGAGCAGACTGAGGTGCGAATCTACGGTAAGTAGTCCAAACTCAGTCCACTCCAAGGTGCAGATGTCCTCCGTGGAGGACGCACTGCACCGTTTTAAATACCCCGTGTGGAAATAGCCTTTGTCTCTTTCTCTCTCTCTCTCTCCTCTCTCTCTCTTTCGCTTTCAAGAACTGTGCTGCAAAAGACAGCATGTCCCATATGACCACTACAAAAGTTATTTAGAGTCTTTATAACCTACCCTTCAGCCAGAACAGTTCCCAGCGTGTTGTTGTTGTTATGTGCCTTCAAATTGTTTCCAACTTATAGTGACCCCTAAGGTGATCCTATGACAGAGCTTTCTGAGACTGAGAATGTGCAATCTGCCAAAGGTCACCCAGTGGGTTTCTGTGGCCAAGCAGGGAATTGAATGCTGGTCTCTTGGGTCCAAGAGTCAACTGCTACACCATGCTGACTCTCACAAACTGTTAATTTGAGGACAGTTCCTGAGGGCAAGGACTGACCTCTGGCTTACAGTCTGATATCCCACTGGCTTCTATGCTTCTCTGTATGTAATAAGAGCCTCATGGTGAAAGTTTTGATAGCCCACTACAGACAACGAGTAGCCTTTGGTACCAGGTGGCACTATATTGTCCTTTCACCTTGTGAATTCCATTTCATAGGAAATGGGCAGAACTCCATGGTAGAAACTGCACAGGAATGCTGTCAAAAGCAGTCTCCATTTCTGTGCTATTATTCTCTGTAATGTGTAGTGACTCATATATTCTGTCCATTGTTGTGGAAAGCTGTAAACGTTGTACCTTTCTCTATCTCAACAATGGCAGCCAGTGACATGGGAAAGATCTGGGAAAATGTTCAATATGGCATCAGTATTTACTTCTTTATGTTTGAGTCCCTTCATGAAGTCCTATAGTCTAGTTATAGTAACCAAGCATAGATACGATTTAAATACAAAATAGAATATAATTACTTTAACATGGGAAGGTGTAAAGAAATCCAATAGTACCTTTGAGACTAAGTAGGGAGAAGAAATTTCTAACATATGCCTTCATGGACTGAGTCCACAAAAATTTATTTTAGAAATTTCTTCTCCCTAGTTAGTCTCAAGGGTGCTATTGGATTCCTGTATGCCTTTTTAATACTAAAACAAACTAGCACAACTATCTCTTTGAATGTTTATCATGAGAAGCAACATAAAGTACAATAACCAATGAAAAATTATGACAATTCACAACATGATTCAAGATTTCTGTCCGTATGCCTTACGGACTGAGGGACGTTATTATGAGTGTGCTTTCCAGAAGCATCTCTTTGTTGCTCAGAACATAGATCCTATCTTCTTAGCTGCTGCCACCACTACCAAATTACAAATCTGCTTTTTGTCCCCACAATTCCTTAGTTCTTTATTTCTGCTCTTGAAATATCACCTGCTCCCTAGCCACGTAGGAACTTTGTCCCTCCTTGTTTGTCACTGCCCTTTACTCTGAAAGTAACTGTTAGGTTTCCTGATCTGCTCTGCATCTGGGCAGAAATTGTAAAGGATATTCTTTAGGGACTGGATTTGTTCGGACAACTTGTTGAGTCTCTCTTTGCTGTCACATACCAGACAGCCTTCACTGCATACGGGCCCCTGATTTATTCATGTGTTGAATAAGGGGTAACAGCAAACATTTGGGTCATGCACTATCACAGGCTTTTGCATGGAGATTAATTTTCCTTAGAGAGTCAGGGCTCCTTAATGACATTTTGTTAACCTCTAGGCATATTCAGGTGGCTTCTTAATGTGTTAAGATTAACATGTATTGGCTTGCTTTCCTTTATGAGTCTTTCACTCCAGGTCTATACAGGCAGCAGACTGAAGCGGTAAAAGGGTGAAATAATAAAACTGAATGTGCTGCTTCAGAATGCAGGTGGAGACATCACATTCAAGTGATTAAAAATTGCCTTCAAATAGAAGCCAGCATAACAAATGAAAGGCTAAACTAAAACATTCCCAATGGTTATGACACTATTTATTTGATATGTAACCCTCTCTTCTTCACAGCAGCTCAGAGTATTCTAATGAAAACACAAGAGTTAAAATCATAGATTACAAATATTTAAAATCACAAATTACAAACATAAAAAAATTAAAAAAACAAATGTCTACAAAGATGCCGTAAAAGCACTGTAAACAGCAGGAGAAAAAGATGAATCACACTTTTGCTCATTCCCTGAAATTTTGTACAAGTACATGTTTTAAACTGATGTCTGAAGGACAATAATGTGTAGAGCAACTGCATCTCTAACAGAAAAACCCTGCTAATTTTACAGCTGCAGAGAGTCATAAACATTGTTAGCCCCCACCACCACCATCACCACCACCATTTTGAAGTGTTATATGCCATCCTTTTGCTTCAGGATTCTTCTCATTACCACACCACTCTGGTACATTTGAAGACTGAGGCTCTTTCACTTAATGAGAAGGTACTATTTGTGATAGCTGCTTAACAATGGTAAAGATTCATATAAGAAGCTGCAGCCAACTGCATACTATGTGGAAGGTAATTTTCCTCTACAGAGCTAACAGTAGATGCTGAAAAGGTGAGAGCTGCATTATCTAGACTGGAAAAATTATTGCTAGCACTCCAGTTAAAATGCAGAGCCTCCTAAGGTTGCGTTTCTTTCCCCCCCTTGACATCCTTTGTTTTGGTTATGTGCTCAAAGAAGGGGTGCATATCTCTTAGAGAATGAATTCCAGAGGAATTCAGACAGTTTTCATAAATAGAATTATCTCCATTTTGGAGGGTTTTTTTCTGTAATACATACAATAATAAAGTCTCCTTCTGTGTTCAGTTAAATTTGATTCTTCGTTACTTTAGTATTTAATGCACTGATAAGAGGTTAACTATGAACTGACAGTCATTTCTATATTTATTGTTTTATTAAAACATCTCTAGACTATCTTTGAGCCTGAACAAGGACCTCAAAAGTAGTTTACAATAAATTCAAAGTCAATAAAACCACTAGAACTATTTCTGTCATTTTAACACAAATGAACCAGAATTTAAAATTCAGACAATTAGAGTGTCATATCACAATGGAACACTATTTAAATCCAATGGAAATAAAAGCCATGAGAGATGGAGTCAATCTTAACTTCTTTTGAGGTAATGTGTTTTGCAAGTTCTATCTGTAATATTTGACCTATGTTAGCCCATTCCCCCCCCCCCATATCATTGTTCAACGCTGCAGTCGTGAACATGGATCCATAAGTTAGCTGTTAGATGCAAGTACTGTGTGAAAAGTCTGTCATCAATCTATTGTGTTGTTCTTCCATGCTCAGGCATCTAGCATAATGAAGTTTGGGCTACCCTTGCTTCTTGAAGCATTGATGACAGCTCCCAGCATTTCTCACTGCCCTAATTTTATTATCACCTTTGCAAGGTTAGAAGATCATGCTGCTTCTAATGGAGACAGGGCATAAAATGTCACAACTCCTTTCTCTTTGACATTAATTGTGTCATGGGTTGCTCCACTATTAGTGTATTGAGCAGATGACACCTGACCTATAGAAACAATCTTTCCCTCTTTATATCATTTACTCTGGAAGTCTGTGAAGAGAAGCGCTGAGCTTTACTTGCTAAAAGCTGCTAGATTTGTACCTTTTTTTCATCCTGACCTCTTGTAACATAATGAGCTTATCCCCAACCAAGAAGACATTGATTAACTGTAGGGCTATTAGGCTGAAAGAAGAAATAGCTGGTTACAGTTGCAAGACAGCAGAAGTCTTTTTCCAAAGCACATCATGTTCTGAATGAACACCAAAGTAGTTTGCATTATACTCATTTGTAAATCTTTAGGAGAATGGAGATAACTCAGTTAAAAGAAAACAAATTCATTCAGCTTCAAGATGGTAACCAACTTTTGTATTTTTTTAAAAAAACTAATAATTTGTACAAAAACTTCTCACTTGAGAAATGCATAGTGGGTGTAAAACACAGCAAGATGTTTTTTGTATCAGGATTCAAGTATTTGTTTACCTTATCAACAAGAAACATTTCTGTAGCACTATAGAAGCCAATGCTTTTATTTTTGCAAAGCTTTCCACTTTGTCAATGTTCTCTTTAGCTGATAACAGCACATCATGCATGATGAAAATCTGCTGGCTGTATTCCTATAGCATCCGTCTGCTAGCATGGGATCTGGTTGGGATATAGCATGCATAAGCTATGTGTTTGTTGGTCAATGCACAGGCTATGACACCAGCCACATAGAGCAACTACATGGATAAGCACAGTTCAGTGGCTTCTGGGTGGCTTCTGTCATATTGAAGTGGAAATTTTGCAAAATTTCAAAACAAAGCAAGGGCTTTGAATGTGTCAGACTCTGGAAGGTAATGCAGAGAATGTACAATCAGAGAAGATAAGGGAAAGGATGAGACAGGACAGGTGAGGAACAGAAGAGGAGTGGAGGCCAATGTTAGATTACATTTATTCTCAAGGGCAGGTTAATGAAAACCCTTAGGAAGTCCCATTATTCTCACAAAGCGAACAATACTGCAAACTATCCAATCTTGAAGAGATCATCAAGAAAGAGATTGAAAAGCAGGCAGCTCTGAACAAGATGAAGAAGTGCAAAAACCTTCCAAGAACCCTGGAAGACAGACAAGTTATGAGAGAGTGCTTCATGAGACAGAGGATGAGCCATAGACAAAGGTAACATTTCTCCACCAAGAGAGAAGACTCCCATCTCCTCAAGGAGGACTGGCTGATTCATTAAGAGGAAAAGTGAATGTCTCAGTGTAGCAAGGGAGCTTTCCATCCTGCCTAAAAGAGGCTGTGGTAAGGCTCTTATTAAAACACTTCCCCTGAACCCCACAATACTATATTCCCCTGAACCCCACAATACTGGCTAGTTTCCAATATTCCTTTCTTGAGCAAGTTCTGGAGTATGTGGTGGCCTCTCAGATCTTCCTCTAGAGTTGTGGTGGCCTCTTTACTTGATGAAATGGGACATCTAGATCATTTCAATCTGGCTTCAGGCCTGGCTGTAGGACATAGATAGCTTTGGTTACCTTTCTCACCTAGCCAGCTTTGGTCACCTTTCTCACCTATGCTGAGAAATGAAAAGGGCAGTGTACCCCACTTAGTTGTTATATGCCTCTCAGCAGTTTTTAATACCATCTACCATGATATGCTTCTGGGCTGACTCTCTAGGATGGGACTTGGGAACTCTGTTTACAGTGTTTCTGGTACTTCTGGAACAGGAAAACTCAGAAGGTGGTGCTGGGGAATTCCTGTTTAGCACTGTAGCCATTGTCCTATGGGATCCCTCATGGCTCAGTTTCATCCCTCATGCTTTTGAAACTGCTAGGAAACGTTATCCAGAGTGTTGTGGTTCCGTGTCACCAATATGCTGATGATACCAAACTCTATTTCTCCTTTCCATTTAATACCTAAGAAGCTATTTTAGTACTATGCCAGTGTCTCTTGATAATAATGGACTGGATAAAGGTGAACAAATTGAAATTTCATCCAGTCAAGACAGAGGCACTCCTGGGCATCAGCAAGACACATTAGGAAATAGGGATTCAGCCTATGCTGGATGGTACACACTCCTGAAATCTCAGGCTTGTTGCTTTGGTGTACTCAGCCCTGAACCTGGATGCCCATATTTTGATACTGACAAGGAATGTATTTGCACAGTTAAGATAAGTACCCTAACTGCTCCTGTTCCTGGAGATGTCGTATCTGGTTATGGTAGCACATGCTTTGATTACGTCCCATTTGGCTTACTGTAATGTACTCTACATGGGGCTTTCTTTGGAAACTTCAGCAGAATTCTGCAACCAGAATACTGACTGGGGCCAGTTACATACAGCATATAACTTCCTTGTTGAAACAGCTGCACTGATTACCTATTTATTTCCAGGAGCAATTCAAATTGTGGGTTGTGACCTACAAAGCATTATATGGCTTAGGTCCAGATCATCTGAAAAACTTTCTCCCTATAGTGATGTTTCAGTGGATGACAGAAGCCAACTAAGTCAAGCAGTCTTACACCAGTATTAAAGTCCCATTATCATCCAAGCTTTCCTTGGTGCTATGCAGTCCTGAACTGGAAGAAATTTTTGATAAGAAAAAGCTGTGCCATTTCAGGTGTACCACATCTTCAGTGTGGAACTTTCCATCACTCCCAGGTGTAATTTCTGCTTCAAGAGATGCTAATATCTTTTAAAGCTGATGTACGTTGTTATTGTTCAGGGCTGGAGGTACTTAAAATATGTATAACTTTTTTCTTACCTATATTAATAAATGTGCTTTGATGAAAAAAATAAAAGACACTTTGAAGCAATCTGACACTATCTGTATGGTTGCCTTGTTAATTAAATCAGTATACAATACTACAAAATAATCTACCATGTATCATCAAATACAGACTAAATATAAACTGGCAGATAGAAGCTGCATGTTGTGTGCTACTGCTTCAGTAATGTCATATATCAGCAATTACCAAAATAGTTTCAGTCACTGACTGCTACAGCACGGTTGGCAGAGCATGACAGTGAGAGCAGGACAGCTGTTAGCTGCTGTTGAATGTTGGCTATTCCTTATCAGGTATATTAAAATATGTATAAGAGTCCCACTCCCTGCCTGTGCCTCTCTGGCAGCAAGGGAAGGGAGCAAAAGTACTTGCCCAAGAGGAGGAGGCAGTGGGGAGTGTCCAGTGCAAACAAACAAATGAAAACACTGAGCTGGGGCAAGTCAAGGTCAATCCAAAAGATCCAGAAGACCAAAGGTCCATCCGAAGGGGTCAAGGGAACCAGACCATAAGGGTTGTGAGAGCTTGTGTAGTAATTTCTTACCAAGCAAACTGCAAGACACACCGACAGACTTATATAGCTGACGAGAACAGGTGTTCCGTATCACTGTTCTGTTTTCTTACTCTTGCCAAAATGGCTTCCCTCTGGGCTGCTTGTTTCTGTCTCTTCCATGATTGGGAGATGGAGGATAAAGGTGAATCAAATTCCTCTAAATTATTGCTGGTCCCCTCTCCCTCTGGGGCTGGCTGGAACAACTCTGCCTCCACTTGTCTTTCGACTGATCGGAGTGTTTGCAAGGTAGTTTGGTCTATCACTGGCTCTGTTTCTGGCACAATCAATTGCTCATCAACCTCTGAGCCCTAAGGTAAATCTAACACAGGGTTTCCTTGGCAAGATTTCTTCAGAGGGAGTTTGCCATTGTTTCCTCTTAGGCTGAGAAAGTGTGACTTTCCCACAGGCACCAAGTAATTCCCATCCATGGGTGGATGGAAATTTGAACCCTGGTCTCCTAGAGTCCTAGTCCAGTGCTCTAACCACTACATCATATTAGCTCAAAATAAAACATTCAGAAGATAGCAACATGGTCAGGAATATTCAAAATTCACCAAGGAACACCTTCACTTCAGCTCATTTTAAATCATCTGTAAGACTACAGTCTTATGCACAGTTATTTAGGAGTTAGCAAAAGTCAGGAATGGATAAATTAAGCTACTAAGTTTTATTATTATTATTATGTTTATCATTGGGTTCATGTTGCTATTAAGATTTATGGCTGCCAACCCTTATTTGCATAGGATTTCATGCCTCTCATGCTACACCCATATTTATATATCCACAAATTATCATATGAATTAATATGTTTAAGTCTAACCATTTTTATTCACTTGCTTATCTGATGCCTGTATTTATTATTAACAATACACACACACACACACACACACACACACACAGACTAGATTTATTTATTTGTGGATTTTTAGGTTGATTATTTTGAGTCAGGACTTATAATGCCTGCTTATCTGACTTGGGAAGTTACCATGGGACTTAATTTGTAGTAAATCTGCATAAGAGAGCAATTCCTTGAAACATTGTCTTTCATACCAGTGTAGGAGGAAGGGAAAGAAGAAGCCAATTTGGATTCAGTGTCAAGTCCAGATTTTGGAAGGCCCTTGGGGAAGACATCTTCAAAGCCACCCCCCCTCCCGTGATCCTAAATTTGTACTAGCATTACTGTCAAATGTGGGTGCTCCTCCTTCTCTTCTTCCTGCTACCACCTGCTTGCTTTCCAGACAGAGAGTCAATGATCCAAAAGGCTGTAGGAACTGCCATTCCTCTTTATCATCACCAGTGTTGTTTATTTTACCTATTTATTTATTTTGTATATTCAAGATGTATCAATCCAAGTATGTCAGCAAATTTTGACTGAGAAGGAAAAGGCCAAATGAAGTATTTGAAGCTCCAGAAGGTTGATATAGTGTATTTCCTACTTTTTTTTTTTTGGTAAGTCACCTTGTAAGGCTATTATCATTCTCTTGTTGCAGAACCCAGGCAGGACCCTTTCCATCAGTCAGACACTAGAGACATGAGAGGAACAATACTTACGGCAGCCGCTGTAGGTGGAAAAGGGGAAGTCCAGGGCCATTTTCACATGGGGTAAGTAAAATGGTGCAGTGCGTCCTCCACGGAGGACGTCTGCACCTTGGAGCGGACTGGGTTCAGACTACTTACTGTAGATCCGCACCTCAGCCCACTCTGGAACGACCCCAGGTGGTCCTCCAGCGTGTTTTTGAAACACCTGATTTTTCTGGTCTTTCAAAATGCCGGCGCGCGCCATTGCGTGCCTGCTCTCTGGTGCAGTTCGCAGGCTCGCACCAATGTGAGCCTGTGATCTGCAGAGGGCAGGCTTTAGGCTGGCGAGCTTCAGTGGTTGGTCGAGACCCACGACCAACCGGAAGCCACCATTTTGGACCCCGGAGCAATGTGGATCTATGACCATGCACTGCTCCGCCTCCAACCGGACTGGACCGGACCGGACCAGACCAGACTGCCAGAAGATCCGCTGAGTAGTGGCAGGGAGCAATTCCCGTGCTGCATGTGGAAATGGCCCAGGTTTCTGACAGCATTTATATAAGAAGGGTTTATTAATTAGGCTCACAGTTGGATAAGACTCTTGAGCCTATATAACAAGGAATCAGAATGGAAAGAATCTGTTGTAGTCAACCACTCTTCTTGGTGGATGCAGCCAGTTTACTCCTGAATTCCTTGCTTGCACTCCTAGAACCCTTGACTTTTGCCTGAACTATGGATTTTCCCGTTGGACTGACTCTCTCTGGACTTACAGTAAACTCGGACTCTGTCTCTCTAAACCTACTGAGAACTCAGACTGCAAAACAACTAAGACAAACTTTGCCTGATAACTCCTGATAACAGCCTGATTAGATAGCTGGAAGCTTTGGCTGGCTGGCTGCCAGCATGGGACAGCTATGCACACTTTCAAAAGATCAAAAATATAATAGTTTTAAAAATCAATGTGCTCTCTCTCTCTCTATCTATCTATATATATATATATAAACAAAATTAGTACTAGAAAGGGCAGAAGACTTGGTCATCAAAGAAGCAAAGGAAGCAGATGCACTCAGATTTGACTAAACAGAGAAGGAATGACATGCTCTGTAGTATTGCTGATGGATGTCAAAGCATCTGATATTGGAACAGGAGCAGTGACAAGTTTGAAGGTCTGCCTCCCTCCACATCATTCCAAGGGGCATAATCACTCTCTTGGTCTGTTCTGTTGCTCCTCACCACAACACTCTGCCTTCATGGTCACTCTGCTCCTGCTCCCCATACTTGCCAGGCCATGATGGGAAGTAGTATCTTTTAATTTCATTTTTAATTGCCTCCAAGTGATTGATGTGAACCTTCCCAGCTCCAGATGTTTAAAAGGGGGAAATGTATATGGGGAGAAATATTATGTCAACTATTATGAGTTTTGATAGGTCTATGCCAGATGCTGATGTCATATTTCCTACTACACTTCCACTACCACCACCCATCATTTACTAATGTTTCAGGTGGTTGTTGGGGAAGAGTGCTTTTGGTTCAAAGACTTGGGTCTCAAAGTCTGTCACTAATTACACTAGGATACCAAGTAGATAAGCACTCTCCTTCCCAGGTTGTTTCTGTCATCCACCTACTCTCCCTTTCTAGATGCAGTCAAGTGTATAATCAGTGGAGATAAATCAGTGGAGATAAATCAGTGGAGACTATCTTTAGCAGGGTGTCAGTGTGGTGCAGTGAACAAGTGCTGGACTAGAATTCTAGATAAACAGGGATTGAACCCCTTTTCAATCACAGAGATTCCACTAGATAACTTTGGGCAAGTGTTACTCTCTCATCCTTAGAGAAGGCATCAGCCAACCTCCTCTGAATAAGTCTTGTCAAGAAAACCCAATGATAGGATTGCTGTGTCTTGAAGACACACAACAAAAGCATCTTCAGCATTTTGTTCCAGTTCTGTACATGTATTGTATATATTTTATAAAGGTGCAGCTGTTGCAGCTGGATGTACATAATGTTCATGTTATTCCCACCGTTTTTTTTTTGGTTTTTTTTGGCCAGTGTAAATAGGGTTCCTAAGTTCACTGAAAGCTTCTCAAGTTACCAGAAGTGTAGATCTGGGAAATTAAGAGAGGCTCTCAGCTTACCAAAATGTTTCCATATTTCAGTTATAACAGACTCTTGGTATATTGTAGTACAGATTTTTTGTGTTTTAAGGACAAAATGCTATCAAATATCTGATACCACTTTACTGCATCAGCCCTTATTGTTCTTTTTTATCCAAGAATGTTCACTACCACTGCCTGGAAAAATTACATTTTTGAAAGATATCTCCCAGAATCCCCTAGTCAGCAAGATCAGTTTCCCAAAGAAGTAGCATTTCTGTGTTTTGCCAGCTAACTCCTTATTCTAGCTGCTCTGTAAATGATAGAGCTCTAGAGCTGGCCCTAGAATTTCTCTGCCTGAAATACATCTTTCTTGCTTTGTACTTTATCTCCAAAGCAGTGCAGAATACCGTGGAAATCCTATGCACAACCACCCATTTGATTCAACTTCACTGAATTACTTATGCATGTAGAATTGCCTGCATTTGTCAATTAAAGGCAAGGCATTTTCCAAGCTTCTCTATAGGGTTAGTTCAGCAACGGAATGTGCACCGTGTGAAAGACAATCTAAATTAAATGAAAACTGTGTGATTTGAATGGTTTTGGAAACAGAGAATGATGAGTTGCTTAATTGTCTGTCTATAAATGTTCAAGAAATAGATCCAACTGTCAGTCAATATCTTGTACAATATTTCAAGCATAGTTGTCATATCATAATAGAACTGTCAGAGTCCATTTATATCACTCATGTGAGCCTTGCTTATAATATGTTTGTTTAATATGATTGACAGAAGCTAATGTGAGACCTAATTCTGATCCTATTAAAGGTAACGGCAATTGTTCCATTGGCTTTAGCAACATAGGAGTGAGAATTGTTTTGGAGCACACGTTATTTTTTTTTTAAAGCATGCTTGCCTCCAATTTTGGAAAAGAATGTACTTTTCAGTTGAAGTATAAATATATACTTATAAATGTGACTGATTAACTGGTAGAAATGTTTCTGTGAATGCTGATGTTTGTTTAGTCAGATGCAAATAGAGTAGAAGAAAAAGAATAGTTTGTTAGCTTTACATAGCTTCCTCCAAAGGATGGGAAATTGCTCTTTTGTTGTTGTTGGGGAAACCTGAGTCTGAAATAAAAAGAATGCTTAATAGCTATTGGACCAGTTATTATCAGAAGTAAAGTGGCTTCCATTATGGTGGGGGGGCTGTAAGCAAAAGCAGAGTTTGTTCAGTGGACAGCCCCTTGTTACTCTGGGATACTCTGCCCCCAGCACAGCATGTCCTAAAGCACCCCTATTAATGAGAATGAGTTGCATCCTTTTTGGACTCCCATATTATTGCCCCAGCCAACCATATACGTGGCCTGAGAACTCTTGACATTGTAAATTTATTTTAATATCTTGTCTCCAGTGTTGAGCATAAGTTAATCTAGCTGCTGTAACTAAATGTAACATTTTTTTTATGCTTTCTAATTTCTGCAGAGAAAAAGAGGGAACATTTTATCATGTGTGGTGGACTTGTAAAAAGGCAAAGAAATTTTGGAAAGAAATACATGACGAAATTCAAAAAATATTCAAAATGAATTTTGAAATGATACCTGAATTATATCTATTGAACTCTTGACATTGTAGGTGCCAAGTCCTTCCCTGTGTTCTAGTTCCACTACGACAGCACTGTTATCGCTTACTAATTGGCTATTGAGAGCACTGAACGCTTGCATGACCTTCCAATTACCACAAAGCACATCCACATTAGAGTCAAGCATTCCCTTTCTCAAGGAGGATAGTCATTCATCTTCCCCCTTTGTGCACCTGGAAATCTGCCTTTGAGCTACCACTCCAGTTTTCCTTACTGTAATTGGTCTTAAGACTCTGTTGTGAGTCTTGCTAACATAAATACAGCCTTCTGAAAAATTGGGCTTCAGATGCCTTTCCTGCACATCCACAAAACTTTTGTAGCAGTCACTGCCCAGGAGAGCTTTCTTGTGGCTGAGGGAGGGCTGCCCTGCCTGTCTTACGCTGGATTCACTATCACCTTCAGGACCCTCACACCTCCACACTTTTCATGTGCTTTCAGGCAGACCGTAAGTAAGAAAGGCTATGACTTCATTTCTCTCATTTCTCTCTTTCTTGTCACTTTTCCCATTTCTTCTACTTTTTCCTTCTTTTTAAAAAAAATCATTTTATTCCATTTCACATATAAAACAAACAATTGTTACTGTAATAGTACATGACATATTTTTGATCTTCCACACTGATCTAGAATTTATTTTCAATACCTCTTAATACTTCTATCTCTATTTGTACCACATTTTAATGATGTTGTTACATGTCAGTTCTTGCATTTCAATCTCTTTATTACAGTTCCGTGACTTACAACAGTAGCTTCCTCATTTCAAATCCTGGTCATGAATTACTCATTTTCATTCAACATTACCGAGCTATTTTCCATTACTATCTGCCATTCCTTTTTAATCTCCTCTTCTGATTTCCCTTTTAATCTCTGTGACAAAATATCTGCATTTCTGTTTTCTATAAATGTTCCCCACCATTGTTCTATAGTTGGTATCTGTTGAGTTTTCCAAAGCTTTGCATACTCTGTCCTAGCTGTCGTTATCATTTACAGAATTATTCTCCAATATTTCTTAGTACAGTAGAGTCTCGATTATCCGTCCTTCAGTCATCTGACATTCCGGATTATCCGACATTGCGGCTGCTTGGGGGTGTGGCTGTAGGCATTTCCGCGTGCCCCGACATGCCCCTTACACGCCCCCAAACATGGCGGCCATGACAGGCAAGGATAGTCCTCTGGATTATCCAACATTTTCGACTATCCGACTATCAGCCCACCCATTTATGTCGGATAATCGAGACTCTACTGTATCAGTACCATCAAACATATTTGTCATATTTAACAAGTAAAGTTCCAGTATTTTAATAAATTGTATTTTCAATAAATCACAAATTTTATTATGTACATCAGTCCAATATTTATTAGCTCTGGGACATGTCCACCACACATGATATATTGTATCAACCTCTTTCTGACATTTCCAACAGAGTCCTTTATCTGTATTGTAAATCTTTTTCAACTTATTTGGGGTCATGTACCATCTATGGAACAGCTTATAGTAGTTCTCTTTCAAATTCTGGGCAACTGTAAATTTTTGTGTCTTTTTCCAGCTTTCTTTCCAGAATTCTAATTGAATTGAATGTCCTATATTTTGAGCCCACGAAATCATTACTGACTTGATTGTTTCTTCTTGTCTTTCTTGTTGTAATATTTCTTGATATATATAAGATAGTAGATGAGGAGAATTCTCCAATAGTCGTTTAATCATTCCCAATGTCTCTTTTGGGTCTATTCCATAAATCTTTAAATCCATTTGGAACCTTTCAGTTAACTGCTTATATGGAAACCAACTTAATGTTATTCCTTCCGATTCCAATTTTTCTCTTGTTTTAATCTTGTAGTTATTTAAAGTTGACCTTTCCAATATGTCTTCATATCGAAGCCATTTGTCAGTTTCTGTCCATCTACCAAAGAAAGCTTCTTGAGGGGAGACCCATGTGGGAGGCTGTCTTATGTTCTTATTCTTATATTCTTCCCAAATTCTCAAAAGAGATTTCCTGATATAGTGATGAGTGAAGTCTTTATCAGTTCTGGCTTTATCATAGAACATATAGGCATGTCAACTCACCCTCAAATCCGCACCTTCCAATGCCAACATTCTTGAATCTTGTCAGTCTATCCAATCCTTTATCCATGTAAAGGCTGCGGCTTTGTAATATATCTGAAAGTCTGGTATTCCCATTCCACCTCTAGTCTTTTGGTCCGTCAAAACTTTCTATTTTATTCTAGGTTTTTTCCCTCGCCTTATAAATTTGGTTAACTCTCTTCCTAGTTTTCCTTCTTTTCCCTCCAAAATGGGAAGCTTCAAGTGTGCGCTTCCACCTCACTAAGGCCATTTCCACACTAGACTGTTATAGTGCTATTATTCCACTTTCAACATCCTATGGAATCCTGGGGCTTGCAGTTTGGGGAGGGGCCTCAAAAGCTCCTCCCTAAACTGCAAACTCCAGGATTCCATAGGATGTTGAAAGAGGAATAATAACACTATAACTGTCTAGTGTGGAAATGGCCTCTGTCCTATTTGGATTCCCATTTAAAGTAGGGTCATTGAATCAACCTCTGAATGGTAAGTCAAGGCTTATATGAATTCCATTGATTCAACTAGTCTACTCTATTTGGGGCTAGTAATAGCTCTTATTTCCAGTCTACTCTGCCTTTTTCTGGGACACTGTTCAGTAATATATTTTGCAATTTGATTTTCGTTTTACTTTTCCAGTCAAAGCCCCTTTCCAGGGAAAGTTCTGCTCTTCTTTTCAATGCTTTCTTATAAGCATCTGCTGCCTGAGAATTTCACACACCATGCTCCTTTGTACGTTGCAAATGATCTAGTTCTTAGAACAGATTGGTAACAGCCTTTCCTCCAGTAGTGCAGAACAAAGAATACAGAGGAAGCAAGTTTCTTAGCTTTAGCTGAGTGCCTCCCAATTTATTCATGTTCCAGAAAGGCTGAATGCCTAATAAGTGAATATCAGATATATACAGAGACCTAAAGAACCAGCATAGTATAGTGGTTTGAGTGCTGGGCTATGACCCTGGAGACTCGGGTTGGATTCCCCTGCTTGGCCACGGAAACCCACTGGGTGACTCTGGGTGTGTCATATACTCTCAGCCCCAGAAAACTCTGTAATATGTTTGCCTTAGAGTTGCCATAAGTCTGAAAGAATGTTGAAAGTGCACAACAAGGACAAACATATCTCCCAAACAAATACTGTAATACTATTCAATGTGAAGTTTGGAAAGTATATTTTGGCTTCACTCTTAACAGTGTCATAACACACAGCATTTGAATATTTAAAAGGAGAGAATAGCAGCTGTTTACCTCCACATATATATTCTATCATAGAATCATAGAATCATAGAAATGTAGAGTTGGAAGAGACCACACGGGCCATCCAGTCCAACCCCCTGCTATGCAGGAACACCCTCAAAACATTCCCGACAGATGGCCATCTAGCCTCTGCTTAAAAACCTCCAAGGAAGGAGACTCCACTACACTCCGAGGCAGCATATTCCACTGCCGGACAGCCCTGACTGTCAGGAAGTTGTTCCTGAGGTTCAGGTGGAATCCCCTTTCCTGCAGCTTGAATCCATTGCTCCTTGTCTTGGTCTCTGGAGAAGCAGAAAACAAGCCCTCTCCTTCCTCTGCATGGCATCCCTTCAAATATTTAAACATGGCTATCATGTCCCCTCTTAACCTTCTCTTCTGCAGACTAAACATACCCAGCTCTCTAAGTCTATCCTCATAGGGCATGTTTTCCAGGCCTCTCACCATTTTGGTTGCCCTTCTCTGGACTTGCTCCAGCTTGACCATGTCCTTCTTGAATTGGGGTGCCCAGAACTGGACACAGTATTCAAGATGAGGTCTAACCAAAGCAGAGTAGAGTGGTACCAGTACCTCCCTCGATCTAGACACCATACTCCTGTTGATGCAGCCGAGAATTGCATTGGCTTTCTTGGCTGCCGCATCACATTGCTGACTCATGTTCAGCCTGTGGTCTATGAAGACTCCTAGATCTCTTTCACATGTACTGCTATCCAGCCACTTGTCCCCCATCCTATATTTCTGTATTGCCTTCCTCTGAGGCTGAGTGAGTGTGACTTGCCCAAGGTCACCCCGTGGATTTCCATGTCTGAGCAGAGATTCAAACCCTGGTCTCCAATATATAGTCCAACACTCAAACAGTTACATCACACTGGCTCAGGGCCTTTCTGCACTACACTGTTATAGTGCTATTATTCTACTTTCAATGTCCTGTGGAATTCTGGGAATACTGAGGCCAAAGAGCTCTCTGGCTGAGAATTCTAAAGGCCCCTCTCTAAACTGCAAACCCCAGAACAGTATAACAGTGTAGTGCAGAATCAGTCTTTTAATTAAATCATTGTCTCACCATCAATACACATGGTATTTACACAGCCTAAGAAGAGCTCTCAATCAAAGTGAGAATTCCTACTGAAAGTAGCTTTTTTTTTCACTTGCCCTGTGAGACTGAGGAATAACTACAGGTATGTAATGGAGGGGATAGAATTATTCTTCCTTCTTTGGTTTTATATAGTGAACACAAAACATGTTCATGTCAGACATTTAGTAAGAAAGCAATCTATTTATTCTGTTAATAGCATTTGTTACTCATTTTAAGAGTACTCTGAAGGAGTGGTGTTTCATTTTGTCCAAACTGTTGTTGCTTTTACAGTGTTTCATGCCAGCCAGTTTTAGCTTCAGAAAGGCAAGGTGCAAATATTTCAAAAAATTTATACATCTCACCTCTGCTGTAAATTCACCATATAGCTTTAGGTGAAACATTGTCTCTCAGTTTCACTCCTGACTTATCTTACAGCAATGTTGTAAAGAGTATGAGGATTTTTTTTTTAAGTTTTATCTTGAGGAGCTCCAGATATGAATAAGCACTGGGAAACCTACCCAAAGCATCCAGCTATCAGGGGTTGGAAAAAACTCACCAAAGGGATGTATTCCTCTGGTTTCTAGATGCTTTCTTTCTCCACTTCCCCTTGTTGGGCACTCCCTTCCTTCCCACATCCCCTTCTCTTTTCCCCAACCCTTTGCTGGATGGACATGCTGCTGGACTGGCTCCTTTTCCCTCCCCCAGTTTGCTGGATGAACTGTATGTGTTAGCTTTCCTTCCCAGCACTGGACTCAGTAGGCTTACTGAGCAGCAACAGCAATAATGGATCACAGAAGCACTGAAAAGAATGATTGCCAGTTGATTTTGCCAGCAGCTATTTGTATTCCCTACAATTGGCGGCACACTAGGCATTTGGGGGATATTCACATGGCAGTTCGCTGCAAACATCAGCAGGTGCCCAACACTCTTCACTGCTTGAAAGTAACACATTGTTTAAGGGAAAATGAGAACACAGTGATGTTCCTTTTGCAAAATAATGTAATGACTAGTAGGTAATACTGTTCCTTTCCTCCCTTTCTCCCTAATGTCAGAATGGTTTCAGAGAGCATTTTGAGAAGACATTTTTATATTTTTCCATGTTGTTTTCTTAGGTTTTAGATTTTCCCCCCAAAAGAAGAGGAACTTGAAGTCATTAAGTACTTCTGATGTTTTTGTACTGCATGTCCCAGCAGCCCTGGAAACATAGCCAATGGTGAAAAGTCCTAGTAGCCACAATCCAACACCATCTGGAAGTCTACACAATTCTCTAATATAAATGCTGTTCATGTGACTGGATAAGTAGGTGGACTATTGTCTATGTGAAGAGTGAGTTTAATAAATGCTCAGTCCGTGGAACCTTAACTTTTCACACCAACAGTTGAAATGAATGGAAGTTCAGTGGATCTTACTTCTGAGTAGATAGATGCTGTATTGTTAACACCACAAAGTTGTCAAGTTGTCCTAAATTGTTTTGAAATTTTGCCTGCATCCTTTAAACATTGGAGAAGAGAATTCCTTCTAGCCTCTTACTATGTAATCCTGTACATACCTGGGTCTGAAGTAAGATCTACTGATTTCAGTTGGGCTTATTCCCATTTAAGTCTATACAAGCATATTTCCATGCAAGATTTTTTTTTTTTTAAGGTAGCCAGACCTGGGAAAAAAGAAGACATTGTTCAATCATCTTATATAAAAATCAGTTCTAATATTATGATTGTTTAAACTTGGAATTTCACAGATGTATTGGATCTGTGGTCTGTCTAAAGGACCTTGACATATTTTGGTTTTTATTTTAAATGTATGAATTCCAGTTATCTTTTGGTACAAGACTATTTCACTCTATATTTAACAAGTGATGGGCTTGTAATCTCATTTATTTAAAAAATTGAAAAACTACAAACAAAATATCCTTCTATGGAGTGTCTTCTGCTTTGAAGATCCATGGGTCGGTACATATTTGCTCTGGACTTAGCAGGAGGAGAGTTGATGTTTTTCCTGCAGGCTGGGTTGACCCAATTATTGCAGCAGTTGTCTGCTACTGTTGAACTCATTTGTGGCCTCTGACCATTTGCTATAATTGCACCTTTTTTTCTTATTGTGTACCATTTATTGCTCTGAAAACCTGCAACTCCAGTGTCATTGGTGGGTCCCTTGTGACTTACTCTGTTTACTTGTAGACTCTGCACTGGATAGAATTAGTTTAGTTTCTTGCTTGTTCCCTACAACAGTTTTGTACGGTTCTAAGAGTTTGCAGAAAAAAATCATGTTTTTGTGGCAGTGATGGGTTCTTTCCTCTTAGCACTACCATCTAGTGATGGCACACTGCTAGCTAAGTAGATTGGATATCCTTATGCACATTTTTTTCCTTTCCTTTTTTTTCCTTTCACTGCAGTTGAGATGTTTTCAGCTCTTCCTGTACTAAACTTTTAAAGATGTATTTTTAAAAGTTGCATGGAGCACTCAGGAAGTAAAATGTCTCATTAATAAGGTTAAAAATGATGACACCAGCAATGTCACACAAGCTAATTGTCTGTGACAGTATTACAAAAATATATTGACTTTGTTGCAGTTTTAGGCAGGTATTTTCTGAAGCACTGACAAGAAAAGGGAGGGTGGTTTGACAGCAGTGGAAGTACTACAGAAACAAGCATTCCTACTTTTCTAAGAACATGAAATCTGTACATGATCAAATAATCATTTAAAGACCAGTCAAATGGAAGATTTTCCCAATAGCTATTTGGTTCATTTGAGGTAATGCTTTGAAGTTATTTAGAAGATATTTTAATTAAATTTTTGCATTGCACATTTCCCCTTGCTTTGTTGTGTTGTTGTTACTGCTTACTTTCAAGTCATTTCTGACTTATGGCAACTGAAAAGTGACCCTATCACAAGGTTTTCTTGACAAGATTTGTTCAAGGGGGGGGGGGTTGACTTTGCCTTCATCTGAGGCTGAGAGAGTGTGACTTGCCCAAGGTCACCCAGTGAGTTTCCATGGCCAAAGGGGGATTTGAACCCTATTCTCCAGAGTCATAGTCTAATATTCAAACCACTACATCACACTGGCTCTCAGATGTTACTTTACAGCCCTTGCTTTACAAGTGTAAAATAATAGTTAACTTCCTCTTCCCTCACCCCCCCCCCACCTACCCAGCTGTAAATCTTACTGAACCTAATTATGTATCCATGTCAATCACTGTAGGCATAAATCTTCTTTGAAGTATTGACCAATGGGTTGTGTATTATTCATAATGTTCAAAACACACTTTTGCAGAAGGACGCTTAAGCAAATGATGGTTGAAAGCCATAGTTTGCATGAGTAGTATCAATAATTAAAGGCTTCCAAATTTCTTCAGATTTCTTCTTTGATTTCTTCCTCCTGCTAATCTAATTTTGTATGTTAGCTTTTTAACTGTACAGTTGACTGCCCTCTATCTAACCACCTTTGTATGGAAAGATTTTATAATATTTTCCACAGTTTCACTATTTCTAATCATGTAGTGCTTAACAGAAGTTGTATGGGGTCCTTGTTTGGCAATCTTTCATTTCCATTTTTCAAATATGAATATTGACAATAAAGCTCCTGTTTGTCCTAACATTTGGCTTATCCAATTTAATATTTTCTCCCAGAAACAATTTATTTTTGGGCAAGTTAGACACATGTATTTCCCAGGAAAAAGATTCATTCCATTCAGAAGTAGGGACAAATTTTAATCTCAAAATTACATAGAAACTGCATTCAGTATGCTGAAGAAAATTAATTAACAGAAGAAAGAAACTATTGTTTTAACATAATGAATTATTCTTTCTATTGCTGTCTTGTATGTATTTGAATATAGTTCATTTACACTGCAATCCTATGAATGCATCTTTGGAAGTAAGTTCCACTGGCTTCCCTGGGCATTATTCTCTAGTATGTGCAGTTCTGAATTGCAATTGTATATATATTTACTTTTGACTCATAGGTTAAGCGTGCATACAGGCTGATTTAAGAGATCAGAAAATCTGAGATGTTGTTCTTGTTCTTTCAAAATTTATTGTTTATCCCAGAACATTTTCTGCAGGCTACAGTACAATCACAGACTTTTTTTTAACCCAGTGTAAAATTGGAAAGTACATGAATAAAATCTGGGACTTCTCAATCAATCTGAGTGAGCCCTGAGTTGATTTTGTTTGTTTGTTTGTTTGTTTTTGTTTTATTGAGTAGTTCATCAATGCAGGTCTGACAAACTGAATACTCCAACTTGAAGAGTTTTCCTGATATGTAGCATTTCCTTAGCTATTTTAAATTCTTTCTGCACCATAGCATGCAAATACTTTTCTACAAGGTTGTTTTTTCAATAAAAAGAGTGAACCCACATGTGGGATATTTGACATTTTCTCTAATGTGCAAAACTGTAACTCTCAAATATTCCTCATAATGAGGAATATTTTGTATTTGGCAAACTGCTGCATGCATCTAGAACGCTTAGATCTAGAAACTCCTGACATAATTTGAACATGCATTTGTAACAAGAAGGAACATGACTTTTTTAAAATTTGTTTTTATGAAAAAGAGTTGCATGGAATATCATGACCAACAACTTTATGCTGAAGATCGGTTTAATAAATTCAGGGCTCATCTCAATACAAATATTTTTCATCCATGGGCACAGTGGGGTGGGGGTGGGATGTGAGTTTTACATTCCCACATGTTTTTTTATGTACATTTTTGAAAGCAAGGGGCAAGTGTCTTGTTGGAAATGGCTATATTGTAAAGTTAATGAATTTTGTAGTTTTCTACAGATTTAGGTACAGATTAATTAGGCTTGCTCCTTTGTCAAGTATGTATGGACATTCAGATTACAAATCTTTTTTAATGAAACAGGACTTACTCTGCATAAAGCACAGGCAAAAAGTTTTGAAGTGCATCTATGTGCACTCTAATGACTAATACCCTCCATTCCAATTAGGGTTGCCATCTGACCTGCTTTTTGCCAATCAACCCAGCATTTTTAAGACCTGGTGCCTCAAAGTTGGATAATGGGCAATTTTAAATATAAATGATTTAAGTCCATTAATGCATGCAAATGAGGAATAGCTCTTTTCTTCACTGAGAGGGGCCAACCATCATCTCAGCTCCCTACAGAGCAGATGCCCACAATTCTTTTAAAACAGGATGTGTCCAGCTAGGTTTTCCCAGTAAAAGCTGGAGTCTTAAAAGGTTTGTTCTACTGCAATTTTCAAAAGGAGGGAGGGAGCAACTCCTTTTGAGCTGTGATGCTGCTCTGGACTGTAACTGTTATATGGCTCTGTATATTTTATAGAAGACTGTAATTGTTAAGAAAAGCAAATAATTCATGTTAGTATTGGGCATTTAGTTTGTATCCACTAGATTCTGCTGTGAGTGTAATAGCTTTAGTTATATGCTTTGTGTAGTACAGAAAAAAAATACAATAGATGTTGTGTTGTTCCCTCTTTGAGTAGATTTTGCTAGCAGTACAGTTACATTTCTGTTTCTCACTGCACGTAAAAAAGGGAAAAAAAGATTCACAACAGGAAGGGATTGTTATATGCCGTTTCCCAATCATACTACATGTTCTCGTGAAGGAACATGTCAACTTCCTTCTGTAAGAAATAATAGCCGCATATAACTGCTTCTCTGAGGGTTAAAAATATAAAAAACTGCATCAAAATTAAAACTTCACTGGGAAGTTGTGAGGTTCCTCTTCAGATGAAATGTTTGGGGAATCCTGTGAGAAGCAAAGCAAATTGTAAATAAGAAATGTTTGTTTTTCTTGGTGGCATCATAGTCATACTTAAATAACTATCTCTAGATTAAATTTTACTTGAAATAAAATTTCAATATGAATTTAGAGATTCCAGGTCAGATCTAAACTGTATAATCAAATTAGAAGAAGGATTACGCAGGCCCATTTCATCCTTAAGAACTACAGAGAATGGCCAGAGAAGCAACAAACTATTGAAATAAAACTTCTTGCCCAGAAGGACAAACTAGGATAATTGGGAAAGTCTGCACAAACCTTGGAACTAGTCATACCTCACTTAAGGAATGAACCCTGTGCAGCACATTGAAATGATAAACCCTGAGAGGAAAGGCAATTCCCAAACCCAGGCATTCGTTGTGAAACTGGAAGTTCAATTTTTCTATTTAGCTCATGTTTTTTTGTATGCATGCACAAAAAAGTCACATATATTTTGTTCTGGTGACAATACTGAGAACTATCCAATGTGGGCACTGTGAGCCATAAACTTAGAGGAGATAGTGGAGATAAACTGGAGATAGTGACAAATGGTATCAATATGATGAACAAGTAAGCCATAAAATTAGTGGAGGGAAAAGGGGAAGATTTGAAAGACATGGAGCAATGGAAAAGAGATTAGAAACTTAAAAGCATTTTGGCGACTATGAACACTAATTTGCATTAACATGAAGGGACAGAATGTGGGCAAAAAAAATCAAGCAAGACTCCTACAGAACTTCAGAAAGCAGATGAGCAGCATGAACATTCTGGCTCAGCTCTTACATTTTAACCTGCAGAGAGAAACTGGATTAAACAAGAAAGTAAAACTGAGAAAATTAAAACAGCAGTAGCGGCAAACCTTCACCTAGAGAATATTATTTGCATTTCCTTCTACCACTCCCCTTTATTCTCCTTCTCACACACTGGATCCTCAGATACAGACCCATAAGAAACAGGAAGTAGGAGGTTGGCATAGGGTAAGATCAGGAAGAAAGTTAACAGAATTTTGACTCATTTCCCAGTACAGTCACAACGTAATGAACAGTAAAGTAAGAGAAAGTTTACGAATGCAGGAAAGACAGACACATATGGACACACATGCACATAAAGTTTCCCAGGTACGGTCAATGTTATAAGAGATTGAATGGTTCCTTCTGCTTAGAACAAAGTACCTAGCATTTTTAGGGAAGTGGGAATAAAACCTGCCTAATAAATAGTATTTAAAAATATTGGTCATCTTGATTTGTATAATTTTACTTCATACAACAGAAATTCCAGCTAACGCTCTTTGCCACAGATGTTCAGGAATACAGAAAACCATACTTAAGCAGTAGGGACCAAAGGCTCTACTTGATAGACCAAGATTTCTTTTTTCTTCTTTCCCTTTGAAGGCTTGTGTTTGTAGAGGAATTGCAAATAGCCATGACTTCAGTCAGCAGTGTTCTGGTATCTGCTTCCCTCTTCTGGCAAGCAAGTGCACTAGCGCTTAGCTTTAAACTAGGAATACTCTTTAGCAGGCATTAATTACAACAGTAGCACTAAGAAAACCCTATGAAATTCATGGGATTGCCATAAGTCGACAGTCGACTTGAAGGCATGTGCATGCGCGCACACACACACACACCTTCTTACAGATCCCAGGAAGTATGAGCAATCCTATTATGGGAGACAGTTTCATTATGAGAGACAGTTTTGTCTGAGTAGGTCTTTGTTGGGCAGGCAAACCATTTTCTTTCGAGTTGTAACTCATTAACCCATGTATTTGGTTAATTGCTTTATACTGTTGTCCTTGTGAAACTGCAGTTTTTATAATATAACTAGCTGGCCTGTACGGAGCTTCAGTTCCAGAAGAATGAAATAGAAAAGCTTTAAGAAATACGTAAAATAAATGCAATCCTGTTGTTGTTGTTGTTGTGTGCCTTCAAGTTGTTTCCATTTATGGTGACCCTACAGCAAACCTATGACAGGGTTTTGTGGGGCTGAGAATGTGTGATGTGCCCAGGGTTACTCAGTGGGTTTCCATGGCCCAATTGGGATTCAAACCCTGGTGTCTAGAGTCATAGTCCAACTCTCAAACCGCTACATGAGTACTGCTGGCTCTCTCAATCCTGTGTGCATAATGAATAAGTTGGCACTGCATAAACGTTGGCTGTAATTCACTTGGGAACTTATGTCTTCATAAGTAGACTTAGATCTACAGGAAATCAAACTGAGCAGTTCTATAACATTTGTATTCAGCAAGGGGTTGCCATTATGTAATGGCTTAGGGCAGCCAGCTAAGTGGCAGATGCTCAACAGACTGATACACAACGGGGCCAATGAGCACTGGGATTGTGCAATGGGACCAATATTCAGTGAGGCCAATGGAGCATAGGACACATGTGAGGGAGTGCCAATGTGCATTGGTAGAGGCCAATGCACATTGCCTATATCCTTGCCTATACCCTGATATGCATTGTTGCAATTACAAACAGGGTTTCTTAGCACCTTTTCTACATAGCTAAATATGCATAAAGTTACAAAACACATATCATGATAGAGAATTCTGAACATCAAAGCTATTAGTATGATCTGGATTTTTTAAAAAGTCTAGTTAATACTATACTGGGTGCTGCACATACTTATACAGTAGCCATATCTATTATATAAATATTATTCAATATCAATCCTATACTGGGTGCTATACATCACCTTAGTCAAAAGGTTGCTTTTTTTTTAACCTAGTAAGCTAAACCAGAAAAACATGTTGATATTTAAACATATATTTACAAAGGCTGTTTGGCCAACAAGCCTGTAGTCTGAGCAGAAGGGCAGATCATCCTACGATGGTGGAATGAAGCATTTCTCATTCCTCAGATCATGGATTATCAGTGGGTTGTTAGCTTATTTCAAACATTCATAGTTAAAATTAACGCTAATGGCTAAAATGTAGTAGTGTGCAGTTAAGTTCCATTGAAATTAATAGACTCTAGTCCTGCATCTAACAAATCAGATAGTTCCCATTTGCTGCAGTTACCTCATTTTAAGGCTACAACTCCAAGCATGCCTACTTGAGAGTAAGTGTTACTGACTTCAGTGTAGCAGAGCACAAAACTACTTTAGATATAAGTGTGTATTGCTTTACAATTAGTGCATGGTTGAAGCATTTCAGCTTGTGGAGTTTCCTCATGGTTCCTGTCACAGTCAGTACCAACACTTCGAAAGACCTACCTCTGGCAAGTAGAAATATGTTCAAATGTTGCACTGAAATTATTGACTGCTTCGGAAATCAAATGGAGAGAGGGAGAGGATTTACATGAGTGCTGATTTACCATTCAGTAATTGATCCAATGGGTCTGCTCTAATTGGGACCACCACTAGATGTAAGTCATAGGGACCCTCCCTGCAAAACTTCCATACTTCCAGGGTCCCTGCTTCCAAGAAATTCATGGTTTGATCAGGGATTCTGAAGGACCTGTGAGAGAGGAAGTACAAATTGACTTATGGTTCGTCTCATCACACTTATGGATTTAATCAAAAGGGCAGTATGTGTGTGCTCTGCATTTCTCTATTCTGAGAAAGCACATATTTTGCCAAAAAGATATTTAAATATGATAATATAAAAAAACCTGCACACTAGACAATTTTGTCTTTTCTTCCTCTTCCCAATGTTGCTACTTTCTACTTCACTCTACCATGATCCAAATTCCCCTTCACAAAAAGGGAAATAACAAGCAAAAATGAAGTGCTCACGACCAATGGGTTGAAGTGAGGTCTGGTCATTACTACAGCAGCTTATTTCTGTCAAGTGAAAATGAAATGCCTGCGTTTGACCAGTCTGAAATACCCTTAGTTGGGAAATGATGAACTTAGTCTTTCATTTACTCTGTGTGTCTTATGAGGCAGTGATTCAGTGTAGATATTAACAGTGGGACTAACATGCTTGTTTGTTGTTATGTGCCCTCAAGTCATTTTCAATTTATGATGAGCCTAAGGTGAACTTATTGGGGGTTTTCTTGGCAAGATGTGTTCAAAGGGAGTTTGCTTTTACCTTCCCGTAAGGCTGAGAGAGTGTGACTTTTCCAAGGTCATCCTGTGGGTTTTCATGGCTGAGTGGGAAATCAAACCCTGTCTCCAGAGTCATCATCCAGCGCTCAAACCACTACACCGTTTTAGCTCACAGCACACTTATACCCAGTTTATTTAACAGTAGCATATTTATTATTTAAGGGAAATGTAGAAGTCACATTTTAAAAATATTTTAATCAAGTTTAAATACGCAAAATCAGCTTTTTGGAAAAGCACAAGTTTTAATCTACCATGCCCTATAAGGAGCAGCTTAGGAAACCATCCCCTCTGATGGACAGCTTAGACAGCTGGGTGTGTTCAGCCTGACAAAAAAGTTAAGAGGTGACATGATAACCATGTTTAAATATTTGAAGGGATATCATGTTGAAGATAGAGCAAGCTTGTTTTCTGCTGCTCCGGAGACTAGGACAAGGAGCAATGGATTCAAACTACAGGAAAACAGATTTCACTTACACATCAGGAAGAACTTCATGATGGTGAGAGCCATTTGACAGTGGAATATGCTGCCTCAGAATGTGGTGGAGTCACCTTCTTTAGAGATTTTTAAACAGAGGCTAGATGACCATTTGCTGGGGGTGCTTTGAGTGTGTGTTCCTGCATGGCAGGGGGTTGGACTTAATTGCCATTGCATTCTCTTCCAACTCTATGATGCTATGATAACCCAAAGAAGCACCTACTCAATTCCCTGTTCCCCAAAGCAACATCTGTGACCTTCCAGATGTTGTCAGACTACAGATCCCATTATTCATAACCACAAGTTATGTTGGCTGTGGCTGAGTGGAATTGGAGGCAAACAACATCTGGAAGGTCTCAAGAGTCCCCACCACAGCCCTGAGGGATTTCCACTAACTTCAAGTAAATGCATAGTACTATTATGTCAAAGCTCTATGTAGCAGTTCCAACCTTCCTGTCTTTCTACAACTCCTTACCCTAGTTCAGTGGAGGGAACAATGTAGTCCACTAGATGCTTAGGAACTACAGCTCCCAGATCTCTGCACCCTTGGCTATTCAGACTACAGCTGCTAAGAGGAGCAGTCCAACAGCCTTGAGAGGGACTACTCCCTGCTCCAGCTGAACATTTTTAATAAACTGCCAGAACAAATCTTAAGTTCTTTTGACTCGTTAGGCCCTTCCCTGCTGCAAATTAGATAAATTTATCCACCCCACTGGAAAACCTTACTTATCTCCCCTCTCTCTCTTCCCACTCCCTCCTTTTTCTTTGCATTTGATGTTTTAGGCATTATCATTTGATTTACCAGCAGGATTAATTTCATGCTGAAAAGAAAACTTTTCCAGGCAGATAAGGCTCCCCATTCTTTCCCAAATCCAATGCTTTTTGTTTAAAATTTTATTCAGTTGTCAGTGTTGTGAATGCTTTGTATGCTCTGGCCATTGATTTCAGGAGCTTAAATGCTATTTTTCCTGTTTATCATAATTTATTGTCCAATTGTTGGCTGCACTTTGCACACCGGCTACTTTTCCCACACAGTCTGCAGGAAACAGCTCTATGGCATCAGGCTTCCTCCCATTGATTCTTGTAGGGTCGAGGAGGGACCAACCCTCTCCTGTCTGCTTTGTAATGCGACGGCTTAAGAAACACGGTAAACTCTCCATTTGGAGACTTCCTTCCTAGTGCCCGCAGTCACTCAGACAGTGGTCCAGGCCTGTCTGCTCCCGGTATGAGCTGTCCCATATAACCCCTGGGAAAATCTTGCCCTTATCTTTGTTGGGAGCCGTCACTGCTCCCCTAGCATTTGTTTACTGTGTTTATTCCCAGCCTCTCTGTGTACTGCTTCTTCAAGGCCACGGAACAGAACAAACTGAGGAGAGGGGAGCCATGCATCAAGAGCGCTATATTTATCAGGAGGGGAAGGATGATTAAAAATCATTTGGAAGCATTAAAAAGCTACCTATCTTTCAGAAAACCTCCACCAGAAGCCATATCCTCAGCCATTATCAGTTAACTCTTAACGCTTGGCACTTTGAAAATCAAACTGTAATGCATTGGGAAAGGAAACAGCAGTACATGATAAAATCCATAATCTTGTGCTGACAACTCTTCCTTCCTTTCTGCTGCCCACTTTTTGGGATTTCCATGGATTCTCCTGTCATCATGCCAGCAAAGTGCTCAGTAACATAAATAATATTCATACTTAGCACATTTGAAGTGGTCAGAGCACTTCTGATACATCAACTCAGGACTGACTGCAACGTGACACAAGCCTTGGGTAAAGCCTTTACCCACGGAAACGTTTCACATTTCCCATCTCATTTACATACTCACTTCTTCTGGGAAAGGCCAGAGAAGTATGATGCTGGGCCAGCAGCTGAATAGCAGTTGAGACAATGCTGACCTTGTAATGCTTTATACCAGAAGGAGGGAAAGCACAGCCCATGGGCTGCTAGTGTCCTCTTACTCCAAGGCCATTTTTGTGGCTCCCCAGACCCTCCTGGGACAATTATTTTGCAACTCACTCTAAAATTCTCCCCAAATCATCTCTAGAGAGTATGAAGAGTGTTTCTGCCATGTCTGAAGCCTCCCCTGGCTCTGCAGGGATCCAAATGAAATTTTGCAAAAAATTTTTAAAAAAATCATTAGCCTCTTAAGACCTTTCTACACTATACACTGTTATCATTGCTATTGTTCCACTTTCAACATCCTGGAATCCTGGAGTTGTAGTTTAGGGAGGGGCCTTTAGAATTGTCAGCCAGAAAGCTCTTTGGTGTCAGTAAACTGAAAACCACAGAATTCTACAGGATGTTGAAAGTTAAATAATAGCGCTATAACAGTATAGTGTGGAAAGGCCCCTAGTCTTCCACCATTGTCTGTCCCTACTGTATACCTATGACCGGATGGTTCTGAGTTCTGTATAGTATGGCATCTCCTACACACATACAGATGGGAACCCATTAAAGCACTTTTGTACATGTTCATCTTTAATGATGGAGATCTGGCTTGACAGGGATGTGGTTATCAAGTATGCTGCTTTATATTTGAGGAATACATGGAATTGGTTTGTTTGAAGAATTATCTCCAAACGGTACTGAACAGGCTTCCTCCAACTTGAGGACCCTTGAAGTTTTTGACTACAGTTCCTATCAGGCCCAGGCAAGCTTAACCAGGGGTTATGGGGGTTATAATCTAAAATGCTAGTAGATGACAAATTGGAGGGGGCTGATATAAAGCTCCACCTGTGATTTCTACAAATCAAACTGACGTTAAGCACGCAAAGACCAAGCAAGGCAGTTTGCTTTCCCCATTATCAATTGGCAGCCCAGCAGTTACCACATTTCCACCAAATGTGGAGAACCTCCTGTCTATATTAAATATGTGCAGCTGTGAAAAAGAATACAGATTTCCCCCTTATGACAGATAAAGGAGATGGTTCTATGTTATCCACAGTGGGTAAGAAGTGTAGGCAGTTAAAGCACAGGAAGAGAAAGACAACAGAAGTCTCCACTGCCTCCTCTTGCAAAGACAGTGCATCAGTAAAGGACAGTTCTCCACATAGCAATGTAGCTGCCTGTTCAAGAGAGTTTCCTTCTGTCTTAAATGAGGATGAAGCATGTAATTTTTTTTCTAGAGCTGCTGTGCCTTTAATGGCAGAATTGACATTTTCCCACACTATTTTACTCCTGACTCAGGTAAAGTTTTACCTCAGTGCTTCTCAGGCTATCTGATATGGAGGGCTGGCAATTTTTTTTCTCTCCAACATCCCAGTACACTATATCTGAGTTACAAATGGTTTCTTTCTTTCTTGGAAACTTTCCAGAGTTCAACAGCCAATAGCTCACAGGCTGGCCTCAGTCCAGGAAGCAACACTTTGAAAAGCACTGTTTTACCTTATATAAATCTGCCTTTCAGGCAACTATTAAAACAACACTGCCCTTCCCATAAAAACAGATAGTGACCCAACTCTTGAACCAATAAGATTGGTCGCCTCTATTCTGAAGAATATTAAGAAGTCACTGAGAGCACAATCAATATTCTCTGGGAATCTCTGCCATTCTTTTCCTTTCATTATCTGACACCAATATGTTGGTGCTTCAAAAGGGAAAGTTGATTAGCTTGGATTCCAAGCTAAGGGGAAAATTTACTGTATCTGAATGTTGCCCATAGTTTAGATTCTAAATAAATGAAATCAGCTGAAGTGAGACATGTAAGAAAATAAATAATAGAACCAATAAACAAGAGTTTATTGGAGGGGCCCATGAGAAGATCTCACTCAAGTGACAGACTCAGGTAGACCTCATTCTAATTTAGTAGCCCTGTAAAACAGAGCAAGTCTGATGCTGCATGGTAAGGGGCTGGCTAATCCCAGCTCTCTCTTGACAACAAGAATGAGCCTCCTGGGAATTTAAGAGTAGCACAGCAGGGGTGCCTTCCCCAACAGAATTGTTCAGGAAAATGAAGAGCAATATCTGTTCAGTCTCCCCACTCTGCCTTGTTAAAGGTATGGGTTTAAATCTAGTTCCAAGCCCTAATCAAAGCAGACCCTTTGAAATAATAAGATTCACATAAGCATTGATTTACCATTTAGCAATTAATTTAATGGATCTACTCTAGCTAGGATTAGCAATTGGATTCTCAGCACAGGGTTCCATGCAAAATAAAAACACTACAAAAGGAACATCTACATTTTAATCCAACAGTATCAAACCAAGGAACTCTCTTCTGAACTTGAAAATGGCAGTAGCATTTGAAGCTGATACATCCATAGCTTTGGTCATTTGTTGAGCCCCCATCTGACTGTCATTTCCTTGTTTTCCATCATACAAGGAAGAGGGTGGAAAGAGCACTAGGGACAGAATGGGTGGAAGAAGGCTGTGGTTGCTTGAACTGCAGACTCAGTGGCAATGCTGAAAGTGAAGTTGCTATAGCCTAACAACAATAAGGCCATCAGTAGTGTAGGGGCAAATTTTGAAGTGTGAGAGTTCATAGTGATGCCTGGCATATCCATGTTCTACAAGGGAATTCCTAGTCATCACCACCACTACTGACCAAGATATATACTTATAGACTGTTTCCTGTTGCTTACAGACAACCACTTGTTCCTTGTCAATTTTTTGTGTAAGAAAACCCTAAGAAATTCACAGGATCACCATAAGTTGACAGGCAACTTGAAGACATACACACACACACAAACACACACACTCGGGGGGGTGGTTGCTAAGTCTCTGGTTAAAATTCCATCAAAAATACAAACTAGAAATGGTAATAGTATCTCACAATTACATTATAGGGCATGATTAAAATCCTATGGGTAATTATCTGCTAGTAAGCACCATTGAATGCAATATAGCTGGTGACTGACTATATCCGTTCAGCTTGCAAAACACATGGACTTAAAAGATCTTCAGCCTGCTGAAACACAACAACTTGCTTTTAATTAAAATGCAAACAAAGAAGTGTTACGATCTAAACAGCTAGTATGAAGTAGGAAGCCTATTCAAACAAAACAAAACAAAAAAAGGAGAAAAAAAAACCTATCCCACCTGAGTTCTTCATCCTCTGATGCTGTATAGGTTACTCTGTCTCAAACAGGGATATGCAAATCTGTCAGTCACACTATGTTTCTCAGTTTCACACTAGTATTCTTATTCTGTCCTCTGGTAGAAAGACCTTCCCTACCTTGTCAGAAATTTTGTGTACATTTTTGGAATTTCCCCAAATTTTTTCTATGTACCCTTTGTTTAGTTTGACTGAAATGTGTTTGCACACTTTTTTCAAATGTATACATTTTTATACATTTTATGCATTTTAAAAAGGTGAACATCTTTTCACCACCCAAATTCATTGCAAGCCCCACAAATACAGAGATATCTGAATTAAAATGCATTCATATTGTTGGCAGTCTCAGAGAATGTGAAGCAGGTATTCCCATGTGGAACTGTAAATTAATTTCTTTCCCATCCCTCATCACAAATACTTGGCCGTGGAAACCCGTTAGATGACCCTGGGCAAGTCACACTCTCTCAGCCTGAGAAAAGCAACATCAAACCACCTCTGAACAAATCTTGCCAAGAAAACTCCAGGATAGGGTCATAATAATTTGGAGTCCACATGAAGACACACAACAATAACTACAAATTGAAGACCACATGAAGAGTTCAGAATAAGAAAAACAGATGTTTAGTTGGCTTAGAGAAGGAAGTTTTATTGTTCACACTGAAACAAAAAAATGCATTTAATTTTAAATCCAGGAGGGTAGGAAAATTAAAACTCTCTCTCTGACATGTATGAATTAGGACCTTAGGATTTTTTTGCTCAAAAGAAAATGCTACTGCTACTTAAATGACTTTAGCGTCAGGAAACATAACAACTGGAGCTTTCTCTCAAAAACTCATGATGCTGTTTTGCCCCTAAACTAGGTAATGAATCCATTGATGGGCTGCCTTTTTTCCCCTAGAGCGAAAGAAAGACGTACTGACTACTTGGAACTGGCTGTATCAGGCTAAAGTGCCAAAGTTAATTAAATGTAATTAACAACACTTGTGAGGTCAAGGAAATATGTTTGATCAAGAGCCAATGGGTTTTCTTAACTTTTTATTGTTATTTTAAATGGAAGCTTCAGTTTGTGTTTGCCTGATAGCTGTTCAGATAGATCGGCTTCTGTCTCTTCTGGGAGCCTCCAAGAGAAACATTCATTTTAGAGAAGATTACTCTGCTAACAAACAATAACCTATATGGATTTTCTTTCCTCCTAGGAATTGCTACAAGAAATATCACATTTTAAAAATACAGTTTCAAAAAGGTTTCTTCACCTCCTTATTTTTCCCCAAAACTTTTTAAACCACAAGTTGCACTTGCAGTTTATTTTCACCATCTGTTTCTTTGAAAGTTAGGTTTTGTCACCTTTTTATCACTACTTTTGTTTGTTGTCCTCTTTATTTTTATTTTTCCTCCTCAGCACAGTTTGGTTAGCCCACTGTTGGGGTGCCCAGATAATTATAGGCAGATATCTTGCACAGTTATTTCATTTACACAAGTGTTTGGCATGAGTAAAATATTGTATATTAAATTAATTTGCTTTTTTGGGAGCTTCATGACATATTTCTTAACTGTAATTAAAATGCATTAATTGTCATTACCAATGAAATTTTTTTCCCACAGAAACCTCTTTTATACTGACCAATACCCAAATCCTTCTGGTCCATCATGAAAACTGTCTCGCTACATGCAAAGAATTCCATATCAGCTCAAAATGCTAAAAAGAATTTTTGATCTGTTATTACCAAATTATTACCAAATATAGGTATATTACTTAGAGGGGTTTTAATTTTGACCATTTCTGCACTACACTGTGATAGTACTATTATTCCACTTTCCACATCCTATAGAATCCCAGGGTTTTGCTGTTTAGGGCATTTAGATTTCTCAGCCAGAGAGCTCTTGGACCTCAGTAAACTACAAACCCCAGAATTCCATAGGATATTGAAAGTGGAATAATAGCACTATCACAGTGTAGGGTGGAAAGGCCCTTTATCAATCCCCTACATGGCATTGTTGTAAAATCCAAGGCTAGGAATTCTAGGACTGATAGCCTCCCCATAATAATATTTCCAAATTTTAATTATAGGGCTGTATACCTAAATTTAATCATGGTTAGTTGAGACATAAAGAAATCCGTTGGACTGAAGTTACTCATTGGTTTCAATTGGTCTGCTTTAAGCAGAACTCAGACAATTACTTTTCATAAGTAATTCACAGGAATTCCCTCCCATAGGACACTCAGCTGTCCACCTCTCTGGGCTTTTTTTTGCCAGCAGGAAAGTCCATCTTATTTCAACAAGTCTTTGGTGTAAATGAATTTAAATAGTTCTAGCCAGAATTCACTAAGCCAGTTTCATATTTGTGATCTTTATGTATTCCCTAGTTTAGAGGATACATAGGTACTATGAAAGTCCCCCAATCCCCTCTTACCAGATAGAAGCATTGGTGCTTGATGATGAGGTCTATTCTCTTATCAATTGGGAAGCAGCTGGCTGATGTTTCCTAGCACAAGTGATCTCTGGTGCAGGGAAACTGGGGACTCCACTTCTGCTTGTTGCACCTCAGATTGCTCACAGAGGCGAGTGGGACTATCAGTCAGTTGCTTCCCAATCAACAGGGGAACAGACCCTCACCAAACACAGTGGTTGATGTCTAGTAAGTGGGGATGAGGGGTTAGGGCAGGAGACACTGCACAGGTATGTAATTATGTTGGTCATGCATTCATAACTCTCCAAGTGAATTCCTGCCATTGTCTATTTAATGTTTTTTCAACTTTGTATTATGCATTGCTTTAGTTTGATTTGAATTTCTATTGCAAGGCACCCTGGGTTCCATTTTGGAAGAAAGGCAGGGCGTCATACCTTCTAACTATCCCAGTTTGGTAAGGACAGCCCAGATTAATCCTTCCATTATCCTACTTTTTTCAGCTGCTTTTAACATCTCCCAGTTTCTCTCTCGTTTCTGCCCACTCTTAGGTGTGGCCCTGCCCACTGCTGGCATGCTGCCCCTCTGCCTGCATGATTGCTGGAAGGCAATTCCAAAAGAATGCTTGAACTTCACATAGCTTTTGCAAAGAACTCCACAGATAGGAAAGGCCATAACATAGAACAACTGCTTTTTTGGACTACAACCCTCAGAAACCCTCCTCCAGCATGGGAGATTGTGGGAGTTATAATCCCAAAAGGTAAAATGTCCAGGCCTTGGGAAAGCGTCAGTGCTACAGATCCCAGAACACATGGAGGGCTAGGGGGCCCTATGCATCAGCCTCAAGGGAAGGGCCAAACACACAGTATGGCAGGCCCCTTGTACTCATGTTACTCACAGGAGTAACACTTGTATTTATCCCTATTTGTTCTGCAATCCTACCTTTATGCAAAGTACAGCAGTAATATACTTTTGTACAGATTAGCATGTCCTAGTTCCTCTTCGCTTTGGTGGCATTGAAAGTGGCCTTTGTTGTAAATACAAGCAAAAGAAGAAATGCACATATGATTTCTCACCTCTCTAATTCTGATAGTGGGAAGAACTTGAAATTAAAGAGTGGAGAAAATTCAAAAAAGGATGATGAGAATATAGCCAAAATGAGCTTGATTATAGGAAAATATTCAACAGAGGTAATGTGTGTGTTGGGGCGGGGGGGGGGGAAAGCTCACGCTGGTTCCAAATCACTTGTTCCTAATTTGGACATGTGTTATTAGTAAGAAAGGGTCGAGGCATGCAGTTTCATGCCTAATTATGCTTCTAGAGATGGCGTGATTAAAGTTGACTGTGCATAAATATGCATATTAGAAAAAACTTCTTCCTTTGACGTTAGGCATCCTGCCATGTGCTAGTGCCAAAACTAGTGATTCTTTTGGTCGAGACAGACAGGACTTTAAGAAGTAAAATAGTTTTATGCAGATGCTGCTAGCCTCTGTAAGCCATTTCTTCTGCTTTGAAAGCATCTCTGAGTGAACTAGCATAAGGTGGCATAAAAATAAAAAAGTTAAAGCAAGGTGTCAATATGTACGTGAGGACTACAAAGCAGGATCAGAAATGCAATCAATTTTTTGAGAGCTAAAAGTGCCTTTAGAGAGGCTTTGAGTTTCATAGTCTACATGCAAATGACTGCCTCTGACTCAGCCTGGCTCTCTCACACACAGAGACATGAAAACACAAGCTTACTTGCTTGTAGTCATATTGTGCGAGGGTTTTTTGTTTTTTTTTTTGTTTTTTTGAAACAACAACAGTATTTCAAACCTCTATAGTAGAGGCAAAACCAGCATATTACTCACAAAACATCTTCACCTCTCTAACAAATAAAAAAAAAAGGTTTTGTTTGTATATTTGCATCCATTTGTAATCACTGAATTCATTTGTAATCATTAAATTTGAGATACACTGATTTATCTGAAATGGGATAATGTAGTAATTATAAATGTGTAATCAAGGAGTCACCTCAGGCATTGAAGAAAGCTGAATATACTGTTATAACAGCAGCTCTCCTACATGTAGGTACATAGGGCTGCATGGAATTGACCAGGGCCATTTCTCAGCTGTTTCACCTACAACAGAATCAGCTGTTTTCTTTCTGTTTTTACATGTAGGTAAATCTTCTGGTGGGGAGAACTGATATGGCCACCACTTTGCTTTTCCTAGAATGCCTGCTCTGAAGTGCTTTTGAAAACTGTGGTATTAAATGTCTGCTTCCTTTGCCACCTACTGAGAGGGAGATGGAGGGGGCCAGCAGTTGCATAAGTAAAGAAAAACACATGATTTTACACAGTGGGCAATGATTTCTTCCACTAGTTCATTTTATTCAAGAATGCCATGTGAAATACCCCTCCAAAGAAATGGCAATAATGGAAGCAAGTTTGTTAAAAAAAATTGTCCGGTGTTCTATTGTTAGTGCCAACTAGCTTAGCACCACTGAATGAATGGGGTTTGCCAAAGTATTCACTCATTATTTAATAATTGATTCAATAGATCTGTTCTATCTGGGATTAACCAATATGATTCAGAGTCTTCAAGGCAGTTTGCCATTCAATGCAACCCAGATTTTTAAACTTAAATGATTGGCAGAGGGGGAATATTAAAATGTTTGGGTTTATTTATAAATAATTATCTAGCAGAACAACAAAAAGAAAATAAAGACACTTTATTTGAAAGTGGACTCAAAGGTTTAAAAGATGCTCTGTGCCATGGAAGTTAAGAAAAAGGCAGGAATCTGAGATTACAAGAAGTGTGCCCATGGAGCTCAGTCAGACTTATCCCCAAGTCAATTGCAGAAAAGTCTGCTAAACAATTCAGAGGAACAAAACTGAGAAAGGGGCCATTTCACAAAAATATTTCTTTCCCCTTTGAATCAAGGGTCAGTTTGCATGACTTCCTGGACAAATCATTAATTCTTTCTAGTCCCATGTAAACTTGAGGGAATTTAGCTGCTGCTGTTGTTACTGGGTGCCTTCAAGTCATTTCAGAGTTATGGTGCCCCTACAGTTGTTACCTTTGTTTTTTTTTTGCAGATGCAAGAAAGTATCACATACGTGTGATAACTTCATGTCTTACAGCTCTGTTTCATCAACAAGCACTTGGAAGTAACTCCCTGGTCTGTAATAGAATTATAATCTGGATTTGCCATAAATGTTTACTTAAACCATACCTAAATGTGTACAGAAAAATGAATATGATGCATACAAATCAAGTAATTATCATAAAAATTCACATTTACTCTAAGGCAAAGGCGAGAAGCAGTTCAATTGGGATCCACAAGTAGATCTACCAGATCTGCAAGAGTTTCAGTCTCTGTCTTGTTTAACAATTCCAAGTAGAATAACAGTGTGCATTTATCCCCCTAAATTAGTCTTCTGAGAAAATTAAAGAGAAAATCAAAAGTAGATTTTTATGTGAAATGACTGCTGATTTCTGATAATAAAATATATTATGAGGAAGAACAGACGCTCAGAGCCACCTTGTTCCTTAATTTTAGACATATGCTTTTGACACAGATCCCAGCTACTTGTTTCTCTAGTGCATCTCTGGGTTCCAGTTGAAAGGCAAAGAAAGAAAGAAATATAGATCTAGCAAGCCTGAAAGCTTTGCTCTAGTGCAAGAAAAACAACCCAAGATATTTTTGCATATTTGTCTTTTTAAATATACTTTTGGCTTCCACTCTGATTCCTCCTTAGGTCTTGCTATTTATATTGTCACCACTGAAAATGCAGGACTTTAGTGATAGTTAATTTGTTGTCCCAATTAATTAAAAAAAACATTTTAAAATTATTATTTTTTTAAACGACGTTAACAGGTTGAGTAATGATTAATATTTTACATTATTTTAATTTGTTACTTTTTGAGTTGTTGGGAGGTGTTGACCATTTTGAGCCACTCATAGAAATTTTAACTAGAGTGTTATTAAGATGTTAGTAGCTACCATAACAAATTAATCATATGATTTCCACTGTGATGATTCATGTAAATACATTAATTTCTAAATTAATGTCAACATTAATAAGCCAGTGGTAACATTGGTGTTTCCAGGTTCTGAGTAAATATTTTCCCTTCTACCTTTTTTAGTAATCAGATTACAATAGTGTATTATGGGGTGTACTTTTGTGTAAACATGCTGGGGTGGGGCTGCTTAAGTGTTATAGAATTAATTAAAGTGTTACCCATATTTATATCCAGTGCATTGTGAACTACTGCTTACTTGGCCAGCTGACATGGACAACCAAAGTGCAGGTGTGAGGTAAAATGGTGGTCTGTGTCCAACATAGATCCCATTCTTAGCTACACACCCATCTCTGAATGTGAGATCTTCGTATCCCAGCATCAAGAGGCCCAAGCTGGCTATAGACCTACCTAGGTTCTGAGCTCTTTTATAGCTTTGTACACTTCCCACCACTTACTGCTGAGTGAGAGAAGGTATGATGCTGTTAAAAGCTTTTGCCTGCCCAGCAGTGAGAAGAAGCACAAATAGTTTGTGCCTGCTGGGTGTGGGGTCAAGTTGATCTTGATGTTCTGAAGAATTAAAGAAGTACTCTTGTCTGCTAACAAGTAAACACTTTATTTTAAGCTACAAGAGGACACTTCAGTTTGGAAAACATTCACTGGCTGTCCTGCTGCACTCTCTCTTGGCTATAGCATGTTCTTTTGTATCTGTCTTGTTTCTTCAGCATGTATTGTTTTAAACCTTTAAAAGTTAAAAGCCTTCTTGGTATGGTACTGGTACTGGGATGTGTTGTTAACAAAGTTATCTCATTCACTATAATTCTCCCCTCCTTTTCTTTCCCTGGCAAAGTTCCTGTGCATTTAGCAATTGTGTAACAGGTAGGTGTTCATTTCCCATGGAAGGGAGAATTCCTAGGTCAGAATAAGTCTGCAACATTGTGGGAATGTAATTCTTTGCTAATTTCAGCCTTGAGGGAAATAACAAGTAATTCTAACATTTTTTTTTCTTCACTACATGAAGGTCTTCAAAAACTTTCTAGTAAACCTACCTAGACAGTGTTTGAAGACTATTTGCATTTGGAACTTAGGCCATTTCTGAACTAGACTGTTATAGCACTATTATTCCACTTGCAACATCCTATGGAATCCTGGGGTTTGCAGTTGCAACATCCTATGGAACATCCTATGGAATCCTGGGGTTTACAGACAGCCCCTCCCGAAACTGCAAACCCCAGGATTCCATAGGATTCTATAGGATTTTGCAAGTGGAATAATAGTGCTATAACAGTCTAGTGCGGAAATGGCCATATTCTGCACGTAATCTGCATGTGGCTTTTTTGCACAGAAAACAGGATTTGCTGTGTAGGAAACAACATTTTGTCTGCCAAAATAACAGGAAAAGTTAATGTGAAAATTTGGCACAGTCTCAGACTGCAAAGATTCTTGTTATTCTAGGATTCTCTTCTTCAGGGTTTCTCAACACTTGACAAGCAAATTTTTGACCATTTTTAGAGACATATTTGAATATTTTTTGCATCCACATAACACAGATGTTCCTTGATGAATTATCAGTCCCTCTATATTTTGTTATGATATCTAACATTTGCCAGATATCATTGACAGGCTACTGTCCAAGTTCACAAGGACTCGCACAACTTCTCAGCAGTATCTGGGTGAATGTATTCAGCTACATGTACAAGTTGAAAATCATTGTAGGGATTTGCCATGTTGATCCTGATGTTGCTGCAGAAGTTGCAAGAGCTTCAAATCTGTCTAAGGGAAGAACGACTGTTCCCTGTGGTCTCAGTCTCACAGGACTTGGTGACAGCTAAATGGAATTAACATAACCTATGGGGATGAGTGTAGCAGCTGGTCATGCACACAGGATCAGGGTCAATAAGTATAAATCCAGTTTAAACACTATAATGAATTTTCATTTTCTTCCTTGGTGTAGCCCTAGAGAGAGAGCTAAGGAGCTGTGTTATCCTATAGAATACTCTGTGGTATGCTGCAGCTGGCAAATGATACCCACCCTACAAAGGAAAGATGCTTAAAGTAGATTCTGATTAGATCCTCAGGAAAGGAAACTGCTGTGCCATATCTGGCATCCTCAGCCATCTCTGTTCACCCTGCACACCTCTCTGCATTTTAAAGGAGAAATGGTCTGGTATCAGCACAGCCCTCAACTTTAAAAAATCCTATAAAAAGCTCTGGACTAGTGTCTCACTCTTGTACGGAGCTGTTCATGCAGTCTCCAAGTCTTATTCATGATCTTCTTTCCTTCCTCAAGTCACAGTGCCTTCACAATACCTAGTTATATCTGTTGCTAGAATCTCTCTGAAATCCTGAGCGAAGCCTTGTTTAGCCCATTCCTGAGCTGAAAAGTCATGTTGATCTGCAGAATTCATAGTCTTTGACAAAGGACCTTGTTAGCCTGTTGTCCCTGAAATCCATTTCTGGCACCCAGGGACCTGACCAGCCAGGTATCTTTGCAGGAATGCTGTCCTCATTCTCTTCAAGATGGATCTCAAAGCTACAACGTTATTTCTGAACTTGTTGTTTTATTTTTTTTGGTGCTCCTTTCCCTGCAAATTTTAACCTCCTGATATTTTGCGTGTGTTTTAGGGAAAAGTTCCTTCTACCTTGTCCACCCTTTTTCTCAGGCTCTTGAACTCCCAGTTGGATCAGTTTTTCTCCAGAAAAACGTGGATTTCCTGTGCTCCAACATTTACAGTTCCTGGAAATGAAATCCATTGCACTCTACCCTTCATACATGCTCACAGTAAATATGCTCATTTGAGTTAGTTTTACCCATTTGCAGTCTATCTGTTTCATTTGTTTATTATGCATCAGACTTTGTCATTTATGAGTGAAGCGCTACAATAATCCAGTACTTGATGTTCCCTAATTATTGTGTATATTTTAACTTTTTGTGTATTTATTTAAAAAAAAAACCCTTCAGAAGTAATTTCCTATGAAATTGAGTCATGGGACCAATCTGTTTAGAACCGGTGCTGCCAAGATTTAAAGAACTCTTACGTGCCTGTATCTTCATATACATGTCTAGAGAACACACTTATTAACAAAGGCCAAGACTATTTTGTGTCAAACAACACATGTGAACATAGCTGCCTGACTTACCAGGCAGTGATTTTGCAGTTCAGGGTAGCTGCATCAGCCATGCTGTCTCTTCGTGCTGCTGGTCAGCCTGGTTCTCCTTCCAGGAGGCTGGTTGGATGGTTTTTCTACTCACACAATAAGGTATCTATGACCTCCTTGTGCAACCTGAAGAGTGAGGATGATAACCAACAGTGGTGGGCAGTGCTGATCATCCACTGGCACCAGTCAAGGAGATGACCCTTGACAGAGGCTATGTCTATCCAGAACTACCCATCTCTTTAGTGTATGGCTCACTTCACTGTTTTGTTATGCTTTTCTTTTAGATAAATATTTCATCCTTATGGACGTTATTAGGAACCATCTAACACATTTATTAGTAAGAAGATATTTTTGTTAATATGCTTTAAGCCTTAGAGAAAAAGACGCCTCTTTGATTTCTTTGTAAATGGCTGTTATGATATTGTACTGTTTTTAATCTGTTTGAAAGTAAGATTTTAATCAAATTCTGTTATTTAATACTGTTTTAATCTTGATTTTGTATGTTTGTTTTTAACTGTATGTGTTTATTATATTCTCTGTCTTTTTGTAAGCCACCTTGAGTCCCAGGCTGGATATAAATAAGGTGATGGAGGGATAGTTCATTGAAAAGGCACAGGCAATTTCCCAAGCCACCCCTTCCATAGTGCCCTGGCTCCGAGGACTGTTCAGACAGGCATTGAAGACAGGCATTAACTCTGGACAGAGTTAGCCTCTGTTGTGAGCCATGAGTTACATGATCATAATAACAGTAAAGGGCATTCCTCCCAGCTAAAACTAAGTACAGTCGGTCCTCTACATTTGTGGATTTAACTTTCATGAATTTAATTATTTGAAAGTTTCTCCAACTCCTCCCACCCCACCTCAAGTGCTTTTTTTCAGGGGAAACATTCCCTCTTGACAGCTTTAATGAGGGCATGCAGACCTTTAAAAAACTGCCTTTAGTCCTTCTCCTGTTCCATTAGCTGTTGCTGGCCAGCTAAGACTAGCTCACAGTCCAATTTCTCAACACCACAAACCCTCTTCCAATGTGCCTCCCACCCAATGTTACCCTGATTTCTGGGGTCCCTTGGGGGACACCTCAATGTGCTCCACGTGATGGGGAATGGAAACTAGCCAGAGCACGAGCAATAGCAATGCGAGAGGCAGGATAACCTAGCAGAGTCTTTTTACCCAGTTTTTACGGGGTCAGGCCAAGCCAAAAACCAAACAAGAATATCCAATAAATGATTTTATTGAATGAAAGTCTTATGCAGTAACACAATCACTCACACATTTACTTCTTAAAAGAAGTAAAAGAGAGGAAACTGGACAGGGGAATATTGAAGGGGTTGTAGCTGGAGTAATACTGCACCTTTTTCTGAAGTCCTTGGTCTGGGAAAAACAGCGGAGAGTGGGGCTCAGCACAGAGAGGGTTGAGGGGATTACTCAATGGACAGAGAAATGGTCAGCTGAGATGACTGGGAGTGATCCAAAGAACCACTCAAAAACTGGGACTATTTGTAGGAGAAAAAGTACCTGGAGGACTAATCCTTTCCCGGGGAGAACAATGGGTGTTGGAGCGATAATGAAGCTCCACCATGGTAATTTCCTTTGTGCAATGGGAATATAAGGTGTTGCCAAAGTTTCAGGATCTTCGGCTGTGTTAGTTTGTGGTGTGACTTCATGTAAATGGTCCTCCCCTGATGGAATATTTGCCCAACTTGGGGCAAACACACTAATCCCCTCAAGTCAGCTTCTCAGGGGCTGAGGACCCTTTGTTTATTGTGGGTTTGCACAGCCTGAGGTCTCCTGGGTACGTGACTGGAGATTTTACTGGCCTGACCTGGTTTTCGATTGTTTGGCCATTGCTGCCTACGTGCCCATCCGGTGACCTCTCAGGCACATTGAATCATATTTTAATATCAAAACTGTAGACCCTGGGACAGAGTTTACCAGTGAGATAACACCAAGAAAGGAGATGGGCAAGAGAAAGGAAGTATAGGGCCAACATGATGACATACCCCCTTTTCCTCTCCTTGGTTTGGACCCTGAGTGCCTGTTCTCCCCACCATGCCTTGGCTCCCATCCCACAGACAACACACACAGTTTTATATTTATATTTTTCCACTTCTGCATGGGTCCTGAGATGCTAACCCTAGTGAAACTATAGGGCCAATTGTAGGTCTCTCAGCACTTATAGATACTGAGGGAAAGTCAGAGGTGTTCACTGCTCTCTCAAAATCTCACCAGAAACAAGGTTCTCCTCCCATGGCGCTTTTCATTATTTTTCCTTTAGTAAGTTGTCTTCTTTGGTCTGGCTTTTGGCAGCTACTCTCAGGGCGAACTCAGAAGGGTTGAGTTTTACAGCTATTAAAATTCATTTTAGTCGGATTTTAACACTTATTTTATGCAGAGGTTTCTGTTTAAATTTGTTATATGACCCACTCTGAGCATACCGGATGGAATTGGCTAAAATTTAAATAAACATACAAACTACTTTATTGGAAAGCTAACACTTGCTTGCATTTGATATAGCTCAGGCTCTGTGTAACTAGACTAATGTTGGCATTCATTTTCTTTATAATTAGATTGCCTGCTTACAGAAATACAAAGTACTGGAACAGATTCAACTCCAGTATTTATTCTTCCAAGACAAAAGGGAGTTACACCTGTTTGGTTTTTAATCTGTATCTTGGCATTTCTGGAAGGACTGTACTGGAGGGAGAAGAGTGGAGAGGGGAAGGACTCCCAGATTACAAAGTAGGTCCCAAACATAAGCACAATATGTGGACTGTCCAAAATTTGAGTGAAATATTTCTCCTCTTCCCCAAAACACACTAATGACCCATTGCAAACACTAACAATCATTCCAAAACAATTGTTGAACTTTCAGACCACATAGCAGTGGATCCATGGTCTATAAGACTGGATGTCTCATTTTATTCCTTGATGGCTCTGTAGAGAATGGGAGCAGGGCTGGAGGTCAAACTAGATGTCAAGGGGAATGCATATTTCCTATTATTAACCCGTTTCCCCTCTCATATTGGGATTTCTTCTTAGATACATGCCTCAGCAATCAAACCTATGTTTACCTTCTAAGAGTCAATCACAAAGCAAAGGAATGCAAAAATGCAAGGAAAATGAAGAAACGCTAATGAGGAAAATCATATGCTATGATAAACGCACATGTCTACCATGACAAGATGGTGGAGCAGAAGACAAAGTTCTTGGACTCTCTTTATTCTAGTAGCAATAACTGAAGGAGGGCTCTTTTGTTGGCTGTGACAAGCAGGGCCCTCATGTACATAGTGTGGGGAGAAGATCCACAGAGGCCCAGAAGTCTAGAAGAGTCCAGTTTGGGCAACAGTCTGCATTACTATGAGGAAAAAAATGAAGAAAAATTGCAGATCATGTTGTATATATAGAAACTTGTTTCCTTGTATTTTCAATGGATCCCCATCATTGTGGACAGAAGTGGTAAGTGAAGTCCCAGAGGCTTCTCTCCTGGGCCTAGATTTGTTCAACATCTTAATAAATGACTTGAGGGCAGAATAGAGAGCAACACATGACACCAAAACGGGTGGGGTAGCAAGAAGATAGAAACAGGATTCAAGATGACCCTGATAGACTGATAGACAGAATAAATTTCAACAGTGATAACTGTACTGCATTTTGGAGGGAAAAATCAGATGCACCAATATAATAGGAGTGACATCTTGCTTGATAGAAGTACACATAAAAGGATCTAGGTTTCTTGATAGATTACAAACTGAACACGATTCAATTGTATGATGCAGCATCAAAAGAAGCTAACGCTGAATTAGATGGCATCAACAGAATGATAGCATCCAGATCAAGGGACATAGCAATGCCACTTTATCCAGCTTTGGCTATACCTCATCTGGATTACTGTGTCCAGTTAAAAAACAATATGAATAAGCTAAAATGTGTCCAGAGGACAGCAACCAAGATGGCAAGAGGTCTGGAAGCCTAGTTATATGGAGAATGGTTGAGTAAAGTCAGTGTGTTTAGGACAGAGAAAATTCAAAGTTGATATGATAGCCAAGTGAAGATTTGTCACTTAGGAGATGAAGCAAGCATGTTTTCTGCTGTTCTAGGTGGCAGGACCTGAACCAATGGTTCACATTAAAAGAAGATTCTGACTAAACATTTGGAAGAACTAACTGATGGTAAGAGGTGTTTAACAGTAGGTAGTCCTTCACTGGTGGATAGTCTTTCCCTGGAGATTTACAAACAGAGGTAAGACCCCTCACTTTTAACAATTCTTTCACTGGCAAGGGGTTGGACTATATGGTTCTTGGGATTGCCTCCACGTCTTATGACTCTGCCGTATAGATCTTGTGATATTTGATAGAGGATACTCGTGATATTTGAGGAGCAAGAGGTAGAGCAATTTCAGGTGACATTGTGAAATGGTGGGCCTCCTTACTCAGTCCTTACTCCTTACTCAATCTTAGTCTAAGGCCCTTCTTTTAGAATATAAAGTGCAGATATGTACAGTTAAAGTTGGACAAAATGTGGCTGAGAGGAGACAGAGAGGTTTGTCTCCCTGTATTTCACATGAAGAACTATAAAAGCCAAGGTTGTTTGTGCATAGGCAGGCAGGAGGGACACTTGTTGAGAAAAGCAAAGTAAAGTGCCATTAGACAATAGAATCAAGGGCAGCTGCTGCTGCTTTTGGAAAGGTTTCCTGGTCCCTAAATAAGTGTGTAATTCATTCAGAGTCACAATTTCAATGCAACTTCAGACAATGTCATTTGCACATTAGAATCCACATTCAAAGCAACCAATATTATTTCTTGTACATTCCCTTCTGCTTCAAAATAGATAATACTAGAGCCTGAGAAACTTGAACAAACTTTTAAATGTCTGCATCATAAGTATTCCACAAATCTTTCTGGGAATTTTCCTTGTGAAATGTTGTACCTGAAAAAAAAACCCACACCTTCCTATCTACTCTTGAACAAGAATATGAACTGCCCCCACTTATAATATTGAATGAGATTTACAAGAAACAAGTGCAACTAGTTCTCAGTGAAATGTGCATAGTCCTACAGAAGTTTTGCACATCAAAAAAACAAACAAAAACAGATGTGGGACAGATGATAAAGGATGTTTTAAGCAGCTTGTTCTCATCAAAAGTTGCTGGCATTCATTCTAAATGAAACAAGAAGAGTTAAGCCATAATTTCATAATTTTGCAATTAATAAAAGGCAGGAGAAATAAAGCATGAAATTTAATTGTTCTAATGTTTTTCACCATGTTGGGCCATTAGAAGGAAAAAAGACATTGACAGGATAATCCCTTTATTAATGACCAAAAAGGTGAAAGGGGGAAAAAGAGGTGGGTAGCAAACTTGCATTCTCTGGATTATCATTAAACAAAAGTAGTGAAGGATTTTCTTTTCCCTCAGAAATATTTGTGTTGGTCAAAACAAAAGGATGCTTCCTAATGCATTAGGGAGCAAATTGTACCATGTCGCCAAGCAAACACAAGTAACTTTGTCCATCCCAGATCAAGACTAGGAATGGTGAGCTGCCCTATTCATTAGGATTGTTCCCTGGTACATGCACAAATCAAATCCTTTTCTTTGAAGGCCTGGGAGGCCAGTGGCACATTTTCCTTCATAGGTGGAGATGAGGTGAAGCCTTTACTTTCAGTAAAAAGTAGTCCTTCTCTTCCATCTGTGCTTATATTGTGCCTCCATGCACGTAAGCCACTCAGGGAGTATAGACTGATGGCAAATCAGTGGAGGGCTTAGCAATTTTTGGATTTTTAATTTTTTTTTGTTGGGGGGGAGAAAAGTGTTCAAGAGGAAATATCCAGTGGAATGGAGCTTAGCTGGCAAAGGATGTAGTGAAGGGGATTTGCTTCTTGCTGTTGACAATTATTAATATTCCAGAGGCAGTACTGTGATGATAATTCAGAAACAAAACATCTGTTCCAGAAAGAATAGCCTTAAGAGAGAAAGAGAGAGGGAGAGGGAGAAGAAACAATAGATCTGGAGCTGTGGCTGAGTAATTGCAGCACCCATAGACTAAGCCGTTTCCCCTAATGTTCTCTTTGGCAGCAGAAGCTGGTTGTTTGGCTAACTGCAAAAAGCAGCTGTGTTGGCACCACGTGGAATGCTTTTGGGTCATGTCTCTCTTTTTCTTTGTTACTTTGTGTAGCTTATTCTGCTGAAAGGTTCTCTCTGAGTGATGTTGATCTCCTCCTCCCTCCCCCAGGTACTCATTGATTCAAACAAAAACAAAAACAAAAAACAGATTAGGTGTGTATAGGTTTAATGTTGGTACAAACCTTTCTCATGAAGGCTTTGCAAGCCATTTTTGTGGTTAAAATTCTAAACTTTAACATATATTTAAAGATTCTTTATAATGATCTTTGTCATAGATTTAAAAAAGCAAAGAGTGGGGAATACCTTGGGTGATTTCAAATAGGTGCACTCTGTCTATATTTTGCTGGATGTTTACTGTAATTACATTTACTTGGAATAAATTGCACTGAAGTCAGTGGGAATTATTTCCAATAAACATAGGCTCAAGCCACACAGTTGTAGATTGATATTTTCTGTAGAGGTATAGTAACCGTGTTATTGTATGGAGACTATAGTCTTGATCCATTCTCAAAAACTTGATACCCATGCATTCAGCTTGGTCAGAACCCACACAAATTGACCCCTAGAATGCAGAGAAACCAAAGTTAGTGGGAAAGGGTTAGTGTGCTTTGTTAATCATAAATCAGTGAAACAGTTTCACTCAGTTATATGTGTGTTAGAACTGGGATAAATTATGCTGTTTATGATCAATCACTATTTAACTTATAAACCTATACTAGAACTCTGAACAAAATGAAGATGAAAAATTCCTTCAGTGCTTTTAGTCCATTCCCATCCTTTTGTCCCTGTCTTGAGAAGGAATCAGCTGCATTAATTTGGAAAGCGCCATTTCTCAGCCACCCCACCCAAAACCGCTTCTCTTGCTTTCCTTTCTATCTCCCTTATCTTATCTCTTTCACCTCCCTGTTTCTTAGCTTACTGATTCCCACAAGGATCCCAGTAAAAATCACAGAAATAAGTGCTTCAAAATTGAGTTTTCTCAGACAAATGGGAAGTCTGTATGTAGTGCCTGGTGTACAAGACAGATAAGACAGTAAGACCAGCAAGTTAAAAAGAGGAACAGACTGCCTCAAAGCTGCCCTTATTGCTTGTTCATTTAAATTCTTTTATCCTTGGAATTACCTAAACTATCATACTCTCCTCATGAACAAAGATAAATATTTCTACAATCATTTACATTTATAAATGAGCCAGCTGGAAATATAACATTTGCAGGTTCCTTAGCATAGTCTCTCTGTTTATCACTTCTTGGTTGCTTGGCTGAGATCATGTGAAGTCTCCTCTTTCAATAATAACATTTAATAGTAATAACATAATTCTGGAATTAATGCTAAAAGTCCAACTAAAGTCAATCAATATTTTTAATTCCATAACACCTTGTGATTAGAATTTTCAAGCTTAATTGATTGCTTGTCTTATTTTAGTTTCTTCCTATCACCAGCAGAATCTTCTGCAGAATGCTACCTTTAGTGCTGATGAACTACTTGTCTATGACAACCTAGAAGGAGAATTAGAATGAAACTTCTAGACAAGCACTTAATATAGTGCCATAACCAAAGCCTTCTCCATGACCAATATCCTCCAATACTGTTTTTTTTTTTCTTATAAGTTCAGCTCAGTTCATTTCTTCCAGATGAGAAATTTGTCAATTCATTTTGGGATAAAAAAATAACAGAGAAGTTTGTAATAATGGGAAGATAATAATGTTAAGTTTTGTCCCCTGAAGCACTAGATACAAAATGCAGGTTACGCAAAAGCCAATTTACAGGCTGTGGTAAAACCTCTAAAAGTGGTTGTACTAATGCTGATGTTGCCTTTCCTATCTAAGTTTTGAATGAATTAGACTGGATTTGCATGATGGATCTGGCAGCTTTTCTTTCCTCTGGCCACAGGCACAGTCACTATATTGAAATCATTTACATCTTGTTTTTCTGTTCAGCTATTTCCCCAATCTGAACTGAACCAGACTGCAGAAAGACTTGGTTTGTTCTGAGAAACAAGAGGATTGATTGGTGCCTTTTAGATTCTTGCAGTTCTTTTTATTTAACCTTGTTACATTTTTTTGGCTGACTGATTTTGGCACTGAGAAGTATTTTAGGCAAATATTTCTCAAAGATATTCTATTGGCTTATGTGAATGAGATAAATTACATTAAATCATCTGTATGTGGGTGTGAATGCATGGGTACATTGGGACTTGTAAATTCTATCAGCCACCACTGGCTCTGATTGTCCCTGGGATCAGTTACAGCATTTTGCCCTTCTCAACAGCTATTGCTTCCCCTTGCCTAGAATTCTCCACTATGACCTCCAAGACCATCTCTGCCAGCTCAGTTAAAGGACAACAAGATGAGACCACACCAACAAAATCCTCATCTTCTCTCCAGAATCAAACACAAGGTACATGCAACTCAATGCTGGAAGATTGCACTAAAGAGAGAAAGAATTATTACAGATCACATCAATTCATCCCTTTTCCCAACTGAGTTTTCTGGAACTTTGTCTCTTTGCATAATTGGGTTCTTATAATGAGTTGTTTTCAGGCCTACATTCATTCATTCTTTTCTTGGTTAACAGATTCTATAGACAAAATATCATATTTCTTTCACTCTTGGCCCTGTATCATTGCTTTCATATCTTTTGTAATATCAAGATGCATGAAATATACAAGATATCCACAACCTCCAAATGTCCCAGTTTGGGTGGGGCAGCCAGAGTTATTCCTCTCTCTTCTTGATTTCTCATTTGAACCTGCTTGTCTATCCTCCTCGTCTTCCTTTTTGTATTCCTTAGCTTGCGTCAATTGCTGCAAACTGAGATGTGCTTGATTAATTAATTCAGGAAAAAGTAGGGGTGTAGTCTGACCCTTCAGAATAAGAACAATCATTTCAGCACTTTGTAATGGAAAGCCTGTAGTGTGTGTCCACAAATTCCTTGTTGAGGAAAGCGAAAGGAATAAGCATACCCTTTAAGCACAGGGAAAGAGGTGTTTTATGGAGGAGATCCCCTTTGAATTACAGCACCTCCAAAACCGTGCACAGCTTTCTCAGTCTCTCTTTCAAGCACACCCATAAATCTCCCATTGAATGGATTTATTGTTTTCACTTCAAATCAGATCTCCTTAAAATAGGATTGCTATTGTAAACAAGCATTCCAGATTTGAAAATATTTTTCTCCTCCTCTCTGTTCTAACTGTTTTTGAGAGTTAAATAAATCTTATATTTTGAAGCTTAGTTGGTTATTGGTTTATTTATTGGTTTTCTTTCCTCCACTGCTCATCCTTTACTAATCTTTTCTATGTGTGTGTTTGTGTATCCTTTCTATCCATGGCTGTAGCGTGCCATAGGAAAGAAACTGCAACTTGGGAGAGATTTAATGGCTATTGGGAGAAATATTAGAGTCTTTTGTTCCATTTACATTAACAATTGGGTCATATGCATATCTACACAAAAATATACATCAATGAGTTTAGTAGGATTTATTTTTAGGTAAATGTGTACCAGATTAAATCTTAAGGGAGACATTCTAAAAGGTCACTGGAATTCTTTATGACAATCATGTTTTTCTTCAGGTACATTTTTATTAACTCATTTTATTCCATTTATCTCCTGTAACTAAAAGTATTATATGTTATATCCCATTTTAATTCTAACAGTCCTGTGAACAGTGGCATAGCTGGGAGGGAGATGGGATGACTTTTCGGGTGCCACCGCTGCCTGGATGCTCATCCTGAGAACTCCCTCTCTTTGTACCACCTGGATGCCATCCTGTCTAGGCCCACCTGGGACCAGGAACTGAACATGGCTGCCCCTAGCAACCTGCACAGAGCCCCCAGGCTCCGCACATTGCCTACAGCTCAGGAGTCCACCACCACCCATGAGGCCATGTCCACTGGGCAGTTCCCTCAATTGCTGGACAGCTCCTGGCCTGCTAGCCCACTCTATCCAGTCTGGCCCCCGCTCATAGTCGTCCTGTGCTGCCCCCTTGCTCCAGCGCTGCTGCCTGGCAGAAGGTAAGTGGCATAGCTCGGAGGAGGCAGGAGGGTGAGGGAGGGTGGGGGTGAAGGGGCTTAGGAGGCGTCTGCCTGGGGTGTCTCACTGCTCCTTCCAATCTTTTCCCAAGGCTGGTGGGGCCATCCTGGCAGTGGCGTAGCTGGGCGTGGGTGGGAGTGGTCTGCCTCAGGAGGCAAAAGCTCTACCTACGCAACTGCCTATAAAATAGTTAGGCTGAAAGCTACAGTTGGCTCAAGGTGACTATATGAGTGTTTGTATGTTGTTATGTTATGTTATGTTATGTTATGTTATGTTATGTTATGTTACGGTGAAGCTGAGATTTGACCTCATCTGTAACATGCATCAGGCAGCAGGATGGGTATGAACACAGAGCTCATACAGTGACCATGAATCTGAGAGAAATCTGTGAAGTAAGGACACATGAATGCCCTTGTTTTAGGCAAATAATTCTCAAAGGTGTTCTGTTGACTTATGAGAATGAGATAAGCCTGAAATACAATAAAACTGTGCTATTCCTGCAGGTATTATTTATCATACCATGCCATCTGACTAAATTAAAACATAAGCTTTAAAAAAAAAATGCTGCTTTTTCTGTTTCATCTGTGCACAATTCTTTTTGAAGTCAATGCATATTTGATATAACCTGAACTGAGTATGACCTGGCAGTGCCAATATATACAGCGTATGTAGTTATATAATTTAATGGCCTGCTTCTTCTTCATTTTTTAAAAGGGTGTCTGAAGTGGGTTTCCTTTTTCCCTGAAAATCTTGTTGTAACCTTTGGTTCTCCATGCTTTTAAATCACATTCTTAAGGGATTAAACTGTTATGATAAAAGAGGAAAGTTTAGATATTATGCTTTGCTACTAAAAATTTGTCAAATTAGAAACTGTTCATTCGATAATCTGAAGATCAAAGAAACTTTCCAACAAAGCTTTATGTTCACTATAATGTTTTCCCAACCTTTGCTGAACCTGAATTGTTTTGGATTATCTCACATTGGGTTCACTGAATGAACCTAGCCAAATGTGGGAAGAAAATTTCCTGCCAAATATTTCAAACATTTCACATGTACAGGGCATAGGTGGTAAGCCACAGCTATTAGTTTCAGAGAGAGGTAAAGCTGCCCTTATCAGTCTTCTAAACTGTAGTTTTAGAGATATTTTTGAGATCAATCTAATGGGGAGAAGATCCAGCTAAGCAATCATTTATCTTCCATTAAATATCCCATTTACTTTCTTTAACTTGGTGACTCCAGTGCTCCTGCAAAAACTATATTTTTAGAAGTCTTGTATCAATCTGGAATAAGTATAATTTCACTGCTGTGTGTTAAAAAGGGGGAGGGGGTTCAATTTCTTTGAAATGATTTGCTGGAACATAATAGTTTTTGTCTTTATCCATCATTAAATCTAGCAATTATGTTTTTCTAGTCACTAAGCAGCAGTCATTCAGAGCTCTCATTGCCAATCACTGTAAGAATCTACTCTCCAAATTCCTTTATTACACCGCTACAGTTCAGCAAAGCAGAGGTTAATACAAATAGTGTATTCTTAACACATGTATGTGGGAAACAAGTCACATTGATTTCAGCTGAACTCCTGTTAAAACCGTATTTTAGGACTGCTGTCTTTTTCTTTGTTGGTAAGTTGGTTGACTGACTGACCGACCGATTGATTGATCAGACTTATAGCTCATTCCATCTATAGAGCTTCAGACAGGTAACAGTAAAATGTTGAGCTTTTTTCACTATTCTATTCCTAGCAAGACTGAATAAAAATATCTTGTTTGTGAAAAGAGATATGGGCTTTGACAGGTGCCCAGGAGAAAAGAGTCTACAGTTGAAGGGGAGCCTCTAGAGGTGCTCTTGTAGTCTAATTTGGCTCATATGCAATAAGTGTATATAAAGCCTCTGACACTGTGTTTACATACATATTATTCCACTTTCAACATCCTATGGAATTCTGGGGTTTGCAGTTTAGGGAGGGGCATTTAGAATTCTCAGCCAGAAAGCTCTTTGGCCTCAGTAAACTACAAACCCCAGAATTCCATGTTGAAAGTGAAATAACAGGACTACAACATGTTGAAAGTGATGTTGAAAGTGTTGAAAGTGAAATAACAGGACTATAACAGTGTAGTGCGGAAATGGCCTCAGATTCACCCAAATTTGATGTTTTTCAAATAAAAAAATCGGAATTATTTCCATCCATAAAGATGAAATTTAGGGTAAATTCTTACCAAAAATGAGAGTAAATTCACATAAATCCTTACCTGCTGACATTATTTACGTTTATATTTCTTTTTTTGGCATGAGCTAGTTAAATATGTTTACAAGATGACAGAAGAAGTGTTAGTTTGCTTCAGGGTTTAGCACCAATGCAGGTTCTCATTCCTGGAGAAAAAAGTGCTGCTGAGGAAATGTAAAAGAGACACTGGACAGCACAGCAGCAATAGCAGTAAACTAAATTTTGGACTGAAACAGCACTTTGCAGCTAAGCAAGCCTTGTAGGCATCTAGTCCACACACACTCCTTGATGCAGGAAATTCAGAGTCAAAGCACCTTCAAAAGATTGCTATTGAAACTACTTGAAGACTTCCCATCAGGGAAGGTCCAGCAAGTCTCTAAGTCAGAGTTGAACAGAAAGCCACAGGCCCCTTTCTACCTTTTGCATCCCCTCTACCTCAAAGGAGTCAAAACCAGCTGGTAGCACTCTCTGAGGGCTTGTTAGGTCATTTCCTCATGGCATCACAGTCCCGCTGTGGAGATAGGATGGTAGCAGTCCACAGGCCATGCTTCTGCATGACATTGTCATGGTCCCGCTGCCATCACACAACCACCCATGATTGTGTGACACTCCCATCCTTGCCAGGCAGAAAACCAGGAAGCACAGTGGAGTTGCTTTCTTCTCCAGCACAACATGGGAAAGAGCCTGGCTGCTCTGTGGAAGTCAGGTGCATGTCACTCGTGGTTCCTTCCACAGGGAGCTGGCTGGGTTACAGAGGGAAGCGTTTCCATGACGCTCCATTCCTGGCGAAGGCACTGCCAGGATTGCAATGGGATGACGATGGGATCAGGTAATGTGCAGAAATGGCCTTAGATTTTTCACCTAATCTTCTCCTCTCTAGCCTACTTTAGGCTCACTGTGGGCCTTTTAGAAAGAAGTCTAGTACTAGTCATACAATCACTTCCAGTTTTAAAACAAATCCCTTTCTGGCTTAAAGGAGTTTGAAGTGGGAACAGGTTCAAATTCCCTATTGCACCCATTGGTCAGTGTTACTGACTGTTGTTTAACAAAGGGAGGTGAGAGGATGTGAGAAGGGGCATGGCCATTTGATAATCTGGTGTGGATGTAGCCCATGGGCTTCTCAAAATTGTGCACACCTCTTCTTGACAAATGCTTCCATTAAAAAACTGCTCTTACCTTCAACAAGTTTCTCCATGATCCATCTGAAATCTACCTTTACGTAGTGCAAATCTGTTTAATCCACCCTTTCTTTCTAGTTAATGATCATTCTAACCCCTCACTAATATGCATTCCCATGGCATCTGGAATGTGATGGAGGCAAGTATAAAAATACCAAAAGTGATGTTGCAGATTTTTACTGCATGTTGAACAGCAGTGGCTTGCGTTATATTATTGTTCTTATCTCTTTAACTGCAGCACCACAGTGTTAAATAACATATCTGCTCAAGATAGGTAACAATTACCTGAATGCCTGTCTTGCAGAACTGCTAGAATATCAATATACTTCTGATTTTGTAAAAAGACAATGTGAAAGATAACAAGAAGGATGCAGACAGACTTTCTGATTCTGGGACACTTCATTAAACTCTACTTGTCGAGGAGTGAGAAATGAAATTGTAGTTGTCCAAAACTGGACTAAACATTAGAGGTTTGTTCAGATTAGATTTCAAGCCATGCTAGCAATTTCACACTTGAATGACATGAACACAATTATTTGCCTGTGTCTTTGCTGCCTTCAGGCATGATTAAATTATGGAACTGTATTCTTCAAAAAGACAAGGTTTATTACTTTTAACAGCTTTCAGACTGAAGTCTCTATAAATAAAGCAAGCTGCATCTCAGGAGCAAACAGAAAACTAGGCAAACAACAAAACAAAAATGCATACACATAAGCTCTACTGGAGACAAATCCTTATGCAGGGAATTTTGTGCTTTAAATTGTAAAGTTTCTTATGGACAAATTAGCTTCATGAATCAGGTGAATTTCTTCAGCTGGACCCTGCAATCAGATGTTTGCTACTTTCAGAAGTTCCAACAGCTGTAGAAGAGCTGGAAAGCTGGAGATGAGCTCTGTGAGTGTCTTTTCTACACTGAGCAGTTATAATTGTCATGGCCCCATCCTCTGGATACTTGGAATTTGGGGAGTTTGGGGAGATACTTAGCATTCATAGCTGGAGATCTGTAGTGCTGGAATTCAGGGAAATGGAGAAGAACTCTTTAGCACAGAACTGCTATAGCTGTGTTGAGGAGAAACACAATGTGTGTGTCTCAAGATCAACAATTCTGGCATAGAGAATCTTCAGAGATGGAGTCTTCCAGGATAAGAAGTAAAATCTGGGATGGGTTCAGGGGTAAAAGGAGAGTTCTTCTGGTCTGGTTTCACAATTAAAAATAAAAGGCTAAGGCTTAGGAATGTCTGATTTAGAGGTTACTGAAATATATAACTACACAACTATGACAGAACTGGCAATAAACTCAAAATTCTATTAGGCTACACCCAGGTGCCAGTCCTAACTAGAGTAGACCCATTGAATCAATGGGTTTTACATAGGTGTTTGCTTACTATTCAAACATCAATTCAATCTGTCTACTCTAGGTGGGATTAGCAATTGGATTTTGGTCATTTTAAGTTAATCTTCGTTGCCAGTGCAATCCTATGCAGTTCCACTATTTTCAGTTCAATTGGTTCCTTAAGAAGTGCACACAGGATTGTAGCATTTTTCATTTTCATCTGCCACTGAATATGTGAAGAAATATGGGACAAGAATTTCTCCAGTTTATACTGTATTATTTTGTGAAAGATCAACCTCATACTTGATGCTCTGCCAGTAAGCCCTTAATTTCATTGTGACCAAAGATTATTCTTGCTGCCAGGGCCTTCAAATTAAATTAGTGCTGACTGAATAGCAGGATCAAAATCAAGTCTGCCAGCTTCTTTACATCACCCTTTGCATGCCAGGGAGTTAATGTTTTCCACAGCAATACTTTACCTCCTGCCTTAAGCACTTGCAAAATTTTCAGTTTCACATCTTTGATATGATCTCTGTGTATTACCATTTTTATATATTGATGAAGCCACACAGAAAGGCCCATAAGTAATGGTGGTGAGGTCATAATTATTTTTGCAAAGTATATGAAAGGAAGGAGACAAGCCGCAACCACCACCCCTTTGTTCACAAATGTGTTCTGAATAAATAAAATAATTGAATAAATACACTGTTAAATGAAACATGTAGGGCTTTGGCATTAGCCTGAGTTTATGTCCTCAAGCTCCCTCTTTATTTCAGAACTGACTCACGGTGCTAGCTAGCTAGGTCAGCACCATGTTAATGCAAAGTTTTTGCCCTGATGATCAAGCCATTGAATGACTCATTTTGGACCTCACTGCTTTATTGCTTTCTTTGGAAAGCCTCTTCTTTCACTGTAGAGATACAACCTAATGAAAAGTCTGGAACCAGTTCACCAGAGTACTGAAAGAGTCTGGGAACCATCCCAAACTGCTCTGAAACTCAATGTGTCAAATTGCCCACAGAGCTATCAGTACTTCTATCTTCTTTGTTTTCAGATGATGGATTAATGAAAGAAGCCTATGCCATGCCAGAGATGACCAAACAGCAGGCCATAGGAAGCTTCCTGGACTTGTTTTTGCAACCCACACCATACCAGAAAGGAATCCCAGCCAGGGCTGGCTCAGGACGTTTTGCTGACTGAGGCTGGGAAGCAAATTGTGGCACTCATCACTACTAAAGTTAAGGTGAGAAGCACCCAATGTCAGCCAAGCTATTTTGGCACCGAAGGACCAAAAAACCACAAGCACCTTTCCACATTGCTGTCTATAAAGCAATAAATAATAATGAATTAAACAATTAGCAGTTCACTGTCTTTTCATGACACCTTAGATTTGCTGCCTGAGCCAAGTACCTGGTCGGAAAGCTCAAAACTACATGAGAGGATGCCCAGAAGCTTTATCCACTATTAACCACTCCTCATGATTTTCCCTTTGCTACAGGAGAAAAGAAGAAGGATCCAGCTGAGAGTTGTTAGTCTTGTGAGCAGAATGAAACTCCATGAGATAAAGGAAAGGAATTGCCAGCCAGAACAGCTAGGGGAGGAATGGTCTTCACTTTGTATCTATGTATTAGGGTTTACATATTTCATGTTAATGTTGAAATTCTTTTAATTTATTACATTGTTGTTTTTTTTATTTGAACTTTTTTCATGTTTTATAAAATACTTCTCTGCTCCTTCCTTTTCAAAAGTAATTGTTTTAACCAGATAGCACTTGTGAATCACTTTATATGGGCCCTTTCCACACAGAGTTAGTAAAATGGTGTAGAGCGACCTCAACCGGAGGTTGTCCACACCATGGAGTGCGCAAGGTTGGTTTTAATTTTGAGGTTCTATACCTCAAACCGCCCTGAAGCGGCCGGAAGTGGTGGCGCTGCATGTTTCTTAAAAACCACTTTCTAAGTGGTTTTTATTAAACACGAGCATGCAGCCCCGTACCACTCCGTCGCAGCACCCCGGTGTAGATTTGCAGGCGCGCACAAGTGCGTGCCTGCAGATCTGCCAGCGGGGCGGGCTTCCGGCTGGCGAGCTTCTCCGATTGGTGGAGAGCCTCCGCCAGCCGTTAGCCGCCATTTTGGACGTTGCCGGACGCCGCCAGATGCCGCAGGAGTGTGGAGCGGTGAACGCGCGCTGCTCTTCGTGGCGATGGACTTACCCAGCTTCAGGTAAGCTCCGTTTCTGTGTGCTTTGCTCCATTTCTCCCTCCGCATTTGGAAAGGGCCATGGTGTCCATGGTACAAAAGTGACTTGGAAGTTCCTTCAGCTTGATAAGTCCATATCACCAGTGCGTCTAGGGCTGGGATCAGGAAGAAGTTGGCCATGTTTGACTGAACGTGGTGGTAGCCATATACAGGTATATCTCACTTAACAAAATCTCTGACAAAGAAGTTCCTTTTCACAGGTCTTTCTGTGCCTGCCCAGCCCCCATTTTCTTCCTTGTCCTCTGTCTATTGGGAGGTTTTATTTAAATCAGCATCTGCATTGAGAGGATAGTGAAGGGCAGCTGGAGAAACACAGACTTTTGGTATTGTATTGTAGCAATGTATCTGCAATAGACAATGTAATAAAGTTTGTTTATGCTGGGAAACCTAGCTACTCCTACTTTAGCCATATATACCTGCCTACAACAGGCAAGGTAAACAGTGGTTGCTGTCAGAATCTCTCACTGAGCATACATGAACAGGAAAACAGAGAAAAAGGAGGAAAGGAGGTTAATCAACTTTACTTACTACCAGTAAGTTTAGCCACTGAAATGGAAATCATGAAACTAGAAGCTGGTGAAAGGAGAATTTATACCCAGAAGCATGTTGAAGAAATTTTGGGGCAATCTCTAAAAGGCTCAGAATGTTTTCTGAAGGCTTACCTGACCTGGTTATTTCATATTACATATTATGTGCATTCTTAGTTCTCAATAAAAGTTTATCCCTATTCTTTCTATCTTATTTCTTGCCCCTGTTACCAACATTTCTGCTAAAGAAGTGATCCCAGGAACATATCTGTTTCATTAACTGAGGTATACATGTTATGGTATAAAGTTATACAATCAAAAGGCCAGTTTCTCCTCTAAAGAGTTTCTAATATAAACGTAGACTATTGATAGTGAGGGTATAGGCGAAAAGGCTAACAAAACAGCAGAGAGACTGGAGGAATGAGGAGAGGTCAATGAAAAAAAGGATGAATGTAAGCCATAAATGCATACACTTGGGCTTTGTTTCAATTAGGGATGGAATACAGCACAAAGCAAAAGCCAGCTGTGCTCCCTGTACCACACACAGGGTGGGGAAGAGAGAGCATTGTCCATTTGGTTCATACATTATTCAGAACTGGCTGCACTGAATCGTTCCAGAAAGTTGCTCAAATTTATCCCATCTTAACTTTCATCCTAAATACATCACTTTCAAAATGAGGTCCTGGTGTAGGAAGAAAGCTCCTGTCTAGAGAAATGTATTGTTGCTTGGTGAAGTCTTGGCCCCTTGTAGAGGTAAGGAGGATTAGCGTGCAATCCTCTTCTGGCTTCCTCTTGTCACAGCATCTTCCACCTCTCCCGTCCCTGCTTTGTGTTGACTTTGTGCAACAGCTGTGGGTAATCAAATCATTCTCCAGACCTAGCTGCTGCTAGCCAGCTGGCACGATACAAGCTGGACCACCTATGCCAGAGACATCCAGCTGTATGTGTATCATTATCTATCCATCTGTAGCACATGCCATATGCCATTCCCCAAAGATACATGGAGGCTACACTTAAAATGAAGCTTCCAAAGCACAGCTTGATAGTTGCACTCCCCCGCTTTGTCCTGGCACACACACACGCACACAAACACACACTCTACTCTCTTTGAACCACTTATTACGCTGCTTGATTTCTCCTAGAACTGATTTTGGAGAGCAGAATCCTCTACAGAGCTTAAATTTAAAGCAGCATGTTCAAATCGGATAGAAAGAACAGCCTGGCCTGACCAAAACCTGACAAATTTTGGGCAAAGCCTTAGCCAGCCCCATATCAAACAGATCACAGACAGAAGCACCAAATATTAAGCTTACTGACTCTACTGTATTTTGAAAGACTACATACGGTTTTCCAAAACTGTTGAACTGAAAAGATAGTGGGAGGGTTGGCAACAGCTGAAATCTGTGAAAATACATTTGTCTCATGGTAGGGAATAAGAAGCTTTTTACTTCTTTGACAGCAACCCTTCCATTCCATCACTGATGTGTATAGCTCTTGTCAGTGTTTTGATTGTGTTCAGAAGGTCAGCAAGAGAACTGTTATGGTAAATGTTTTCCTTAAAAAAGTTATTTTGAGAAGACAAATGTCACATCAGGAAACAGCTTTGCTCAGCAAACTGGCTTTGTTCTTTCTCAATGTCTTCCTATAATCTTTGGTATAAAAAAGAACACTTGTAAGATTTCATAAAAAGAAAAAAAAACCTCTGGTTTTTATTATGTAATAATTTACTTGCATTGGCAGCTTTTTCTAAACAGATTCAAGGTTATACTCTATCCCTGAGATACATTAACCCGCTTTTAATGAGCTTAATGGCATTTCTTAAACACAGGCTTGTATGTCAGGTTCATCTGTGTGCAACAATTCTTTGAAGATGAAACTGTTCAGGAGGAGGAGGAGGGTTAACTTGATTTATATCCCAACTAACAAACTAAAATGAAATACCACTCAAAAATCAACATTAAAATAAAATTAAACTATTAACAACTATTAAAACAATTTAAAACATACAATTAAAACTAATAAAAGGCAATTAAAAACAATACAGTTAAAATAACACAATACCCTTTCCTTATAAACCTTAATATTTTTTTCTCTCTCTCTTTAGATGTTGCCTAGTATCTTTTCCTTTTTGACATTGTGGAAGCTTCCAGTGCAATGAGAGGAGCGGGTGAAAAAATATTTTAGAAATGATCAGTGCTATAAAGTGGATTGGAATAAGTAAACCAAATGTAAGTCAGATGCATGTAAAATGCAGATGATCATTCCTCACATTTCTCTGTGTCCTCTCGCCATGAAAATGTTCTGATCAGTTAAGTCTATCAGAGGCTTTCAAATGTACTTGTGTGTGTATGTACTTGTCAAGTTGCCTGCCAACTTATGGTGACCCCATGTATTTCATAGAGGTTTTTTTTTAGATGAAGAATACTCTGAGGTGGTTTTGGCACTTCCTTCCTCTGTCTTCAGCACCTGATATTCACTGGTGGTGAACAGTGACCTAAATGATCATACCTCAAATTAACACATACTTACTGCTCTTCATGCGCTACTGCAGCAATGTGGAAAGCTCAACACCATGAAGATCAGGTTGATTAACTTATTGTTTTCAACTTCAGTTCCCACAGTCCTATGCTATAGCTACTTGTCAGGTCGGTTTGATGGGGGTTATTGGGCAAAATTTGGAAGGCAAATTTCCTTTATTCTTGATGTAGGTCTTCTCAAACAAGTTTTGTTGTCTTTCTCATCTAGATGACAACTGATTGAGCCACTTAGTTAACCACTGAATTGGCAACTACCATCCTGCCGTGAAAGCCATGAAAAGGGGTCTGTTACCCCTTCCAAATAGAAAATGCATTATTTCTCTAGTAAAAACATTTGAAAGGTAGATGCAGATTATCATCTGCCCAATGGTGTCATCACTTCATACGGTGTTTGTCTATAATTTGCTCCCATCAAATGTATGGAGAATTAACCTCTCTCTCATTACTCCATAATTCTGAACAGGCATAAAAAAGTCTGCTCATTTTATGGACAGACAATACAACCAGCTAGCTTACAAAGTACTTAACCTGTGTGTCATGATCAACTCTCATTTACTGAATGATCTCTATTGGTTTCCATATTCTGTGTGGGCTTTTTCCTGCACTACTGAGCTGTCTCTAAAGATACAAAAAAAGTTTTGGTCTCATCATCCTTCCAGGTTTTATCATAAAATGTACGATGAACACAAGACAAGTGCAGTGGCTACAACTGCTAAAATATGTTGTGTTTTTTTATTATGGAAAATGTTGGAGATGAAGTGGTGCCATTATGTGAAGTACCACAGTGGGAAAAGGAAGTGAGAAACTCAAGAGACCACACATTTTGAAGAACAGGTGTGGAACAGATCTGACAATCAGTGTATTGGATGTGTTGAATTGTTGTCACACATATTCTTTTGAAATGTGGCAGGTTTACCTTTTCAAAAGATACATTATTTCTAAGTATTTCATTATTTAGGAATACTGCCAAAGAAGACTTGCCTTGTTATATGTTGGAGCACTGTGTAATTACCACTGTGTAATTAATAGTGACCCATCATACAGGCTTTCCCCATTTATCTGACAGGTTAGGTTCCAGAACACTATCAAAAAATGAAATGGTTGAAAAGTAGAAACCATGTACTGTACCATAGGGAGCATGAAGGACATTCAGATGCTCACTTGGGAGTGATCACACAAGCACTACTTGCAAAGACTCTCAGCTGGCTTGGTGCCTTTTACCTCCAACCAACTTGCTTTGCAAGCAGCATGTACCCAAGAGCAATCCCAAGAGAGACTCCATAGGCAAGAAGAACTGACATTAAAAGACAGGAGCTTCCTATATTTGCCAAAAAAGCTTGTATGCTAATAACAATGCTATTCTTCATTGCTTACCAAACACAGAATTTCAAAATAAACTGAGATATAGTACATAAGATTATAGCAAAACCACCTCAAGCAGTGATCTTGTCAGATTTCGTAAGCAAAGCAGTAATGGGATGGAACTGTTGGAAACTTCCATAATCAAGCACATGCCGTCCTAAGCAGAGATGTCATGGATCTTTCACACTTTGCTGTTCAAGTTTTAAAATTATGTCATTTCCAATTGCAGATTGTCTATCAAGCAGGGTTCAGGAATAGTGCAAAACAGAACATGTCAATATATGTTCTCTACCCTACCCCAAGAGCTAAGGTGGTTTCCTTCTATAGTTGGGAAGATGTTGTGTTCCCCAATACTACACAGGGATTTAATAGAATTCATCCTGCTGCTTCATGGTCCTCAGGCAGAGGTGGTTGGAAAGAAGGCAATGACATAGGAGTCAAAAAATATACTAAAGCAATCAAGAGTTTTCTTTCTTCAGTCTGCCTTTTGAAAAAGGCAGGAGACACAAGTCTAAGAGAAAATTCTGCATCCAGGAGCCATCCTAGGTCCCTTGCCTCTAAAACCCCCACAGGGCAGGGCTGTGTTCCCCCACACATATCACCTGCTGCGGAGACCTTTAGGCGGCAACTCCTTTTCAGACAGTGGGAGGAAAAGTAGCCAAAAGTGATTTGTACCCCTCCTTAGGTAATGCCATCACCTGCATTAGTAGAAACAATTAAGAGAATGTATAAATACAGACCTATACCCTTTGGTAGAAAAATATATGCTAAGCATTTGAGATAGATTGGGGGCGGAAAAAGACGATCTGGTGGTTCTTTGATGCTATGTAACACATGTCAAGAGCAATGGAAAAGAGGTAATGATTTTGGCCTGTCCGGCACGGCAAAGGTAAGTGTGAAACAACAGTTTAAGTTAAACGTACCCTTTCACTCTTTGGGCTCAGTTCTATCACTGGTAATACATTTGGTCTAGTGGAACAAGAAAAGACAGCAGACTGTGACTCTAGATAAGAATATTTAGTACCTAATCTACACTTGGAAATTTTATTCTCTTGACATGGGTAGGTTTTCTATTGCAAGAGGCAACGTGTGGATTTCTCCTTGTTCTCTTCTTACCACTAGGTCAAGTCATACTTGTCTTAAAATTTTCCATCCTCCATTGTACCAATTGGCAGGAGGTTGGCAGGGGCATAGCTTTGACCACATGACACACACTTCAGTTTCTTTCTTTCCCCTAATCAGCGGTTACTTCATGGCCCTCCCTCCAACTTCACCTTTCGTGGATTTATTTCAGCAAATTTATCTTATAAGCAGTACAGAAATATACCAAGTATAAATTAATAGGAAGGAGTTATAAATTATTATATTGTGGTTAGCATATTTTATTCATTCATTCATTCATTCATACACACATACTAAGCTATATTATGTTTTTAAGGACTCAAAGGGGCTTTTGGGATACTTCAGTAGCTTTTGACCTTGCCACAGGCTTTTGACCTGTGAATTATTCTACCCTATTTCACTTGTTTCTGTACTTTTTTGTCATTTTATGTATTTAAGTTATTTGAAATATTATTTTTAAAAACGGTTATCTTAAAAAATACAGTAAACTCATGTAAATAGTGGACTAATCTAGTTTTTAAGAGATTGCTGGTGTGATGTAGTGGTTTGAACACTGGATTACAACTCTGGAGACTCAGGGTTCAAATTTCTGCTTGACCATGGAAGTCCACTGGGCAACCCTGGACAAGTCCCATTCTGTCAGCCTCAGAGGTAGGCAAAGACAAACCCTCTCTGAACCAATGAAATGATGTGATAGGTTTACCTTAGGGTCATAAGACAGAAATGATTTCAAGACACACAACAACAGCATTTCTAAGATGCTATGAGATATTTCTCAGCTTTCAAAACAATGAATATGAAATGTTATGTCTAAAATTTTCACCATAGATACCATGCTCCTCCACCTTTAAATAGGTGTTTACCTTTTTAAAGTTTCATGAAAGACTAGTTGCATCCTCAGAATTCTTTTGCAGCTTAACTACAAGTACATGCCCAATCTATTTTCTTATGCAGATTATTATATATAGCAGCTATAACAAAAAAAAAGAGGAGTATGATAATTAACATTTGAAACTGGAATCTCTTGCAGGATAAAAATCTGACCACTGGACTGTGGATAGTCCAAGTGCTCTGATCAATTATATAAAGAAAAGAAGCACAAACAGAAATGGAAGAAAAGCAAATTCAGAACAGATGTCAGGAAATACTTTTGCATCTCAAAAGGAAAAGAACAGATCTGCAGAGATTCCTAATAATGCTAACAAGGTTTTACTGAAGCAAAATTATCATATTGATTGAAAAATAGAGACCCATGCTGGCTAAAAAGGTTGTTCATCTGTCCTCCTGAGGAGCTACTCTTACGACAACAATCTCTTCTGGAAACTTGAGAGGAAGTTGGTGACTTAACCTATGTAATGAACATTGCTCCCTGGACGCTGATACAATTCTAATTGATGTGAGGTACTGAAGAAGACTATTGCCTGTCTGATGCATCCCGTGAGACCTTCATACACCCAACACCACTGTAAAATATGAGCCGAAGCCTCTGTGTAGATTTCCAATCACATACAATCATTTGTGCAATTTCTGTCACTGAAGAATATGTGGTAATGAGAAAATATAAGATGAGTGTTTTCATAAAAGACCCAGCTTATAGAATTGGAGAACTGAAACAGATCCCAAAGGTGCTTTAGTCCAAATCCTTGCTAATGCAGAAATTTAGAAATAAAGCATCCCTGGCTTGTGTCCACCCAACAAAGGAAAGCCCATTACTTTCTAAAGTGGTTGTTCCAATGTCACACCGGGTGGTGTTGGTGGTGGTAGTGATGATGATGATGATAAAAATTATTTCTTACCTGCCCCATGCCTCTGGATGAACTCTCCCAACAGTTTTGTGTAGATGTTAAAAAGCACTGGGGATAGAATGGCACCTTGCAATATGTCACATAATAGCCTTTTTTGGAGGAACAGCTATCCCCAAGCATCACCATTTAGAACCTGCCTACAACACAGTGCTTCCAATTCCTAACCTCTGCAGGCATTCCAGAAGGATACCATCATGGAAGGTATTGAAAGCCACTGAGAGGTCCAAAAGTACCAACAGGGACCCACTCATCCTGTCGATGCTAAGAGGACCATAGCTGTCTCAACTCCATATCCTGCTCTGAAGCTAGTTTGAAATGGGTCAAGGAGGTGTGTGTCAGCCAAGATCACCTGGAGTTGGAAGGCAACTGTCTTCTTGATCACCTTGCCCCAAAAAGGAAGCTTATATACTGGTCTATAATTATTAAGTGCCAGATGACCCAGAGAGGGCTTTTTCAAAAGTGGTTTAATCACTGCCTCTTTTAAACATGATGGAAAGCTTCCCTGTCTAAGAGATGCATTAATAATATGTTGTGTTGGAGGTCTAATTGCATCTCCTCCCTGGATGACCAACCAAGATGCATAGGGATTAAGAAAAGCTTGTCCATATCAGCAATACTCACCAGTTGAAACTGATCCAGTATAATTCCACTTGCAGAGGCACTGGACACATCATTATCTAATTCTGCTTCAACAATGCCATCTAAGTTGGCTCTTTAGGTGAGAAATTTTATCTGCAAAATGGTCATTAAACGCTTCACTGTGAGCTACTACAGGCTCTAAGATCAGGTTCAGGGGAAGAGTCTCTGGGTTAGACCTCATACTACCCTGAATTGCTCAGCTGGACGTGAATTCTCAGACACAATACATACAGAAAACCAAACTTCATGTATTGCCACCCAATAGGAACAAAGATGTTCTCTATATTGTGCTGTGTCTCATAAAAGTTGGGTTTTTCACTATCTGCACTCTAGTTGTTATACTTCCTGTCTGAGCTCCCTGAGGATCTCTGTATGTGAAGGAGCCTGTTTATTAACAAACTAAAAAGTATGTTGGGGGGTGACCATGTCAATAGCCCTGGTTAGATTTTGATTCCACTTATTAACCAGAGTTTCAACAGGCTCATCAGTGACATTACCCTAAAATGTTCTACTGCCTCCTGGAATCTCAAGGGATCCATTAGCCTTGAGGGCAGACCATTTTAATAGGTCCTCCACCCTGCAGTGGCAGGTTGTAGCGGTGATGCTAGCCCTGACCAGAAAATGATCTGTCCATGATAACTTGGAGGTATTCATCATCTCCATCTACAGTTCAATACATTCAGAGCTGAGAAGCACATCAAGGGTGTGACTTGCTGAATGTGTAAGTCCTGAAACCAATTAGGATAGGCCCAAGATTGTCACGGATACCATGAACTCCCAAGATGCACCTGACAAATCGGCCTGCAATGGTATGTTGAAGTCATCCAGCAGTAAAAGTCTGGAAAATTCCAACAACACCCCGAGACCAGTTCAATAAGTTCAGCCAGGGAGTCTGATAGGTAGTGGGGTGGATGGTACACTAACAGAATCCCCAGTCTATCTCTGGTTTTCAGGTTCACATATATACACTTGATGTGGCTTAGGTTCCTAATAAGCATTCTGGTCAGATTAAAATGATCTTTATAGATCACAGCTACCCTATCCCCCTGCTCACTTTCCCTTAACCTTCTCACTAGCATAGTATCCAGCTGGGAGAGCCTGAGCCAGTATTGGCCACTATCATCCCTCACCAAGTTTCTGTGAAGCATGCCAGGTCAGCATCCTCATCCTTGAGGAGACCTTAGATTACATGTGCTTTATTTTTAATTTATCTGGCATCACATAGTAATAGACTGAGGTTTTGTGGGTGGCCTGGCTCACTTTCCAAGTTCCCAGGGTACGAGAGTGACTAGAAGGTGAGATAGGTATTAAACATCTCTCTCTCTTTCCTCTGTAAGAGTATGTGACCTTGCCATCACCATACTTTCCTCTGCTCTGTCTAACAAACATTACCATCCCAGTTTCCCTATTCTGATCTGGAAGTTCTTCCTAATGTGTAGTGGGAATCTTCTTTCTTGTAATTTTAATCCATCGGTTTGATCATTTTGATCCATTGGTCTCTGAAATAGCAGAGAAAACAAACTTGCTTCATCTTCCTTCTGATAGCCCTTCATATATTTGAACATAGCTGTCATAGCACCTCTCGGCATTCTCTTTCTCCATGCTGAATGTATCTCATGAGGCTTGGTTTCTACACCATTTAGGTGCCATCTTGCTGAACATGTTTCAGCTTAAATAGTACATTATCTTGAAGTACACAGGAGAAGGCATGCCTGTCCTGTATGAGAGGTGAGAAGTGCACAGCCTTCCAACTGTTGTTGAACCAGAATCCTCAGCAAATCTAGCCAGCACAGCCACGGTGAAGACTTCAACATCTGGAGGGCAGGACAATTCCCACCCCTGTAGCACAGCAATGCAAAGCTCCCAGTAACAAATAAACCAGAGGTGTGAATTGTTCTGAATCTGTTGATTGCACATAATTTTTTAGTAAAGTAAAACAAAATTGGGTGTGTTGCTTATTTTATGGCTCTTACATTGTTTGATTTAATACACATCTCGTCTACATGTAGCTCTGAGGTTTGTTTTGTTTTGTTTTCATTTTGTGTTTTTTGTTTTTTTTATTTTATACAGATCTGTGGGTTAGACTAAGAATCTTTCTGTTTTGTTCATAATGATTTCTCTAGGTCCTTTGCTCAGGAATTAGAGAAGTGCAGTGGTCCAGAAGTGATGACCTGACTTCTGAAAAGTCTCAATGTGAATTCAAACTATATTCTGTAGAATCCACTGGCTCTGTGACCTCATATGAATTGCTTGACCTCATGTTTTTAAAGCCTTGATGTCATGTAGTTTCAGGGCTTGTCTAATAGACAGATGCTGATCTACAGTGTGTGTGTGTGTGTGTGTGTGTGCGCGCGCGCACATACATAGAGGGAGCATAAATTGCATGCATGCACGTACGTGTGTGTGTGTGTGTGTGTGTGTGTGTGTGTCACCAATCCATTTTCTCACTCATTCAGTAACACAACACTTGAAATTTAATTATTAGCCAGGCAATTTATCCACTTCTGTGAAGGCTTTAGGGTTCTACACACCAAGGTATTTTTCCTAGCATTTAATGCCACCTTGAAAAAGAGCACCCTTTTATTCTGTCCAATTTATGGCCTCAGTAATTTTCTTGACTAATATATTGACACAAAATTGTATTCACAGTATGACTCAGAAATGGTTGGCTGCCAACTTATCATAGAATAGCTGCTATATGCATATGACCACTCTGCCCAGGACCTTCTTTTTATTTCAAATGATTGCACTTTATTTGCAACCAAGATTATTCTTGTAAGATTGAGGAGGTGGGAACTGGATGGAAGGGGTTTTGTAAAACCAAAAGGCGCTGACTCATTGACAAAAAGTATCCTCCTTTGTTAGGAAAATAACACATAAACAGCCATAATGGCAAAGAAGTCACTGGAGATTCCTTTGGAAGATGACAGCTATTTTGGGGAAAAGGCATGCCTGTCTCTTGTGACAACCTCTTAGCAAAGGATGTTGGAGTGTAGCCAGGTCTGTGAAGAAAACAATAAGGAAAGACTGCAGTTTGAGAGATACTGAGAATGGCACACAGACACAAAGATATGAGTTTTGAGCTCTGTAACCTAAGAGCAATTTGACAGTATTGGCTTGTCACTTCCTAGAGATATGAAGTGAGAGCAGTGAAGTCTTGCTGTCTGTGAGACTCTTTAATCAGCTCCTCAGTGTATGCTAAACCTGTACAATGAACCTGGAAATCACCTGGAGAAGCTCAGGCCCTAGGGCCAAATCTGGCCCTCCTGGGTCCTTTTTTTGGCCCTCTGGGTTTCAATACCTTTCCTGTGACACCATCATTTGCCAGTTTGCCAGCTTTTGTATAGAATTCTTCCTATTCAAAACTGTTGAAATACTTCTCCCAAGACTTAGCCCTTTTCTGTACCATACCCCCTTAGCACATTCTTCCCTTACAATCCCAGCACTGCCATTTGTGTGATGGTAGCAGGTTAAAAATGCTCTCTTCCATACCCTTCTGCCTCAAGTGGATGAGTAGCAGTATTGCCTCCAATGTTCCTTCTGCACTACAATGTCCCTCCCTTTCCCCATCTTCACCCTTTCCCACCACCCCTGATTGGTCAGGGTTTGTTTTTGTTTTTTTCCTGGAAGCCATACTAGCACAGCAATGTTGTGCAATGTGGAATAGTGACATTGTGTGGAAATGGCCTTAGTTGCATGAAGTAAGAGCTTACATATAAAACATGTAGGTAGTTTTGGTCTGACTTTTGATCACTCACCACAAGAATACAATCTCCAAGAATTTCTTTGGAACTGAATTCAGTCCTCAGGCTAAAAGAGTTACTGCGTGGGCCACTCATAGGTGTTAAGGGACTAATTTACCTTGTAGGGGACCATAAAGGACCACTGACCTCTAGATCATCCTAGGTCTTGAGATCCAGGACAAAACTAGAGACCAAGAGACAGCTGTATGTGATGCCAGTAAGTAATATGTGTTGAGTACCAATTGCAGCTACTTACAGCTTGTCACTAAAACACACTTGCACATGCACAAATGGTGGCTGGGGAAGACATATTTTCCTGTTTGAAAATTAAGAAAGAAATTTAGCTAAAGGGGCTGTTTGCAGATCAAAGTGAAAGGAGGTGATTATTTCTTCTCAGTTACTTAGGAAGATGATATTAGGACCAATAAGCCTACTTGCTTCTAGCCTGAAAGTGGATGCAGAAAAGAAATGAGAGAGGAGGGTGAGCCATGACTACAACTGGGAAGGAAGGGAGATACTACCTATCACACACATACACACACACACACCAGATAGTCATTGCAAGTTGCTGCAACAAATCAATTAAAGTTTTCAGATTGTAGCACGCTGCTGCTCTGCTAGCTGAGTTGAGTCCTTTCCTCTTGCCTGGAGCGGAGTTCAGCAAAACTAGAGAATGTGCACTCTTGTCTTTTGCCTTGAGATGGACCTTGAAAACTGGAGATTTGGGGCCAGGCCCTGAAATCTGGCAACCCTCCTCCGCTCTATAGCCTCTCTACATTTTTTAAATGTCTGCCTATACCCAAAGGGGGACCATTTCTCCATGTTTTTGACCCTTTCTAGGTCATTTTAAGCCTAGGATTGCTCAAAAGGAAGTTATTCACAGGAGGCATTTGGAGGCAAAATCAGGTGGGAGTGGGGGCACTGGAAGCCACAGAAACAACTTTGTGTGCCACACTTTCCCACCTTTTCTGTAAGTAAATAGAAATATTACAAAATGGCAAAAATCTCCAGTGACCTTACAAAAGGAACTAACCAAGCCTGGAAATATATCCCTGTAATTCCTCACTGTTTTTTCAAAAAAAGTGTATTTAATAATATCATAAACTTTAAACTGACCATCCTCTCCCAAGGACAGGTCAGTTTGGACAATCTGGCCCGCCAAGAATTGCTGCCTCTTTCATTGAAGGACAATTGGTCCAAGTCCTATTGAAATTAATGGATGTAGCACAACAATAATTTCTGGTTGATTGTAGGCACTGTGTTTTGTGCAGCTGGCATGAATGGGTGTAGAATAATAAATGGCAGAAATGAGCTTTTCATTCCATCCCCATCCATACTTTTCTTCAAATAAACAAATAAATAAATGAAACCAAGAGTATTGCACATCCAATTTGACTTCCAAGGGAATTTATAAAAACAAAAAGATGCAAAATCCACAATGGATATATTTCTTCTTTTTGGCTGTTATTTTAATTGATCTGCTTTGACTCTTTGCCCATTTTATTATTACCTGCTTTATAGAATTAAACTAGAAGCTGTTTTCCTGACAGCAAAGGACAAGATGATTGATAGAATTTACCTTCTGTGAAATCAAATTCGGTGATCAGAGGGCAAATTCTCCCTCCCTCTGTACCACCTCACTGCAGTTTTTATTCTGGATGCTTATTTATCAAATGTGTGAAAAATATGTAGGAAATGTTTTATGAAATATGGCATACCTATCTCAGGATAGTGCAAATAAAATATAGGGCAGGGCAAAATACTGTGTAGAATATATTATATTGTATTATATTGTTAGTGTCAGATATGGAAAAGATTTATACAGTTTGCCCATGTTGTAAAAAACAATATTGGGCAGTCTTTGCATGTAATTCTTTTGAAGCTTATAAAGAGTTTTTAAAAATTGCTATGTTTGAATCTGAACTATAATGTTACTTCTTAATTTATTGGGAACACATCTGTGCCAACTCATTTTGCCACTTCCAATACTTGGAAGACAGTGTTTTCCTACCTAGAATATTTGAGGTTTTTATCAAGTTCTACGAGATAAGCATAGGTATACTTAAGTTTTGTTTGTTTTTTAAACACAGTGTTCAGATAATGACAAGAAGTAGTGACATACTGTCAGAAGTAACCACACAGTCCATCTGTCCCATGTTTGCCTGTTTAAACAGACACACAGTAACTAGTACAGAAAATACCAGCTATCTCAAAGGGATATTCAGTGTAAGTTTTGGAAAAGTATAGTCCATGAGCCACAGCAGTCTCCTTTCTGAGGACCCCAAGCTGCTTATGATTACCTCCCAAAGCCTTTGGCACTCTCATTTCAAAAAAAAAGTGAAAAAACTCTTCCAGAAATGGCAAAATCACCTTAAAATTGCATCAAATTGTGGTGATTTTCATATTTGTACACCCAATCCCCAAACTAATAACGAATAATAATATCCAAAATCAGCCCAAATGTAGGATGTTCTGATTGCTAGTAAGCTTCTAGAATTTCCAAGTCATATTTTTGGCCAATTTTCAAAAAGGACACAGTATGAAAATTGGTTGCCCACCCACACCCCAGTTTCCCACCCAGACTGAATGCATGAGTTCACTTGTCTAATTTGATCTTCTTTGTAACTCACAATAAAATTTTTGTACAGAAGTCCGTCCTTTCATGTTTTACCTATGTGTAGGAGGTGTTGCTATGAATGGTACAATACAGAAGATACCTGGGCAGGTTTTGTTCTGGCACAATTCCTGATGATAACACCATCTATAAAGGAACAGAAGGCTGTCTGTGTTTTAAAACTGACTGCTATTCTAATTTCTTTGCATTTTCATTTAGGATTATAGTCTTAGAAATGTGATGCAGAAAAAACCAGGGCAAAGATATGATCCATCTTTCATTTTGGAAATATCTGTATTTGTAAGTGAAATCCTCTCACATAAGCAGGGACATGCACATATGAAGATCAAGATGACTCTGTAAATTTCGTGTATGTGTCTATATGTTCAGTTTTCTGAAGGGAAAAGGTATTGAACATGAGATTAATTCATTCAAGGATTTCTCCCAGTATGTATTCAAAGAAAAAGAAATTCGACTAAAACATAGTTCTAATAAGTTGACTAAAGCTTTGAAACAGTCTGAAGACTTGTTCAATAAAGATGTGTGTGTGTGTGAGAGAGAGAGAGAGAGAGAGACTAAAGCAAAAATTGTTTCTAATCCCACAGGATAAAAGTCCAGTTTAATAAGAAATCTAGCTATAAGGACTGGGACTCGATGATATATTGCTAGGATGATTAACCAATAATGATATGTGGTATTTTGCAACTATTTAAGCCAGGGCTTTCCAAACGATGTGCCGCAACATGTTAGTGTGTTGCCTTAAGTGTGTAGGTGTGTTGCCTACAATCTTCGAAATGTATATCATTATTTATAAATCATGTACTGTTAAAAACATGTGAAAGGTTTTCATGAGATATGTTGTTATTACTATTTATGTCTGTGTCTGTATCTCTTATAAGGGGTTAGTTTAACCTCCAATTTGCCAGTAAAATTGAATTACTGTGTGTCGCAAAATGATGCATGTCTAAAAAGTGTGTCACCAACTTGAAAAGTTTGGAAAGCTCTGATTTAAGCCATAAAAGAATTCAACTTGTGCAAACAGGTTAGCAGGCTCTAAAAGGAGAGTGCTGAATTGAGAAGACATGTATGCTTTAGCATGCCTCAAGTGAAGAACAAGTGTAATTTTACTAATCCAGGTGGGAATATCTGTTTTTCTTTCTGAACAAAACTTAATGCCATTTTCATTGTCAAGAACCATTAAATAGGCCACATGTTTAGCATCCCACTTTAAGTGCAACTTTCTCATTCTCTGTGAGAAATGGCTTCAAGTCCTAAGAACTAAGTTGTTTAGAAACTTATGTTGCAGAGAGATCAGATTCAAAAAATGCATCAAGCAATTCATTCTTGAAGCTGCTGCAAACAGAGTATGAAAACTATCAGGGCATGGCACCCTTCTTCATGCAAGATTTCAGAAGCATGCCTTTGGGAAAGAAAATTACATACCAGGCATGTTACAGGTAATGAAATTCTTGTAGTTCAAGTTCACTTACTAGATATGCACTCAAGTCTGTCTCTGAGGCCTTTCTAAAATTCACTAATGCCTCCTTGATTATCTCCCTGTGTCTGCGAAACAGTCATTTGGTTTGCAATACCATGGCGGCAGGGGGAATACATTGTGATCTGCACATAAACAAGCTACCCAAGCATCTATCTTCACATGATTGGCTGACCTTCTTGAAACAGCCAGTATGAGAAGCCATTTAAAACAGTTTCCATGTGTTTTGCATTCACCAGCCATTGTGGTAGACAGTTGTTTTTACTAACGGACCTTTTAGACAGCATAACATCAGACCACTTTATCTGTCCACCAAAAAAAAAAAAAAAAAAGTGCTCAAATAAGCTGGTACACTGCTTTTTCCTTGCCTGCTCCCCAGCCCTGTAAATAATTTCCCTTTTAGAAATATATATGCCTATTTGATCAGTAACTGGTTTGCGCAAAGCTATGAAGCAGCAAGAGGAACTATGGCAAGCAGAACCAAGATCTGTTTGTGATCGATGTATGAGTGGCAGTAGAACCCAAGCTTTCCTTCTGCCTGAGGCAAGAGGACAAACACTGCCATGGTTGCCTTCCCCTTACTAAGATATTGCCATCCCTGATTATGGTTACTGCTGCCTGACCTCTTCCTTGTCCTTAGACTGAGACAGAAAGCAGGTAGGCTCTGTGAAGAACAGGGTTGGTTGTACAATCCATCCAGCATTGCTTCTGATAGAGCTAGCTAATGCCTGGTTCTATGGACATCCTTCCTTCAGCATTGTGTGCTGCATTTCTTCTTCCTTCCTTTTGTGTGAACACGAGCCAAACCAAACAAACAAACACTGACAGTTAAACACCCCTTCTTGTTATGCCTGAATTGGCAGCTATGATTAACTGCCTCCAAGCAGGCCAGATTTCATAAACCAGCTGCAATCCAATAACCCAAGAGGAGTATTATTCAAGAAGATACTGCATAGGATAGACTCCTATATCAGGAATAGGGTTTACCACCTTGGATTGCTCCTTTAAAATTTACATTGAAATGCAGAGTGGAATCACTGCATCAATGACATCGGATGACATTTTGAAAAAGTTATTTAGCACGAAGCAACTCCACCTACTCAATGGGATAGCTTTTTGAGAAAGAATTGCCACAAAATTCAAATTATAGAATGGTGCTTTTGGAAAATAACATTTCCACAACAAAGACGATGAGCCTAATATGCCCTGAAACCCCAGTCTCAGTACTTCTGTCACATACTTGTCTTCTAAATAGATATGCTGGATAGATAAATGTGAAAATGTTTCTTATTTGCATTTTTTTTTTTACTTTTAATGTGGTTATTTGCTTAGTGTAAAGAGAAATATAATGATTGTATAAGCCAGGTGGCTGTAGAGGGCAGATATGGATCAACTAGTAGACTTCTGGGTGGCTTACAAAAGATGAACAATGATTACTGAATATTCGGCTCTAATCTTAAATTAAACTGGTAACATGAAGAAAGACTGGGGTAACCATGTGTGGATGAACCATCAGCTTTTTTCTGTTCTAGTACATAAAACAAGTTTCTGGGCTTACAATTATGTAATATTGCACTTAACTAAAAATAAGGTAGAACTTACATGCCAGAAGTCTGCCCATCCCAATGTAAGCAACAACATCGATCACTAGGTGTTGTTATTTCTTGTCTTTAGTGCTTAGTTGGTTAGCACTGCTATATTAGTTTCATAGCTCTTTGTTTGTCACTGCTCCTTTCTAAGCAATCATAGAATCATAGAATCATAGAAATGTAGAGTCGGAAGAGACCACACGGGCATCCAGTCCAACCCCCAGCCATGCAGGAACACCCTCAAAGCACTCCCGACAGATGGTCATCCAGCCTCTGCTTAAAAACCTCCAAAGAAGGAGACTCCACTACACTCTGAGGCAGCATATTCCACTGCTGGACAGCCCTGACTGTCAGGAAGTTCTTCCTGAGGTTCAGGTGGAATCTCCTTTCCTGCAGCTTGAATCCATTGCTCCTTGTCTTGGTCTCTGGAGAAGCAGAAAACAAGCCCTCTCCTTCCTCTACATGGTATCCCTTCAAATATTTAAACATGGCTATCATGTTCCCTCTTAACCTTCTCTTCTGCAGACTAAACATACCCAGCTCTCTAAGTCTATCCTTATAGGGCATGGCTTCCAGGCCTCTCACCATTTTGGTCGCCCTCCTCTGGACTTGCTCCAGCTTGACCATGTCCTTCTTGAATTGGGGTGCCCAGAACTGGACATAGTAGTCAAGATGAGGTCTAATCAAAGCAGAGTAGAGTGGTACCAGTACCTCCCTTGATCTACATACCATACTCCTATTGATGCAGCCGAGAATTGCATTGGCTTTCTTGGCTGCCGCATCACACAGCTGACTCATGTTCAGCTTGTGGTCTATGAAGACTCCTAGATCCCTTTCGCACGTACTGCTATCCAGCCACGTGTCCCCATCCTATATTTCTGTATTCCATTTTTTCTACCTAAGTGTAGGACCTTACACTTCCCTCTGTTGAATTTCATTTTGTTAGCCATGGCCCAGCTCTCCAATCTATCCAGATCATTTTGAATTTTGATCCTGTCCTCCAGTGTATTAGCAACCCCTCCAATTTGGTGTCATCTGCAAATTTGATGAGTATGCCCTCTATTCCTTCATCCAAGTCATTGATAAAAATATTGAACAGTACTGGGCCCAGGACAGAACCCTGTGGCACCCCACTAGTCACTTCTCTCCAGGATGAAAAGCAGCCATTCGTGATCGCTCTTTGGGTTTGGTTGGTCAACCAATTACAAATCCAACTAACAGTAGCCCTGTCCAGCCCACATTTTACCAGCTTCATTGCAAGAACGTCATGGGGAACTTTGTCAAAGACCTTACTGAAATCGAGATATGCTACATCCACAGCATTCCCTTCATCTATCAAGCTAGTAATTCAATCATATAAAGAGATAAGATTAGTCTGGCATGGCTTATTTTTGAGAAATCCATGTTGACTTCTTGTGATTACCGCCTTGCTTTCTAAGTGATTAGAAACTGACTGCTTAATGATCTGCTCCAGGATCTTTCCAGATACTGATGTCAGGCTGACTGGGCGATAATTATTTGGGTCCTCTTTTTTTCCCTACTTGAATATAGGGACAACATTTGCTCTCTTCCAGTCTGCTGGAACTTCTCCTGTCCTCCAAGATTTCTCAAAGATTATAGCAAGCGGTTCCGAAATGACCTCTGCCAGCTCTTTTAATATCCTAGGATGCAATTCATCTGGCCCTGGAGACTTGAATTCATCCAGTGTGGCCAGGTATTCCTGTACCACCTCTCTACCTATTATGTGCCTCATTTCCCCTGCTTCCTCACCTGCTCGCCAACCGCCAGGTTGAGTGCTTGTATCCTTCTGGGAAAAAACTGAGGCAAAGAAGGTGTTAAGTAGTTCTGCCTTTTCTCTTCCCCCTGTGAGTAATTCACCATCTTCTCTGCGCAGCGACCGTATCGTCTCCTTCTTTTTCCTTTTGCTGTGGACATATTTAAAAAAGCCCTTTTTAATGTTTTTAATGTCTCCGGCCAGCCTAAGTTCGTTCTGTGCTTTAGCCTCCTCCCTACATCTCCTGGCTACTTGCTTAAATTCTTCTTTGGTGGTTTCCCCCTTCTTCCATTTCCTGTACATGTTTCTCTTAACACTTAGCTCAGCTGAGAGTTCTTTAGTCAACCATTCTGGTTTCTTCAGATACCTTTCATTTTTCCTCCTTATTGGCACAGTTTTAGACTGTGCCTTCAGTATCTCCCTTTAAGGAACTCCCATGCCTCCTGAACTCCTTTCCCTTTCACTATTCTTGATCACAAAATTCCAGCCAGCAGCTCCCTACGTTTACAGAAGTCTACTTTTTTAAAATCTAAGGTGAATGTCTGGCTACACTTATCTTCTCCTTCCCACTGAATGCCAAATTCCAATAGGGCATGGTCACTCCCCCCTAAAGATCCAACCACTTCTACCTCATTAACAAGGTCATCCCTGTTGGTCAGGATCAGATCTAGAATATTTGATCCCCTTGTGGCCTCTTCCACCTTCTGGACCATGATGTTGTCTGCAAGACAAGCAAGAAACTTGCTGGACCTTGCTGTCTTGGCAGAGTTTGACTGCCAGCATATATCCGGGTAATTGAAATCTCCTATTATTACTGTATCTCTCCTCCTTGAATGTGCAGTCATTTTGGTTGAGGAAGGCGTCATCAAAGTCCTCAGCCTGCGTTGGAGGTCTGTAGTAAACCCCCACCAGAATATCCCTATTGTTTCTCGCTCCCTTAATTCTAACCCAAATGCTCTCAACTTGGCTTACTGGGTTTAAGCCAAGGATCTCTTCACAGGTGAAAACATCCTTGACATACAAGGCTGCTACTCCTCCTCCTTTCTTGTTTGGTCTATTTTTACAAAATAGGCTATACCCCTCTATTCCTATATTCCAATCATGAGACTCATCCCACCAGGTCTCAGTGATGCCTATCAAATTGTATTTATTTTGTTGTACTAGGAGTTCAACTTCATCCTGCTTGTTTCCCATACTCCGTGCATTAGTGTAAAGACACTTAAGTCCCCGGGCCCTTCCTGTGAGTCCTGTACTATTGTTTCTACTCCTCCCACCATTGGCCACTTGTACTATTTGTCTAGTATCATTTGGGCCTTTTCCCCCTGCGCTCGCCGAGTCCTTGCCCTGAATAATATTGTCTCCCTCCCCAGCGAAACTCTTTTAAAGACCTCTTAATCCTCCTTGCGAGACTGTTTGCAAAAACATTCCTGCCACGTTTTGTGAGGTGCAGCCAATCCCTCGCCAGAAGCCCACGTTCATGGAAATTCAGGCCATGTTCCAAAAACTCAAACCGTTGCTGGCAGCACCACATGTGGAGCCAGTTGTTGACCTCTGCTATTGCCCTTTCCCTACATGTGCCATATCCTTGAACAGTCCTTTGCGATGCAGGAAAAGCTGCTCCTCGCAGTGTCATTGGTTCCGACATGAACCAAAATGAGGGGCTTATGGTCACTGGGTTTGACCAGCCTGGTTAGCCTCTCCGTTATGTGGTTGATCCTGGCCCCAGCAAGACAGCAGACCTCTTGATTGAGCTTGTCCGGTTTGCAAATTGCCGTTTCGGTTCCTCTGAGCAAGGAGTCCCCAACAACCAGAACTTGCCTCCTCTGAGGCTTGTCCTGGGCTCCTCAACGAGCATGTTCTACTAGGACTACCTGGGCATTCTGTTGAGGCAGGGAGCATTGACCTAGTTCCTGTTGCCGAAGTTGGATTCCTTCTTGTTGACGTTCTGTTCCCTCCGCATGGCACTGCTCATTGTTCGTAAGACCAAGAACTTTGAAGCGATTGTGTAGGTTAAGAGTTTCTGTTGCCTTCCTGGTCCTTCTACTCCTCTGTGTGACATTTGCCCAAGCTTCTTTTTCCTGGCACAGTGTGCTGACTTCCTGATCTGGCAGCTCCTCCGTGCATTCAGTCTTCCGGTAGGTCTTCTCTGCCCTATCCAAAAACTCCTCACCTTCCCTAATAAGATGAAGATCCGAAACTCGTGCCTCCAGCTGGCGAACCTTCTCCTCCAAGAAGGTGACCAGTTTGAACTTGGTGCAGGTGTACCCGAGAACACCCTGTGGCAAGAAAAGGAACATCCCACAAGTGTTATAGGTGACTGCGGTAGCTCCCTCACCTTCCATCCTTGAAACTACAGAGAGCAGTACAGTACGTAATTCTAGAGTGAATAACTGGGCTTTCTTTCTGAAATTCAGCTGTATAAGCTACGTCTGCTCTACGTAATGCTAAGGGTTAAACTTGGAGGACTGAAGTAGAGGACTTTAAGTGTACGGGCCAAAGGCGCGTGCCGTTGGAAGCTTCTAATAAAGCTCCTCCCCCCTAGCTGGCTCCTCCCCTCGTTAGTTAGACCGTGTGCTCAGGGAGAGCACACGGCCAGCACAAGGAGACTAAACAAACACAAGCAAACAAACAGACAAGCAAGCACAGCCCCCCAAGCCTGTAAACACACCTGGTATAGGATGTCTTCACAGACCCAGCTCTCCCTCTGCTCTCTCCTCTGGGAAATGAGCTAGAGGGCCATTGGAAGCTTCTAATAAAGCTCCTCCCCCCTTGCTGGCTCCTCCCCTCGTTAGTCAGACGATGAGGTTTTATGGAATTTTCTGCTAAATAGCTATAGTCCAGTCCCATGAACTATCATTCTTAAAATGACCCGAGTGCTCATCAGCGCTAGAGAACTAAATCAATGCAGTAGTCAGTCCTCCTTTCAGAAGACATCTTGATACATTCTAAGTAGCTCACCAGCCTAGGATTCCTTATGATGAAGCCATGACAAAGTGGTGTAAAAACGATATAGTCTATAGTGCAAACAAGTGTTAAGTCTTGGTTTTTTGTCTTGAGGATGTTTGTGTGCAATGCAGATCTATGTTGGAAGCCTACAACTAGATTAGTTTCTTTGAGATAGTAGTAGAATATTTGTTGTTGGACTCTGCTATTTCTCATTTCCAATGAAGGATTGGAAACAGTGTGGAAACTGAAACCTTGACACTTGTTAGTTTTTAATGTGGAGAAGGCATTCCTGTTCCTTAAACTGTAGTCTGAAATGGATATACAATAAATTTCCAAGACTTGTTAGTTTCCATTTGCACAAAAATGAAAGTGAAATCGTTTTCAGTATCTTTGATAACAACAGGCATTCCTTTAGTTTTGACACTGCATTTTCAAATAATTATTTGTTTGATTGTTTATCCAATAGAGTTAAGGTATTTGCATGTGTAAGGATAATTTCCAAAAATGCTAATCCTTACTTTCTGAACAAGGTAGCATGCTAACAGGTTTAGTCTGGAAATCAATTTAATTTGCCTGAGGCGATTATGAGAGGATGTTTATTGCTGGCTAATAAAAGCAGCAAACGGTTTATTTATATAATTCTTTAAGAACAACTAGATCCTAGTGGTAGCCAAAAATAATAAACTACCAAGTTAAAAGTTTTGGCTTGTTGGCTGCAAAATAAGGCCTAAACTGGTTGCAGCTTAAAATGAAATTAAGGTTTGCTTAGTTTAGGAAATGTTTAGCTCTGTCATAATGATGGCAAGCTTCTTCACAGTCCAGCGAAAGATCATTACATTGCGGTATATTTGACTGCAGGGTGCCTTACAAGAATTACATCTGCCTCTCTCCTTGTGTAATGTTGGAAAATATTCGCCTCACTCTTTCCCTTTAACTCCTTTGTGGCTATTACCAAGCTTCAGGATAAAGAAAGTGTCTGGGAGAATGTGTCTGAATGCTAGTACAGGTTAGGTTTGGTGGGACAGCAGATGAGATGAGGAGGATGTTAAGGTTCTGAGATGCAGTCTGAGAATCCTGGAGATTCATTCCTAGACATACACTCAGGTCCTTTCCTCACAACACTCTTATAGCACAAGCCGGCCAGCCCCTCCCGAAGCTGCAAACCCCAGGATTCCCTAGGAGGTTGAAAGTGGAATAATCGTGCTATAAGAGTGTTGAGCAGAAAGGACCTCAGAGAACTTCTCTGTCATCTCTACTTGAGAGTTCCAAGAATGTTTTTGAAAAACACAAGGCAATTTGTTCCTAGGTTTATATCAGGGCTGTGGAACTAGTGGCCTTGTAATTGTTGATCAATTCCTCTTTCCATAAACTCTACCCAAGTGAAAATGAAGCATAGTAGGACTTACAGATTCCAAGCTGATCCTGTACTCAGCCACCTAACCTAGTTGCATTTAGCCCAATGGGATTGAGAGAACACAAGCTTACATCCTCAAAGAAACTTGAGAAGTGAGAAAAATAACAGCAGAAGAATCTCTCTATTTACTGATTTTCTATATTCCCAACAGGCCCCTCAAAGTAAGAGTCCCACAATCTTTACAGCATTCATTGCTAGGAAAGGCTGCCTCAGATCTTTGTTTGTTCTCTTTAAACACTTGCTACTTGCTGATTGGTGCAACACAATGAAAGGCCTTATTTGGATAAGGGCACATTTAGCTGGCTGCCATCCCAAATCTGCAGATGTTTGTCCCTCACATTGAGTATGGCTGCCAGTTAACCTCAACGTCAATGTCACCACTCCCTTACAAGGTTACCAAATACAAGGAAGTACCAGGTTGCTTAAATAGTTGCTTATTACTTTCTCTCCCTGGATGCATCCCAAAGGAAGCTGATCATCTAATCTCACACTACACAAGCATGAGAAAAAGAAAATCCTGCCTTTTGTTACTAAGAAAATTAGGAGAATTGAAAAGGTAGTGCCAGGGTCTGCTTCTCACATCTAGTGGTACAAGAACACTTTCCCCTCTCATTCCCCAAGCCAATTTTTTAAAAATATATTTCATTTTTACTTTATGCCACTTTGGGCACAGTCTACCATGGACTTTTAAAACTGAATTTAAGCCAAGACTAATGAAAGATTGCATAGGAAACATTCTGGAGCATTCAGATGTAGCACACTTGTGTTTTAAAAAAATGTTTGATGTGATTCTTTCAACATGGTTAGAGACAAAGGCCCTTTCCACACGGGGTTAATAAAACGGTGTAGGGCTACCTCAACCGGAGGTCGTCCACACCTTGGAGTGCGCAGAGTCGGTTTTAATTTTGAGGTTCTATACCTCAAATTGCCTTGAAGCGGCCAGAGGTGGTGGCACCGCGTGTTTTTTAAAAAACACTTTCCAAGTGGTTTTTATTAAACACAAGCGTGCAGCCCCGTTCCACCCCGTCACGGCGCCCCGGTGTAGATTTGCAGGCGCACACAAGTGCATACCTGCAGATCTGCCAGGGGCGGGCTTCTGGCTGGCGAGCTTCTCCGATTGGTGGAGAGCCTCCGCCAGCCGTAAGCCACCATTTTGGACGCTGCTGGATGCCACCAGACGCCGCAGGAGTGTGGAACAGCAAACGCGCGCTGCTCCTCGTGGCGACGGACTTACCTGGTTTCAGGTAAGCTCTGTTTCTGCGTGCTTTGCCCTGTTTCTCCCTCAGCGTGCGGAAAGGGCCAAAGTTTTAGCCATGCCATGCCATGCCATAAGTTACTTTTCTGGATCACAGCTCTCAGAATTGTCCAGAACTGCGATCCAAGAAAGGATAATGTGTCCAAGCTCTGCTCGTAATTTTTTTTCTTCTACTAGTATTTCTTCTGTCCTTTTTCTTACAATGGAAAACCTATGAAGAAGAAAAAGACAGAATAGTTCCATAGTATTTTCTAAGTGCTTGCACGAAGGCAAGGAAAGCTTTCTCTCATGCTGTAAACTTTTGTTTCAGGAAGCCTGACATTTAGTTCTCAGATCAAACACTTAACTACAAAAGTAACCTGAAATCCTAGACTATCTTGTGCCTCACAGATTTTTTTTAATGGTCTCATGACTACACATAAGGCTGCAGGTGAATCATAGTCAGCATGTATAACTGCACAGCCATGGTTAATGGCATGTACACTGTTCACCAGTCAAAGGTGGGTGCTTCCTTTCCGTTCTGTAATTGTGCATCATAATAGAATTAGATATCTGAGAAAGGGTTGTTCATGTGAACAAAATTCTCCAGGTTGAGCCATAGTTCTTGAAATGAAAAGAAAGGATTGTTTCACTACATTGTATAAGAACAGCTGAAATATTAGTGGCTCTATTCAAGCAGGAAATGGCTCAGTTCCCTTGCCTTTTCAAAGGACCTAATCCACATGTATTTTTACTAACTTGATATCATACAATGAGGTCTACTTTGAAAGCTCCCCAAGCTGTTGGAGAGAGTTAATGTTTTCCTATTATTAGCTCATGAAGAAAATATACTCATTCATTTTTCTATGCACTGAACTGGCATTCTTTTGTTCCTGGGTAACCTTTCCTTTTTATGAAATGTTTGGCAACGCAGTGACAGATGAAAAAGTATTCTGACTGAAGCTCATGCAGTATCTAAAAGATTCTACAAACACACTACTACAAATTTTTAAAAGATTTTCCACTTCTATCTTTTTTTTTAATTCTTCTGACAGAAATGTTAATTTATAAGATTGCCCCAAAGCTTTTAATAATCCTGTTATGAAACTGTGGTTATGGTGTCTGCTTATTGTACAATTATATTTCATGCTTAATGAATATAAACAGCTTCACTAAAAAGTAATTGTAACAGGACTGTTCAATGTCTGAAGCAAGAATAGGGATGTAATTCTTCACTAAGTTTCTTCTTGAAGGAAGCGAAGAGTAATTTTAGCATTTTTCATCTCTCTGTGAGAGTCTTTGAAAATCATGCATTACTATTTGTAATTCAAGACTTATTCTGCATGAAACTTGCACATGGTTGTTTTGTTCAGAATCATTTTCTGTACACGAATCAGCATTTTCTGCAGAGAAAATAATACTCCTTAATAGCAATATTGTTTTTTTGTCCACGAAACATTGTTTCCATGAAGAAAATTCTGTTTTCTCTGCAAACCATCCATTTGCAAATTTTGCACAAAATAAGTCCCCAGGTACCATATTCTTTACAATAGAGTCAATAGTATTTTATGTGCAGGAAATAGAAATACTGCATATAAATATCATTTTCTATGCAGAAAATGCTGTTTCTTCTGCAGAAAGAGCTGTTTTCTGGGTAAAATAACCACATAAAAAATTGTACAGAGTAAGTTCCAAATTGTGAAGAGGCTCATCAGGATTCTTTTTATCAGGGTTTCAAACATTTTTTTTTTAAAAAATTAATATTCTTTCCATCACTAAGTAAGAATTAATTATATTAATAAGCAATTTCCTTCAGTTCCTTCAGTTTGAATTTCACTGTTGGGAAATTTTATTAAAGACTGGGGTTTGGAGAAGAAAGATTCCCAAAATATTCTGAGGCAATATATTTACAATTTATTTTGTTTCATAATATTTTGCCCTACTTCCCTGCCCAGAAAAGAAACAATTTTCACAACAAAAAACACTAGCTGATCATAGAATCATAGAATCATAGAAATGTAGAGTCGCAAGAGACCACACGGGCCATCCAGTCCAACCCCCTGCCATGCAGGAACGCCCTCAAAGCACTCCCGACAAGTGGTCATCCAGCCTCCGCTTAAAAACCTCCAACGAAGGAGACTCCACCACACTCCGTGGCAGCACATTCCACTGCCAGACAGCCCTGACCGTCAGGAAATTCTTCCTGAGGTTCAGGTGGAATCTCCCCTCCTGCAGCTTGTATCCATTGCTCCTTGTCCTGGTCTCAAGAGCAGGAGAAAACAAGCCCACTCCCTCCTCGACATGACATCCCTTCAAATATTTAAACATGGCTATCATGTCCCCTCTCAACCTTCTCTTCTGCAGACTAAACATACCCAGCTCTCTAAGTCTGTCCTCATAGGGCATGGCTTCCAGGCTCCTCACCATTTTGGTTGCCCTCCTCTGGACCTGCTCCAGCTTATCCATATCCTTCTTGAATTGGGGTGCCCAGAACTGGACGCAGTATTCAAGATGAGGTCTAACCAAAGCAGAATAAAGTGGTACCAATACCTCCCTCGATCTAGACACCATACTCCTATTGATGCAACCAAGAATTGCATTGGCTTTCTTGGCTGCCACATCACACTGCTGACTCATGTTCAGCTTGTAGTCTATTAAGACTCCTAGATCCCTTTCACACGTACTGCTATCCAGCCACGTGTCCCCCATCCTATATTTCTGCATACCATTTTTTCTGCCTAAGTGTAGGACCTTACATTTCTCTCTGTTGAAATTCATTTTGTTAGCCTTGGCCCAGCTCTCCAATCTGTCCAGGTTCTTTTGAATTTTGATCCTGTCATCAGGCATATTAGCAACCCTTCCCAATTTGGTGTCATCATTGGATTAGTTGGACTAGTTTAGCAAGCTAGAAGGAGAAGGCAATAAATAAAATTCAGTAACAGCTAAGACCAGTGGTTCTCAACCTGTGGGTCCCCAGATGTTTGTGGACTTCAGCTCCCAGAAGCCCCAGCCACTATGGTCAATGCTCAGAGCTTCTGGGAGCTGAAGTCCAAAAACATCTGGGGACCCACAGGTTGAGAACCACTGGCTAAGACAATAAGAAGAGAGACTTACTCCTTGGGGTAGAGGTTCCCACATATAGGTTGCTACTACCAAGAAGCCCCTATCACTTTGATTTCTAAAGAATAATTCAAGGAACTTGATTTATGTATAGAATCACATAATCCATCCGGCCTCTGTTTAAAAAGGAGACTCCACCACACTCTGAGGCAGTGTATTCCACTGTTGAACTGCTCTTACTGCAGGAAGTACTTCCTAATGTTTAGAGGGAATCTCTTTTCTTGAAGTTTGAGGCCATTGTTCTGTGTCATAGTCTCTGGAGCACCAGAAAATATGCTTGCTCCATCCTCAATATGACATCCCTTCAAATGTTTAAACAGGGCTTTCATGCCCCTCTTAACCTTCTCTTTTCCAGGATAAACATACCCAGCTCCCTAAACTGCTCCTCATAAGACATGGTTTCCAGGCCTTCTACCATTTTGGTTGCCCTCCTCTGGACACATTCCAACTAATTTAAAGATAACTAACATAGAAGTGATTCAGCAGACATTTAAAATAAGCACTTTCTGAATTGGTTCTGTTCCAAATTGTCAAAACATCCCAGTGTGTCAGAGTTTTGAAGTCCTCCTTGTAATATGTCTTCTAACAATTTGGACAGGGCCCTCCCTGCCACCATCTTGTCATTTTTCTTATTCTGAGCAGGATTACATACTAGGCCCTTTCCAGGCTGAAGGAAGTTTAATTTTTAATGAGGCCTCCATGGAAGACATTGCAAGCTGCAGTTCTTATGATGCCCTGTACCTCAAGTACCTTACATATATGTAAGTCTATCTGAGGCCTCTTCATAGCTGGAAATCTTATTGGTCTGTATGGCTCCCAGTTTGCTTTCCACTCTCCATTAAATAATAGGTAATACTGGTAATGATGGAAGACTTAGTCTGTTGTAGGCATCAGCTGCCCATTGCCAGCAATGGAGTGCAGAGATAGCAAAGGCCATTCAGCAGACAAACTGAGACAGTTCAGCAGAGCTTGTCTGTTCAGGGTGAAGCAGAAGTGTAGTCAAGAATCTGTCCAAGAGTTCAGGAATCCAGTGGTCAGCAAGGTCAAACAGTCTGAGAATCAGAGAAACCAGGCAGACAGCAAGCAGGGAATCCATAGCACACAAGAGCTAGCAAACACACAAGTTGTTTCTGGTGTCAGGCCACCACCCTCTGCCTTCCTTAAAAAGGTTGATAAGCTGGCTCTCATCACAGCCTGACTAGCTCCCAGTGTACTTAATTTCTGCTTGTCCTCCTTTGAGGTTGCTGTTCACCTGGAGAAGCTGACTCCTGGCCCATGACAGAAATCAGGTCTGGATCAAGTGCAGACTTCTGATAACATTAGGTGATAATGAGGTTTTCATGAGGTTTTTTCTGCATTTTTGTCATGTTTCAGAGTCTGTATGAAGATGACAGAAAGCCAGGATCATGTAGTGGTTTGAGCATTAGACTACAACTGTAGAGATTAGGGTTTGATTCCCCGCGTGGCCATGGAAACCTACCAGTGCCCTTGTGTGCCTCACACTCTCTCAGCCCCAGAAAACCCCATGATAGATTTTCCTCAAGGTCACCAGAATTCAGAAATGTCTTGAAGGCACACAACAGTAACAATGAAGACCACAAATTGGGGAAATGTTCCAGATGCAATGGGAAGAGCCAGATCTGCCCAAGAGTTGTCTTATCACTAACAAAATTTTCATGGCTTTTAAAAAAAATTTATTAGATTTTTAAAGTATTTTTTTAAAGGAATACAAAAAAAATGTAAAAACTCAAAAAAAGAGGGAAGAAGAAAATACATAGGATATAAACAAGGGACTAGACCTATGTATTACTATAAGGTGATGTTATACTACACATTTTCCATTCTGGAGTGAACCATTAGTCATCTTTAGTGCTTACTCATGTGCCTAAACAGGCCTGTCGAGCCTTCGCCTTTCCCTGCATTATCTGTAAGTTCACCAAAGTGGGAGAAAAATGCCTGCGTCACTTTACTAAACTCTGTCTCAAAAATGGAAGGAAATGTTTCCCCTTCAAGTCACTGCAATACAGTTCAGTGCCTTGAGTTTGGTTTTTTAAAAATGTTTAAACAGGAAGGCTTAATGTATTGATGGACAGACATTAATGCTTGCTAAATCTTAACATACTAATTCATCTCGAAAGCAGAGCAGCATGGACTCAGACACTCCTCAGACAACGCCTATTATTCATGGATCATTGACATGAGGAACTGTGAGGGCACCCTCAGACCCATTAGGATGTGCTATATAAATGTGAGCCCTTAAGCCATGGATCATTTGGCACGATAGAATAAAAATGGGTAGGTTTTTTTTCCCTTCTCAGAGCCCTCACAGTTTATCCCGGCACTGTGTGTTATTAAGAACCTTTAATTTGTGGATGGTTGCCACAATTGATCATTAAACTTTCTCTGGGATTGTTATGAGCTGTCATCCTAGAATATGCTTGGCTACCATAATAGAATATGCTGTGTAGTTATTAACTGTAGGTGATTGCTGGTCTTTTTACATATGGAAAGATGTATAAAGGCATGCCATTGTTGCTTATAAATTCACAGCGATATCATTTGATCATTTCAATAATTTTTTTAAAAAAGTATCATTGCAAAATTCCTTTACAGTTTTCCTCTCATATATTGCCCTTCTCACCCAGATCAATTTCCATGCAAGTAAAACACTACTGAAGCATCTGAGTTAATACTTTTCTGTGATAAGGAAGCACACTGTCATGTGCAGGAAAGAACAGCATATTTTGTAGCTGTGACCAAAGCACTGGAGGCAGAGCAAGGAAAAGTCTTTTCGATCTTTCTTTTGGACCATAGGTCCCAGCATCCCCAATGGCTATGCTGACTGAGGAATTCTGGGAGTTGTGGTCATTTCCAATTGGAGGAAATGACTGGAATGTAGACAGCACAGGGTGTCTGATTGTAGAAAAGGCTGTAACCATAGTTAGCCAAAGCTGTTCACAATTTCCCTTTAGACCTTCATCCTCAATGAGAAGGGTGGGATGGGGAGTGACAAGGTAGGGCTATCCTGCACTTTGCCACATAGCCTCCATGGCTATGGTAGAAAAATGCATTAGCAAGACTATTATTATCTTCTGTTCATGGGACTGAAGCCTAATGAGTGTTACATAATTGAAGCTGAACATAAAAATGGGCTGATGTGAAAGTACAAACAATGTTACTCCAAAGATCAGGGGCGCTATATATATTTATGTTCATTTTGATGTAATATTTTATAAAACCTTCTAATTGAAAATAGATAGTGCTTCCCTTTTAATGATGGCGCTCTCATACATTTAGCTGCTCCTCTGAAGTTGCTTAATGATATCTTGTTAGTGATGGAGGATAATGAGCTGATGAGGGCAAGATTCATTGACCCCTCAAAAGCTTTTTATTCACCAAATGACACTGGTAGATTAGCTAATTAAATTTTGCTTTTCATCAGGAATGATGGCCTGGTTCTGATCTTATTTGGTTAATAGGGAGAATCATTGAGTGTTTAGGCTATCAACCTGATTTATTACTATCTTTCCCTGAGGATGCCTCAAGGCTTAATAACTGATTTGTTTTTGCCTCTTGTTAAACCCTCCCCAAATTGTCTCACTGATGTTGATAATAAGACCCCAATTCCCTTACACTGCAAGTGATGTAACAATGTTGCATATGGCACTATTCTCAATAACCCTACCCTCACTCCATGCCACCAAAAAATTATTGAGGAAACTTTGAAAGATGAACATCAGGTAATTGTGAATGTTTAATTTTATAACATCTTACCTGGACTCATGTCCAGGTAAATGCAAGTTGGATAGAGAATTTTTTTTCTGCACTATGGTTTATTTAATTATATAGGACATAGTCCATCCAAAGCTAATTCACATTAATTTGAGGAAAAGTTGACATGCTTCAGACACTGCAGACTATGGAATAATGTGTTATTTTACAAACTTGTTATTTTAGAAATTACATAAAATTAGGCGAAATGCTTTGAACACTCTGATGTGCTATATAATATGCTTCTTCAGCTATCTGCTAAGGTTTTCTTCCTGAATGTTTCAGAGACAAGCATTTTATTTGTATCCACTGACTATGGTTGTTACTTTCTTCCCTGGAAACTCTCCATGGATTAGTAGCTGATGGCTAACGAACTGACACCAGTCCACAGATCATCACTTTGTGTAGCACTGCTATATAAGACAAAAGTGGAGGAGGTGGAGAAGGATGAATGCCCAAGGCAAAAACATTCAGATGAATTGAGTTAGATCCTAAGATGCCTTTCTTTAAATATATACAGATATTCAGATTTTTCAGAGCTGGCCACTTAGAGCCTTGCATATCAATAGATAAATCTGTCAGTTTCTGTTTCTCCTATTCATATTCAATTATCTTTTAGTCTCAACTGCTTCCCATCCTGAATATGAAGAAATCTGCAATTTTTGATGAATTCTGATACCAACCAAGCTGAAACAAAATTTTCACCCATTGGGAGTGTTTCAGTGCTATTGTGAGACTGCTTCCCCTGCAGAACTGGTTTTCCAAGAGAGATAAAAGAAAGATCTCAGCTGCATTTCCTGCTCCCCTCTTGCTGGTCTGCTGATGCAAGGGCCAGACAGGAGATCAAACGTTTCATTATGTTTATCATCCAACACTACCCTTAAGAAGAAGAATTATCAGAGAAAAAAGTTCTTACTTCCTCTGTCTTGCGAGTATTGGTCACATTGTGTAAAAAAAAAAGACATTTCTAAAACAATACAGTACTAGAAGACTGCATACTTTAATGCAAAACGTTCCACTGCTTTTAACTAATAGTACTTTCAGGTTGGTTAACTTAAACCTTCCCAAAAAATTTTCCTGCAAGCATTCAATAATATTAACACAGTAATAATAAAATGGCTTAGAGATGCAGCGATCAGAAGAAGGAATTGGTCCATATCAGCAATCAGTTTCATCCATTTTATCTTAATTATATGTACAATGGTAACATCCTCTTCACCTTTAGCACAATTGAAATAATGGTAATGGTTTGAACTTGGCATCTTTTTTCTATTTCTTTCCCATGCATTATGTGGTGTGGTGGTGTTGCTGAAATTTTTGGGTTGCCTCCATTCTGTTTTGAGTAGACTACGCTAGTGATGGTCACCTAATTGAGTAGTGCATTGACATGCTATCTAATTACATAAACTGCCTTAATCCCATGCATGCTGATATGTGCTACTTATAAAAAGTGGCATGCTGCTGTGTGCTACTTATAAAATGGGTCTTACAAATCTTAAAGCTGTGCATTTATTCTCTTTTCCTTCTTGGGGTATAATTTAGGTATACCAGATTGTGACTCCTGGGTCAGATTTCCCAATCTCGCTTAATATCTGCCTAAATACATTTTCATGGGAGAAAGACTGAAGAATGAGTCTTGACTTCTACAGCGAATCTTAGAAGTAGGAGGCAAAACTGTAAATAGACGGGGTGTAGTCAAACTGTTAAGTAGAACCACTATGCATACTATGGTCTTGTTTTCCAAAATTCAAGAGATTACTGTATAAATATATTACTATTGCTTCAGAAAATGTAAGAATTTTTTTTCCTGGTAACTTCAGAGGCTTCTTTGGTATTATATACTACCTTATGTAACTTGCAGTAAGGATACAAGAGATTTTATGCCTAAATTGCTGTTTAAAAAATGAAAAAAAAAACTTGCTTATAATAACAAAATTGATATAATCTGAAAACTGTTTATCATTTTAGCACCTGTTTTTCTAGCCCCTGTATTTTGCTGTTGCTCGTCTTCATTTTGCTCTGTGACTCCTCACTCTCTCTACAATTCCAAGTGTTGCACTGAAAATGAATCTGAAAAGAAAATTGGGCAATCCTATGCAATTTTTTGAGCTTCTAAACTATTTAATAGTACACAAAAATGCCCAGATTGTACAAATGATTGTAACATCATTTTTGTTTGCAGATAACAGAACTGTATTGAGATCCAAGATGCTGTAGTGATTTGAGTGTTGGACTATAACCCTGGGGACTGGGATTTGATTCCCTGCTTGGCTATAGAAATCCACCAGGTGGATCCACCAGGCACGTCACACACTCTCAGCCCCAGAAGAGCCTATGATAAGTTCACCTTAGTGTCACCACAACTCAGAAGTGACTTGAAGGCACACAGCAACAACAACAAGAGCAACAATAGAACTGTTGTTCACATTTATTGACTATGACTAATGCTTCAGTCTGAAATGCATTTGTGTGAAAGTCCCATTGTACTCAGAGGAACTTACTTCTGAGCCACCATTTTTAAGATTGAACTGTCAGATTCACACTTGTCTAAAGTAAACATTAGTAATTTCACTGGAATTTCCAAGTAAACCTGCATAGCAATGGTTTTCATGCAGGACACTTTGGTTATTTTGGACATATATCTAGGTCCCTCTTTGTAATATTGCTTGTTTTTAGGCCATTTCTGCACTATATGCCATTAGCTTATTGGGCCATTACAATTCATAGCATTGCCATTCGCGCAATACCGTTGGGTTAGGAGCACTCTTTTCTGCACCCTTCTGCCTTAAGTGGATGAGTAGCAGTAATGCCACTAGTGTTCCTTCCGCATTACACGTCCTTGGCCACTCCCGTGCCCTGCCTTCACCCTGCCACACTGCTCCTGGGATTGGAAGCTAGGGGGGATTGGAAGCTGTAGCAATGTAGCAATGTTGTAACAGCATGATGTGCCAGTACACTATTGCATTTGTGTGCTATAATGCTAGAAAATGTATTTAATTTTTTTAAAAAAATAGCTCAAAGGAGGAATTTAAAATAAACACAGAGAGATAGTAGATTCCAAACTTGCCACATCATGGGAATCTCTGAGGGAGAGACAAGCTGGGCTCACCCACACCCTGCCCACTCCTGGATTCACAAGGACAGCAGCGCTATCAAGGACTATTATGGTACCACACTGACTGGCTGATAGGATTAAAGTGCACTAAAGGAAGATCTTAATAGTTTTTTAAAAAAATGGAAATAGTATGAGGTGGTTTTGCAACATTTGGGGATGGGATAGCAGCTGGATAGCGACAACGTTGTGCAGTAGCACAACTCCTAGACTGGAAACAACCCACTGCTGTTGTGGGATAGCAATGTCCTGCGCAAATGGCCTTATTATTTTCTCTGTTTGTGAAGAAACACCAAAGTTAAAACTTGAGAACTTGAATGCACAGAATAACAATTGAATGCCCGTTCAAATGTTTGATGTGAAAAAGTAGAGGTTTTTTGTTTTGCTTTGAATTTTTTTCCCCAGTTGCATTTTATTCCAGAATACACCTAATATGACATGTTAATTTACTTAGGATAACAAGCTCCGTATTGTGTTGTATAAAAGCAGCAATAACACTGGAAGACCAAAGCAGAATGTGGTTAAACTAGGGAGAGGGAGAAATGGGTTCCAAGCCCATGCCCCAGCAACAAAGCTCACTGAATAACCTAGGGTCACTCACCATCTTGAAGTCTAACCCATCTCACAGGCCTCCTGTGAGGATAAATAAAGTTGGGGACAACTTTGCATTCCTTGAACATCCTAGCAGAAAGGAAGAACAAATGCTCAATAAAAATAGCAAGAGAAGTATGGACTTCTTATTTTCCTTTGAAGAACACAATTGGTAAGCACATCCACAGATATAAACAGCTTTCAGTTAGTCTCTTCTAGCTGCTATTAAATGCAGGGATATGTGACAACCAGCACAGTTCATAATTAGAGAGGATGTTTTAGGAATTTGATGGCCAGCCCTGGTTTCCATTTACCCTTTAGAAACACACAACTGTAAAACATCCTACTTCAAAAAGTCGCTGTGGAACCTGGGAGGAAATAAATCATGTTTTGCAGCAGGAGTTTATACAAAAAACAAGGCACTGATCTTTGACCACCTGTGATAGATTAGGGAGCTAGGAGCACTCTGTTCCAAATACAGTGAGGAACAGAATGGCATTCAGAGGTGAAAAATAATTCACCACAGATACTGATCTTATTTATTTAAGTTAATTAGGTCTAAGTGTTGTTTACTTTTCATCCATGTTTAGATGGCAAAAAGGTGATATGAATTTGAGAAACACAAGGTTCTTCTTTTATTACATCCATATGAGCAAAGCCAAAGAGCATACATTTGCACTTTATGGACTGTGCCATTCACATTGTTTTTCTGCACAGGAGACAGGGGCACATACACCACATAGTGACCAGTGATGTATTGAAGTCTTTTACTCCAAATGTCAAGTCACGTCTCAAGTCCCTATCCTCAAGTCTCAACTTGAGTCTCAAGTCCCTGCAAGATAATTCAAATCAAGTCTCAAGTCTGGGAGCTAACTTTAATAGAAAAAAAGGAGGTGGTGATGGAGAGTTAAGTTTCAATAACTAGAAAATCAAAGCCCCATTCTGTCACTCCCTTTCCCACCATGGCTGAGCTATGCTTCAGACAGACTTTCAACCCTTTCCCATTTATGTCAATCTTCAATCTTCCTCTCTCTCCCACCTGCCAAAAGCCCCATCCTGTCACTCCTTTTTCCACTTTGCCTCAGCAATGCTTCAGCCAGACTTTTAACTGGCCTTTAAGGTTTTAAACTTTAAGAGAGTGCAGCTTACCTATCTTGGTAGTTTTCTCACAAGTAAGCAGGATTTGATCCAACCCCTAAACCATGAAAGGGCAGAGAGAACCTGCAAAAGAAAGCTAAACCCTCCTCTCTTGGGGCTGGAAGAGGGAAAATAGCTATCCTGGTAGCTGGGTGTATCTTCTGCTCAGAGGTGACCTTCCCCAACCTCTCCTCATCTCTCCCCATGCCAAGACCACTCCATGTCCACACTCACAGAGAAAAACTGCAAATCCCTGTCTTCAATCCTCCTGTGTTTTTACTTTCCTGGGAGTGGCTTCTCAAAAGTGGGGAAACAAGGGAGAGGCGGGAAAGGGAGCATGTACAGTTCTCATTGGCTCATCAACATAACAGTCACCCACTACTGATTGAGAGAAGACTGGAGAGACACAGAGGCAGGGATAAGGAGTGTGTGTAGCTCTCATTGGTTCATCAACATAACATTCCTTCACTACTGATTGGAAAAAGGCTGGAGGAGGAGGTGGGCTGCAGGAAGGGCAGCGAGTCAGTCACTGAAAATAGACGAGTCCCAGGTTGAGTCGAGTCACTTAATCATATATTATCAAGTCAAGTCTGAGTCAAGTTGCTGAAGGGACTTAAATCCCACTTGAGTCCAAGTTGGATGACTCACGTCTACATCACTGATCCAAATAGTAGGGTAGTTTAAGGCTGATATGAAGACTACTGGTGTAGATATGCAGGTCTCAGAATTTGAAAAATACCTACGTAAGGGAGGCAAACATCTACTATCCACTCTTTATGGGCTGCTTTTGAACCTCAACTTGGAGGAAGAAACAGTGAAATATTCAGTGGTTAAATGGGTAAAAGGTATAGCTCATAATATTTCTCTGGAAGAATGGGAAAAACTATGGTTGTGCTACCAAAGGTTTACTAGATCATATGATCTTCAGGAAAATTGGTTGAAAATGATGTATAGATGATACCTCTCGCCGGATAGAATAGCTAGGATGTATAAAGGTTCAAGTAACCATTGCTGGAAATGTGGTGAGGCAGGAGGTACCTTCTATCATATGTGGTGGGGATGCAAAGAGATTCTGGTATATGATAAGTTCTAATATTCAAAAGATTTTACAGAGGAAGATCAATTTAGAGCCTGAACTATTTCTACTAGGCCTTTTCAGATTTAATCAAAAGGAAAGCAGAAAAATTGGAAGATTATTCTGTCACATGGTCACTGCAGCCAGAATAGTCTTTGCATGATTTTGGAGTGCTAGTTATGTCCCCACTGCACAAGAGTGGATGGAAAAGCTGGTCAGTATTGTTGAAATGGATAAAATTACCTATATATTAGATGGGAAAGCCAATAGCAAATTCTGCAAAGCTTGGGAACTGGTTCAAAAATACCTTCAAATACGACTTAGGGAAACAAGTGTTACGAGGTTTGATCTCTGAATTTTTTGATAACTTTGAATCACAGATGATTTGTAAGAGATGCCGCGGATTGAACCTACTTTTAGTTTTTCTATTTAATTTACAACCTGAGCTTTTGAAGAAGGTATTATTATTCTTGAGGAGCACATAATAATAATATTTCAGATACTTTTGCTTCTCTCCCTCTTTTCGATGATGTAGGTTATTTTAGTCATAGCATGTTTATAACAGTAAGATTATTTTCATTTAAGCCTAATTCTGCCTATATTAATAGAGTTAGGGAGGAGAATATGTTCCTCTTTCCATTAGAACTTTCACTGTGGGAATGATTTGAAGGAAAAAGGATTGGACAATAGAACTGTTGAACTAAGATTAGAATTAATATCGGGGTAAATAAAATAAAATGAGAGAGATTTTTCTCTCTTCTCTCACTGTGTTGTCTTACCATTCCTTTCTTACCTAAGGAAGATTGACACTGAACTATGTTTTGTTCCAACCTGTCTCTTTGTATGGGGAGGTCTAGTCTATTCCCTTTCTTATTTCTTTTTTTTTCCTTTCTTTTTTTTAATCTTCTTTTCTTTTACTTTTTTACTTTTTTCCTTTTTCCCCATTTTCCCCCTTTTTTAAAAGTTTGTTTTTCCTCTTTCTCTTTTTAATCCCCCCTCTTTTTTTCTTTTTTGTCAATTTTTCCTCTTAGTTCCTCTTTCTCTCTTGATATCTTTTGCCCCTTCTCCTTCGTTATCTATTAAATAGGTAGGATTACATAATATTGATAATGTACAGTTTTGATACTTGTCCGAATTCTCAACTTTGTAAACTATACATTCTTTCTTCTTTTCTGCATCTTTGTTTTGCTCATGGGCAATTTTTATTGTAAGTTCTTTCTCATGAGGGATTTGTCTGTCAATATAGGCTTTGCATTATGACACCAATGGTCCTTTTGCTGTATTTTCCCTTTCCCTATTATATTCAAATAAATAAAATACTGAGGGGGGGAAGCCTCCCATCTTCCCCCTGAGGGGAAAAAAAGCTGAAGATCTCACTTAGGCTTTAGAGTATGAAAACTGTGCAAAATAAAAATGACTGCATCTTTACCTTGTCATCATTTAAACTGCTTAGATTAGACCTTTTTTATCTCTCGTGGGCCAGTTTCAGAATAGATGAGTAGGGTTGTGGGGGTTCTTGGGGGGCTCCCATATGCATGGGGTCACCCTCACTCAAAGCTGGCTCGATGGTTGATAACAACAGCAAGAATTGAATATGCTAAATCTTGGAAGAACGAAGAAATGCCTAAAGTAGACCAATGGTTAACTGCTTTGTTAGAAATAAAAAATGCAGACATAGTAACTCAGAGACTTAAAGGTTGAACAGATGAAGATATTGAGAGAGAATGGGATTCTATCAAAATTTTCTCATAAAAGTGGGAAAAGTTTTTTTTATTTGTTTATATAAAAAATAAAAAAATAGAACTTTCCTAACAGACGTGTTTCCAATTGCCTTTTACATGCATTCCATTATACCAGCTTATACAGATACATTCCAGTATCTAAAATGTAACACAAGGTTGCACATATTGAGCAATACTTAACCATCTATATACAGTATCTAGAATGTTAGTTCCCTTGCCATATCCCTGATTTGTCTTTACGCGCTATTTATTTACACCTTTTCATGAAATTTCATACATTCTCATATTTCTCATATTCTAGTTTAGTGCACTTTTCCTTTTGTTTTCCTTTGGTATCGCTACCTTATCTGTATCTTTCTATATTGTCGCTATATGGAAAATTTAATACCCTTCATTTAAAGTCTTTTCTCATATGTCTATTGCCTCCTCCTTATTATGTCAATGCGGTACTATAATTACTATACCCCAACATTTTTAACTTTTGTTTATACTTAATAATTTATAATAATTTATAGTAATGATTATTTTATACCATATATTTTCAAACTTTTACATTCCATCTGTCTTTAATATACTTAATCACTGGTTCCCAATCTTTCTCAATTTCTTTGGTTGGTTTACCCTTAATAAAATGAGAAAATAAATCAAATTCTTTAAGTTCAATTATTTTTAAAAGCCATTGGTCTAAGTCCGGTGTTTCAGGATTCTTCCACATTTTGGCGAAATTTATTCTTGCTGCTGTAACCAAATTCAGTAATATCCTATTGTTTTTCTGGGCAAAACTCTTTTCAAACATAAATGTCATATTTAGTAAAAAGATTTCCGGTGACATTGGGAATGTTATTTGGAATATTTCCTTTATAACTTCATATATCATCTTCCAATATCTTTTGGAAATTTCACAAGACCACCAAAGATGATAATAAGATCCTATTTTCTCTTTACACTTCCAACATTTATTATTACCTGAATGGTAAATTTTATCTATTTTTTCCGGAGTGAGATGATACCTATACATCATCTTCATGAAGTTTTCCTTCAAATCTTGTGAACTTGTAAATTCATTTGTGTCCTTCCATGCTACTTCCCAATGCTCTAACGGAATCTCATGCTGTAGGTTTTTAGCGCATGTTATCATAGTTTCCTTAATGGTTTCGTTTTCCAATTGCCATGTTAATAAATATTTATAATATTGAGAAATCTTGTGTTTAGTTTTAGTAAAAATGATAGTTTCAAATTCATTGTATTTCTTTTGTGTGGCGAATCCTTCTAGTTTTAAGTCCATTTTAAATCTTTCTTTAATTATAGGTATGGGAACCAATTTAATTCAAGTCCTTGTTGACCAAGCTCTTCATGGATTTTAAACCTAATCTCATTATTGTCCAAGGCTATTAAATTTTCATATCTTATCCAATCACCTTTGTAATCTGCCCATCTTCCAAAGAAAGCCTCCTGTGGCAAAATCCAGAGTGGTATTTTATTATATATGCATTTTTTAATAGATAGCCAAATTCTTAACAGTGATTTTCTTAAATAATGGTTACAGAAATCTTTATCTATTTTTGATTTTCCATACCATAAGCATGCATGGAAGCCAAATCTCATATCTGCCCCTTCAATTTCTAACATTCTTATATCCTTTAGTATTATCCAATCTTGCAACCAGATCATCGCATTAGCATGGTAATAAATTTTTAGATCAGGTAAACTACATCCTCCTTTTGTTTTCTGTTCTGTTAATAACTTCCACCTGATCCTTGGCTTTTTGCCTCTACATATGAATTTAGTTAGTTCTTTCTTCCATTGTTGGAAGGGCTTATCATTTGTTATTATAGGTAGGTTTTGAAATAAGAAACTGAATTTAGGTAGAATGTTCATTTTGATTGCAGCTATTCGGCCCATCAGCAACAAATTTAAGTTTGTCCATTTCTTCAAATCCCCAGCTATTTCTTTCCATGTCTTGTTAAAGTTTTTATCAAATAGTTCTTTATTGCTATCCATGAACCAGATCCCCAGATATTTGACATTTCTCTCAATTTTGACTCCCATAGTTTTCATTAAGTCTTCTTTTTCAGATTGTGTCATGTTTTTAACTAACATATTGGATTTAACGTAATTTATTTTTAGGCCTGATGCTTCTCCAAACTTTTGGAGATCATAAATTAATTGTTTAGCCCCTGTCGCTGGATCCTCTAAAAAGAACACCAGGTCATCAGCAAAAGCTCTGAGCTTATATTCTTGATTTTTAATTTTGACTCCTTTTATCTCTGAATCTTCACAAATTTTGTTAGTTAATATTTCTAATATTTCTAATGTTGCTATAAATAGGAGCGGGGACAGTGGGCAGCCTTGTCTAGTTCCTTTGTTAATGTTAATTGGGCTTGTTAGTTCTCAATTTATTATCCATTTTGCCTTCTGTTCCTTATATACTTCTATCCAGTGTAAGAAATTTTGACCACAATTCATTCTTTTTAGGGTTTCAATAATAAAAGACCATCTAACTTTGTCAAAGGCTTTTTCCGCATCTATAAATAAGACAGCCAATTTCTTGTCATTTCTTTTGTCAAAGTGTTCTATCATATTTAGTAGAATCCTAGTATTGTTCCTTAAATGTTGATTGGGTAAAAAGCCATTTTGGTCTAGGTGAAATGTTTGTTGTAATATCTTCTTAAGTCTTTCTGCAAGTATAGAAGCAAAGATTTTATAGTCTGTGTTTAACAATGAGATGGGTCTGTAATTCTCAGGTTGGGTCAGATCTTTTCCCTCTTTCGATATCAACGTTATGTTGGCTTGTCTCCGTGATTCTGGTAGTCCTTCCTGTCCAATTAAATTTATTGTTTTCATCAATCAGCAATTTTCAGCAATCTTTCCTGATTTTTCTTTACTTGTTTTGTTGAATATCTGTCTTCCAATGGACACAAGATGCCATTCATGTCCCCAAAAATTAGAATGTTTTCTTGATGTTTTTCACTGACGTATTCCATTACTAATTTTTTAATTTTAGAATAGAATCTGTCTTTGTTGTCTATGGGAGAATATATCCCAACACAGAGCATTATTACACGTTGCATATTTACTTCTACTCCCAAATAATGTCCTGCTGGGTCCACAAAGGCTTCTTGTGCATCCAAATTGTTGCTAACATATATCACCACTCCACGTTTCTTTTTCTCCCATGATGCCATGAAGCATTGTCCTAGTTTAGGATTTTTCAGATATTTTGTATCTTTATCAGCTATGTGCATTTCTTGTAAACAAATAATGTCCAGTTTGGCTCTCTCCAAATAGTGAAATATATGCCAACATTTATGTTGCGAATTTAGTCCTCTCGTATTCCATGAAAGTATTTTCAAATTCATTTAGCTATAGCCTTTCACTTGATTTCCCTTTCTTCTCTTTCTTTAATTTTCTTCTAGAGTCTCTGTTTCGCTCTCTATCTGGCACTCTCCCTCTTCTTTTTCTACACTTCTTTCAGATTCTTCATATTCCTTTGACTGTTCTGATTCCTCTGGTTGTTGTTCACTTCCTTCTGCTCCAATGGGGCCTTCTTGATTTTCTGTTTCAGGGGGAAATTTTCCATCCTTCTTCTTGCATTTTTTCCCTGATTTTTCAAAATCACTTTTTAGATTTTCCGCAATTTCTTTTGCTTTTTCTATGCTGTTCACTCTATATCTTTTTTGCTGGTAAGTAAAAAATATCCCCTCAGTTCTGCTCCATGTGTAACTTATATTGTTTTTTAATAAAAGTTGTGTCAGGAATCTATATTCTTGTCTTTTTCTCAACATTTCTGTAGAAATATCTTTATAGATTTTTACTTCTTGAGAATCAATGATCAGTTTCTCTTGATAGCTTTTTTGCAGTATAAGCTCCTTCGTCCTCAAATTTGTGAAACTGATCACGATATCTCGTGATTGATTTCTTTCTTTTGCTACTCTAGAATTTACTCTGAAAATCCTCTCTATGCTTGCGTGGATTCTATCTTCAGGCAGTTGAACATATCCTGTCATGGATCAGTTTCAGAATAGATGAGTAGGGTTGTGGAGGCTCTTGGGGGGCTCACATATGCATGGGGTCGCCCTCACTCAAAGCTGGCTTGGTTGATAACAACACCAAGAATTGAATACGCTAAATCTTGGAAGAATGAAGAAATGCCTAAAGTAGACCAACTGTTTTGTTAGAAATAAAAAATGTGGACATAGTAACTCAGAGACTTAAAGACCGAACAGATGAAGATATTGAGAGAGAATGGGACCCTATGAAACATTTTTCATAAAAGTGGAAACTGTAAAAGTAACAAAACAAACAGCTCTGTTTGGTAAGATTGACTTAGCGAAACGGGGTAACAAACTTGTGAAGTATACACTCCAATGAAGGAGGGAAAATTATGTATTAGACTTAGTACAAACTTTAAAAGTATACTTGGATCTGACAAATGATGCAAAGAAGGTTGAAAATACTAAAATTAAATAATAGATAGACTAGAATTTTTGCAGAAACAGACAATTAATTGGATGAATATATATGTGTAGTACAATTACAATGTCAAGAATAATGGGTTCTAGTAAGGATTGGAAGAAGTACCATAGAACATGTCAGTGAGATACAAAAATTTTATTGAATGTATTGTGTGTGTGTGTGTGTGTGTGTGTGTGTGTGTGTGTGTGTGTGTGTAGTTTAATAAAAAGTATTTAAAAAAAAGCTGGCTCAATGGCAAAGAGTAGCAAAATAAATCTTAGCATTAAGAAAAGACTGAAGCAGCACTGAAGGCACACACTGCACTTTGGCTGGGAGTAAAAAGGCCTCAATTTTCTTGTTGCAGAGTTTGGTGCTGCCCTGGCATGAGGCCCAAATCCAGGGATGGAATAACCAAAGTGCCAACGGATATGCCCACTGCTCCAAATGCCCAAGGGCAACTATCAAGAGAGAGTTGAGGAAGCCACTCAACTGCACAGCCCCTGCCATTTCCCTGTCAATTTGGAGAGAGACAGGTCCTTGCCCCTTCACCTACGCCCCCACCATCACTTAAGGGGAGCATCATCAGAAAATGAAGGGCCCTCAGAACTCTCCCCTTGGCCCCCAAAATCCTTGGCAAGAGTAGGTTTCCTTCCTTCAGGGCAAGTCTGGCATTGCCCACTGCTAAGCCTGAAAGAGTGTGATTTGGTCAAGGACACCAGGAAGGTTTCCATTACCAAGCAGGGATTTGACCCCTAGTCTTACAGAATCCTAGTCCAATTTGAACCATTACACCATCGTGGCTCCCCTGAAAGACACTTCATATGCTCAACTTCATTCATCATTAGAGCTAGAGGATCTTGCCCCATGCCACATTCCCAAAGTTGGGAGAGAAAGGAAGCAAAGAGATCAAGCATGGCCTAAGGGGAGGGAGGGTGAGAAGGATGTCTAGTGCAAATAGGAGGGGAGGAGAGGTGAGGGGCCTGACTGAGGCCCACCCAAGGTTTCAGTGTTGCTGTCCAGGGAGTCCGTCTCCCTTGGCTGCTGATCAGCTGCTCCTCCCTAGCCTGGAAAAAAAAGAGCACAGAGGCTTCTGGGAAGAAGAAAAAGGAGGAGAAGGAGAAGAATGAGCCTCCTGTTGCCTGCAAACAAGGGGCATTTCTGCACTAGTCTGTTATAGTGCTACTATTCCACTTTCAGCATCCTATGGTTTGCAGTTTAGGGAGGGACCTCAAAGCAGAAATTGCTTTATTTTCAAAAATATTTCAGAAGCACCAGATGGGCCCCCAACAGGAGGGGAGCTGACCCTGTGCCTTCCTGAAGTGACAAAACGGCTGCCAACCCTTCCAGAACAGGCACAGCCAGAGGCTTCCTTGAGGCCAGGAGACACATGGAGCTGTTCTGGAGAGAACCCAAAATGCTGTTTCTGGCCTTTGGTCAGGGATTCTCAGAAACTATTACCAGCAACTGCCCCTCTCAACCGTGGCCTGCCTCACTTTCCAGGACCAAATTCCTCACAACAACACCCGGAGCTACCTCAGTCCTGGGAAGAAAACATGGTGGTGTTGGCACCAAGTGGGACTTGAACCCATGTTTGGTGATGGAAGTAAGAGAACACACAGTTTCCCATCTCTTACTTCTCCAAGATCTCCATTCAAGGAACAAGCAACAGTCTGAGGCTTGAATCCCCTTTCCGATTCTATTGAGAGGAAACCTGTTGGACCAGTTGTTGTGTGGTGACTTAACACTTGCCTAATCCTTTAGATTCAGCAAGTGTTTCCTACTTTGGGCTACCAAGAAGATTCAGGCCGAGAGGAACAGGGCCCTTCAGTATTCAGGGCCCTTGGTCTGATACACTCTTGACCCCACAGCTATAGAGATTCCCTGAGTGCATAGAGAAACCTGTGCAACTAACAGGTGTAGGGTGGCAATAAGAGAAGAGAGAATATTGCTAAAGGAATGTCCAGGTGGGGTGGAGGTTTCCTTCCAGCTGATCTCAAGAGGGATAATGCTGGAAGAGTACTAAACCTATGTTTTCTCCGCAAACTTCAGGGACACCATGATCCTCTCCCCAGCAGAAAGATCATCTGCTACAGCTGTGCCACAGCCCCAAAGGGAATTTAGTCAAGGCTTAACAGTGAGGCCAGAGTATAGCCACAAGTTTGAAAAGGACCTTGACTAAGAAAGATTCAATGGAAGAAGGCAAAGTGCCTGATTATATTTCTGAATTTCTTGTGGAATTTATAGAAGTCATAGCTGCCAATGAGAACAGATTTCAAGAAATTCCTGGACAAAGTAATAGAACAAGTTAAACATGAAATAAAGCAAGTAATTGGAGAAGTTTAAAAAAAATTCTGACCAGTGAAGTACAAGAGAACAGGAAAACAGGAGGCACTCTTAACACAAATGACTAAAGATCTAAAAACCAGGGCCTCACTGATGGAGACAAGAACAAACCAATAATTAAGAAACATTTGGATAAGTTGGTACTTATGGAACAAAAAGATAAAGAGAATCATCTTAGAATCTGTAGAATCTGTGGAAAAAAAGAATTTTTGCAAACAAAAATAACTCAAAATCTTGCCATGACTGTCAAGGTCAGAGACCTGGGCAGTGAGCCAGCCCAGAGAAGGGAGTGTGAGAGCCAGCAAAGTCCAGCCAGGAGGAGACAAGCAAGCATTTTACACAAGGGAGTTCATTTACCAGAGCATCAAGCAAAAGCCATAGTCAGAGTTCCAAAAGCCAAGGGTCAAGAGATCAATTTAAGGTAGCAGGAACCAGGTGCTGGGAGCAAGGAACAGGCAAGAGGAGAGCTTGAAAGAAGTTTGCCACAAACAAAGGAAAGCTTCCAGGCAGGCAGTTATATAGCCCAAGACACAGGTGTGACTAGTGTGGCTAGTCACTGCTTCTTGAACTTAATCAAGGAAGCTTCCCTTTGCTCAGCTCTCTTGAGTCTCCATCTTGTTTGTGGGCTGATTGGCAGAGGCTCCAAACCATCTTCAGAATCGGATCCCTGTTACCTAAAGGAGCAGGCAGAGGAATGTCCAAGCCTGCTTGGTCCTTGGCAGCAGGGGGAGCTCTTGAGCTGCAGGACTCATCTCCACCCTGAGCCACAGGGACCAACAGCTGCTGCTCATCAGCAGCAGCTCTGACAGGGGCTTCAGTTATCACAATACTTATGGAAGAAGATAAAAACAAAATAGAATAGAATATAGTTGTTATATTGTCACATAAACTCAGCCTTTGCAAGAAGGATGAAGGCATCAAGAAATGTGATAACTCAGTTTTCATCCAGGAAATGGAGAGACCAAATTTTGGAATTACAACAGAAATCACCATGGAAAACACATGGTACTCAGCTTATCCTTTTGCAAGAGGTTCCAGCTCAAATTCTCAGGAGAGGAAGAATTATAACCTTTTGGTGAGTAAACTTGGAAGAAAGAATATTCCCTTTACCTGGGATAGACTGGAGGGCCTGATCTTTACATTCAAAAATGAAGGATATAGACTGAATACCATTCATAAGATGAATGATTGATCATGATGAATGATTTTTCTAAGATTATTTAAAACTGAATTGGAGAAAGATACAGACCCAGAAGAGACAATGGATCCACAACAAATGAAAGAAGAGACTAAAGATTCTGATGAACAGAGAGCAATAGCATCTACATCTACTCCCAAACTGTGGATATATGGAGATTCAGGGAACCAAATGAAAAGGACACTTTTTTCTCTGATAGGCACAAATTGCATTCAAGGAGAGATATGAGTTTCCAAAACCTGTCCTAGTGAGATATATAAAGTTGAAATCCTTCCCAAGAACTTTCCCTAACCACAATCCAGTGATGATGTGGATTAGAAAGAATTCTTTGAAAGAGATTTAAACAAAGGAACTAAGATCAGATCAGTTTGGGATACAAGTAAAGCCTATATGAGAGGATACATTATTTGAATAAATACTAACCATGGAATAGAAGTTGAAATTTTTGAAACAGAAACATTTTGAGTATGGGAATAACCCAGGAAGATGGCTTGCCTAATAGATTAAGAAAAGAAAGAAGGGAATGACTGGGAAATTAAAAGGTGATGATAAAGAATTTACAAAGGATAAAGATCTTCAAAAGATTTTCCATGAGTATGTCTCAAAGATGCAACAAAGAAGAAAGAAGACATAAAAACAGAAGAGTACCTGATGAGACAACACCTACCTAAATTGACATAAGAAGAAAAAGAACAGATCCATTGGAAGATTACATTAATGCAAAGGCTATTCAAAAATTGAAGTTGGGGAAAAACCCAGGTCCAGATGGATTTCAAGTTCCTTATTACCAAACTTTACACACACACAGATGCAAGAAAAAATAAAAGTATTTGAAAACCTAGATGGTTTCTAAGATAAACAAGGAGAAGACCAAAACTCTGACTAAGGCCCTTTCCACACGAGAAGAGGAATTCGCGTAGTGACTGTCGCTCGGTTTTTACCGGGTTTTTTCTGTATCCGCGCCAAACGCCGTGTCTCCATTCATACGTCTTATGTTTGATCCGGCTTAGCGCAGTTTCAGAGATCCACACGTTGCCGTCCTGACCACCCCTGCTATTAACATAACCTCGCCCACTATGGCTGTGATAGGCTGATTTCGATTTGAAGAAATGGCGTGTTGCGTCGGGTATGGCACCCGCGCATGCGCGCACGTACGTATGCAAAGGCCTCCCCAACGCCTCTGCTTTGCCCATCTCCCACCTCTGGCTAGTGCGTTGGTTGGTGCCGGTCGTTGTGCTTCCTGCTTCGCCGATTTTCTGGCTTGTTCGTGGCTTTGCGATGGAGGGCGAGGTTCTTGATGACCTGGTCAGGTTCCTGGGGCCCTTTGTCGCGGTCCTGGGTGTAGTGGTGGTCACCATGCAAGAACAATGGGCCAGAGATCGAGCGAGGAGGTCCGAGGCTCCATCGCGACCATGAGGAGGAGGACGTTTCTATGCGCCCCTTCTGAGAGGACACTCGCGGCGTCTCCCACGCCCCAGAAGGTGGTGGGTCAGGGAGAGGATGCGGAGGACATGGTGGGCTGAGGAGCTGCTTGAAGTGGGACGATGACCAGTGGCTCTACCACTTTCGCATGACGAAGCCACCCTCTTCGAGATTGCCGACCGTCTGCGTCCCACACTTGAGAGGAAAGCCACAGAAATGCGTCAACCCATATCTGTGGAGGAGAGAGTGGCGATTACCGTGTGGTGGTTGTCAACGCCGCTTATATCGCAAAACGGCGAACACCTTCGGCTTGGGGATCTCCACAGTCGCTGTGATTGTCATTGAGGTGTGTCTGGCGATAGAGCAGGTCCTCCTGTCGTCCACCGTTTCCCTTGGAGACTATCGCAGAGTGAGTACTACATCCATCCGCCCTCTCTCCCTTCCGTCCTTCCCCGGCACCCCGACGTCTTCCGGTGACGCTATTTCAGCCCAGACCGGTCCCACCACCATCCCTGCACTGGCCACGCTACGCGCGCGGCCATCCGCGGCCCTCCGTCCCCCCTCCCCACCTCCATCCACCCTTCCCCCTCCCGCCCTCCTCCCCTTCCGTCCTTCCCCCGCGCCCCGACGTCTCCTGGTCACGCCATCTCAGCCCAGACCGTTCCGGCCACCATCCCTGCACTGGCCACACCACGCGCGCGGCCATCCGCGGCCCTCCGTCCCCCCTCCCCACCTCCATCCACCCTTCCCCCTCCCGCCCTCTCTCCCTCCCGCTCCTCCCCGCGCCCCGACGTCTCCCGGTGACGCTGACCCCAGCCAGACCGTTCCGGCCACCATCCCTGCACTGGCCACACCACGTGCGCGGCCTACCGCGGCCCGCTCCCCTCCCCACCTCCATCCACCCTTCCCCCTCCCGCCCTCTCTCCCCTCCCGTCCTTCCCCCGCGCCCCGACGTCTCCCGGTGACGCTATCTCAGCCCAGACCGTTCCGGCCACCATCCCTGCACTGGCCACACCACGCGCGCGGCCATCCGCAGCCCTCCGTCCCCCCTCTCCCCACCTCCATCCACCTCTCCCCCGCCCCCGCCCTCTCTCCCCTTCCGCCCTTCCCCCGTGCCCCACTCATCCCCGTGATCATCTCAGCCCAGACCGGGCCCCTGCTGCTATCCCTGCACTGGCCATGAAAGGAGTAATGTTTGTTTTTTGTGTTGCCACCCATTGCAGGTCATGGATGGATTCCATCGCATGGGATTTCCCCAATGCATCGGCGCGGTCATGGTACACACATTCCTGTGCGGCCACCAAAAGGAAGAGGGGAAGAGTTCGTAAACCGCAAGAGCTCCTTCTCCATTCTCCTGCAGGGGATGGTGGACCATGAAGGACGCTTTTTGGATATTGTCCTTGGCTTCACGCAGAACGCATGACGCGTTTGTTTTCCGTCACTCCTCCTTGTGGCACGCCATGGAGGCTGGACGGTATGTTCCTGGGAACCCTACCATCACCATAAATGGCGTTTCCATTGGTCCAGTCATCCTCGGAGATGCAGCGTACCCCCTGTCAAGGTGGTTGATCTAAGCCATACGGAGGGGCCATGGACCCAAGGAAGTTGGCTTACAGCATGTTTTCAGTTGTGGTTAAATTGGTGGAGGGGGCCTTTGGAAGGCTCAAGGCACGGTGGGGCTGCCTCTCAGCTCCCCTAACCGTGTCCGAGAAGAACTACCTTCCCGTTATATCCGCCTGCGTGGTCCTCCACAACATCTGCGAGTCAAAGGGCCACATCCTGCACCCCGACCTTGCTCCCCCCCACCTCTGCGCCTCCCACAAACACGGGATGACTTCCGACCCCACTCCTCCGCCAGGAGGCTCCGTGAAGGGGAAACAGTTAGGAATGCCATTGCAAGCCTTATTGCTGAGGACAATGTTCAGTCCTAGATTTGTAGTTTTCTCCCTTGTTTGTAATTGCAATTAGAAGGTGTTTTGCCCCTCCCTGTTGTAAATACTTTCCCCTTTACAAATAAACTTTACACTGCTTTTGTTGCAAAAATAACAGGGATTGCTTTTATTATTTCAAAAACACAAAAACAACATGAATGGCAAACAATAGTACTGACTTCAAAGGAAAACAAGATATATGGCAACTCCCCTTTCATAGGAGAAATAGGAAACATATAACTTTAAACAGTTAGATAATGGATACTGCTAACAAGTAAACGGGGCCATATTTGTACCCATCCAAATGGGCAGGTAGGTGGGGAGATGCATTTCTCAAGGGCTGTACCTGTGGCAGGGTCTCTTGACCCTTGGGAAATGTCGTCTTGCCACCTGCTGCTGGGAGGAGGTCGATGGGCTCCCCCATTGCAAGGCTCTGGCCTGGTTCGGGCTCAGTTTGTTCGTGCAAATCCACACTGCCATCATTCCTGGGGAGGATGAGCATTCTTCTTGCATTCACTGCATCCGCGATTGCGGACATAACCCTGATACATTCCCTAAGCAGGGAGAGCAGCTCCCTGCGTTCTTCTGTCGCTGTGGTACTCTCATGCTGGAACTCCCTGGCACGCATGTCCCTGTTGAGCTCCTGCTGCTCCCGTATGAGATCCATGGGGGAGCCATGGTAGCAGCGGGCAGAATTTACTATGCCCCGCTGCAGTGGTCCTATGGCGCGACATGCGTAGTCTGGACCGGGGAGACAAGCCCGCGGCGGGGAGCGCTGCGTGTCACCTCTGCTGTACCGTTGCTTGCCTCATCTAGGGAGAGTGAAAGCAAAACGGAAGTAGCATTGTACTGGTTAATGGGATGTGATTTTAGAAACGCAACACGACATTCCTGTGAGGGCCGCACAAAACTGCATGCCGGGCAGCGGCAAAGCCAATCACATCTCTCTCATCATCTCATGTAACATCACCTCTCGTGTTACATCTCACTGAGGAGTGACAGCCACAGCGAATACCTAACTTTAGGAGAAATGTGTGCAGGGAGAAGGGAAGGCAACAGGGACCCATGCAAACAATTATTTATATGTCTAGTTTCATGGACTCCTGCTCACTCGTGAGACACCAGGCTTGACTGTTGTGCAAAAGGTCCAGCAGGAGGGTTCCTGTACCTTCCGGCCAACACCTCTAGTGCTATGGTGACAAGGTGTGGAGTAAGGGTGGTGGTTAAAATCTACCTGTACCAGTGGTGCTGTCATTTTCCGCTCTAGATGTCCCGGGATGAACTGGCGTGTTGCTGGTGTCGTCCATGCCTGCATCGGGGGATAGGTTGCGAGGTGTGAAAGAACAAGTCCGCTGAGAATGCATTCTGCATGGCTCCCTGGTGACCCTCGGCCTTCCCCCTCCCCATTGACCTAATCCACATTGATATCCAGCTGGAAGGGACCAGGAACATACTGCGCGCCGTTCGCATGCTCCCACACCGTTAGCATACCCAGAGACCCACAGGAATCCAAGAGTTCAGACAACTTGGCCGTTTTGGGAGCAAAAGGGCTTGCTATTGAGTTACAGAGTAAGTAGTGATGCAGGAATTGAAAGGTAGGTAGCATGCACATTGCAAAAGCATTCTTTCCGCTTCATAGCAGCCATGCCCAAGGGCTATTGCGACCCAGGGAGATAGAAAGCGAAGCTTATACGTTTGTTGCCACACTAACAACCTGCCTTACCTGATGTCTCCGCATCAGAGGTATCCGGGGAATCCCCAAAAAGCTCCTGGCTATGGGCACGCTCTGGAGCACAAAAAGGGAAAGGAATGGGTGGAATTTCCATGCATAGATGGTGATACAAAACCAAGATGAGGGTACCCCTCTTAACATTCATACCTTCTGATGCTGCAGCCCCCCACCGTGATCCCCGTCCTCTGCAATTGTAGGCTCGCGATGACCCTTGGTGGGTGTGCACCCGCGTCACCACCCAAAATTCGCGACAGCTCCTCAAGAAAGGACAGGTAACCCGGGACGAGCCTGTCCTTTTATTTGCAGCGACCGGATGACCCAAGAGTTCTATGCATCCGCTTGGTTTTTGTGCGGCATTCTTCCGCTGTCCTTTTGTGCCCTCTTCTTTCCATTTCCCTGGCTATTTCTTCAAATATTTCGATATTGCGGTAGCTTTCCTGAAGATCCACCTGGGGACTTCTGTTCGCCCCACACTTCAAGGAGATCCTTTACCTCGGAGTGGCGCCACGCGACCCCCCTGCCTTTTGCCCTGCTTCTCCTCGGGTTGACCTCTCCCTCTCCAGGGCTGGACACATTTCCTGGCTTGCATCTTGGGTCGCCATAGCCACCTTCAACAAAACCTTCCGCAAAGTTTGGAAGCCAAATACCACGAGGTTGCTAGTTCCGAAGAAATTAAGCTTCCTCCTTGTCGCCCAGGTCAGCCTCCCGGCGACGCTTCGCACATGCGCAGCGGCCACCAGGACTTGGCGCCGCGGGACCCCCACAGGAAGGTGGTGGAACTGCAGCCTTCCTGTGGCGTGTCGGGGCGGAAGGTAGGAGAGATTAGGAGAGTGGAGGAGCGTGAGAGTTTGTGGATTTTGGTTTTTAAGATACTTTTATTAGATAGATAGATAGATAGATAGATAGATAGATAGATAGATAGATAGATAGAAAGGGAGATAGAGAGAGAGAGAGAGAGAGAGATAGAAAGATAGATAGAGAGATAGAGAGAGAGACACAGAGAGATAGATACATAGCTAGATAGCTAGTATAGAGAGATAGAGATAGGAGTGTTAGAGAGGGAGGGAGAGAGAGAGAGAGAGAGAGAGAGAGAGAGAAAGATGGAGCGTGAGGGTGCCCTCTGGGAAGATTTCGAAACCAGGGAGATGCTGGCTATGGTCGAGTGGTGCGGAGGGGTCAATGTACTCCTCCGTAGTACAAATGCCCCAAAGAGGGAGATGATCCAGGCATTACAGCTGTGTGTTTGTCACGGGAGGGTTCATTGGCCCACGTGAGGTTAACTCCAAATTCAAGGCCATCAAGGCGGCGTTCTACGAATGCATGGAACGCTTCAATGGCCACCCACCCCATGCAGCCAAGCCTCCCATCTCGCACCATGCTGCGGCTGTGGAAGTCTGCCGGGCGCCCCTCCTGGCGTGGCCGCAGAAGAGGACGTGAGTACCCTTGACCACCATCCCTCTCCCAATGAACAAGTGATGGTCAATCAAAATGGTGGGGGTTCCTGGTTCCCCCATTATGTGAGCACACACTGACAGCAGCATGTGCCACTTCCCTTCCCAGGTGCCAGACGCCGTGCCACCAGGCGGAATGTTGATGTCGCCGGGACCCCAGAGAGGGAAGGCAAGTGTAATACCTCCAGTCTGATGAGATTCCCAGCCCTATCCATGCGTATGCCAACACGTGGGGAACTGGTGTGTTCTACGAGAGGTCTGCCTTTGTTTTGCAAAGGTTGAGGCTCTGCTTTTTCCTGTTTCTCCAGAGCCTGAAACAATCGTGCTGGGGACAGCGGGCCCCTAGGGAGGAAAGTGGCCGCGAAGGCGCAGGGAAGATATAGGTAAAACATGTGCAACAGCTTTGGTGTGAAAACTTTATTCACAGCTAGGAAGTTGATCTATTTCCGCGGCAACATCTGTTTCCCGCTTGCTTCTATTTCAGCCACAGGCGCACAAGCAGAGAGCCCCGCTGTATGCTCCCCGGTCACGGCGACCTGGTGATTGACATGCCAGGGGAAGAGGAGCCAGCAGCTGACGGTACAGTAACCACCTATGTGGGAGAAAATGTGGAGATTAGATGCACAATTGCTGACAGGGATGTTGAACAGTTTCCTTCCTTTCGCAGCTGGCACACTGTCCGCAGCAGAGGAGCGAGAGGGACACTTTCCTGCGCATCCTCACACACAGCTGGCAAGTATAAAAAAATTACTCCGCGGAAGGTGGCACACATGGAGGCCCACTCCAAGGAGTGCCTGGCCGCCAATGTCACCTTTTCTTTCCAGGTCCATCCCCCCAGGACCTGAGGTCCATCGCGGACTCCATAATGGCGGGGATCACCACGCTGGAAAGAAAACGGCTGAGATGTGTAAGTTAGCAACACGGGTGGCCATGATGGAAGGTTGGCTACGGGGGCTTTCACTGAGCGTGTCAGCACGGTGTCCTAAGATCCACCTTCCAAATACGAGTCTCGCACAGAAGCTTTATGGAGGTGTCAGCCGCCCAGAAAATACGTATGCGGGACATAAGGAGGGAACGAGGGAGATAAAGAGACAGCTGAGGAGGGGCAACCTCCTATGATGTTTTTAGCCTTGTTTTCTTTTTTTCTTATGTTATGTTGGGTTAGTTATAATATCTAGTAATTTAATAAAACATATTTTTCTAAACTATCCTGTGACTTGTTTTCAATGGTTGCATGTAACCAGTTCACCCTTGGAAGCAGTCAGTTCAACCTGGATCCACCTGCCATAGCAAGGCAGGTGTGCAAAGCACTTGAAGACTGTGTGAACAGGCCCCAAATCCCATGCCAAACCTGGATGCTAAGCAGGGTGCATTGGGATTTAGACCCGGGATGGGAGTCCACCACTTGAAATCCATGGTTTGAAGGACTGCGCATACAGCTTATGGCCTATACCTGCTAGTACTGAAGCAACTGCATCTTTTGACAGAGAAGCCAGGTGACCAGTTCGAGCTGCAGGTATTTTGGAGAACTGGATGGAGGTTTTTCGCCACGGAGTGTTCCTTGTCTGATCCCTCTGTCCGCCTCGAAGGACGGGCCACCGGGGGCACCCCCTGCAAGGAAATAGTTGGTTTTGGGAGGCTGGTCATCTTTCTCTGTCCGGAGCACCCTCCTCCCCATCCAGATAGACCGCGTCCCTGTCGTGGCCCCCACCAACCGCCCACCAATCAGGCTTTGTTTTCTGTTTTTTCTGTCATGTTGGGTGATAATTTTGATCCAGTTATTTAATAAAATATATTTCTCTAAGCTTTCCTGTGACTTGTTTTCAATGGTTGCATATAACCAGTTCACCCTTGGAAGCAGTCTACAAGTTCCACCTGGATCCACCCACCATAGCAAGGCAGGTGTGGAAAGCACTTGAAGATCATGTGAACAGGCCCCAAATCCCATGCTCTAACTGGAATGCTAAGCAGGTGCGTTAGGATTTAAACCCTGGATGGGAGACCACCACTGAAATCCATCTTGGAGAACTGGATGGAGGTTTTTCGCCACGGAGTGTTCCTTGTTGCATCCCTCTCTCAGCTTCAGGAGTTCTCAGCTGCCATCGGGGCATCCACCTGTGAGGAAATAGTGGGTTTTGGGAGGCTTGTGTACACAAAGCAGATGGTCATCTTTCTGTCCGGAGCACCCCACTGCTTCCCCTCCTCCCCATCCTGCCAGACCGCGTCCCTGTCGTGGCCCCCACCAACCGCCCACCAATCAGGCTCTAGTTCTGTTGGAGCAAGGGATGTCAGTCGGGTCACACTCTCGGCCTCAAGTGACACCAACTGCAAATCAATCTCACCGTCGTTCAGGGAGATAACTGGTCGGGCTGAATGCATGGGGTTTGCAGGCCCCCCAGCTAGCCACCCCTCCACACTCATTTCGGTCCATTCTGCCCAATGGAGGACATGGCCCCTCGCCCTGTTTTCCCTCATGTTCTGGGCAGCATTTCCGGGGACAGTCAGGGTAGCCCCACGACGCTTTTTCAATGGTGGCCAGGCTTTCCGTGGCCCCCCTTGCCCCCCTGGCTCACACATTCAGCGCTTTGTGGCGGGTTGCGAAATGACGGTATTAGGGGAGACTTTCTAAAAATATCCTATATGCCACCGCGGAGAATCCACAGCCCCCTGAAGCTTCCAGGCCCCCACTGAAACTCCAGGTGGCTGTGGAATCTCGCTTTCATCCGCGGTAGCAATGGGGGGGGGGTTTCAAAGAAATAATCCCAATTTGCCAAACCTGCAATTGATATCCCCGCAGCGCTTCTTCAAAGTGAAGGCGCCATTACTCCGATACTTTCCTGCGGGACCCCTCTGGCGGCCACCATGCTGCCCTGTCCGTTCAGCGCCCTCTTGGCAGGGTGCCTGAGGGTCCCCATCCACCGCCGCCGCGGCCCCCCTTGCTCCCCGGCTCACACATGCAGCGGTTTGTGGTGGGTTGCGAAATGGCGGTGTCACTAGAGGCGACTTCCCAAGAAATTCCCCCCACCCCCACCCCACCCCGGATAGGCCACTCCAGATGAAGGCAATAAATCCACAGTCCCCCTGAGTCCAACATCCCACGGAAACATCAAAAGGCAATTTTAAGATGGACTGTAAATAAATAATTCCAATTTAGCGTACCTGCAATGCTTTTTTCTTTTTCCTGCTGTGGGCTCTCGCTAGCGAGGATTAAAAAATGGCGCCGTTCGGCTCTTTGTGGGGCGGGCCAACCGCCGAGCTGTCCACGCCCACGGCCCGCCCCCCGTTCATCTCAGGGGCGAATCAGCGCGTATCTGCGCTTCCACACAAGTGAGCAAGAATGTGATTGCGCGGATCACGGGGAAAAGAAACACTTTTTTTCCGGTTTTTAAGCACGTGCAAGCACAGTTGGAGACGTTTCTGAACGGATTACGTGTGGAACTTGGAAATTAAAGACGACTCAGCGCGCTTTAAGGTATGGAAGACCTCCGGCGACACATCGCGCTACACTGCGCTAAAACGTTTTATTACCCCCGTGTGGAAAGGGCCTAAGAATATGAAGACTCAAGAGGAGAATGAAGTACGGTTAAAAACACAATTTAAAATTGAACAGAAAGTAAAATACATAGGATCCTATATTCCACTAGAAATTCTACTCAATTATATGAAAACGATTCTGTGAAGACATGGAAAGAGATTAAGAATGATTTGGATAAATAGCAGAAACTGAATTTGTCTTTATTGGGCACAGTGTCACCACCAAAAAGGTGCCCAACCCTTCCCCAGCCAGGAGTTGCTGCTTCTACTCCCTTTCTCCTTCAGCTGCAGCCAAACCTCCCATCCTGCAGAATTCCACTCCCTCCCTCCTCATGCCAAAACCTGGGAGCCAAGGAGTCCATTGGGTAGGAAATGGAAGAACAATCCGAGAAGCCTGTGGGGAGAACAGAGGTCACTGGATCTCTGCCCCACTAACCCTGCCTCCATTCCTCCTTCCCTCACCAGCACTAGGCAGTCTGTCCCCAGCACCAGGGGGAGAGAGCTAGTTCCTGAGATCAATTGATAAGATGCTAGAAATAAATATGGCGGTATTGATGATTGAGGAATTAAAAATTCTAGGGTTATTTAGCATGGACTTAGAAATGCTAACTTCATCTCTTAACGTAAAGGAACTTCGGTAAGCATCAGGAATGACTAGGAAAAATGTGTTATAAAAGAGTCAGTATGAAAATTCACTAAGGATATAAATTAGAGTCTATCTAGGGAAGTTAAGAAGTTAATAACAAGGCGTGTTCAAATGAATCTTGTTGAGTTAATTTCATTTAGAGTATAGTCAAGATAATTGAAAATAAATTTCAACTCATAAAAGATTTGTAAAGTGAGTATATATATATATATAGAGAGAGAGAGAGAGAGAGAGAGAGAGAACTTGATTTATCCAACAAGAAAGGGGATATGTGAAGCAAGAAAAGAGGTAGGAGGAAAGGTGGTGCTATCAGGGCCAAGGGCATGGTGGAGGAGAGAGAGGGCACAGAGGGGGCTACCAGGCTGTGACTCAGAGAACTCTCTTCTTCTTGACCCCTCCAGTTCCTCTGAGAGATGTTCCTCCTGTCTCCACCCCTCATGTGTCTCATCCCCCTCCTGGCTGCTGGTTTCTCTCTGGCCTGGAAAGAGAACTGTTGGCTTACCTGGCAAAGAAGGGGATGCACAAAGCAGGAAAAGAGGTGGGAGGAGAGCAAGGTGATACCATCAGAGTCAAGGGCAGGGTGGAAGCTGCCATGAAGACAGACATTGCTGGGTGGCAACCCAGCAACCCTGCAGCCTGGGATGGGAGCTTCCTTCTTCCCCTATGCTGGCCTGCAGAGAGGGTCAGGAAGAAAACTTGCTTACCTGTAGCTGTGGTTCTTCAAGTGGTCATCTGTGAAATCACACAAATGGGGTCACTTGCACCTGCACAGTGCACTGTTTGGAACTTTCTAGAGCCTGCTGTCAAGCCTTTGGGTGGGAATCCTGCTCCCATCCCCTGAAGCTATATAGCCACCTTTGTCTGCCATGGCAGCAGCGCTTCTAGGAGCCTTTCTCCAAGCCATTTTTCCCCGGATAATCAGATCATTGAACTCGAACTTCATAATGGTTATGGCTTTTCTACAGTATTTTGGCTTTGTTTATCTCAGTTCTCTTCTGTTGTTCTCTCATGGTTTTCTGACTTCAGATTCCGAATCTCCAATTACACTGCTTGCACGGGAGTGTAACAGCAGTTTATTTGGAACAAAATCAAACCTTACTTAGATCAACTTAGATCAACTGCTTGAGTAGGACAGAAGAGAAGCTTTGGTGCTATATGGTCAGGCACACTGCTTAGCCTTTCAGCAAATAAGAACAGTGTGCCATATTGCTGACTGCAGTAGGAAGGCATTGGCAGGAGCGATATCCCTTCATCAAGCATGCCTTCAATCTTCTGGATTTTCACAATAATAATAATAATAATAATAATAATTATTATTATTATTTCTATCCAGCCTCTCCCAAATGGATCGAGGCTAGAGCAATGATTGAGAACTTGCCTTTAATGACACCAGTCCTTTCAACTCATTGACAGATGAGAAGTTCGAACATGCCCAGAAAATGAGAAAGACAGCACCTCAAAACCAACCATCCAAGTATAGGTACTGTCGCTTCTTGCAATCCAGCAGGTGCTCCTATAATCCAACTACATCTAGGCAGCAGAGACAATCTCAAGCCTCTTTGCAACAATCTGCAGCCCACAAATTGCCTTCCTCTAAGTACAAATCTTCTCAGTGCAGGAAAAGGCAGTCAGATAATTCTAAATGCCAAGTTTAATGGTTCCATGGACAATACTTCTGTTTACAGTACCTCGCCTGTTAATGCATCTTCTGTTCAAGATGACTTTGACATCTCTGTGGTTTCTATCATTTCCATCACCACTGCTTTCACCACCTCCTTTTGGAGACAGGCTAAGCAGATATCACCATGTTTGGGCCTCTATCACTATGGACATTTCAGTGCTGGACATCATTGTCATAGAATTTTGAGGACTTCCCCCACCTATCACATCCATGTTACTCGACTGTCCCTGGTCTTGAAGGAGATCAACATGTTATTTCTGAATGAGGCCATAGAATCTGTACCCCTCTCTTCTCTCCATCGCAGCTTCTCTTGCCATTACATCGTTGTGACAAAAAATGACAGGGTCCAGAGACCCATTTTGGATTTATAATTTACATCCCAGATGTTTTTGCATGGTAACCCTCACTACCATGTTGCCTCTGCTTCAGAAGGGAAATTGATTTGCCATGTTGAGCTTGAAGGATGCATATTTTCACATTTCCACCAGGCCTGCTCATGGGAGGTTCCTTGCCTTTGTGGTGGGTCAGAAAGTGTAATGGTTTTGTTTCCTTCCTTTTGGTCTCAGCACAGCTCCATGAGTGGTAACCAAATGTTTAGCAGTGGTAGTAGCAGTGTTGCATCAAAAGGGTATCATTCTCTTTCCTGACATCATTGACTGGTTATTAATTGCTCCCTCTTGGTCTTGACTTCTTCATGATGTTGGTCACAAAATAAGTCTCCCCCACTCTCCTCCACTCTCTTGGACTAGTCATCAACTTTCAAAAGCCACGTCTGATGCCATGTCAGCAGATCAAATTCATAGGAGCAGTCCTAGGCTCTTTGTCACAGTTCTCCTTCCTCCCAAATGACTGATGGCAAACATTGCACAAGACGGTCTCCCAATCTGCCTGCCTCAGGTATGTCAGGGTAAGATTAGTGCAAGTCCTCCTCAGTCTCATGGCTTTGACCACAGCCCTCACTCCCTTTGTCAAGTTTTGGATAAGACCATTACAAGCCTGGTTTCTGAGAAGCTTGAACCCACTTCGAGACAGTCTGTCCAAGTTTCTCCTAGTACCACGGCTGATTATTCACTGCCTCATGTGTTGGAACGCTGCTCAGAACATTCTCGTTGGCATGTCCTTCCTGTCTTGACCTCTGTCAATATCAGTAACTACAGACACTTTTCTGGACGGTTGGGGGTGCTCACTCAAATAGTTTCATGGCCAGAGGTTGATGGTTGACCACAGAGAAATCCCTCCATATAAAAGCCCCAGAACTCTTGCCAGTGATCAAGGTGTTCCAAGCCTTCGAGACCTTTTTACAGAGGAAATCACTACAGGTAGTGATGGACAACAGCACAGTTATGTACTACATAAACAAGCAATGAGGTATACGTTCAACCACATTCCTCAGCCTTGCCTTTTGGCTCTGGGAGTGGTGCATAGACAAGCAGATACTGCCTTCAGTGATCTGTCTTCCCAGCAAGGGGAACCTCCTAGTGAACAAGCTCAGCCGCACTCCCTTGGCTTGTCATGAATGGAAACTGCACACAGGCACCCTGAAACAGCTCTTCAAGGACTGAGGCACTCCTTGTAGACCTCTTCACATCTACGCTCAATAAAAAGTGCACAATAGGTACAACAGGCCACTAAGAGATATATTTCTGTACAGCTGGACAGGGTCCGTCATGTATGTTTTTCTGCTCTTCCTTCTTATTATGAAGGTGCTGGCAAAGATTCAATAGGACAGGGACAGGGCCATTCTGATCACTCTATGGTGGCCGAGATAACTGTGGGCGACCCCTCTGATGAACTTTTCCTGAAGACAGTATTAGAGGCTTCCATCTAGACTGAACCTGCTCACCATCCACGAGGGCAAGGTAAGACATCCAGACATTATATGTCTCAAGCTCATGGCATGGAACCAACTTCCCTAACTTTGCTTTCTCGAGCTGTGAATTGTATCGTTCAGGTGATGCACAAGCCATCCAGCAGGTGTGCATACTCATATAAATGTCCAAATTCATACATTTTCTTCTTGCTAAAGGTATCAGCCCAGAAGTCTTTGTTACCATAGATATTCTGAATTTCCTCAGTTTGCTGTCAGAGAAAGGACTTTCTCTCTTTTTCATGAAATGCTACTTCTTGGCACATGCAAAGACAAGGGAAGCCTTCCTGCCTTTTGAACCCTCTTTTCAAGAGATTCTTGAAGGGTTATAAGAATCTCTATCCTCCTATTTCACCTCCAATACCACCATGGAGGTTGAAGATTGCCCTGTCTCAGCTCTCCAAGGGGCCTTTTGAACCCATGGCTACCTGTGACATCCAGCTTCTATTCTGGAAAGCAGCCTTCTTGGTAGCCATCACTTCAGTTAGGAGGGCAAGTGAGCTCTGTGAATTGAGAGTGGGCCAGCCTTCACTTCCTGCATGCATGCATAACCCAACTTCAGATTTAGAGCACAATCTTCATTGCTTTGGTGTCAGATATGCTCTAGAACAGTGGTTCTCAACCTGTGGGTCCCCAGATGTTCATGGACTTCAGCTCCCAGAAGCCCCAGCCCCTATGGTCAATGCTCAGGGATTCTGGGAGTTGAAGTCCATGAACATCTGGGGACCCACAGGTTGAGAACCACTGCTCTAGAACCTTATGTCCAATTCATGGCTCTCTTCAGGAACTGCCAGAGACTCTTCTTCTGCTATTCCTCTGCCAAGAAGGGACAACCAGTGTCATCCCAGATACTCTCCAAATGGGTTGCATCCACCATCATCTTGCTTATGACCTGGCTGGCAAGTAGCCCCCTCCTCAACAGAGAAGCCATTCCACCAGAGCTTTGGCTGCTTCCACAGCATTCCTCCAGTGGGTGCCACTGCATGAGATCTGCAGGGCTGCTATATGGTCACAGCCTTCCACCTTCATCTCCCACTACAGACTGGACAATTGGGCGAGAGATGATCCTGTGTTTGTGAGGGTGTTGTTTTCTTCTATTGCATGACAGTCCCACCTCCTATGGTTAGTAGCTCACTAGTTTCCCATTTGTGTGAGTCACAGAGACCACAAAGAAGAAGAACAGGTTATTTAAATGTAACTATGGTTCTTTCAGTGGTCGTCTGTGAACTCACACAACCCTGCCCATCCTCCCCCCTTTGTCTCCTGCTGTTGCTCTCAGTCCTGTGGCTGCTGCCTTTAGGTGACCATGGAACTGAGGGTTTTGGTGGGAATGTAGCTATATAGCCTCAGGGGATGGGAGTGGGGTTCCTGCCAGAAACTTTTCAGCAGGCTCTAGAAGGTTCCAAACAGCATGCTAGGCAGGTGCAGGTGACCTCATTTCTGTGAGTTCACAGATGATCACTTGAAGAACCACAGTTACAGGTAAGCAATCTGTACTTTGTGACCCTCTCTGCAGGCCAGCAGAATTTCTAATCTCAAATTGCAATATTGCTGGGTTGCCATCCAGTCTCTGTCTTCATGGCAACTTCCACCCTGCCTGTGGTGCTGATGGCACCACTTTGCTTTCCTTCCACCTACGCTTAAGGGGGAAATGGACAAGAGGTGGGAGATAGTTTTGGTTGACCAAAACAAGAGCAGGGGAAAGTCAACTGCTGCAGCAGGACTACGATGCTATGGCACATATCATGCCATATCAAGGGAGTGGGTAGGAAGGAAACCTCAAAGTCAGAAGATGAATGTAATGCACAAAACTGGAAACCAGCATTCATGATGCAAGACAAATGGTTTCTAGTAGACTGCAAAAGGCTTTATATTAATATTTCCATCCTTCAAATTGACCTCAGAACCAACTGCACTCTGAAGTGCTTCAACAGTCCACCCCTCCCCTCACATCCCATGTGTTATGTTATGTGTTATGGTTTTGGAGGATTACTTTCTCCTTGGTTTTCACCTGCACACATAGAGGTTTATCACGTGAGGCAAGTGAACCAGGATAAGAGGGTCTTTGGCTGGGATTTATCCCATTACCTCAGTGCTCTTCTGGTGTTCTCCTGGTGGGACACCATTTGGAAAGCATTTCTTTTACAAAGGAAGTCACTGAAGGATTATCTTGTGTTAATCAAAGAAACACTGTTCGAATAGTCTCCCATAAGAGAAATGACACCATGTAGTAAGTCCCAACCAAAGACACTATTACCTTGCTGTATTTGTGGCTTATCTGCCTCATATGTTAAAGGCCTGAGAGAGACAGAAATGCGTTACATTACAAAAATATGGAAGAGTTTTTCTAGAGGACCTCTGAGAGTCTACTTGACTCTATGAAGTTCAGTCCCACCAACTTGGAGCTTCAGGTCTACTCTTCAAGGCAGAGGAGCAGGGCCAGAGGAGCATCTGGGCAACCCTGGCTCCTCAGTCCCTTCCCAAGGCAGGCTCCATGCCTGCTATTCTGGATTCCAGGGCCTTGAGGGTTTACATGGTCACTTGAGAGACAAGGCAGTTCTGAGCCTAACTAATGCTGCTGGTATGGTTGGTGCAGCCCATTGCCTTTCTGGACCTGGCCACAGGCGAACATGCTTCTGGGTCACTCCTGCCATAGCTGGGATTCTGGGGAGGAAGGAGAGGGCATCTGAGCAGTCCTGCTTTTCATCAGTGTGGACCCACTTCCTGAATTCTGGTTCCCTTGTGGCAGCCCAATGACCACTAGGCCAGTCATCCCTTCTCTGCTCTAAGAGATTGTCCCCTTTAATGTCTCTTTTGCAGAGAGTCAGGAAGGGATGTCCATTCCTCTGCTGTATTGACAGAACCAGCAAAAAATTTCCCTGTTTCCTCTGATGCAAACTTCCTCCAGCCCCCCATTTCCTTCCAGGGTTGCTCCTTCACCACCATCTACAGGTCTCTGCCAATAAATACCATATTCCATCTCCAAAGAGAGACAGAACATCTTCATAAAACAGAGCCATTCTGAACAGGAGAAGGAAAAGGTGGTAGAGAGAGAAAAAGAAGAGGAAGAGAAAAAAGAAAAGGGAAGAGCAATGCTTTAGTCTTCACTGCCTTTTCATAATATTGAGTCTCTCAGAAGAGGAGTTGTGGTGGGTTGCTCCACACCCCAACCAACCAAAAATCAAGGAAAACATAAAAGAGAAGTTTCTAGTTTGGGTCAACTTTTCTCATTTTCTGGCTTGTTTGATGCCTGGCACTTGTTAAGTTATCCATCAATGCTAGGTGCCTCTGAAGGGGAATGCTTCTCCAAACTGGGGGGAAATTGGCTGAGATTCACACGCTGTGGGCTCTTTTAATTTGAATATACCAGCCTGACTGTTTGCTTGATTAATTTACATGTCTGTATTCAGGTAAAATGTAAATAGAGCAGGAATTTGCTATTCTGCCTTCAGTCTCTGCGCACATATAACACATACCATATAACACAATTGTTTCTGTCCATTGTCTTTGGAAAAAAACTGAAATCCTGCAGGACTGGCCTAGTGGTTCAGAAAAGAAAGGGGCAGAATAGTAGGTGCATGTCTGTCTCCTATTTTTTCCAAAAGGCAAGAGATCTTTGACCCTGTCACTGCATTAGCTCAGCTTTGTTGGGATGGTGGGGGGCAAACTGGAGTGGAGAAACCCTGAAGGAAACGGATGGGGTCTTAAATCTTTCTGCAGTAATTACAGTTCCAATGAGAAATTCCACCCACAGTCCAGCATCTGTATCTGCAGACTTCCATTGGCTTGTATATGACTGAAGACAAGCGTCTAGAACAGTGGTTCTCAACCTTCCTAATGCCGTGACCCCTTAATACAGTTCCTCATGTTGTGGTGACCATAAAATTATTTTTGTTATTTATTTATTATTTAGTTAGTTAGTTAGTTAGTTATTTCCAACATCGAACAGATTGGAAACACTGCCCTAAATCACTGCTCTGGATAGACTTCTAATGCCTAAAAACTGGTAACCCTCCCCCTTTTTTTCAAGCACAGAAAGTGTCCATCAATGCCAGAATTAAGGCAGTAGTTCTAGTTCTGAATGTTAGGTTTCCACAGTTCAAAAAGCCAGTCACTCCCAAAGGCAACGCCAAAACAGCCCACATTTTACACGAGGCGCAGGGAGGAAAGGACAGGGAGAGAGGAAAGATGGCGGCGGCATAAGCAGACGCATTTTGTTTCACTCCCACCCTCCCTCCCTCCTTTAAAGGGAGCACGGTTGCTCAGATGCTCTCACTCCCACATCACACGGGTGCCCCTTCCTTCCTCCTTTCGTCCCTCTCAGGGCTCAGGAGTGGGGTGCAATACCCACTGTAGCCCCTCGACCACGCTACACCTGTGAACCCCTCTCGGTCTTCCCACCTCTGCCCCCCCACCCAGCAGGGAAAGACAGGGAGACATCCCCACATGCCTCCTCTCACCTCCTGCCAACGTGGGGTCTCCTCTCGCCACCTCCGCCCCCCCACCCAGCAGGGAAAGATGGGGAAACACCCAGCATGCCTCCTCTCCCCTCCTCCCAGCGCGGGGTCTCAGAAACAGTGCTCCCATTGGCTGAGAGACCACCTTCTTTCAAAAGGGGGCGGGGTGGGATAGAGGAGAGGTGACCCCTGTGAAATGGTCATTCAACCTCCAAAGGGGTCGCGACCCACAGGTTGAGAACCGCTGGTCTAGAATCTCCACAGATGGAGGAAACCAAGGGATGGAGGATCAAAGAAGTGGGCCATGGAGGATCTCAGCACTTTCATCCCCAATACCACTTGGTAGAGGCGGAACAATGATTTTTTTTTCCTGCTGGGCTATGTAATGCATTGTTGGGCCACGAATTTTGATTCCCAGACCACAGCTACACTGCTGAGCACCTCATAGTGAGTGGTAAGATGGGAAGGGGAGGTAGGAAAAGGAATTGCCCAGTCAGGGATTAGAAAGACTCTTCTCCCTTACTCACAAGGTGGACGACATCTGCAGGGAACATCTGACAGAATTCCTCTTCAGTGCAGGCTCCCTGTGTCTCCAGAGCTCAGAAATGGAAGGAACGTAGGCCACAAAATGTAGATAAGGTCAAGGTCTAGCAGCTCTCCCTCTATCCTGTCTCCAACTGTGATCAGACGGAAGCTCTGGGAAGCCCATAGGAGGCCCAGAAGGTCATCCATCTTCTCCAGTAAAGAATTGGCTGCCACAGGAATGGAGGTGGTGGGGATAGGGTGAAGGGAAGGTCTTGGGGAGTTGCTGCCAGTCTAAATCAGCTCCCCTGGGCTCAATGGGCAACTGCCTTAAGTCTGGAAAAGGCCAGATGTGGTTCCCAGGAACTCTGGGCCTTTGTGGGCCAATGGTAAGTCAACCATAGGGAGCATCCAGATTTTGTTGTTTCTAGTCATGTTCATTCTCTACAAGCTGGAGAGCACCTGTTGCTTCCAGGCCCCTCCCCACAAGTTCCCTTCTTGCAAAGGAATTTTCTTGATGCCCATCTTAGCAGTCTCTTGGTTTCCCTGTCTTAAGATGAGAATGGGAGGCTTGACCCTCTTTCCCCCATGGGTGCTGCCTTCCCCCTCCCCTCCTGGGAACTGTCACCATTTACTGCTCCCATTTTACACTGCCTTTTCCTGCTGTTCCTTTGCACACCTTTCATAGCAAGCTACCCTTCCTTCTCTGCCTCACTCTTTATGCTGAGTTGCATCTGATGAGCTTTCCAACTCCCTTGTACCTCAGGAGGAAATGGGAGCCCCACCATTTCATTCTTTTCATCACAACTGTCTTATTCAGAAGACAATACTATGGATGACATCAGCACCCTGGAGGACAAGGAGTGGGACCTTTTCTCTATTTCTTTTATTTTTTCCTTTTATTATAAATCTCATGTTTAGCATATATTAATATATACTCTATTACAGTGTTATTACAAAGAAAAAAAATGCTTTTTCAACTTTTCCAGTCCCCTACCCCTCATATGGCTGACAGAGGATCCAGACCTCATTTGTATCAAAAAGCGTTTTCAGAGATATGGGATATAATCTTAATCAAATTTATCACATCGTCATACCCTTTCTCTAGTTTAGCCAGGCACTTTCTTTTCCACTGGGAGGGACGACTTTTGCCCCCACTCTGTGATTTCCACTTCCCACCTTGATCCCACAAAGCCAGCAAAATCTACAAATACCCACTACAGACCTGGTTAGTTATCAATGGTGAATTAACAGAAAGATTTAAAATAGAGAAAGAGACAAGACAGGGTTGCCCTTTATCACCACTGTTGTTTATTCTAGTATTGGAAATTCTGCTGAGAAACATTAGAAGCAAAAATCATCTGCAAGGAACAAAAATTGGCAAAGAAGAGTTTAAAATCAAAGCATTTGCCGATGATGTGGTGATTTTTTTTATTTATTTTTTGGGGGGAGGGATCCAGTTCCTAGAATCGAGGTTCTCAGCGAAGCTCTTAATAAATTTGGATATGTAGCAGGTTTAAAATTAATAAGCTCAAGATCCAGATTCTGACTAAGAATATTAATGGGAAAGAAAAAGAGCTCCTTGAAAGGAAATCAGGCTTATGCTGTACCAATAAAGTTAAATATTTAGGCACTGAAGTGTTGGCCCACAATAACTGTCTATTTCAAAATAATTATTTGAAAGTATGGAAATCAATCCAGAGAGAGAGAGAGAGAGAGAGAGAGAGAGATCTGGCAATCCTTAAACCTTTCTCTTCTAGGTACAATTTCGGTAATCAAAATGAATGTCTTGCCAAAAATTCTATATCTATTTCAGACAATTCCAATAAAGATATCGAAAACTTGGTTCATTCAAAGTAGAAAAGACATTTCTAAATTCATATGGAGGGGCAAGAAACCAAGAATAAACATTAGACTGATGATTGATACTAGAAACAGTGGGGGGTTTGGAGTTCTGGATTTAAATTTGTATTACAATGCTGCCTGTCTTGTCTGGATGAAACCCTGGATTCTATTAAACAATCTCAAACTATTATAATTGGAAGGACATGACCTTCATTTTGGATGGCATGCCTTTCTGTGTTGTAACAAAGCTAGGGTCCAGAAATCATTTACAAACCATGTTATCTGCAAGGCTCTGTACAAGATATGGGGAAAATCCAGATTAGTGCTGTGTAGTAAAATGCCCTCCTAGTTCTCTCCACTACAAGCACTCTCTATTAAAGAACTGTGGAGACATGGCATGTGGTTAACTTACCAGGACCTGTTGATATGACAAAGAGATACATATCAGCTAAAAGATAGGCAGCAGTTACTGAAAGAAGGATTTGATATTCAGTGGTTTCCGTATGGGTCCAGTACAGACCTAATGCTAAACATCTCCCAGGTCTTCCATTATCAGTTGATGTGATGATGTAGGATTGCACAATCTCTCCTTCTTCCTCCAATCCTTACCTACACAAATTTCTTTCTCTTTTTCGTTAACACTAACATGTCTTGGTCAACATTAATAATGTTTCAGCACAGAGCTTAAAAATAATGTGTTACTTGGAGGAAGGAGTAATGTAGGTATAACAACATTCTTTGTCTAAAACAACACATCAGCACTGCTACCACTGGCATAAACTCTTGCCTTACAGGACCTCACAGTCCCACTGCCATGGAAAGGTAGTGCCATAGTGGGAACAGTATTCCCATTATTTTTCTCAGTTTAGCAAGTAACACTTACTTATTGCTTCTAAAATATTGCTGGGAGGGTTCATTGGGGGGATTTTTTTTGCCATGTTTTAAATTGCATTAAAAAAAACAATAATAAGTTCAAAAATAACTGAAATGTAACATGTTGCTGATATGCCATTCAGGGAATACTGTTGAATCATTTTAAAACATCAGTTTCTGTCCTGTTCCAATGTATATTCTATATTCTTGCTGCTTGCATTTCGTAACATTTCATCCCACTTTCCCCCTCTAGATTATCATCTCCAAACATTCATCTTGCTTCCACTATGTACATCTATCAAGTATCTATACCCTCCAACAATTGTTTCCAGCAATGAGGGTGGGAGGGGGAAGAAGTGGAGCTTTGCAACCTTTGCCAGCTCTAACCCTTTCTCGATCCCTCCACCCTTCTTCTATCAGTCACAAATCCATGCCTTCACCAACCACTCCTTCCCACATCCACAAGGGATACAGTCTCTTTCCATTTATTGTTTTGGGTTAGAAAACATCAGTGTGCCCTGTATATTATCTTTCACAGCTTACTTCCAATGGAGAACACACCAAACAATATCAAATAAGCCATCTCAACAATCTCTTTGGCGGGCAGTAAGTATACCACCACATTTTACTGAGCAGTAAAACACCACCAAGATAGGAAACAAAGTTGAATAGTTAACATGTCTTATTTTAAAAAAAGTAGTATCTTGATCCAGGACAACTGGTAAACAGCTAAAGCTTCTTGAAGAGACCAAGGTGGGAAGCAAGAGGAAGCTGAGGTAGAGACAGTAGGAGGAGGAAGGTATCAGAATCACTTGGCCAAGCTTTATTGGATAAAATCAGGGGGAGGAAGAATGATATGGAAAGTGATGTCTGATGGTTCTTCAGGCCTTTTGATGTTCCTTCTGCCCCTCCTGCAAGTCTTTTGCTGCATTTAGAGAGCTGCATCTTGTTGCCTGGCATCAGGAAATTACCTCATGGAAGATAGGATAGAAAAGGGAAAAAAACATTGCTCCACATTTTCAAACAAGCTCTCTGTGTTTTGCATGAAATGTTGGTTTGGTTTTGGATTTTCAGAAACTGATATGAGGAATTAGTATTCCTTATGCAAGTAGTTACTCCAAAAGCGGTAACTTACTACACTTTGTTTACACGTATTTTGAACTTGCTGACAGAAAGGTTAAATTTGATAGGATGTCATCTTGAATTAATTTAAAGCATGCCACACTAGTAAACAAGTACACAAGAAACATCTTTGAAATATCAAGCATATTATTGTATGATATTCAGGACAATTTATCAAGGGCGAAATTCTCATAGTTCAGGGCTGTTTGCTACAGAGAAGACCCAGGCTTGGACTTCCTCCCCATTATTTTTTCCATCTTAATGCAATTATGTGAAACTCTAAATAAGATTGGTAGTGGGGGAATGGGTACTATTTTAATATTTTCCCTCATCCCATTTTCCTAATCTGTAACAGCTCTTCCTCCAAAATTGCTGTAAATCCCCAAATAGTATTTTTCCCCAGCAGATTTAGCAATAACTTTGGGGTGTAGCTTAAACTGGGAAAGCAGCACTGACAGAAAGTGTTGAACTGCCTTTGTCTTTGTCCAGCTGCTTCAATCAAAGGTAGATCCTCTGTATCTACTTTAATATAACACTTAAAATGTCAGGAGATCCATCATGGATCTCTTCTGTAATTGTTTGGCCTTGGATGATTCATGCCTGTAAGCAAATTTTTGGCAGAAACTGGAAGGATCTTTTCCCACAGTTGAAACAACAAGAAAATCAGTCTAATGTATGTTTATATACAGAATCAGAGCACCTGCTATATTCTAAACCTTTATTTTCCTGATTTGTGGTTTCATTCCCTAGTCATGCAGGATTGAGAGAAAGAGAGAGAGAGAGAAAGTTAAACAGAAAAGGGCAGGCAAAGTACAGCTTAATAGTGCTGCTGGATACTAACAAGACATTATTTGATGTAACCCCAATCAATCACAATGAAATAATTCAGGTACAGATCAAATACCCTACATTACTGCTAGCGATTGAGACATAGCCCTCCCACCTCACCCCAAAATAGAAACAGTAGTTCACAGTATGAAACAAACAAACAAACAAACAAACTTTATCTCTGTTTCCTAAAAACATATAGAATAATGAACACTTACACAAATCCATGTGTTTAGGTTAGTCATACTTTGGCTGCCGCAGATAGCCTTGCTTCATAATAAATGTCTACATATAGGTCTGTTTCATTAGCTTTAAAAGATGTCAGGATTATGAAAGAGGTGTTGAGTGTGTCCTTCCAATTTTGAACATTCAGTCAAGGATATATTTATTAAATAAAGTTCTGCTTCCTTTAGACCTTGAAACGGCCAAATTGTAGCACAACTCCACTTGGAATACATACACTTTTATGAGCCAAATATAAAATGCTGTGTAAAACACCACTCTGCACACTGAACTCTTTCACAGCTCCTTGGTCCTTTCATAGTTGAGCACTGATCTATTCTGAGAAAGGAGGCAGAGTGCATGTAGGAGATTTCATGTTCTGTCTCTAGCACTGCCAACTGGAAAAGGCCTCAGCATAGTTTGAAAAGGGAGGGAAGCCCTTGGAAACCTACTTGCCATCAGCAAGGGCAGTTACAAGCTAGATAGACATGACTCCATATAAGGCAGCTTCATATGTCTTCAGGAAATCTAGGTAGCATTTCCCTTGACATCAGAGGCAACTATGCTTCTTGATACCTCAAGAGTGGGGAACCAGTGGCACTCCAGATGTTAGACTACAGTGCCTACTATCATGAGAGTTGAACTCAACAACATCTGGAAGGCCGTAGGTTCTGTACTCATGCCCTGTTTAGTTATTCCAGGCAAGTAGAATGAATACACTTATGCCGGGGGAAATATTGCAGCACAAACGTACTTACCTTTGCATATTTATTTCAACATCTCATGGTTGCCAGGTCAAGAGCACACCCTGAAATTTTCTGTTGGACTCTACTCATGTCATTAAGTAAATCTTTCCCAACCTTAGATACACACAAAACACCCCCAGCTGTGTTATAGAACATGGTGATGGAATTTGTAATGCAAGAAATTAAACTCTTCCAAGCTAGTATAGCTAATACATTACAAGTGTGGTGTGCTGGCAGCTCCTCCATATCTGGATCTGGATCTCATATTTCACCTGTAATGCTTTATTAACAGAAACACATGAAATAGATGGAATATACTGGAAATCTTTATGCAAGCTCCAATAGCGTGTGAGATTCTATCATTTACACCAGACATTCCATCCAGCTTGTGTCCTGTGCTGAGAGTAAGGCAGGCTAGCTCCCTTGAGTTCTAAACTAGGAGAAAACTGGAATACAAATTAAACAAACAAAGGAACAAACCACTAGGGTGGTCAGTACATGAGAGAGGGCTTTACAGCAGCACCCTGAAGCTGTTATCCTGTTAGTAGCATACACAAGCATCAGTCTACCTTACAGCTGTGTTTATAGTTTTTTTGTTGTTGCAGAGGTTGGTGTTCCCTTCATCCCTTCACAGTGACCAAACAACCTGCCCATGGCCTTTCTGTGGCTGGTGGTAGGGGAGGATCAGAGAAGTGTCTAGCTTGCCCATAGTCACATATGAAATGTTTGCATCGTTTGTTGAGCCCTCTGGGGGATCCCAGTGGACTGTAAAGGATGAAGGAGTCATTTTGCATCTGTCTATAAAGATATAGCCAGAGGCTTCTTCAATGTCCCCAGAAAGGCTTTGGCTCAACTGTTTGGTCCAGGGATATTGAACCATTCAGCTTCACATGCAGAACTACTAAACTATGTCATGCCATTAAGGATTCTGGTCTATGCATAAACTTCCTCTATAGAATGGCCCTTCTCACACTGCATTTTCCATGCGAAAGGGTGCCTGGAGCATTGCGCGATTGTGAGGAGCAATCTGCATGACACACTCACAATTGTGCGATGCTCCAGGGGTCGGCAGGCGCTCATCGCACACCTTTTCATTTTCAGCTAGAAGCCGAAAATGGTGCACGATCGTGCATTGCTCCCGGGCCCCGCGCGCACTTACCTGGCGTGCAGAGCCTCCGGAGCTGCACCAGTCACACTTTCTGCCACTTTCTTCCTTCTGTGGAAGGAAGAGGTGAGGTTCTTGGGCAAGCAGGCAGCTCGTGCGGAGCTGAAGCAGCAGGGACACAAGAGCCTCTCACCAGAGGCAGCTTGCGCGATCCCCGCACACCAGAGCTGGAAGAAGGTAAGGTGCGGAAAGGGCCAATGTCAGGGCAGCTACATCCTTTCTGACCATCCCACAGGTAGCCTGTGTTATTTCATCATGCCTTTGGCTTTTGAAACTGTTATTAATCAGTTTTTAAATAATGCTTTATCCCTGTTTTGTTATTGTCTTGCCATTTTATTGTATATTGCTTTGGAAACCTTGGTGGGCAGAAAAGGAACGTATAAATATGATTGATTGATTGATTGATTGATTGATTTCTCTGCATTCTAATCTGCTATATTCCAGGCAGAGGGATATCAGAAGCTGAAACAGAGCACTTTCACCAGAGAATAATTGAGAATCTGAACTGTCTAATATTAACATCTGATCCAAAACATGAGGCACTTCCAATTGCTTTTACTTTAGGAAGGACCTGCAATTTTCTAGATAATTTCCTGCAAGACAACTAGGCCATGGAGGAGGGGTTTAAAAAAAACCAGTTGCTAAACTTACCAACTTCTGTGATAAGAGAGTTGGTGGATGGGTGGTGGAGGCTAAAGAAAGAAAGATTTATACAGAAAATACATTCTTTTGGGAACTAGGATTCTATTAAAAAATAAAAGTTTATATGGATTCCCTGAGGAAAATCCATCCATCTATCACCTGCCTGCCTGCCTGCCTGCCTGCCTGCCTATATCTATCTATCTATCTATCTATCTATCTATCTATCTATCTATCTATCTATCTATCTATCTCAGATACTGAGAAATACTATAGGTCATATGTATAGGAACTGCTCCTTTACTTTAAGAAGTTGTTACTCCAAAATGTGGGTGACGCAGGGGTCCACTTGCAATGCCAGTACCTCCATGTGACAATGGGGAATTAATTAGCTCAATTAGGAGGCTGCAAGGGTGAGGATAACTTAAACAGATCTTCCACCAATGTTTATGAGGTCCTCACAGGAAAGAATGAGCCAGAGATTCCAAATAAGCTAAAATGAGTTTATTAAAGAGTTCAGTCACACACACAAAAGATCCAAACACTCATGTATTTGTACAAGTGTACAAGAGCTAACTAACGAAAAAGGGAGGAAAATTGTCGATAGAAGAGCTTTTAGGGAATGGGTGATAATTACTGATCCGGAGAACAGCGAAGAAAGCATCAATGTGGCTTAGACTTCCACCTAAGGACAGTACTTGTTTGAGATTCAGAGCAATAACATGGTATTTAGCAAGCAAGATATTTATCTAGCTGCTCAAAATGGAGAGATTTTAAACCCAAAATCTTTCTGGGGGGCATCAGTGTGAATGGCTCTCTGGCCAAGCAAACAATGGAGGTTGCAACATGGACAACATGGTCTGGACAGAGTAAATGGTCTTAGGTGACAAAGAGTTAATGGCTTTCGTAATAGCTCTGTAATGGTGTACAGGTGAAGGAATAATGCAGTAAAACATCCAGATGCTAGTAAGAATGGCTGAAACAGTCAGTGTTTTGGTGACAACTTCCTGTCACTATTATGTGGTATCAGACATGTTATAGCTTCAGCTTAAGCCTATTTTCTCTGGAGCTACCTGATCATTAGCCCAACAATGGCCTTGCCTATGCCTAGAGGGGATCTTCTGACCTACTTTGCCATGCATATTTTAAGCCAGCAATTTTTTTCTGCCCAGCCTGGCCTTATAGTCACATCAAGATCCAGTGCCAATTAATACCCTTTGCCAATTAAGTCATATTTTACCAATTAAACCATATCAAGTTTAGGGGGTGTGCGGGCCTGTAACAATGTTGCATTTTAAAATTTAAAATGTATCTGATAATTTTTTTATAGTTTTTTAAAATAAATAAAACATAAGAATAATAAAAATTGTAGCATCAGATATAGAACAACAAAGTAGCAGCTTCACCCTGTGTCCCAAATAATATGAAGAATAAAGACATTTTAGCTTCAGTTTTCATAATTCTTAGGTGTAAATGGAGATGAGAATTATATTACAAGCTGTTAGAAAAAAAAACTTTCTTGGAAAAGTTAGTATGTGGCTGCTTTCTCTCCCTTCCACTTCCATCCCAGCTTCTTTAGACAAGCTGGTGGTATAAAGACAGATATGTGAATAATTGACATTCATAACTCATGTTAAGGGGAAAGCATATTCCCTATGATCAATTTATTTTTCTTTGCTATATCATGATTTCCTCAGAGATACATGTGTTGCAATTCAACTTTCAAATTAAGTTTGTGACAAATAACAAAGCAAAGAAAATGCAAAATAAAGAGTGGAGAAAAATCATGTGCTATGATAATCATATATCTTTTACCACTTGTGAGCCCCTCTTCTAAAAACACGATGAAAGTATTATCTACTTTGACCTTGAATCAGTGTGGATCACCACACATTAAAGGGTGAGATAGATGTTTGCTGAGTTTACATCACACTCCTTAGTCATAGATGGAAATGAGATAGGACATTTTTGTGCTCTAAAGGGTTATTCATTCATGGAATGTTGTGCTTGTTTTCTCAAAATCCAGACAAAACACTCTTTTTGCCAATTTGTTTGGCCTCAGTTCCCCACATTCAGTGTGCCATGATAAGCCCAACAGTTCAAGACAAAGTAGGTTGAAATGATGCCATTACTTGTGTGTTTTGTGCAGCCACAAAACGTTACCTTCAGGAATATGTGACTGATGTCACATGCGGTAATGAAGTGATTGTAGGTGTCTCCTTCCTTCCTAACACGAACAATTTATTGAGGTCTATTTTGGTTGGACAAAAACATGACAGCTCTGGCATTCTGGCCTTCATGTAATCCACAACTCATTCTACCTGTGACCTTTACCATCAGGGTTAAAAAATGCTTAAAGCCAAGGATGGAATAAGAAGCAAAAGAAACAGGTTTTGAAGATAATTAATCAATGTTCAAATCTGGGGGTTTTCAATAGTATGGGCATGCAGAATAACACTACCTCCTATTTTGAAATATTAAATGTAAATGCACCACAGCATGGTAGCAGTGGGAGAAGGAGTTAGTGTCATAAAGTCTCCACACGCAAAAATGTTAAAAATCATACGGAAGAAGAAAAGTTATTTTTAACATATTTGACTGATGAAGAAGCCAGTGAAGCTTTGAAAGCTTCCACAATATATTTTGCGCATTTTAATTGACCCAATGAAGGTATCACACTTTTGTGGATTTGGTTGTATTTTGCTGCTAGGGCAACACAGCTATCCCCAAACAAAGGCCATTTCTGCACGAGACTGTTCTATGCTATTATTCCACTTTCAACATCTTATGGAATCCTGGGGCCCCTCCTTAGACTGCAAACCCTAGGATTTCATAGGATGTTGAAAGTGGAATAATAGCACTAGAACAGTCTAGTGTGGAAATGTCCAAAGTCTTCACACTTCACACACAGACACACCACCACCATTATTCTCACTTCAGGGTGGTCTGATTGAATGATCAGAGGAACTCTGGACTGACAGCACACTGAGGGTGGTCTTTACAGTAATGTTTTCTCCATGAGGTTGCTCAGTCATCTTTAATTCCCATATTTAGTCCCTTCACCACTATTTGATTACTACCTTTTCATTTCTTTCTTCCAGGAACTTATTCACCTCTGTGTAGAAAGGCAGCAGAGGTGGGGAGAGGTCTTATGCTGTCCAAAGGGGTCGAACTAGTTTGGGGGTTGAAAAAAAAAATTCCTGAGCTGTGAGGAGCATCAATAATGGGACCACATCTCCGTCGATAGGAATCACAATTGCAGAAAGAAATTGCATTCCCAGTAAATTGTGTGTAATACCACACTAAATACCCTACATCTAGTTTTCCACCATGGTAAAACTCTTGACTTTGTTCAGACTGTCTTTAATCTACTTGCTATAGACATTTCACATGCAACATTTCTAGGACTTCATTTTCATTATTTTGCTGATAAACAATGATACACATGCAGTACTAGAATATTTTAATCCTCATGTATTAGGATGGGACATTTGAGCAGAATCCACATGGAACTAGGCCAGAGGGGCTGTCACAGCTAGGGATGTAATTCTTTGCTGATTTGTAGAATAGCTTGGGTTTGATCCTCTTGCCATTATGAAAATAAGTCTGGCTTAATCCCTTTTACTCATAACTCCGGACTTGGACAGCTTGCATTAATTGATCATAAAAGTACATTGTCATTGTACAGAACTTTCCTGGTTTTGGTGATCCTTGTATGGGTTTCTTCTAATGACAAGAACATTAGAAATCCTCTATATTCTACTTAGATGAAAGTCTACCAGGTTTCAGTAGTGGTTACTCACAGGCACAGAAATTGAGAGTTTATCATAAAGCAAAATCTACATCTTCATGTAAGCCCAGGAAGACAGAGCCAGTTGGCCTCTCCCTAAACTGCAAACCCCAGGATTCCATAGGATGTTGAAAGTGGAATAATAGTGCTATAACAGACTTTCAAGTATGGAAATGACCAGAAATAAAGAAAATCATAACAGGCACACATTCTTACCTCAGGATATACAGTAGAAGTGTACGGGGATGGAGGTACAGGAAGCTGGAATACCAGCCAAAGTTTTCTGGTGACTGAAGTGAACCCTGCAAGATTTCATCCAGCTGAAAAAAAAAATAAGTAGCTGTGCTTTCAGGCCTCAAACATTTTTACAGCTAAAGAAAATATATAGGACAATAACAAAGGCAGTTTTGAATCTGCTGCCTGCTTTGCTTACCTTGTGCACCTCAAGAGAATTGATTTTGAATACAAAGGCCAGTTGCTGCCACACTCTTCCACCCTTTCACTTAACAATAAAAACAGAAAAGCCCAATCAATTCATTTGCCATTGTTCTAGCCCAGAGAGTTTCAGTGAAAATAAACACCTGGCTTTTAATGAGAATTTTAGAATTTGTCTTCAAGGTGACTATATTAGAATAGCTTTAAGGTCATTCCAGGAAGAAAACAGTTGATGGATGCGAAGTAATAAAAAAGACAAGCTTTGATTTGAAATCTTAGAATAACTCAAATGTCCATTCTTTAATTATTTTTGTCAAAACATAAATTAGATGGCAATCAGTTAACACGAATATTGTAAAGCCATATGAAAAACGGAGAACTTTGTTTTCCCCCTTTAAGGGTATAGCAGCATTACATTTTCCAATAAACTACCATATGAGGGTTGTAGAAAATTTATGACTACAAGTGCCCTAGTCATTCTTAGCTTTATTCTCATTTATTAAACATTTAATTTCTGCTGAGGGAAAATAAAGAAAATAGGGTGTGTTTAAACAAAATTAATTGTGTGAATTTTTATCTTAAGAGGATAACACTAAATACGTCACTAAAATTCTCTAGAGGATATTACTCTTTTTCTTGTTTTGCCATCAAATGGCACTTTAAAAATATTTTGAATACCGCAAATGTCTTCTGCAATTAATTGTTAGCTCATTGAATAAAATAGCTGTGGAAATTGACAAAAATTCTGAAGGAGTGAATTATCTGGTGCCTTTCCCTGAAAAATGGTGCAGAAAAGCTGGATAAAATAAAGCACTGAGGTAAGAGAGTTTTGAATAATAAAACATTTCCAATGACCCTATATTTTACAAATGACTTTCCAGACTATTCCTCTGAAGAGACCTATTTCAAAGATTTCTGACTGGATTATGTGCTACTTATGAAATGCCACTAGCAGCACTGACCTTAGCGGGACAATTTCTCAGAGTTATGTCCACTAACTTTAGTGGAGTATGTGAGAGAGTGATTCTCTCTGCTTGCTGCAATGTTGGAAACATTAAAGATTTAACCTTAAGCAGCACACTCAGTGCTGGCAGATGTCCCAAGCTTTGTGAGTAGACCTGATTCTAGTAGGGCTGTTCAAATACCCTACTATCTGAACTGATGTGTTTTGACAAAAATAAAGAAAGGACATTTGAGTTATTCTAAGATTTCAAACCAAAGCTTGTCTCTTTTATTACTTCTCATCCATCAACTCTTTTCTTCCTGGAATGACCTTAAAGCTGCTGTTCCTAGAATATTGTGGTAGTGCCCATGAGGTCTAGAATTCTTTCTGGGAAGACTGGGAAGCCTCATCCCTTCTGCTACTCATAACAAGTACTGGGGAGGATCTGCCCAAGCTACTTGGAAGAAACAGCAGGTGGCCTTACCTAGAATGTATTGTTACCCTGGAAATTGGGCGTCCCGGGAGGGGCACCCAAATACCAAACAAACCTAGCAAAGATGGGGAAATTAGCTGGAGCACTCTCTTGGCTAACGAGAGGCAGGGCAACACAGCGGGATCTTTTATCCTATGTATACCGGTTCAGGTCAGTGAGGACTCAAGCAGTTTCAAAATACTAACAGTATTTATTAAACACAAAATAATAAAAACACAAGCACACTCCTAACCAGAAAAGGAAAGAAAGAGAATTTGGGGAATGGGCAATACACCACCTGTCCGAAATCCTGGAGACACCAATTGAAGAGGAGGAAACCCAGCGTGGAGACCGAGGAGAACCTGCTGGACCAAGCGGCAGCAAGGCGAGGAAAAGTGATTTCAGCAAGTGATTTTCAGCGAGAGTTCCAGTGGAGTTCAGCCAGGTCCAGCGAAGTCCACTGGTTCAAGTGATTTCAGCAAGAGTTTAAGTAATTTCAGCAAAGTCCAGCAAGAGTTCCAGAGAGCTCTCAGAACGGGGGATCTTTTATAGGAGAAAGAACGACCACAGGCTAGTCTGGTCTCTCAGGAGAACAATAAGTTTTGGGCTGGAGACAAAGCCTCCCAAAGGGCGGGATTTACATGATTGAATTATAAGCCGAATTGACAATGGTATAGCTGGTATGTAGATGCGGCTAGCTCGGCCATTAAGTGCCTGGCTTGCCAGGGTGTTCTCTCAGGCAGAGAGTCCTCTTGTTAAGGTGTTTGTGTCAGGAGGTTTCCCCTTGAAGCGGAACTGGCTATATCTGGTACTTTAATGAGAGCACAAGTATCACCCATGTCTAGCTCCGCGCTTGTTCGGCGGGGCCTCACAAACACTTGGCTGGTGGCAGAAGGCTGAATTATGATATCAAAAATGATATCTTTAGTTCACCAAAGACCAGACCAGATTGCGGCGGTTACAGTGTGAGTCTTTCTACTCATGTAGAAGGTGAGAATAATGACCAGACTTTGGTGTCCATGACAAAAACAGCAATGGTGAGAAGCAAGGCTGATAGGAATGACAACTGAATGACTACTGAATTTAGGCTAAGTGGTTTAAGTCTCAATAACCAGCTCCAGGATTGCACTGCAAAATTAACCATCCGTGTTCCAGCACTAAACTCTTATTACTATGGTTATAATCTGTTTCCTGTTACTCACTCAGAGAAATAAACATGAAGAGAAGTTATGCTGAAAATTAATCAAGTAGTACATACATATTGAAAATTCTTTCTTATCTTAAAATTTAATGTTTAAATAATCAATATGATCCATAAGGTAAATTAGACCCTTTTTCCTCATATTTGTAAAATATGTGCTATTATATCCATTAAAGTCAGCCTGACATCAGTACCTGGAAAGATCCTGGAGCGAATCATCAAACAATCAGTTTCTAATTACTTAGAAAACAATGCCGTAATTACGAAAAGTCAACATGGGTTTCTCAAAAATAAGTCATGCCAGACTAATCTTATCTCTTTTTATGATAGAGTTACTTGCTTGATAGATGAAGGGAATGCTGTGGACATAGTATATCTTGATTTCAGTAAGGCCTTTGACAAAGTTCCCCATGACATTCTTGCAAAGAAGCTAGTAAGATGTGGGCTGGACAGGGCTACTGTCAGGTGGATTTGTAACTGGTTGACTGACCGCACCCAAAGGGTGGTCACCAATGGCAGATTCTCATCCTGGAGAGAAGTGACTAGTGGGGTGCCACAGGGTTCTGTCCTGGGCCCGGTGCTGTTCAATATCTTCATTAATGACTTGGATGAAGGAATAGAGGGCACGCTGATCAAATCTGCAGATGACACCAAATTGGGAGGGGTTGCTAATACGCCTGATGACAGGATCAAAATTCAAAAGGACCTGGACAGATTGGAGAGCTGGGCCAAGGCTAACAAAATGAACTTCAACAGAGAGAAATGTAAGGTCCTACATTTAGGCAGAAAAAATGGTATGCAGAAATATAGGATGGGGGACACGTGGCTGGCTAACAGTACGTGTGAAAGGGATCTAGGAGTCTTCATAGACCACAAGCTGAACATGAGTCAGCAGTGTGATGCGGCAGCCAAGAAGGTCAACGCAATTCTTGGTTGCATCAATAGGAGTATGGTGTCTAGATCGAGGGAGGTATTGGTACCACTCTATTCTGCATTGGTTAGACCTCATCTTGAATACTGTGTCCAGTTCTGGGCACCCCAGTTCAAGAAGAATATGGATAAGCTGGAGCAGGTCCAGAGGAGGGCAACCAAAATGGTGAGGGGCCTGGAAGCCATGCCCTATAAGGACAGACTTAGAGAGCTGGGTATGTTTAGTCTGCAGAAGAGAAGGTTGAGAGGGGACATGATGGCCATGTTTAAATATTTGAAGGGATGTCATGTCGAGGAGGGAGTAGGCTTGTTTTCTCCTGCTCTTGAGACCAGGACAAGGAGCAATGGATGCAAGCTGCAGGAGGGGAGATTCCGCCTGAACCTCAGGAGGAATTTCCTGACAGTCAGGGCTGTCCGGCAGTGGAATGTGCTGCCACAGAGTGTGGTGGAGTCTCCATCTTTGGAGATTTTAAGCGGAGGCTGGATGGCCACTTGTCGGGAGTGCTTTGAGGGTTTTTCCTGCATGGCAGGGGGTTGGACTGGATGGCCCTTGTGGTCTCTTCCAACTCTACATTTCTATGATTCTATGATTCTATGAAAGTGATATTTATTTTTAGAAGACTGAATTTGTGTTCTTTGGATAATGAAAACATAATATTGCCAGTCAAAGGTGTAATTTTGGGTCTTGGAAAAAGGAGATTTTATGGCCATTCAAAGCTCAGTTTATAGCTTTCTATACACTACTAGATTTTGATGGTGTGGAGCAAAAAAACAAGTTGTAATTACTTTCCCATTGCAGAATATGTCACTCCAAAATACCTGTCCTTTGTAGAAATGAGGTTTTCATTATTAATGTTCCTTTCTGTATATAATGCATATACTAGATTGCACACATACATAATTCATTTTCTATCACACATAGTAATTGCTCTAAATTTGTTTTATTTCAGTTTTGAAAATAAAGTAGCCCGGTTTCCATCCTGTAAAGAAAAAAAATTAAGGATGATTTTCAAAACCTCTTCAGTTGGATCAGAAACTTTGGTTACGATCCAGCCAAAATTAACAATTTTAACAATCTCATTGTTTTCAGTAGAATTGGAATGCATATGCTTAAATATCTCCCAGTGAAATTAATGAAGTTTTTAAATTGTTCTTTGAGGCTGAATATATCCCCTTGGTTTTTAAAACCATTGTTTCTAAAGAAAATAGGATTTTTTCACCTATGTTGGCAAACAGATTTGTCAGTCTCAAAGAAGCTGAGTCATGTATATATAAGATATATCTGCAGATCTGGCTGGTGGTAAGTTTATTAAAACATACATTATGGCACGATCCCTACCACTATAACAAATTACCAATACTTGAGGATTTAGGTTGGTGAACCATTTGGTCTCATAGATCTATGGTCTCATAGATCTGTCACATCTCTGCAATTCTTGGATTTAAAAAAAAAAATCCAAAATAAGTATAACATTCAGATGCATTGAGATGCATAGAAAATGCATATTTTAGGATACAATGAACATCAAAATGTATATATGTTAAAGAATGATGCAAAGATCTGCATTTCTTACACGTGCACACATGCACTCACACATGCACACATATACAGACACATATATTGTTTTGTTTTAATTGTATGTGTGTGAGAAAGAGATTGATATAGATATAGATACAGCAGCCACTGTACCCTGAAAGCACCAGATCCCATCTGATCTTGGACACTAAGCAGGGTCAGCTCTAGTTAGTACTTGGATGGAAAACCACCAACTCATATCAGCTGCTGTAGGCTATATTTCATAGGGAATTGGCAAAACCACTTCCAAGAATTCCTTGCCTAAAAAAACCCTACGAAATATGTGGCGTTGATTTATTCAGGCTACTTGAAGATGCATGCTCATGTGCACATGAACACACACACACATACTGCAGATTGAAATGGGCAGAACAGAACAGATTTATGAATGAATACATGCAAAACTGACAAACATGGAGAATGAGTGGCTCATTCATTGACATACGAATAAATATTGTTAACGTTTTGGGTCAGATTAGATTTTTTTTTCCAATACAAAACTGCACATGCTTTACACTGCAAACCTGTGCATATTTTATTGTTGCTGATATGTGCATTCATCACAGCTGCCCATTCCTGGTCTGGATGGTGTGAGAACACCATTGAAATGCTCTTTAAACCAGTATATTCTAGGCTCCAGTATCATTATGCCATATCTTATTGCCAAGTAATCACGTTTTTGCAATGATCTCAACCTATTTCCCTCATCAAAACTTCATGAGTTTGATTTTTTTAAAAAAAAAAAAAAGGCAAAGATGATCTCTGTGTCTAGGAACAGAACATGTGTGGCCTTCCATATGTTATTGTACTATAGTTCCCATCAGTTCTCATAATTGGCTGTTCCAACTAGTGCTGTTGGGACTTGAAATTCAAAAACGGAGGGCCATAAGTTACCCAGCACTTCTACATAAATAACACAAATTGGGTTTTACTTGCCTTTCTTCCAAGGAGTGCTAGTGATGTACACAGAGCTATTCTAGTTTATCTATCCTCACAACTTCAAGACAGTAAGGGAACACTGAGATAGATGTTTATTAATTAAATTGGTATTTCAATTTATGTTCCACTATTAAATCAGTACAGTGACAATTTGGTTTTAGGATATTATTATCTCAGACTGTTTGACAACTTATACTTTTATGTGTCTGCGGGGGAGAAGTAAGAAGATTTGGGGAGGGGATACATATTGCTGCTCCTCATCTCTCAGCCTTTTCTTCAGTTCTACCTATCCCCCACATCCGCTCTCAAATATCAATGAGGCCTCAAGCTCAGTGACATTCAAATAAGAACGTAATGAAATATTTAAACAGATGATGAGAACTTTCCTAACTTGGATACAATTTTTAAAAATTAATAGGAGATATAAACCCTCAAAGTACTTGGAATGAGGCAATTTGTCACAAAACAGGGTCACTGAAAACTTTTCCCAGGGTTAAATTTGCACTCCACACATCTTCCTTGGATATCTGAGATATCCAGGCAATAACAGTAACATGCTACTATTTGGACCAACAAGTTGGCATGCAGAGCAAGCTTTTGAGTTGTTTGAAGTTCTTCTTCAGCTGAGACTTTAAAAAAAAAAAGTAATATTAAAGGAAGACAAAACAATTATACAAGATCAACAGAGAATATAATAAACTGAAAATACAACTATGAAGAATGATTTATTGTTACCCTGATTTCTGGGGTCCCTTGGGGGACACCTCAATGTGCTCCATGTGATGGAGAATGGAAACTTGCCAGAGCACAAGCAATAGCAATGTGAGAGGCAGGGTAACCTAGCGGGGTCTTTTTACCCAGTTTTTGGAGGGTCAGGCCAAGCCAAAAACCAAACAAAAATGTCCAATAAATGATTTTATTGAATGAAAATCTCACACAGCAACACAATCACTCACATGTTACCTTGATTTCTGGGGTCCCGTGGGGGACACCTCAATGTGCTCCAAATAATGGGGAATGGGAATTAGCCAGAGCACAAGCTGTAGCACTACAAGAGCCAGAGTAACCTAGCAAGATCTTTTTACCCAATGTTTACGGGGTCAGGCCAAGCCAAAAACCAAGCAGAATTGTCTAATAAATTATTTTATTGGGGGGAATTCACTCATGCATGCACACAATATACACACAATCACACATTCACACAAGAGCTAGCTGAAAGAGAAAGGGAGGAAAAAATTATAGAGAGGCTGAGGGATTTGGGGGGATTTATAATTACCAGTCCAGAAGAGTAGTGAAGAGCAGAAATGTATTCTGGCTTATGTAGGACCTAAGGGCAGTTCTCATTCAGGAGCCAGACAGACAGAGTGACGGGTAGTCCTCCAAGAGACTGCACTGGGTATCCTGAAATCAGGGGTATTTGTACCCTGAAAATGGCTTGTGGCTGTGAAGGTTCCAGATGCAAGACAAAGGGAACTTGTTGTGGAGAATGGGTCTTTTGCCTATTGATGGGCTTAGTGCTTTGATAGACAAAGACATGATGGGTGTTGTAATAGCTGTCTATTGTGGGTGCTGTGAGAAAAGAGGGAAGAATCCAGGTGTACAAGGGATAGATATCTGTCAATCAGTGTCCTGGTGGGCTCCTCACAGTTGGATTCGCTGGAAAATTCCAGCTTCTATTTAAGCCTATTATCCACAGGAATGGTGTATATTTGCCTGACAAATGACTCAGTCTCACCTGGAGGAATTTTGGAGTTGATCTATGCTTCTCACATTTATAGTCAAATTCTTTCCCTCGCTCAGTTTGACCTCTCTGTCACCTCTCAGGCTTGAACTTGATATCAGAGCCAAAAAAATGTGTTGCCAATTACATATGATGCCAATTAGGTATGGTGCCCATCCAAACCATACTGATATTGGGGACCCCCAAAGCGAGGCCTTACACACACACTCACTCAAGACCTATTAAGAAGCAAAAGAGAAGAAATTGCATAGGGGAATATTGAAAGGGTGCAGCTGGGGTGATACTGCACCTTTGTTCTGAAGTCCTTGGTCTGGGAAAAACAGCAGAGAAGTGGGGCTCAGCACGGAGACGGCTGAGGGGATCACTTAACGGAAGGAGAAACAGTCTGCTGGAATGACTGGGAGTGGTCCAAAGAACTGCTCAAAAACTGGGACTATTTGTAGGGGAAAAAGTACCTGGAGGACTAATCCTTTCCCTGGGAGAACAATGAAGTGGGCACGAAACTCCACACTGGTAATTTCCTTTGTGTAATGGGATTGCAAGGTGTTGCCAAAGTCTCAGGATCTTTGGCTGTATTAGTTTGTGGTGTGACTTCATGTAAATGATCCTTGCCTGATGGAATATTTGCTCAACTTGGGGCAGACACGCTAATCCCTTCAAGTCGGCTTCCTGGGGCTGAGGACTCTTTGTTTATTGTGTGTTTACACATCTTGAGGTCTCCTGGGGTGACATGACTGGGGATTTTACTGGCCTGACCTGGTTTTCAGTCTTTTGACCATGCCTGTCTATGTGCCCATCTGGTGACCTCTCAGGCATATTGAATCATATTTTAATATCAAAATTGTAGACCCCGGGATAGGGTTTCTCCAGTGGAGTAACATTATGAAGGCAATCAAGTATCCAGATAGGTATACTTGCAGACTTGACTTTTATATACCAGTTGTTGGAGAGTTGAAAGGATTAACATCTTCAGTACATTGAATAACAGAGGGTAGGCATTGTCTTTCCAGTGCTACAATGTATGTCTTTTAGTCACTGAAACAGCCTGAAGAAATTATTTTTACTGACCAGAAATTATTTCCCAAGATACAGGACGATAGTCCAAGAGCACATGTGAATCTGCAGAATTTAAAGCTTGCTTCCCCCACCCTCCAAAAAAACATATTGAGGCAATTAAGGATCTTTCCCCAGTGGTTTAAGATGGAATGGAGAGGATGTTAAGTACACTTTATTAGATTAGGTCACACCTGTGGCAGAAAAATTGTGAATTTGCCCATCTGTGACCAATCCTTGGGCTGAGATGAACATGTAGATTTGATTTGGACTTGTAACTTAACTTTCCATTGTTTGCCTCTGTGTCGTTCTCCCTCCTCCACACTTATACCATTAGTTGGAACCCATTTGATCAAATGTGCAATCTCGGCTGCTAAGTGATTGGTGCTACTGGATTGGAAGCCATCATACTTGCCCTCCATTGCCTGTTTGAAAAAGTAAGTTTTCCAGTGGCATGCCAATCTGTAATATTTAAGTTAGTAGTAGAAGCTTTGGTGGGTCTGGGGCCTCTTTTCTTCCCTGGGACCCTTTGAGTCATGAATGGACTGCCAGAAATGTTTTTTTCTTCCCAATAATCTATTAAACAAAAGGCAGGTAATTTAAAAAATGAATGAATGAGAGGAAGGGGAAGGTACTGCAACCTGTTACAAGATGAATTGCTGTTTCCAGAAAAGGTAGTTCCTTTCCCCTGTCCTTTTTGCCAGAAAAGGAGTGGTCTGTAGGAGGTGTGGATATGGCAAAATGAGGTCCCTCCCCCAAAATAGAAATCCAGCCCCCCAATTAAATTTTCCTTCTTCAGTCCCAAAATTTCTGGCACTGCAGAGGGCAAGACATTGAAAAATGTTCACACCTAGAACTCTTATACTTGCTGTTTTCTCGTTCCCTTGATCACTTTTCCTGCCCCTTTTCTTTGAATGCCTAATTTGTGTCTTTATATGTTCAACAGATGTTTCAAGTTACTGTAATGCTAGAAATTTGAGGGACTGAAAGAAAATTTAATTGGGAGTGGAGAATTCTTATTTGGGAGGCAAAGTCTAACTTTTGCTCTTCATAACTCTACTCCTGATAGTCTCGGGAATCCGGAGTGGTTGAGAGCCACTAAAAAGCCTCTAGGGTGTACATATTGACTCAGAACCACACTTTTGCCCACCCAAGGTAAGAGCCAGTAAATCAAGAGCTCCTAACTAAGGCCATTTCCACACGGGGGTAAATCCCCGCGCTGGGACAACTGGACACAGAGGTCATCTACACCACGGGGTGCACTAGAGTGGTGAAAAAAGGGGAGGTTCTAGACCTCAAACCACCCTCGCGCGGCCGCGGGGGTGGCGCTCTGTGTTTTATAAAGACCACTTTTCAAGTGGTCTTTTTAAAACTTGCGTGTGCTACTCCGTTGCAGCGCCCCATTTAGAACTGCAGGGATGCGCTAGCACATCCCTGCAGAGCTGCCCGGGGGCAGGCTTCCAGCTGGCGTGCTGCCCCGATTGGTGGAGCACTGCCGGAAGCCGCCGGCCGCCATTTTGGGTGCTGCCGAGCGCCGCTGACATTTAGAGCAGTGAATTCGCGCTGCTCCCTGCGGGGACGGAGCACCCTGCTGCAAGGTAAGCTCCATCCCTGCGTGCGCCGCCCTGTTTCCCCCGTTTCACCACCCCCCATGTGGAAAGGGCCTATGCGACCTGTATCTTTTATAGTGAAACGGTTGATCCCATATATTTCCTTCTCCTATCTGTGGAGATCACCTTCTCTGCTATGGGAAAATGTGAGACTCCGGAAGCATTGTACCAAAGTTCCTACTGTACACAACTGTAACAGAAATCAGCCCTCCCTCTTAGAAATATTTGCCATAGAGTTTTATTTATTTTCTTATTATTACATGACTTCAAGTCAGCTCTGACTTACAGTGACCTTATCATAGAGTGCTTTGGCAAGATTTATTCAGAGGAGGCTTGCCATGACATTCCTGTGAGGCTGAGAGACTGTGACTTGCCCAAGGTCACCTAGTGAGTTTTCAAAGCTGAGTGTGGAGTCACACCTTGGTCCTCCAGAGTTCAATCCAACATGTGGTTTATTTTACTACCACATTTTTATCTCACTATTCCCTTAAGAAATAGCACTCAGGGCATCATTAAGAACAAAACAAACAATCATTAAGAACAGTAAGACAATCATAATCATCACTACTGCCATTGCTGTCAGAATCAAAGCTGTTTAAAAAGCCAAATGTCATCACATTCTTCCTAAAGGAAGCAAGAGTGGGAACTGATCAGAACTCCAAAGGAAACCTGTTCCACAATCTGGTGGCAGTGCAGGAGAAGGCCTTCTCCTTTGTGCCTAATGAAAAGGTCTCCATAGATGATGATAGCCCCAAGAGGGCCCCTCCTGAAGATCATAGCATCCAGACATACTTATAAGCTGTTTACTGTTTTAAAGGTTAAAACCAACATCTTGAATTCAGCTCTGAAATCAAATTGACATCTGTTATAAGCTGCTTATGGAATTGCATCTTTAAGGATGAAATATATCACATATTTAATTAATCAAGAGCTCAGGTTGCAGTACAGTGTGTTGATTGGGTCTTAAAATTTCTATTGTTCTTCATTTGTAGCAGCCAAGTTATGACACTTGTAAATGAATAATCATTGTTAGTCACTTAAGACAAGGAGGTATTTCTTTAGTAAGACTCTAGTTACTGATTAACGCCTCAAAGACATACTCATACAATGCGTGATAAGAGAGGGAGGAAGCATCCAAGGAGATGGATTCAGACAACATCCTGTTGCTATCCAAGTGACTGTATTGCCTATAGACAAAAGTTAATTATTATGTTAGATTTCAAAGTACAAGTGTGAGTTTAAAAAGAAGACACCAAGCAAAAGTGAGGACAGTCACGTTAATGTGGAAAGGAGGCAAGAAAAAATCTTTCCAAGTCATAGAGTGAGAAGCAGTGTGGTGTAATGATTAGGACTGGCCTACATTCTTGGCAATGAAGGTTATGGGTGTCTTTGGGTCTGTTACTCTCTCACACCTTAACCTACCCTGCAGGATTGTTGTGAAGATAAAAACTGGAAGGAGGAACACATATGCTCACTTGAGTTCCTTAAGGAAAGATGGGGTATAAATGTAACAAATAAATGAAAGAGGGTTTGTGTGGCATCAGTTCTAAGATTCTTAAAAACTGAAAATGTACACTATAAAGAAATCTTCTTTGCTGCAAAGAAAACAAATGCAGTATCACTTTCCAAAAGCATTGCATTTGGAAAGTTGGATATAAGTTTTCTTCCCTCCATCTTTGATCTCTACTTCTTTTATGGTCTATGGGTTTTATGGCCCCTCATGCCTTCCCTTTGTAAGACTGCTACCCTCAGGTACAATGGTAGAGGCCAGTCCTCGTCGCCATTGCCAAAGTGAGGTGATTGCCAGTGTAGCCAAGCTTCTGCACATCAAATGGATGAGAGGAACCCCTTCCTCTTCATCATCAGTAACTTCCATTTGTCATACTGCCTTGTGTCCCTACATGGTAGATCAAGCTATTTGAGACACAGAAGTTACATTCATGGATTTCATTCTCTGGACATCTTCCTTAATGGAGTGAAATTAACCTGAGACATCATACTGGAGCAGTGTTTAACCCTCACTCTGGGTTTCAGTAAGAACTTAAAAGGAAATATTCAAGGCAGGGAACCTTTGCCCCAAAATGGATTAGCAGCTTGGATAGCTCATTTAAGGTTCAGACTGAATCTTGGAACAGATTACCAGCTGAACAGACACAGATGCCATCAGTCACCTAATTGCATTGTACCTGACTCTTCATTGTACCTGACCCACCCCTAGCCTCATTGCAAGAATGGCTCTGTGGAAAAGGAATGGACACCCCCTTCTGCAGTGCCACTGCCTTGACCCAAGTTCCAAGATATTTGGAAGTTAAGCTTGAATTCCAAAGCGCACATACTGATTGGGAAATAAGTGCACTGAGTACTGAGCAGTGGGTGTCATTTCCAAGTAAACCTGCATGGGTTAGTACTGCATTTCCCATCAAATTCAGTGGTATTTACTTCTGAGTAGGCAACTATAGGACAGAGCTGCAACTATTTGTGTATCCTCAGATTTTGCTGATTTGAGATTCTGCATTGATCAATATACGTCAGCAGACGCTCTCTCTCCCCTGACTAACTATGCAGAAATATGTGGGTAGAACTGGAGTCTGCCTTTCACTCCCTCTGTCTACTCCCTCCTTGGCCCTGACATCACATTTGCAATAGTTATAGCTGAATCGGGGATTTGTAAGCATAGAAACTTAGTGTTGCTGAGCTTGCAACTAAGCTGCAACATATAATCAATTCTGCTTTGTCTCTTGTGAACGCCAGTGTCTTTGTTTATCTTGCTTTTCTTGCTTCTATTTTCCTCTGAATATCATTCATGCCTCGGTATCTTAATGTTCTCCTTCCTTTCCATTTTGTAACTGTTAGCTTGTTTAAATGTAGCAACTCTTTTTACAGCCTACTTATGTTATCATGATTCAGAGTGCTGTGTTTCAGCACTGTTTCAGATGTAGCAGGACCGATCCTGAACCAGGTTTGGTCTTTGAGATTTATTAGATAGAAGTCAAAGTCATTGTTACAAGCCAAAACTCGCATGAACTTTATGCGAAGACTTCTTAACATGGGGTGGGGGGAAGGCAGCAAGAAAAAACTTCCTGAGAAAACAAACTGGGGCCATAACTGAGAGCTCTGACCATTGTATATTCTGATTCAAGATGCAGAGATAGCAGTAGGTGTCAGGGTAGCACGAGGTAGCTCCTCAGAGCATGTACAGAGTGCTGACAGGGCAGCAACATCCAGTTGCAACCAAGCAGCTCCAGGCAGGCTAAAAAGTTCCAGAGACTCATAGAGATAAACTCAGGGCTATTTGCTTAGTTAAGCACACTGAGGTTAAAGTTAGGGCTTCTAGCAGCATGCCAGGAAGCAATAAGTAAGACAGGAACAATAAATCAGCAGGTAAAAACACAATCGGGCAGCATGTCTAGATACATTCCATAAATCAGTCAGCAGAGCGGCATGACCACTAGGAATTGACCCGAATGGTAAAGTACAGCGCCATACCCAAGCCTTTTTAAGGGCTTAACATCACCCCGGACCGTATGGGGTGATTCAATCACATGTACAGCAGGCAACCTTTTATGTTGACAAGGCAAGATCTTCTGAGGCTGGCTAGCCAAAACATTCTTGCAGCTGCACTCAAGGTCACACCATCTCATTCCTGCTGTCCACTTAGAAAAACCTTTTCTGCCACACTGCACTCACATTGAATGCCTCGACAGTAGGTGCAACTCTCATTTTTAATAAGCACCAGTGCTCTCAGGATAACATACAAGAATGAAGATCAATAAGAGATAGTAAAACACTCCATGTATAACATTAATTATTTGGGTTATTCTAGAGATGATCTAGCAGTTTTTCACCCCAGTTGACCTGATCAGCATGCAGACTTGCCTGTATAGTAAACACAAGTCAGAGGATAATTGAAAAAATGCCCACTTACTAGCTATCAATGTAATTCTTCATTAAGTTTCTTCTCAAAGCTAGTAATGAATAATATCAGCAATTTCTTCCTGCCATGAGAAAGTATTTGAAAACCATGAAGTTTTCAAAGGCTGTAAAGTCAAAGGCTTTCACGGCCAGAATCCATAGGTTGTTGTGGGTTTTCTGGGCTTTGAGACCATGTTTTATTAGTATTTTCTCTTGACGTTTCACCTGCATCTGTGGCTGATGCCAGCTACAGACGCAGGCAAAACATCAGGAGAAAATACTAATAGAACATGGCCTCAAAGCCCAGAAAACCCACAACAACTTATTTTCAAAGGCTACTCGTAATTTGGGGGTTATTCTGCACAACATTTGTATGTGGTTGCTTTGCATGGACAACAGAATTTTCTACACAGGAAGTAGCATTTTCTGTGCAAAAAATAATATTTCAATACCAAAATATTAATTCCTGTTCATAAAATGCTGTTGTCTTCACAGAAAAATGATGTTCTCTGTGCAAATTAACCAAGTGTGAATTTTACACAGAACAAATCCCCAACTGCAGCTGTTTTCTCCACAGAATACAATATTTTCTATGCAGAAATTAATATTTCTGTGTTGAAATATTATTTTCCACTTAGAAAATGCTGTTTTCTGTGCAGAAAATGCTGTTTTCCACATAGAAAATATTGTTTTAATGCAAATCAGCAATATGCAAACTTTATACAGAAAAAATTCCCAATTACCGCTTTTTTTGTGTGCAGAAAACAACATCTCCTGTGCAGGAATAATATTTCTATGTTGAAATATTATTTTCCATGCAGAAAATGGCACATGTGAATTTTGCACAGAATAGGTCCCAAACTGTGAAGATTCTAATCAGTCCTTTCTCAAGACTTGAAAAATATTTTGGAACATTTTTAAATATTACTTCCATTCCTAGTATCAGCAAGTTGGTTATAGTAGAGACAGCTCAGGATAAGGAAATAAATATTAATGTGTAAAACCATCACCAGCTCCTCCAGTACACTCCACACATCTGATACATGTAACTCTTCTAAGTGTTAACCTACCTAAAACCTACTAGGTTATGGAGAAGGTCTGGAACAGGAACAAAATAAATTGCTGCCTGAGCAGAGCTGGAAATGAAGCTTTCTGCCTGCTCAGTAAATATGCATAGTTCCCAAAGCCAAACAAATTTTTTTGCAGCCAAAATAATTTCAAATTGCTCCCCTCTGAACAAGGTTACCAGAGTTCTTGTGCATTTTTCACATGGGGTGGTATAAAAAAATAATTTTTATTCTTGGGGTTTTGGCCTAAAAGAAGCATTTTTTTTTCACAAAACAGTGTATTTTGTGCAAAACACACTGCTTTCTGAACAAAATGTTGTTTTTTGCATATTAAACTGTGTACTAAGACACATTTTTGTGCAAGTGGATTCTTACCTTTCTTTGGCTCAAATTACAAAAAGGTCATGGGAAGAGGGCACCTTCTGGGTGGGTGTCTTGATATGTCAAGGGTGAGAAAATGTGGATGTATTCTTGATATCCTTATACAGAAGTCAGGCCATAACCACATGATCTGGTTATCTGGTAAGAAGCTCTGGATGCATTCTGGCTAGTTCTGACTATTTACTTTGTAATCTCCTCCTTTAATCAGAGCATGAATTGGTACTGGCACATAAATCCCTATGTACCAGCTTTCAAGGTCTCACTGCAAATTCAAGAGCCAGGTGGTACTCCTCCTTTCGTTCTGAATTTTATGAGTTACAAGCTAAAAGTTAGTCTGGAAGGGCCTTTAACGTCATGGTACATTCTGCATTCTACATTAAAGGGTAGAAGCAGAGGTGATCTGTCCTGCCTTAGGTCTTTTCCACATGGTGACACTCTCATGCATTGTCCTGTCACAATCCCAGCAGCACCTCTGCTGGAATGGGAGCATGTTCCCAATGGTCCTCTCTGCACACCACTGGCTCCCCGTAGAAGGGAGCACGAGGAACACACTCTGCCCTTCCAGACTGCAGCTGGCCATTTCCCCATGCTGCAGTAGGGGCGGAAGCACATAAATTGTGCTTCTGGTCCTTCTGAATGGCTGGCTGCAACGGAAGGCTTTCACAATTGGAGGCCAATGACGGAGTTTTCCCTTCAATGATATAGCCTGTGATTGCACTGGCTGGAGATGCAAGAAGGGTGGGAATGCAACAACATCATGTGGAAGCATCATGCAGTCCCACTCCTCTTGTGTCCCCATGCTGGGATACTGTCATCATGTGGAAAGGACCTTAGTCCTGATAAGGAGCCTGATAAGGCATGACAGAGCACAGGCAAAATCATAAATAGAGTACATCCAGACTGATTAAAAGGACCAGAAACACCCAGATTAAAAACTGGAAGGAACAGGATCTTGGACTTTCCAGTCAGTCTGGCTATACCCATGATTGGAACTGGAAGTAAAACGAAGCTTTTGACACTTCTACCTCTTATCTCTCCCACGCTGTACTCTCTTTATTAGGAAACCAAAAGGTCTTCAAGTCCAACCACTCACCTGCAGACTGGAGCATCTTTGCCCTGTCTGGCATAATACCTTTGCCAGTGCACTACTGAGGTTGTGTGTGAAGCACCTTCCTCCTTAAGATCAGAAGATGGGGCACACAGGGGTCCTAGCTCTGGTTAAGCAGGTTCTGGTATGAGTGTGTTCTGGATCAGCAAGGCTGACTCAAAATCCTTTTTCTGTTTGAGGAAACATATAAGATGGCAGGCCCCTCCATTTGCACACACACAAAACCCAACTGAACTGGATGTCACGTTTTATAGAGCCCCCATCAGTACTGCAGACACATGTCACCACCTCTGAAGCTGTTGGCTCATTCTGTCTAATGGTAGAACTGGCCCTGTGTCTCAGTATCTTAGCTCTATTGCATCTCTTCAGCAATCCACATGGCAGTCCAGCAGATTTGTGGACTATATTTTGTCTCTGAGCCTCCTGCTTTAGTAGAGTTTCTCCCATTTATTTAGTTGAGTAGGCCAGTCTTCTTCATATGTGTGTGTGTGTGCGTGCGAGCATATTCATGTGCACACACATATGCATGCACATGTGCATGCTTGGAGGTGCTGGCTCCATTTAAATCAATGAAAACAGGACCACACACGCAGGACCTTTGTGTATGAACCACACTGACTAGGATGGTTGTGACTTCTGTGAAAGAAGTATACAATATTTAGTTAGGTATTTATACAGTAATATTTTTAAGCAGTACAGAATCTTCTCAGATTTTATTTGGCCTACAGTACTATCAGAATTTATTTATTTTAAAAAATCAAAATTGTATTCTTGCCAAACAAGAGGGATAGAAAGAGAAGAAACTGTGAATGCGCAAAGAGAGTAGGTTTGTGAAGTTAGTACCACATTGTTCAAAAGGTAAACATCTAGCAAGCAGTAAACATTTAAAAATCAGAAATAGTTTTTCTGATATGGTTTGCTGCATGTGCTAAAACTATACCCTTTCTCACCCAGCATACCAGATTCATTAGTGTGCTGCTAAATGCTATGGATCTGAAATGTGGATAAGAAGAACAAAGTCCTTTTCCAGTTCTTTGCTTCATTAAACAATCTGAAGGGCTTCCTCAAAGGGCATGCCCTTGAATGGGTGGGTTATCTCAACTAAAACCTCAGCACAAAAAAGCCCCACTTCATTGAGTGAGACCCCTTCATACTTGTGAGTGAATAACAACAAAGGGAGAACAAAAGACTCAGCTCATTCAAATCCTAGGCATTCAGGGAGCCAAAGCCCTACAGAGATGCAAAGTTTAGAACTACTTGAACTACTTGAGGCTCAGCAGAAATGCAAGGAAATAATTTACTCTGCTGGTGTAGAAGTGGAGAGTAAAAGTTCTCCGCTGACAGCATCTTACAGAAGATGGCAGATGAATCAATCTAATTAAGTAGGTGTGTATATCTAGCAAGAGACCAAGAAAAAAGTCTGCAAGATTTAACAGTACAGGCTTAGTATCCTGTCTCTGCTATGGCAACCTGTCTCTACTATAGCACTTCCAAATGTAGTGGAATAGCAAATGGTGATGTAATTGCCTATAACAGCATTTCCCTCTAAGGAAATGTTCATCATAATAAGCAGGTGCTACCAGGTATTTGTCAAAATGCTTTCTTTTGACAAAAACGACAAATGCAGGGGTGAAAATAAAATTGTGCAATTAGCATCTTTCAAAAGTTAAGCAATGTGGTGGTCCATTAAGAGTTTTTATCAACCAAAGTTTGGCAAATTTTGAAATGAATGCTACCAAGGTACTGAGAGCCACAGTTGAATCATAGGCACACTACAAACGACAGAATTGGTTTGCTTGGGCTTAACCCAAATTACACATTGAAACATGTATCATTTGAAATGTGTAACAGAATAGGCTTAGCAGTTTACCTTCATACCAACTTTCTAAAATGTGAGTGACAGTCCTAACTAAAGGGTTCCATTTGTTCATTTATATGGCAAAAGATTTATTTGCTATTCTTCACACTTGGCGCTCAGTTTTAAGAATGCCTCCCCACTTTTTTAGCACTTTAAAGTCTTCAGTTCATGTATAGAAGGCTTTTAAAGGATAAAGTTTTTTTTAGAAAAAAAATCCTTTCCTGAAATAAAGAGGGTGAATTTATAAACTTGTGAGCTGGCAGATATTCACTGTGGTGTGTGTGTGTGTGTGTGTGTGTGTTTTGAATGCCCAATAATGGATGGAAAGCTATTAAAAGATAAGTGCTTGTATAATGGTGAGTTAAGAAGACTTTTCAGCCCTTCCGGAAATGTCAGGATTTTTTTTAAAAAAAATTAGCATTTGGGGTGTTGTTGTCAATATTAAAAGGGTTTTTGAACTGGCAACATTTTCAAAAGAGCCTATCAAGAACCCTTAACTTCCATGTCTGTGAGAAAGAGATGCATGTCAACTACAGTCAACTGTAGTTTTATTTTTCTCAAGTTTTAGCACAACTCAGCTCAACTCAGGTTTCAGCTCCTCTTGGCTGAAACAGAAATTCCATGAATATGTTGTATGGTTGAATTTGCACGCTACACACTGGCACATCCAGGTTGTCAGGATGGTGGAAAGGATACTGAAATTTTTCTTCAAAAACGTTTTCCAGGAAGCTTTGATCAGGAATCAAATTTGGTAAAAAGTTACCAAAGCTGGACAATGAGGAAAGCTGAAAGGGACAAAATAAACTCATTTGAAATGTGGTGCTGGAGAAGAGTTCTATAAATACCATGGACTGCTAAAAAGAGAAATGAATGGGCCTTAGAACGACTCCAGCCTGAACTCTCACTAGAAGCAGAGATTCTCATTAGATGGGAAGTGACAGTATCATATTTTTGACATATTGTGAGGCAACGTGACTCACTGTAAAAGACTGTAATGCTTGGCAAAGTGGAAGGCAGTAGGAGAAGAGGAAGATCACACTACAGGTGGATTGATGCAATCAAAGATGCCATAGTCCTGAGTCTTCAGGACCTGAGCAGGGCAGCTCATGATGGGGACTCCTGGATGTCTCTATACATAGAATCACCATAAACTGAAGCTGACTTGAAAGCAACAGCAAAAAGAAGAAGAAAGTCTAGCAAGAATAAATAAAATTATTCTGGGCTCATCTCACATTCTGTAAACTATGGTTGCATATCTATGTATAACTATGATAAAAAGAGAGAGAGAGAGAAATAACCATATGTAATGGTTATAGATATATAGATATGTAACCATAAAGATATATGGCCATAGTTTACAAAAGGTAATATTAGCCCAAATTTAATAATATAATAATATAATTAATATAAACAACCATTGTTAAAATTCTGAAGTGATTAAATATTGATCAGTCTACTGATAGCAGTGATAAAAATAATGTTTGGAATTATTTCTTTAAAATGGCACCATGATTTTGACATCAGGGGCAGCTGTACGCTTTGTAAGAGTAGAAGAAGCAGAGCCCCCACTCTCTCCTTTCCTGTGTTGATGTGGACACTGATTAAGGGACAAGGGAAGAGTTGGGTGGAAACACTCACTATGCTCCTCAAGATCATGAACCCCATGTGAAGCTCCTTAACTGTGTCCAGCAATTCCCTATGGGAGGTTTAGGGAAAGAAAGAGAAGGGCTAGAGCAGATGTCCTAACTCCTCATTATTTAAGTTTTACTTATATATAATTTCCTTGGTTTATATCTTGTCTTTACTGGGACTCAGGGTGGCTCACAAGAAGAGTAAACAAGTTCAAATAAAAGCAGAAATACAATTAACTAGCTAGCTAGCTGACAAATTAATTAAAAAACTACAATTTTCAAATGTAGTTTTTAAAAAAGTAGTTTAAAAGCCCATCAGTGAAAAACTAGCACTCATACTAAAAGTTTTGTCCTCAGCATTCTTTCAACTGCCAAAAACTCACCAAAATAAAAAGATCTTTGCCTGCCTCCAGAACAGAGACTGGGCAGCCTAGCCTCCTTTGGAAGGAGAAGGCCTAGGAGCAGCTGCACCTACAGTAATGCTTTCTCTCATAAATACCAGTATTGGCCTGATGATAACCTAGCGACAAAACCTTGGAAAGATCTGGCATTTTCTCACATCTCTATAGCTATTGTGTTTTGTTTTGTTCCAAAGAATGATCCAGAGCAACAAACTTTGCCAGGGGATATTGTGCATCAAAGAAAACCCATTATTGTGTACTGTTTGGGAATTCCCAGAAAAACACATTTCAGGTCTATTCAAATCTATAGATTCCAAAGGAAGGTTTTTAAGGAACATTTTTCTCCTTTAAAAAATCACTGAAATATTAATATACATACACCTGTGTATAATATACAGCTTCCCCCTTTGACATATAACATTAGAGTGTTACAGCACACGCTTCTAACTCTGCTTTTGTCTCAGCTGAGTTCAGTCTTAACCCCAAGTCACCATGTTTAGCTGCCTTGCAAGTGGCAGGTATCGTTCTGGCACTAAGGAATTATCACTCTGTTTCAACAAACCCTGGAAAGCAATAATATAGCAATACCATTTATTTCTATACCGCTTATAAACTGAGTGTTATCTAAGCAGTTTACAAAGTATTTTTAGCTAATTGCCCCCACCAAGCTGGGTACTCATTTTACCGACCTGTGAAAGGATGGAAGGCTGAGTCTGGGAAATGTTTTGTGTGCACACATCAAGTTGTGGTTTCTGACAACCTTTCCTCCATCTCAGGATATATGTGAAAAATCACTCCTGAACATTTTTCAGCCAAAAAACATGATTTACGTTCTGTTCTTGAAAACCATTTGTTGTAGAAAACCTTACCATATCTCTGTGGTCTGTCATCCTCTGAATGATCATTTGCAGGTGAATGAAATGATAGACTTCCTGTGTCTTAGAAATACTGTCATAATAAATTACAGAATTTACAACATACTTGGTAGGAAAACAGATAAAGTGATAGAGGATCTGGTGTAGAGTTCTCAGCTGCAGAGAATAAACAGAATAAAGATAGCATGTGTTTGATATGGTCATTTATGTCTCCCACACTTGAATGAATTTGGCTGCTTCTAATAATGACTAAAAATGTGTCTGAGAATGGCCATCGGCCAACCAATGTTATGGACATTAGTAGAAGACAGGGCCACATTTAAATGCTTTTAAATATTTGGTCAGCTATAATTTCTAAGTTTCTCTAAAGCTGGATATTGTTGTTACCAGCTGTGGAATAAGCCAGGATATACAATAATTTAACCAGGGTGGGCAAAGTGTGGCCCTTGGGCTGCATACAGTCCCTAGGGGCCCAATGGAATCCACACACACACCCCAAGTCTGTGCCTCATGTCCTGATTTTTGAACATGTTTCCTTTATACTGGAAAGTGTCCTTTGCATCATCTAGGGATGATGGTGGAAATTTCACCAGCCTCTCACCCTGCTGTTTTAGTTCTTATAGGCTTTTTTCCCAACACTGGTTATAACTTCCAGTCACTTCTAGTTTTTTTGTTGTTTGTTTTTGTTTTGGTAAGGATCAGCACTGTTCCTAAATCATGTTGAGAGGGGCCAAAAATTAATTCCCACAGCCCCTAGAGAGTGTGAAGGGCCTTTTTCAAAACAAAAGTCAGGGCATCAGGATTGCAGTTCTCCCAATTCTGCCAGGGGTATTATGTGGCCCCTGAACTTTGGAGGTTGCCTACCCTGATTTAATTAAAATTCAAACTGTAGTTTAATATCCTGGCTTATTCCAAAGAAGATTAGCATAGTTCTCTGCTATGAACAACGTGGGATGCAATAACTGAGGCCCTTTACGCACGCAGCGAGGGAAACGCTCCCTGCCGCTACTCACCAGCTTTTTGGTGGGTCCGGACGAGTCTGTTGGGATGAGGAGCTGTGCGAGCTTGTCGCTCCACACTGCTCCAGTGTCCAAAATGGCGGCTTACAGTTGGTGGAGGCTCCAACTGGAGAAACTCGCCAGTCTAAAGCCCACCCCCGGCAGATCTGCAGGCGTGCACTAGTGCACACCTGCAAATCTGCACCGGAGCGCAGTGACGGAGCAACACGGGGTCGCGTGCTCCGTACCTTTTAAAAGCCTCTTAAAAGAGGTTTTTAAAAAGCATGCTGCGCGACCAGTTCTGGTCGCTTCAGAGTGGACTGAGGTGCAGAACTACAAAAAGTAGTCCTCCCCAGTCCACTCCGCGGTGCAGAAGACCTCCGTTGGAGGTCGCACTGCACCATTTTAATAGGCCGGTGTGGAAAGGGCCTGGAATTCTGTTAGTGATTTAAGCTGGTGTCATAAATAACCTTTTTTAATAGGTGTGGAGAGAGCAGCAAAAGCCATCTCTATTAGGAGATAACAGTCTGTCAAATCATGGACTTTTGGGTGTAAAATGTTGTTTAGTTTACATATTAGAGATAGGAAAGGATAGGATAGGAAAGTAGCAGCCTTTCTGCACTGCGTAACTATTGCACTATGATTCCACTTTAACTGCCAGGGGTCTGTTCTATGGAATCATGGAGTTTGCAGTTTAGGGAGCAATATTTAGAATTCTCAGCCAGGGAGCTCCAGTACCTCGCAAGACTACAAATCCCAGGATTCCAGAGGAAGCAGCCATGGTAGTTTAAACTGGAATTATAGTGCAATAATTGTGTAATGCAGAAGGGCCCTAAGAAGCAGACAGGAAGGAGTGAGAATGGATTGCTGAGAGTGAGTGGTGATTTGAAAAAGGTTGGTGAATAACATTTCATTTTCAATTTATTTTTATTCTCATTTTATTAGATTCCTGCTACAGTGGAATGATCGTTTGTCATGTTGATTGTCCATGAGAACCATAGGTTGCTAAATACTGTTTATGAAAGTTTGAAATACCTGTTGACTCAGTTTTGCCAAACATCTCTGTAGCAGGATCTAACAATGTGCAGTGATTTTCATTGTCATTTTGTTGTCTCAGGTACCTTCCCCACTTTCCAGCTATGGAACTGAACCAGACTGGAGATAAATCTTACTTCAGTACTAGAGAGAAGACTGTGTCCCTGGCAGGACAGCAGTTTAGCTTATATAGGGATGGTGATATGAGTCATACAGTATTCATTCCCAGTACCTTGTTGTCACTTCCTTATTGCGTTGCCCCAGGCAGCACACTTTGCTACCTAACTCCTGTAATGCAGCAGTGGTATCAGCAAACATCAAATGAGCACAGCAGTGTGTGCACATATGCATTGTCTTCCAGAGTGTGCTACGTGTCCTAGTTGCTTCTCTGACTTCTTACTCAATTAAGATCTTCTCCCAGAAGCACTGTCTGTAGTGAGATAGGACAAGGAGGACAGGATAAGCTATCCTGTCCCAATCAGTAAGCATCATCAGTAAGCATGACAAACAATAGGTACTGGCTCAAGAGGATGGGAATGGCTAGGAGGAGGGGACCACTGTTGCTGCCCAGCATCCACTGTCTGTAAGAAAGAGATTGACTTACTGTGTGTAATGGTAAGCATCACTAGTGTTGCAAGCTTTTCAAAAGAGCAATGAGGAACAAATCTAAATTCATGTCATGCAGTGTTGAGAATCAGGAAGCAGCTATTAACAAGTTGGTGTTCTACCTAAATACCAAATGAACTTACGTTTTCAGTTAACTTAGCCATGTATTTCTCTGTAAAATTAACATACTTTCTGAATACATAAATTTTGTGATGCACAAATTTCTGTCTTTTCAAAGGGCCTGCATTCAAAATTAAGGTTTGTTGTTGGGGGTTTTTGGGGGAGCGGGGGTTGGGGGGGTTTTGTTTCTTTTTTTGCATCTGTCTATATAAAAAGAAAAACTTTCTAGCTTTCAAATAGAAGACATCCCTTATAACAAGGGACACTTGCCAGCCCTAAAAGGGACAAGTTTTCTGGCCCTCAAATAGGGGACATCCTTATAATCCTTATAATAATGGACTCCTGGCAACCCCAGCACCACTGATACACATCACTTTCTCTCATTCTGGCAAACCCTTTCTTATGGCCAAGTAGAAAATACTTTCCATTCAATACATTCCTACTGTGGAATGTAGTGAAGCATTAAAAAAAGAAGATTTATCATGACTTCTGCTTGATACATTGCCAACTGATCAGGATTCATGGTATCGCTACCAGCTTGGCTTCTTTCCTGTTCTGGCCTAATTCAAACACAGCTGGACACCAAACTATGTTTTGCTTTCTCTTTTTAAAGCAGCCACATTCTGAAATGGGTGTGACCGTATGTAATATCTGTGTTTTGCAACAAAAGTTTATTACAAAAGGCTCATCACTTATGCAAACAATACATACACGAACAGCATTGTTAAGTTATTAGCAAAACACCTGGGGACAGAAACTAGCTTCTGAAACCTTTCCTAAAATTTGATTCACATTGGTAGTACAAATTAACTGCCTTTCCATAAAATAATATACTGTTACCTCTGAATAATCCCTCACAAGATAGGGTATTCCCCCTCCTTTCATAATGTATATTATGAGCCAGCTGAGAAAATAACGCACCAGAGAGAGCTAGAAATCCTGCTTTTATAAATACACCTGTGAGAATAACAATTATTACATTTTTTGCTACTGCATGATGTGTTCTGGGTCAGTGAAAATCAGTCATGTTGGGCCCTCTGTGGACTAGTGCCAAAAGCCTACTGCAGATGAAATAATGTGGTAGAGAAAGAAGAACAAGAAGTCGGGAGGTGGGAAAGACAACATGAGAAAGAATAGAGAAGATGGAGGGGAAAAAATAAAGACATAATGAATGGCAGAATAATTTGTTACCCACCAAGTCAAGCATATTCTACCTAGCAGAACCTAGTGTTCTGTCAGTTCTTCTCCCTATCTTGGCAAATAGGAACAGCAGGAAGATTGATTGGTCCCCAGTTCGTATAGTTTGGCCACTTCTGCATGGCCAAAAAAATTTAAAAGAGTAAACGCTATCAAAAAAAAAAGAGGAAGAAGAAGAAAAAGGACACAGATATGCATAAAATGTGCACAGGCTAATTTATATGAGTAGATGCAAGATGTGAAAATAATTACTATAATTTAAATTTAAAAATATCATACGTCTAATCATAGTAAAGAGAATAGTAATCAGGTGACTTGCATGCCTGTTCAGTTTGCTATCCAGCTGCTACCAATCTGATAGGCAACTTAAGATCCATGCCATCCCTTCTAAGGCCATTTCCACATGATGTTACTGTCCTGCAACAGGGACACATTGCTGGCAGTCCGCAAGTCATGCTTTCGCACAACATCCTCGTGGTCCCACTGCCAACACGTCCCCACCCATCCTGGTCTCTGGATATTCTATTAGTGGAAAAAATCCATTAATGGCCCATGATCACATGATGCTTCTGTCACCAGCAGCCATGCAGAACAGGCAGAAGCGCGATCTAGGTGCCTCTTTCCCCAGTGCAGCATGGGAAAAAAGTCAACTGTACTGTGGAAGGAAGGTGCATGTCTCATCTGCAGGTAGCCAGCCAGGCGTAGAGGGAGACATTGAAGACACATTCTCGTTCTGGCAAAGGCACTGCCGGGATGATGCCAGGACATCAGAAAAGGGTAAGGCATGGAAATGGCCTAATTCTTCATACAGGACTTGAAGTCGACACTCATTCAAATAGAGGTTTGTCCTCTGCAAAGTAGGACACCAGGGTTCCTAATTACAACTTGTGAGCCTTGTAACTGTTGGGCTCAGTGGTCACAAATCCTGTAGTCCTGCCGTGAGAGTGCAATTCTAGGCATATTTATTCAGCAAAAAGGTTCCTGTGAATCCAATGGAGCTTATGCTCTAGTATGTATGCCTACACTTACAGTTTAATTACATAATAAATAAACATGTACTAATATGAATACATCACAATGAACCAATATTATGTATTCAGATCTGGAGAGCAACCGTGAAGACACATAAGAATTGCTACTTCTAAGAAAAAAAAGTGTTCATATAATAGTTTTGATATATCTCAAATGTTTGGGTGTTAATTGTCCAAACTTTGGGGGCACTGAAATTTGAAAGTTAAATTGATGAAAAGCTGCAGAGTGTAAAAGACATCTTGGCTTTTTGCATAAATAATAATATGATTTTGTTAATAAGAAAACTGGCTTTGGAAAAAAAAAATTTTTTGGAACCTCATGGAGGAAAAGCCAGTGGAAGGAAGCTGAGTTGAGTAGAGAAATGGTAGCAGGAAGGGGATTATGTACACACCACGTTTCTTTTCTAAATTAATCTCTCCTGAAGCTATTTCTCATCCATAATAATAAAAGAGAATGTCTGTCTATGGAAACCATAACTCATCAGGACATCATGCTAGATGTGTCAAAAACTGACAGAAAGTTTTTGGTTGGTGTCCAAGTTGCAATGCTGAATTTCAGTTCAAAATTCCAAAGAAAGTCTTGCTAGAAGCAAAAGGAGGGGCAGCCATAACACATCAGGAAATAATAACAGAATCTTCAAAATTTCACAGTGTTTCTGGTTATTGTCTACATTTTGGTGGCCAGTTTCAAAAAGGGCGGGAGGAGGAGTGTTTTTCTAAAAACAAAAAGAGGATCCGCTGTAACAGTTCATTGTGCTAGATGCCTCAAAATTTAACAAAGTGTTTTGGGTTGCTACTTAAGTTGCAATGGCTAGTTTCCTGTCAAATTTTCAAAAAGGGTAGGGGTTTTCCTAAAAGCAAAAAGATGAGATTGGTCATAGTTGCTCAGGAATTAATTTTTAAGGGTCTAGAAAATAATAGAGGCCTCTATAAAGCAAGAGAGATCTTTCCGAGCTATTGGGTATTTATCTGGGGACCACCAGGTGCAGTTCAAGTTAATTATAATTATAAGTCAATCTCATAAGTTGAGGGAAGGTTTGGGACCTAAAGTCAGGGACTTGGCTATGACCTATGGATAAGCTGGAGGTAAAATTCAGGGGCCTGTAACAAAGCTCAGTGTAATTGGAGAGGTCTATAAGAAAAGAGCACAGGGATTGAAGTTTCTCATTAGCAACTGTACAGTAGACCGAGGCACACCCGTGTGCTGATCACAATATTCCCTGTTTATCATCTTCCTTTGTACTATATTTCAACTGAAATTATAATGCTTTTTTTCTAAATTTTCAGCATTGTCCCTGAACTTCTCTATGCTTTCCACTTTTATCCAGCAGGAGGACCAAAGGAGGGAGACAGAGTTTTGGAAAAGCTCCTTTTTTTAGACTCCAGCTCCCAGAATCCATCAACCATTACGACCAGTCTGCTACGCAACATATTAACTGAAAATGAGCTCACAGTCATTTGTGAGGGAAAACATTGTTGCAAACCTCTCCTGGCTTGAGGCACGCAAAGGCCAGCTGTCCAACTTGGGGAGAAGGGAGGAAGAAGAAGAAGCCGAGGCTGCCAAGAAGGCTGCCAAAATGACCCAAGGCTACTAGCCTTAAAAGGCCATGAACTCTTTTTCGGATGGCACTCTTACCTGCGGTATCAGAAAATTAAAATTCAAAAACTGTTTAACAACCATGCAATCCGAAAATCTCTGTATAAGACATGGATGAAATATAAAAGGTATTTATGTCCAAAATTCCATCTTGCCTTTCTTCTACCAAAACCTTCTCAATTAAAGGCCTTAGAGGTGATATAGATTGGATTACATATAAAGAACTAACATATTTAACAGGTGGTCTGACACAATTAAAAAGTCGCCGGGGATTACAGCAGGAAAGAATGACAGTACAATAGTTTCCATATCTCTAGATCCAAGAAAGATTTTAAAAAGACTTGAAAGAAGGGGGAATTGATATGAACCCAATGGAGTTTGAATTAGAGTTAAAGAAAGGAAACCAAAAGTTGTTATCAAAAATAAACCAACCGTTGCTAAGATTAGATTTGGAAGAAGAGACAGTAAAGAACATGTGGTAAAATGGGTGACTAATATAGGACATAATGTCGGACTTACAGAAAGGAGAGAAAGCCTGGAAAAGGATCATTAGATTTATGAGATCATATAGCCTACAAGAGAACACTCTGAAGGTCATGTTCAGATGGTATCCCCCCCCCCCCCTGCAAGGATAGCTAAGATGTTTAAAAATACAAATGATAAATATTGGAGATGTCATAAAGTAAAAGGTACATTTTTTTACCAATGGTGGGATTGTAATAGAACGCAGAAATTCTGGTTTATGATCCAAGCAGTCATCCAAAAGGTATTAGAGATAAAGCTCAATTTGGGCCCTAAGTTATTCCCTTTAGGAATAATTGATTTAAATTAGGAAGGGGGTGACTGTAAAGAGAGGTTAATATTGCATATGGTCACAACAGCCAGAATGGTATTTGCTAGGTACTGGCGGAAGGAATCAATTCCATCCAGAGGAGAGTGGTTGGAGAAACTCCTAGAGGTGACAGAAATGAACAAGTTAACATATTTCTTAGAAAACAGATCAGATCATATTTTTTTCCAAACATGGCAGCCATTCACAAACTATCTGTAGAGGGTAATACAAAATAATGTGTAGGTATCAAGTATGTACAACTGTGTAAAATGTGCTTCAAAAAAGATATTATAATAATTAGGAAAAAGTTATCACTGGAGATAAGGAGTAGAAAGTGTGAAAATGGAATTAACTGTGGAAATGGAATTTTCTTAAGCATGAGATTACTATAACAGGGTTTGACTAGAATATAAATTAACTAATTGAGGGTTAATACATAACTGATAAGAAGAGATAGAAGGATGATTTTGAATAATTACCAACGACTAGCTAATAAGAATGAATTAACGAGTAATTAACCCTAGCGTGTTCTAAAATTAAACTGATATGAAAACCAAACAGAAATTTCAGGAGTTTGTAATAATATCTGTATTTGGCTCAATCTGCGGCAGAGACAGCGTGAGAAGTCGAGTTATGTCTTTTCTTTGTCGTGATTTTCTCTGTTGGTTTGTTTTGCTTTCTTATATCATCTTATTTTCTCCTCTCCTATTCTTCTTTATTCTTTCTCCTCCCTTTCTTCAAAAATTTGTTGTAGGTATGTATCATTGTCATGTAGATAGTGAACATCCGTTTCTACTATCTTTTCTAAAGGATATTATTGTTTCATACCATACTATGTAATATTGCAGAATGTGTTTGAATTGCGATTTTGATTTGTGTAAATATGTCCGCTACTTTTATTACAATTAATTACAATGAAAATAATATGTAATGAAAATAAGAAATATAAATTGGGGGAAAAAAGAAGTCCCTAAAGCCTTCCTCTGCACACCTCAGGCCTGGAGGAGTTTGCAGTGGTCTACTCCCTCAAACCTCCTCTCCAGCAGCTTGGACATCCTGGAGGTCCCTGAAAAACCACCCAGACTTCTGGGAAACGCATGCTGCCGGGGGGCAAGGACAAGGGAGCAGATTATGGAAAACTCCTCCCAGTTTGAGGCATCCAGAGGCAGGCTCTAGGGCCTTTTCCACAACCTTGGCTTCCTTCCTCCTTCTTCTCCAAGCTGGGCTGCTAATCTGTGCACACCTCAAGCCAGGAGGGGTTTGCAACAATCTACTTTCTCAGCTCCCTCCCTCTCCACAAACAGCACAGCCTCCTTGGAAGTCCGGATGGTTTTTCAGGGACCTCCCAAAACTCCTTTTCAGCTAATTCAACTCCTATGGAGTAGCATTGACCTGCGGATAAGTCAGCCCATGTTTTTAAACTGGATTTTTTTCTTTTTTTTTTAACTTATAGTCTTATATATACAGTAAAGCTCTGTTATAGGCAATCACATGTACTGTGTAGTCAAGTTAGTCTATTAATCTAAGGTGTTTAGTATGAGAAAAGAGCCTAATTAATTAGTAGTACTTGCTGATAGGTGTTTCAGTGTCTTTTTTTAAAAAAAAATCAAGAATGAATTCACAAATATAGGAAACCAAAAATGTTAAATGAAAAATATCTTTAAAATAAGCTGTTAATATGTGTGATCTGAAAAAGACTCTGTTAAAACATGTCACCTGCATTTTGTCTATTAACAGTGTTATTCTACTCTATTGATTCTTTTGATCATTATAGTGATGTCTTACTCAGAAGTAAATGCCAGTGAGTAAGTGAAAATCCCATGTAATCTGAGACTGAAATCCTCTATCTGAGCAAATAAATGTAAGTCTGAAGCCACATAAAAATTGTCCCTGCAGTGTTGACAGAATGCAATAAGAAGGTTGTGGGGCCATTTAAGCCAGATACAGCACTGCCATGTACCACCTTTCCTCCCCATATGGCTGCAGCATAGCCACAGTCCACAGTGGGGACACAGCTTGCCCTTGTGGATTGATGACTCTCTTAACATTACTATTGGCTTGGTAAAAGAAGTAACTTATGTGGTTCAGGAGAAGACTTGAATTGAGCCTTCATTTACCCCTGAACCCTGCCTCCTGCAGCCAAGCAGACAGCCTGTGATACACAGGCCTTCCAGCTCCACACCATAGTCCAAGAAAATCGTGTCAGCTTCTGAAAGAGAAATAGCATCGGCACCTGGAATATGGCACCCATCCTTGCTTTGTCCACCGTTCCAACCTGCAAATTGGCATTACTGGTGAATTAGGAAATACTCTGGTCTGTATCCAAATGTTTTTATTTGTGTATTTAATGTTTTAGACATTTTTGTCCATTGCAACTTACCTTGGGGTACTTGATGGGTTGAGAGGCAATAGACAAATACAGTACATAGAATCATACCTTCTTACTACCAATCATTATTTGAGCCCATAGCTAAAAACTATGGAGTTTGTTGTAGCATTTTGCAAATACGAGCAGACTATCAGCTCCTTAAATATGTATATAGTGAATATTCAGTACATATATTACCCCTTTCCTGAGGACATACTGCAAAATGAGAATGTATAACAGTATGTATAACGGTATATGGAGGATTATTTGTAACAAGTATATCTCCTGTTAGAATGTTTCTTGGCAAGTAGACAGACTCAGTTGTCTCTGTCAGAAGTGAGGAAGGATATTTGTGAGTCACTTTATATTTGTTTGCCTTCCAGCAAAGTTATCAAGGGGATCTTGTTCAATTAATCATGATTCAAACAAGTAAAGGCTGCTGGGCAGACTCAGCCTTTTGTTTTTACATGTGCTAACTGCTTTGTTGTCCTTGGAAACAGCCACTGCTACCGTGCTTTCTCTTTGAGATGAATTTTTGGGCCCTGTCAGGGAGAATGTCCTAAGTTGCTACCTGTCTTGACTGATCTTCAGACATAAGCCCTGTTTGTCTCCATCCTTCCATTTCTGGTTTCTTGCCAGCTTGTTTTTCTCCTGCTTGTCTTCTGCAGAGAACAGGAGATAGCCATCATGTTATTGTTCACCAGTGTAGCCATGTAAACATCTCTGGGCTCCAGGATCAGCCCAATCACTAATTAGATTGAGGTGGTCTACATCAATTGGCAGATCCTAGGTGATGTAGAAGGGACCTTGACAGCAGCCCATGACCATTCTCAATTGTTGGAAGACAGAGCTGTCTGTTCTAGGCAGTTTGTCCTGCACTTCTTACTCTAGCCTGCTGCCCTTAGCTGCATTCTATTCTTCTATTCTGCATTCTAATCTGTTCCTCCATCTACTAATTTCAAAAAGAGATTCAGCTGCCACTTGAGACTTGGAATGGGTAGGGGGATTCCTTGAGTAAAATATGTCCTATTTCCAAATAGATTCATGGAATCATAGAACTGGAAGAGACCACAAGGGCCACTGGGTCCAACACCCTGCAATGTAGGAATATACAGTCAAAGCATTCCTGACAAATAGCCATCCAACCTCTGTTTAAAAACCTCCAAAGGAGGCTCCACCACACTCTGGGGCAGTGCATTCCACTTTCAAACTGCTGAAGTTTGAAGCCATTGCTCCATGTCTTAGTCTCTGGAGCAACACAAAACAGGCTTGTTCCATCTTCCATATGACATCCCTTCAACTATTTAAACATAGCTATCATGTCACTTTTTAACCTTCTCTTCTCCATGCTAAACATACCCAGCTCCCTAAGCTGCTCTTCATAGGGCATGGTTTCCAGGTCTTTTACCATTTTGGTCGCCTTCCCTTGGATGAATTCCAGCTTGTCAGTATCCTTCATGAACTGCAGTGCCCAGAACTGGACACAGTATTTCAGGTGAAGTCTGACCAAAGCAAAATAGAACGGTACTATCACTTCTTTTGACATGGACACTATACTCCTATTTATGCAGCCTAGAACTGGATTGGCTATTTTAGCTGCCACATCACACTGCTTACCCATGTTCAGCTTGTGGTCTACTAAGACCCCTAGATCTCTTTCACATGTACACAAGCCAGGTGTCACCCATCTTATATCTCTGTATTTCTCTTTTTTTCTGCTCAAGCATAGTACCTCAAATTTTTCCCTATTGAAATTCATTTTGTCACTTTTGTCCCAGTTTTCTAATCTGTTAAGGTCATTTTGAATTCTGATCCTGTCCTCTGGGCCGTTAGCTACCCATCCTAATTTGATGTCATCTGAAATTTGATAAGAATGGCCACTATTGCCTCATCCAAGTTATTGATAAAAGATGTTGAATAGCACTGGGCCCAGACCAGAACTCTGTGTCACCCTACTAGTCACTTCTGTCCAGGATGAAGAGGAACCAATCACAAATCCACCTAACAGTAGCATTTTCTAGCCCAGATTTTATTACCTTGTTTGCAAGAATATCATGAGGAACCCTCTTCATCTACTAAGCTAGCAATCCTATCAGAAGAGAGAGAGATTAGTCTGGCATGATTTTTTTTGGAGAAACTCATGTTGAATTTTAATGATCATGGCATTCTTTTTAAGGACCTTGCCACACTACACTGTTACAGTGCTGTTATTCTACTTTCAACATCCTATGGAATGCTGGGACTTGAAGTTTAGGGAAAGGCATTCAGAATTCTCAGCCAGAGAGGTCTTTGGCCTCAGTAAACTGTAAATAGTAAACATCCAGAGGATGTTGAAAGTGGAATAATAGCACTATAACAGTGTAGGGTGGAAAGGCCCTAAGTGCTTACAAACTGCCTGTTTAATATTTGCTCTAGAATCTCTCCAGGGACTGATATCAGGCTGACTGGGCAGTAGTTGTTTGGGTCCTCTTTTTTCCCCTTTTTGAAGATGGGGTCAATATTTGTCCTCCTCCAGTCTGCTAGCACTTCTCCCGATTTCCAGGAATTCCCAAAATTTATTGCCCATGGTTCTGAGATTAATTCTGCCAGTTCTTTTAATACTCTTGGAGATAGTTCATCTGGCCTTGGAGACCTGAATCCATTTACAGTGGCCAGGTATTCTTGTAGTACCTGTTTACCTATTCTGTGCTGTATTTCCTCTGCTGCATCATTTGCTCCTTTCCCCCCAGGTAGAGTACTGTTTTCCTTTTGGGAAAAGACTGAGGCAAAGAAGATGTTGAGTAGTTCTGCCTTTTCTCAGTCTCTTGTTAGCATTTCACCATCTTCTGCATGTAGGGGTCCTACCATTTTCTTGTTCTTCCTTTTGCTATGGACATAACCAAAAAAGTCCTTTTTATTGTTTTTAACCTCTCTAGCAAGCCTGAAGCTTGTGAGTGTTGTGAGTGTGAGTGAGTAAAATCAGTTAAAATAGTGGCAGCAAAATGTCTTGGGCATGTCCTACTGGGTCCCTTCAAGAGGTGAGCCCAGAAATCCACATTATACTTGACTCATTTTGTGCCAGAAGTATTTTCATGTTTGATTATGAAATGGCCAAATGATACCCTGTTGCTGTGGACTAGAGCTAATATTCTGAATGGTACTAGGAGAAAGGAATTGAGAAAAGGTGCCTTGGAGGAATCTTTTGTCTGAAACAAACACTCTGATTTGATTTTATTGTAAAGCCAGCTTCACTCTCCCTGCTATGTGTGTGTGTGAAAGTGTGTGCTTTCAGACAGGCTGTGGCTTTATCAAATAAAAAGAAAATGCACTGAGATTTTTTTAAAAAAATGTATGGAGCAAAACTGAAGGAGGGGAAATCCTTCAATTATTCTTTTTCATTTTGTGGCACCCTGAAAGTGAAAAGTTATAATCAAAGAGCCCACCCCCAGTCCCAGTGCAATCATATAGCACAACTGCAGTCTTCATACCCCTCTGCTGGAAAGAACCCCTGACTCCTATGAAATCCCCTTCAGAAGCTTTTCCTCATAGAAATAATTGCAGAGGAATTCCTAGTGGTATCAACTGGTAGCCTTCAAGTGGGTTGGCTGTACACTGTCTTTCATGAGGGTGAATGATAACCAAGAGTAACATAACTGGTGGCAGACTGAACAACAAAATAGAGAGGGACTTGCTTACAGGTCAAGAGAGTGCTGACCAAGCCATGCTTTCCTTTTCCTCCATGCATTGATTTTTAGAAAAATGTTCTTCCTTACTGACTGTAGGTTGTGACAACTGAAACACTTCGTAAGTTAACTCTTAATAGGAGGGCAACTGTTAAACTTCAGGGTTACTGATAATTCAAATAAAGTTTGAAGATCTTATATATTTATTTGCTCTTTAACTACATCTTATATAACCCAAAAGTCTTCTCTCTCTCTCTCTCTCTCTCTCCAACCTAGCTACCTTATCTATCCTCTATCTCTTTGTGTTAGTGATAAGTATAGCATGTTGACTTTTTTTGTCAAATTTTAGGGAAAGTAAATGTTATACTAGTTTGGTAAACATTCCAGAATGGATAAAGATCCTAACTATGGAAGTTTGTAGATAGATTCAATCATGTTTAAAATTCTGCTCAGTATTTTCACAAAAGCCCTGGAACATATTAGAATCTACAGCAGCTACATTGCCTTTCCAAATTAAGTCTCTTGCTCTCGCTCTCTCTCTCTCTCTCCCCCTCTATCACACACACACACACACACATTCTCCTCTTGTACTTTCCTATCCACAAGCTACATGCCCTCCAACATTTTACAAACAAAAACTAGGATAGTGTTACCATACCCAACAAGCCCATTTTGAGAGGTGTGTTATTTTTCATAAACTAGATATATTTATGGCCAAAAGCATGTTTGGAGAAGCTCTGACTGTAAACACATAGCCAGGTCAGGATTACTCCAGCTTGGGCAGGTCATAAGTTCAGAGATGATTAGATGGGAAAACTCAGCGCTGATAGCCCTGGGATTATGTTTTCAAAAGGCTGTAAGGTACAAGTACTCCTGGAAACAATAGAAGGCAAAAATGCCCAGGTGAAGCAGTCAAGAATCCCTGCTGTGAACATATCCTACAGAGACCTTACCCAACCAAGACACTGTCAGGACTCCCATCAATGTTTTGTCACCTAAAGTTAAGACAATCAGCCCATTCTGGACTTATTTGTCAGTTTGTGGGAAAGCAATTACTGCTTTATCTATGCACCCTCCTTCAGGGCAGGAAATAGAGTATAAAAACACCAGCTCCAACACCTACAATTCATAGTACGTTGGGCATCACACTGCACATGGTCTCACAGACTCCTGTTCCTACATACTACCCTCAGACTCTCATTTGAGCCCCCCTGCTTCAATCTTCTGCTTCAGGACCAGGTAATATCACTCCATCCACCCACAATCTCTCTCTATTCAACCTTTCTCACCTTTCCTTTCAATAGCCTTGTATGGTTTGTGAGATTGCTTGATTTCTTGTGTGTGTCTATTAATTTCCAATAAAATACTCTTTTAACTTTTAACTTTGAGCTAATAATTCCTCAAATCCAAAGGAGATACTGATACTGCTGATGGACCTCAAGGTCCCCCACCTTCAGGGTAACAATATGTGTGGTGAAGCAACAAAAATGTGTGGTCAAGATGGCACAAGTTCTTTATGAGGAAGAACATACAAGCTAGGAAAGGTTACAGCAGTTTACTTTTGCTTGAGCCTGCAGAGAAGAGTAAGATTCCTCCCCACCCCTCCTCTCCCCTTCCTGGATTAAATGAGTGCAAATTACTTTTGTACTTTGAACTCAGTTTGCAACAACAACCATAAGCTGAAAGTAGGAGGAGGAAGGGACAGTGGGAAGAGGAGGAAGAAACGGATTTTTTAAAGGAGCTGAAAAAGTAGGCTGATCAGATTAATCAGGACTGTCCCTGTCAAATCGAGACATGATGTATCATCTGCGATGTGCAATAGAATTCCTAACGTATCTGTTAACTACTTCAGTTTCTAAAATAATATTTAAAACAACTTCAGGTCCCATGCCAGGAGAAAGACCAGAATATATATTCCCCATTAACAATTCTGTGGTGACATCACTGCTATCTCGAATAGCAGACTACAAATGACTCCTCAGGTATTGAAACACATGAGACCAATGGGAATGGTGGGAGAGAAAGAAGAGCTTTTTTTTTTTTCCAGTTGCTTCTGCTTCCCAGATTTTTTGACATGGTGAAGTGCAACATGAACCAACAACCCTTCTACACTCTCTGAGAATTCTCAGGAAAAAGCCTCATGGAAATCTGAAAACTTTTCTCCCATTGACTGGTTGATTCAGTATCCCCCTCTGTTTCCCATATTTGCTCCTCTTTGGCTGTTGCACTGAGAGAAAGAGGCCAGACATGGTGGAATGGCCACAGCTTTAATACAACAAATACCAGTCAGATACATTCACATATACTTCTCTTTAGCACATAGTATGTACGAAAAAGGGATAGGGGACACAGAGTTCCATGCTCAAGCAAAGCATTAAGCAACAGGTGTCTAATAGGCATCTGGCAAAGCTTGGTGCATTTTCCAATCTGTAGGGGGAAGAAAATGGCCTGTCCAAGTGGAGGCACCCTTCACTTGCTCAAACTTCAGGTTATCTCCCCTTTTCACCAACCATGCAGCAGCTCCAGAGTTTCCCTCCTCTAAATTTAAATCATGCTCAGTGTTTCCTTTTCCAGTTCATACCTGTCATTGTGACAAAGCTGAGGTAGGAGACACCGGGCTTTGTGGTTTCTAGATCAAGACATGCTCAAGCATTGGTGCATTTTCCAATACATGGGGTGAGAAAAATGACTCATCCAAGGGGAGGTCCTTGGCTGATGTCCAAACTGCAGGTTAGACTCTCCTTTCACCAATCATCCAGCAGCCCTAGAGGTTCCTTCTTCCCAATATAAATCACACCCAGTGTCACCCTTTCCCTTTGATACCAGCCACAGAACGGGGCCAGCCTAGCTTGGCATTCCTTCTCACCAGGAGTCTTCTGAATGAATTTCCATAACTGATAGATTGATAGCTGAGTTACTGCAAGCACCTTGACACACCTATCTAGGCAGCATCTTAGTCCAGGAGATGTGAATTCCTGGGAACAGATGTCAGATTGTATGGCAGTCCACCATCACCATGCCCACCAGTTGAAGGCCAGATGTCTTGGCTGGATTGTTCTCACCTAAATGAAGGACAATAATGCAAGGTGGTGTTTCAGTGGCAGCCAATTCCCTGAGCAGGGGGGGCGTATAGCACCTCACTGCATTCCCTTTCAGCCCCACCACTTGATGTCAGCTAGATGTGCCATCCTCAGATCAAGGTCTCTGCCCAGAAAACCAGGCTATGTTCCACTAGCCAGACTGTAATGGAAGTACCTGCTTTAGAAACACAGAAAGTTAAGAAGTGCAGGGGTTCAGGGGCCTGCCCCCAAAGTGTGCAGCCAGCTGATTGCCAGTCTGAGTCCTCACAAAAGACCTGACTGCCCTACTGCACAAGTGTCCCATTCTCCAAATTCTAGTGCTGGACAATCTGAATTCCACAGCTGCAGTAGCAGTGCCTATGTGAAAAGAATGGATGGAAAACTGCTGAGGGAGGAGCCCAATTTCTGAAATAGCTTACTTCAGGATAGATTTGAAGTGGTATTGGGTAGGAGAGAAACTGGAAGTATGTAAAATAAAGCCCCTGGTACCCATGAGTGTAACAATAAGTAGTCCAGCATGGTTTGGACTGGACAAATTTGTCCAGGTAGGGCCTTCCTCAAAGCAGTAACTTGCCTGTTACTGAGCTGATCTGTCTTGGACTGCCTAAAATGTATTTGCTGGCCATCTTGATGGCAACATAAGTCAGACATGAAGAGGGATCACCCAGAAGTGCCCCATTTAGATCTAAGGAGAAGTTCACTAACCTGTGTGGCTGACAGTTTGTCTGCTGGGAGACAAGAGATGCCATGAGTTGTGTCCAGTTCTATACAGAGAAATATTAGCATGGTAGAGGGGCCCTCTGTTTTCAACTTGCCAAGGGGGACCTTCAGCTCTAGGGCAAGATCCTGAATAGCCCTGAGAGTGTCAGAGCACGTGGAAGAATAAGCTGTTCCGGCAAATAAAAAATCATCAAGGTAGTGGGTTATTGAAGGATTTCTACTCTTTTTTATGGCACACCATTCAAGAACTGTGCTAAATTGCTCAAATGCATAGCATGATATAGCATACCCCAGAGGCATAGCCTTGTCGTAATAGAAGGTGGGAACCCATGAGATCAAAATCATCAGGATGGCAGGGAGTAAATGAAATGTGGATTTTATATCTCATTTTGTCAGGACTGTACCCAAATCTAAATTATCCTAATTTCTGCACTGAAATTATCCTAATTTCTGCACTGAAAGGCATATATTAACAGAGCATAGAGTAGGATCAATGTCATCATTAATAGATGGCTCCTTAGGAAAAGAAAGCACCAAAGAAGCTGTGAGAATTGGGAACTTAATTGGTTTGGGACCTTTCTTTCCCTGTTATCCCCTGTGGGCACAGTGAGCACTGGAGCCTTTTGGTCACTAAAGGCCCACCTTGGAAACAGGAAGAGATGGGGTGAGTTCCCATGCATGTCACACATTGGTGGTTGCATTTACGTGCATGTCACCTCTTTTATCAATGTTGAAGTCCCAGTAGATTGGGGACCTCTTTTTTTCTGTTGCACTGGGCCTTGCATGTCTCCCTTTTGACGGGTTACCCATTGGCACAAAGCTATTGTTACAATGATTAGAAGGGGGGCCCAAGAACTGACCACAATGTCAGACCACAATTCCTCCCCTTTGTGATCCCAGAGGAGGGAGCAAGCCATACAGAACGGTAACCATGCAGATCCCTTGGATCTGGCCCTGAATATAATGTCTTGGTACTTTATCAAGGTGGACTAGCTATGTGGTTGTGTTTCAAATACCACCACCATGTAGATCATCCAAACTGCCAACCAGTTAATAAAATTCTTTTCAGTTTTGGGGCACTTGAACTGATTCAGCTCCCTTCAATAGAATTCCATCCTTTACCAGTACCTTGGTCTTGGGATCACAGAAAAGGAGGGGAAAGGTCCATTTACTCGTCCCTCCAAATGTGTTCCTCGGTGGCAGATAGAAGGTGACCCCCTAGTGGCAATAACACTGGCCCGTAAAGGTTACATTGAGATGAATACTCAAGGACAGACTCTACTGAATGGGAAGCATCATTGTAAAGCATGTGGCAGGAGCCACTGCTTCCACCAAGACTGTCATGCCTGATGAAGGAGTGGAGAAGTTGATTGAAGGGCACAGTAGATTACTGTGAAGGTATGTTATTGCATCTTTCCAATCCTTGGGTTCTGCTCCCTGTCAGAATGCCTGAGAGCTACACTGTGGTGAGCCAGGATACCTGGAACTTTCCACCTCTCCTGGCTTCAGGGCCCCCAAGAGCCAGACAAGAGCCGACTGAGCTGCGGTTTGCATGCTGGTAATTCCATGTGACACTGCTGCCCCACTGGAGTCACTCGAGGGTGTTGTTGAGCTTTGTATTTGGGGGAAGGCAGGGCACGCAGGAAGGTTCGTTGCAGCACAAGAACATCAGAAGATGGGGAGACCTATGGGTTATATAGGTGTGACCTCAGGTACAACCTACTGCGGAGAAAGTGCCACTGGAAGACTCCCTCCCTGATAGGCATGTAGGAGCATGGTCCCCAATACTGCCCAAGTGGTGGAAATACTGGAGGAGCGACCACTTCAGAGACAGTTGACTGAGATGGTATAGGAAGAAATGAGGGTGGTATGGGCTTAATCACTTCAGCTGGGTTTTGGAGGAGCTTGTAGAAGCCTGCAAAGTCAGGCTGAGTGGATGGTGTAGCAATGAAAGAATTGGAGGGGTCAGTAGGAAAGCTGGTGTCACAACCTGTATATCCTGAGAAACAGAGGTGGTGAGAGGGAGTGGTCTGAATAGGTTGCACCTACAAGTCTAACCCTACTGTCCAGTTGCACCAATGAGACAGGCATTGGTTCAATCCCTCTTACAATGTCATCCATGCTAGTGACTCTGACAGAGGACTGGGCCAGTCTTTTGGTGACAAACTGAGCATCAGCATCAGGATCAAATTTCAGCCTTTTCAGCCTTTTCTGTGGCATGATGTTGGATCTGCACAATGTGAAACAATAGCATTATCATGTTAGTTGTTAAAGCACAGCTTCTGGAAGTAGCTAACCAGGAGGTGGCAGGGAACAGCAGCATACAATGGGCACCACCTCCAAGTGAAAGCACAGAATACACCACTATGCCTAGCAGGCAAGAGGTGGCAGCAAGCAGAAGCATACAGCTGCCAAGAGGGAAAGGTCACATATGTCCTCTGGACAAGCTGGACTGTGTCCAGAAGAGGGCAACCAAAATGGTGAAGGGTCTAGAAGCCATGGCCTATGAGGAGCAGCTTAGGGAGCTGGGTATGTTTAGTCTGCAGAAGAGAAGGTTAAGAGGGGACATGATAGCCATGTTTAAATATTTGAAGATATGTCATGTTGAGGAGGGAGTGGGCTTGTTTTCCGCTGCTCCGGAGACTAGGACAAGAAACAATGGATTCAAGCTGCAGGAAAGGAGATTCCACCTGAACCTCAAGAAGAATTTCCTGATGGTCAGAGTTGTCTGGCAGTGGAATATGCTGCCTTGGAGTGTGGTGGAGTCTCCTTCTTTGGAGGTTTTTAAACGGAGGCTGTATGGCCGTCTGTTGGAAATGCTTTGAGGGGTGTTCCTGCGCAGCAGGAAGTTGGACTGGATGGCCCCTGTGGTCTCTTCCAACTCTATGATTCTATCATTCTATGCCAGCAGGTAGGCCAAAGGCATTAGGAAAGATAGGCATCAACATCAAGAGTATTCTGTGTGCCAGAGGTTCTGTGTGCTACAGTAAATGAACTCTGCAGATACCCAAGAACTGCAGAGGGAGAAGCAAGAGAGGAGAGTTGGTGTATGGGGAGGAGGAATTAGGAGTGGGGGAAGCATGAAGGGGAAGTGATTGAAGATAGGAAGGCAAAAGAAAGTGAGGGGAGAAAAGGAGAAAAGGGAAAGAAGAAACACTGGTAGAATGGAGAGAGAAGAGAAAAATAACAAACAAATGAGGGAGGAAAAAGAGGAGGAAGACAGTAGAGCCAAAATTACTCTAAAATAAATATTGTTACTGTAGTATGTTGTAGTTGATTGCTGCTGTTATTGACTGTTGTTTGTTGTTGTTGTTGTTGTTGTTGTTGTGTTTAACCATTGAAAGAAGAAAGAATGGCAGAGTGGAAACAGTGGAGGGGAAACAGCAGCAGCAGCAGAATTAAAATTAAATTAAAGTTGTTATTGTACTATGTTGCAATTGATTGTTATTGTTATTGCCTGTCATTTGTTGGGGGCTGATTATGATGATTTTGACTGTGGAGTGTTATCACTGTTAGTCTCCTGGTGGAAAAGTAAAAATGCTTAAAATGAATACTGTCTGATGACTGAAATATGGTCTTATGTTTAGTTTTGGATTTTGCATAATACATTGCCTTCATTTCATCATTTTAAATTAATTAGGCACATTTATATGCTAACTAGGAAATCAGTACCATTCTAATTTTGATGTGATTATTGGCATTCTTAAAATTTTAGCCTACAATCTGATAATGTACTCACCTGGGACTAAGCTCCCTTCAATTTTCTGGAACTTACTTCTGAGTAGACATGTACACAATTATGCTGTTAATCAGATGGTCTTAAAGAACATTGTCTTCCCCAGGCAGCATACAAAAATGAAAACACAGTTCAACAGCATAATATCAACGACATCAGTTCCAACTCAGACTGGCCATGCTCTCTACTTTATAAAAGTGTCCGCTTTATGAAAGGCTGTCAGAGCTAGGGGTGTAATTGCAGAAGGTGAGCAAAATGACGGCATCTCTCCCATTGAGAATTCTGCCCTCGAGTGTTAGCCAACTGCTCTTAAGGACAAACCAATGCACAGAGGCTTTTTACAGTGCAGGCTGCTACATATGGGAGATGGTCGGGGCTCTTGGAGAGCTCTCAGTCCTAGCATTGCCATAAGTTGAAATTGATTTGACAGTAAATATTATTATTATCGCACTTTTTGCCCAATGCTGGGCCTCAAAGTGGTTTGCATATTAAAATAATATAATTTTAAAAATATAATTAGTTTTTTTTTAAAAAAAATTATCTGATAAGATAATGAAAGAATGGGAGCCAGTTACGAGGTTCAATGGGGCAACTCAATTCCTGAATAAACTAAATGATCTGAAATTTAAGTTAGAAGTATTAATATCAGCAGTTAGCACTAGCTTTCTTTTCTGTTATTTTTCCTTTGTTGTTGTTTTTTTCTCTCTCTCTCTCTGAAGATGTATACCAAAAATGTAGAATATTTTCAAGTGGATATTCAATTAATAGCTAATAAAATTACAAAGGAATAGGATCAGATAACACAGAGAAGACAAAGAAGAAGGCTATAAAGTTAAAGGAAGTATAGGTTAAAGGTAGACAAACACTTTCCAAGGATGAGTGATAAAAGGAAGCAGAAATGTAACTTATGTCGGCTTTTATTATGTTTCTGTAGAAAACAAATTCAAAATAATAGATGATGGAGGATATTTATGGAAAATAATTGCAGATAACGGTTATTATGGTATTGTTATATTTGTTCTACCTAACTTTTCTTCAATAAAAACAATAATAAAAATATATAATTAGTATATATTAAAACAAGATTAAACTATAAAAAAATTAAAAACATCTAAAAAGAGATTAAAAAGCAATTAAAATGAAAACAGTACAGCACCCCCTAGCCCATTCTTCAAAAACTTTCTGTATTAAACTGCCTGCTTGAATAAAAAGGTTGGTGCCTGCTGCTGGAAGGACAACAAGGAGGGAGCCGTTCTGGTCTTCCAGGGAAAAGGGCAGCCACTGAGAAGGCCCTCTCTCATGTCTCCACCAACCATGCTCACGACAGTGGTGGGACTGAGAGAAGTGCCTCTCCTGATGTTCTTAAAGCCCAGACAGGTTCATACAGGGAGCCTGGACCTGAGTCGTTGAGGGCTTTATAGGTCATAACCAGAACTTTGTATCGTGCCTAGACAACAACAACAACAACGATGTCCTTCAGATAACATTGGGAAAATATTAAACTTGTTCACCATCTTCAGGATGAAGTCAAAGAGGTCCCATGCCTTTCCACTGGTAAACCTGGTAGTCATTACACCTTGTCCATTTCCGCACTAGACTGTTATAGTGCTCCCTTGTCTTCACAGTGCTAAAACATGGTTTAGTAATATGTGCAAACAATGCCTCTCGGCTTAAAGGGAAAAGCAGTGCCACAGACACTGCTGCCCAACAAACTAGTAGTCTGCCACAAGCCATTGCTAGAACATATATTATAAATCTAACTGGTTTCATGGAATGTGATTCAAAATATCTCCCTGTTCCTCCTACCCATCCTCTTCCAAGAATTGAGAGAGGAAACTGGATTTCAGAGTATAGTTGAATGGAACACGATTTTTTGCTTCTTCTAACAAAGGTTTAAATGGCATCCCTGAATTAAAATAAAGTCCATCAGGTGGGCAGATTGTATAAGTTGCTTGGCAACCTCGCAGACAAAACCCATTGCTACATGGTAACAGATGGCTTGCGGATGGCAGACTGAGCAGTGATATTCGAAGATTAGAACAAGAAAAGAAAAGTTGCCATGAGATTTTCCAGAAAACCCTAAGAGAATATTGCTTAATCTTATTTAAATCTAGAAAAACATGTGCTTTAATTCAAAAGCTTCACCTGTAGTTTCAAAATGGCAAGAACACTGTAACACAGTATACATTATCTGGTTTGGCCACATAATGAGCATCTGTGGATATTCTATACAAAAGAAGTTATCAGTCAACCAGGACACTTCACCCTGAGGCAGATGGCCCTGCCCTGTGTAACACACAATTCAGTGTTAGGCTGGGCTACAAAAGCAAATTCCTTACTCCTTGACTGTTGATAAATGTGCAGGTGTGAATGAGTCCATCATGACATGTGGGAGGGGGAATGTTCATACCATGCCAGAATGATGGGCTTTCAGTATTGCAGTTAGACATTCACAACCTAGAGTTACTGCTGTGTATTCCATAAGACTACATAGTCTTACTGTAAGACTATGTAAGAATTACTGTAAGCAAAGTTGCAACAATCAGAAGCAGTACCTCATGACAAGTTCTCATTGCAGCCTCACTCACTGGTGGTAGCATTGTACCTTGTCTGCCAACTGAACAGACTGGTGGGTTGGGAGCATTTACATAGTAACCAACCAGCTGGACAGATCTCCTTTGATCTATCCAGCTGCTTGTTGTTGAGGTGGGCTGGATGAGGTCAGGCCAAGAGACATTATTTAGTTACAAATAAGAAACTACGCAGCAAATGTAGAGTATCAGTAATATCTTTTCATTTACACAATATTTTCAGGAAAGTTCATATATGCAGCTGCAAGTTGTCAGATGTATATGGCAACAGAGTGTACATAATCTGATGAAGAGGCAGTGAGAACTGAGAAGAAGCATGGTAACATGTGAGACAGGTTGTTACTTCGTTTGTATTTGAATGTGTTCCGCATTTTTAATGGTCCAAAATGCAATGTTTGCAGCAGATCCATTCTTTGATCCAGGCCAGATCTGGTAGAATCTCCTGGACCAAATATAGAGAGTCTTCTCCAGATTTTCTAGTACATATCTGAAGCATAATAGAAAAGGGCTGTTGGTGGATATTCTATATGGCCTTGAAAAGGGAACGAAACAGTTTATTTCTTTCTCTGCTAGACTGCATAGTAGGTGGGGGTGATACTGGTAGTTGTTCACCTTCTGCTTTGCTAATTAATTGCTCCATCTCAGAGAAAGTGAACACAATCTCTCCCATGTGGGCACAATCTCTTCCCTTGATCAAAGCCTCACAGAACTTGACAAACTCTGTGAGGCTTTTTTTTAAAAAATAATTTTTATTCTAACATTAATAATACATATCGCAATGTACCATTATTTACACAATTGATTCCATCTTCAAAAATGAAGAAATTATCTATATACAATTAGTACAGTTATTTGAGATTTAATCTTACCAAATATTCTAAATATATAAAACCTCTATTCCCCTCCCTCCTGTCCTTAAATCTATTATCCCTTGTATCGATATTATATTTTCTCCCTTCTTCTCTCCCACCCCATCCTCCCTTTCTACCCCCTTTTGCTCTATCTACTTTCCTTAATCCATGCTTTCTTCAGGTCTAACCTGCTTTCCAATGTTTCTACCAAACCTACAATTTGTGCACTATTTTTTTTAATTGTCATGTGCCTAGATTATATTGTTTTATATTTAGAGTTCTTAATACCAAAGGAAAACTCCATTTGTCTAAATATATATTGACCATTATTAATTATCTAATACACATTATCTAGTAGAGTCCTATAATTCTTCCCCCTCTTAAAATAAGAACTGCTATAACCAAACTTGTTATATTGTCTGTCCTGTTTACTGTGAATGCCTTCCTTTTATCCACTCTATTACTGGCTTCCAGTTCCTTTCAAACTGTTGGTTTGAAGCTCCTTTCATCAAATTTGACAACTTTCCAAAAGGTCTGCCATTTTTAGGCCCTTTCCACACCTTACCTTCTTCCAGCGCTGGGGTGCGGGGATCATGCGAGCAGCCTCTGGTGAGAGGCTCTCACGTCCAGAGTCCTTTGGCTCCACACGAGCTGCCTGCTCGCATGAGAGCCCCGCCTCTTCCTTCCGCAGTGCAGCCTGGGACCTTCCCAGGCTGCACTGGAGCAGGAAGCATGACCGGCGTGGCTCCAGAGGCTCCACATGCCAGGTAAGTGCATGCACACTTACTTGGCATGCGGGGCCCAGGAGCAATGCGCGATTGTACACCATTTTCGGCTTCTAGCTGAAAATGAAAAGGCGTGTGATCGGCACTTGCCAGCCCTTGGAGCATCGCATGATTGTGAGTGCATCGTGCAGATCACTTCTCACAATCGCACGGCGCTCCAGGGGCCCTTTCACATGGAAAATGGCATGCGAAAAGGGCCTTAGTTTCCAATCATCTATTAAGGGTACTCCTTTTCCTTTCCAACGTTGCGCATAACATAGTCTTGCTGCTGTGACTAACTCTGTGAGGCTTTCGAGGGTGATTTAGCTTACTGATCTAGTGCTACTATAAAGAGGATTTTTAAAAATGAGAAGCCCCCTCTGCCCTTTTTCTCTCATTTTACGTCCTCTTTCATCTTTCATTGTTTCACAATTTCATCATTTCAGCTCAGTGATCTAGTGCTAATGTGGATCAATGGTTGTGTGTGTGTGTGTGTGTTTAATGAAGAGCCATGGGGGAGCTCCACAATAGTTTTATGAGCAGCAGATGCAAATGAAGTGACATAATTCCTGCACTAAGTAGCAAGAAAAATTCAATATTTCACTATTTCAGTTTGCTGCTGTAATGCTAATACTATGGACAGTTTTAAAAAAATTTAAAAATAAAATAAAACAAGAGCCTTACGAGGAGAAGCACAAAATGATTATTCCAAAATGAAAGGACACATGAAAGCAGAAAGACAAGTAGAAATTGAAAGAATATTGAAATATGTATTTTTACAAGCTGATAAGAAGTTGGGAAGAATCTTTCACTACATGAACACAGCAACGAGAGTGCTGTATGCACAGAAACAGAAAAGTGTGGCTGTTCCTTGAAATGAAGACGCTGTTGAAGATGCTAGATTTGGCAGAAATGGGAAAAATTAACTATTTGGTTAAATTTAAAAATGAGTGGGATAAATTGATTGTATATCTAAGAGATGTTGGAAGGAAAAAAAATTACTTATTGGTTTTGAAGGTTAAGCTTATAGTTATTAGATACTAGTCAGTGCTGTGGTAATAACAGACACGCTAGAAGATGTGTATCTTCTAAATTATCTTAGAACCAAAAGTTGATGAGTTAGAAGTCAGTTATTGTTTAATTCAAGTTGGGTAGTTTAGGATAGGTAAAATAATATTAGGTTAGATGTCAGAGTTTGTCTGTTTGTTTACTGTCTTTGTAATCTCCTACATGCTGTTTTATATACTTAATACATACCGATACAAATATTTTTTTAAAAGAATATATTATATGGCTGAATAAAGTGTTTCTTCAGGGAAACACTGATCTGAGAAAGTTGGATTATTGGAAATCTTTGCAGTTTGGGACAGATGCATGTGGTTGGTTTTGTTTGTGTGCACAGAAAAATAGTGTTTTCTATAGAAAAAAATACCACGTGCAAATTTTCTGCAGAATGCATCCCCAGCTAACAGTATTTTCTGCAAAAAAAATAATGTTTCTCTTCACAAATATTATTTTTAGCACAGAAAAAGCTTTTCCTGCCCAGAAAATGCTGTTTCATGCATAAAAATACCATGAATGAATTTTACGGAAAATAAGAACTGAAAATAGTCTTTGAAATCTGCACTGTTCTTAAAGACTTCCTTGCACCAGGAAGAAAATTTCTAAAGTTAGTCATTGCTTTGATATGTGTCGGGGAGGCCCTTCTCTCTGTCCTACCACCCTCACAGGTAGATCTGATGGTAATGCAGGAGAGAGCCTTCTCTGTGCCTGCCCCCAGGCTCTGGAATTCTCTTCTCAAAGAAGCTAGACTGGTACCTTCCCCACTTCCTTTTCACAGATAAAGAAAGATTGTTCTGTTTAGACAAATGTTTAATGATTGACTGTATATGGCCCATCCCACTAAAGTAATGTGCTGAATCTTGCTAATTATTATGCTGAAGTGTATGTTTAAGGAAATACATTTTAAATCTGGTTTTAAATTTTCTGATGGTTTAATGTTGCTCTAGCTTTGTTATCTTGTGGATTTTGAACAATCTTTTTTATTTGTCTAAGTTCCTTTGAGTCCCAAACTGGGGAAAAGACAGGATATAAATATAATTTAAAAAATAGCAACAATAACAGTAACAACAGATTCCTTTGGGAATGAATTGAGTGAAGAATTATAACCCTAAGAAGGCAAAAAGGGAAAGGTTATTAGACATACCCATAGCTAACACCTAGGCTACTTTACCCAGCAGATGCCTATGAACGAACCTAATTAGTCACCATTATACTATTGAGTACTTTAAAAAATGGGGGCAAATTATTTAGGTTCAGCATTTGAAAGTGAAGCATTAAAGGGGACAAGAAGCAACATTAAATATCAGGGAAAGATGTAACATGAATTGCTCAACATGATCCCATCTGGATGAGCCTTTAGCCTATGTTCAAGTTAACACTGGCTTCAGATATCAGTTCCTCCACTGGCTCTCTGGAATATGAAGAAGCAGCACACCTGATTTTCCCATCTTCCTATCTTAAACAGCCTGAGAGACAAGAGAGCCCTTCTGTCAGCCAATGGCCATGGACTCATTAGCTGAGGTCCACAGTATTGCTGGTGAAACAAAAGGCTTCAAACTGAATCTCAGCAGGATGAAAGCAACCAACGGTAGCTGGAACAGTGACAGGGAGTTCCAGCATCTTCAGAATTCTCTGGGTGCTTCCAGTTCCTCTTTTGGACAATCAGTATCTGCCTCTGCTTGTGGGGGTGGAACACAACACTCTACCTGACCAGAATGGTGAATAGAACAATGCGTCTGGATTGTGACATAGAAGATTGTTCAGATAACCCCTGCCCCTCTCATGAAACCTGTTTCCAAAAATCCAGGAAGCAGTCAGAGATGGCTGCTGGCTATGGTGATGTGAGGACTGCAGCTGTTGTCCCTCCTTTTTTTTTTCCTTCCCTCCTCCTCCTTCTTCTTCTGCTTACTGAGAGATTCTGAGCCAGGAAATGCCCATCTCTAGAGAGCTGCATCCCAATAGGGGTTTGCTGAGGTGGGGAGTGACTTTTTATCTCCCCCTCTGTCCCAACAGAATGGTAGAAGGCTTCACTGAGGCACACTGAGCCCCAGCACCACCACTGCCTGAGGAGGAAAGCTGTCTGAGAAGGAAAAGTGCTATGTTTGCAAATTGTAGTTTTTATTCTATATAGAGACAGTTTTCATGGGGGGAAAAAATAACAGGGTGATAGAGTAATAGAGGAGTATGACCCCCATCACACAAACACAGTTCCAGTCTGGATCAGAGGAATTTACAGCTGCTTTTTGTAATCAATTAAAGATGCACAAATGTGACTCCAGATTGAATTTATCATTTCATTTAGTCCTAAAAACAGGCTTGGGTGAAACTTGTAATTCATCAAGGGGAGGGGGCGGAAAGGCAGTAGAATTTACTGAATAGGTAGCTCACCTATTCTACTCATCCTAATGTCCATGGATTAATTTTCCGTAGGTCTCAAATCAAATTTATGTGTTTGTATATGGTTCAGCTGCTCAGACTTTTTGCTTTTTTTTAAAAAAAAATTGAATTTGTATTTCCTTTCAGTTGTTCCACATAGCTAGCATGTAAGTGGGGAAGGAAGCAAAATGCTACCCAGGTTATTTAATGTAGGCAATATGGTAAACAGCACTTCAGGGAAGAGTTTCAGAAGTGCATTTAATTGCATTTTCCGCTTCTCCTAACAGGAAAGGATTAAACTAGAATGAAATGTAATGGAACCAGTTCCTCTCCATCTACTTGAAGAAAGATGGGAAGCTTAGAGAATACTGTTTTCCTAATATGCTAGGAAAAGGCTAAGCCTGCCTAGAAGAAATAAACATCTAAGCCTATTACTTTTAAAATTGAGTCCCCCCCACAAATCTATGTTTTCAAATCCAAAACCTAGTTCATATGTCATTTTAACTGCACAGCCAGAAGAACCAGTGCCTTACAGTTCTGATTCTCCTCACAAAAAATGTTTGAAGTGGGAGTCACCAGCATTACTATAACTGCAATCTCACCAAAGTACATAATTTTTCAGGCAAGAAGATGAATCTCAGCCCAAGAATGCTTCCCTTCACCCTGTTTACTCACCCATGCACTCGTGTGAGGGCTGCTATGGCAGTAGCAATGACAGAGAAGAAATCTGCTCCCATTTCCCTTTCCCTGGGATCTGAGATGTTGCTGCACTTGGGATGGTTATGCCAAGTCATAAGAAGCACCTGGAAGATGAAATTTTCATGTTATTGTGGACATCAGGTATCTGGGAAACCAACATGTTTCAAGTATCAAGGAGATGAGAGGGGATTTCTCCATGTGCTTACCATGGAGGACTTGTAACCGGAATGGATGGAGAGATAACCTCTCCCTACCATCAAGGGATAGAAAGAATGTTCCAAAATATCCTCCCCTCCACACACATAAAAGGTAAAAAGAAAAAAAAAATTTGGACATCAAGGAATCCTGAGAAAGGAGAAACCTGGACTGACTACAATCTTCACAGTTCTGTGCAAAATTTGTATGTGGTGTTTCCATGCAGAAAATGCTGTTGCATGTGCAGAAAAATATTTTATGCATAAAAACATGGACAATGCTCAAGTACAAATAGTATTTCAAAACACAGCATTTTCTGAAGGTTTTCTCTCAGTAGGAAGAAAAAGGCCAAAACATTTCATTGATTCCTTTGAGATGAAACTACTGAAAAGTTACATCCCTGTCATCATTACTGTCACAACCACTGCATCAGAGATCTTGGCTGGCATCCTGTTAGTGAATTATAATAGTTTCAGTCCAGCTTAGAGAACCAGTGTGGTGTGGGGGTTTGATTGTTGAGCTAGGACTCTGGAGAACAGGGTTTGAATCCCTACTCAGCCATGAAAACCCAGATGAGTGACCTTAGGCAAATCACTCTTTCTCAGCCTCAGAGAAAAGCAAAGGCAAACCCTCTCTGAGTCAATCTTGCCAAGCAAACCTTGTGATCAGTTTGCTTTAGGATCACCATAAGTCAGCAATGACTTGAAGGCACACAACAAGAAGTTGTTACCAGGCCATATACCCCCATGCTTTGATATGGTTTAATTGCCAAATATTAACTGGCAGAAATATAAATTATACACTGCTATGGCTGCATGCCCATGCTGCCTAAGAGGAAGGACTGGCCAAACACATGCGAACTAGGTGAGGCAGGATCTCAAGGCATGGCCAGGGCATAGTTAGGAATCATCAGGGAACTCCAGTAACAATGGACTTGCAAATGTCTGTCATGACTCAATCTCCAAGAAACAGTGGAAGCTGACACTAAACTAATTATTTTCAACCCTCTTTCCACTCCCCAGCAAAGTCTTATTCCCCTTCCTGCCCAACAATCAAGGAGTTATCATGATTCCCATCAGTCCCTTGTAACCTCATGCTAAGGCCATTAGCTCATTCCAGATGCCATTATCCATTCTTCAGACTCCATTGTTTACTCTGCCAGAGAGCTAGTAATACCATTACCCTCCAGGCAGAAATAGAGTATTCAAACCCTTACTTTGGACTTGCCAAATCACAGTACACTGGTTGCTGGTTGTCACTCTTCTACCCTGATTCCCATCTGCCTACTGTCTTTGGACTTCTGATCTAAGCCACAATCACCTCTTGACTTCTCTTCAGATTGGTAAATATCATCCATAATGCCCTAAAAGCTTAGTATCCAAACTCTTCCTCCCTTCTCCTTCAGTTAGCCTTGTGTGATTGCAAGACTACTTGGATCTTGTGTGTGTGATTGTTACTTCCCCCAATAAAACAAACAAACTTACTTTTGAATCTCCAGCTGGTTTCTCCCCGCATTAGTACCAGTATACATAGGCATAAAAGATCTCATAAGGTTACTCCCCTCTCCCAGACCTTCTCTTTAAGCTGATATTCCTCACCATTTCATGAAGGCACTGGCATCATGGTGGACTCAAGTCACCCATGTTATGGGGTAAAAAAGTCCAGTTTTCTTGATCACAACCCACATTGTTGTCATTCCAGAGTTCAGAAATTTTTAAATGATCAGCCCCTGCCTCCACCTCTTAAGCAACACAGCACACACACACCCAACATTGTCATTTCCATGCAGTTGTATGTAGAGTGAGGGAAATGAGCAGAGACACATAGAGTTATTTTTCTGCAGCTGGATGTGCTGCAAGGATGTTATTTGCAGGGACCTCCTAGGGAGCTTTCTCTCCAGTGAGGCTTTCGATAGCCTGTTATGATCAGGGTTTAAAATGGATATGATGGACTCCTAGTTATTACTTGTGCAGAATGTGAAGTTGTCTTAATCTAACATGTGTTTTAATAAGATATACTTACAGTGACCTACAAAACATTACAGGAGAATCGAGAGATCTCCCATGCCAAGCTCATCACAGAGGACATAGGAGGTTTGTAAATCCCTCTCAGACCTTAGTTGAAGAAGTCAGAAGTTCAAGGTAGTAACTTTTCCAAACCATATACTGTACTTAAATTAATATATTGTACTTGAAAGGATGATCTTAAGCACATGGCAGCAAACCCTTAGCATGGACTGAATCTTGGGGATTTTTCACACTTTGGGAAGAAAATGAGGCATTCTGTTACTCACCGGACTGGCGTGCTCCCTCTGACGATCCACGCTGATCCAGAGCAGTGCGTGGCCGCGCTACACACTGCTCCGGGGACAAAAATGGTGGCTTCCAGTTGGTAGAGGCTCTCCACCAACCAGAGCAGCTCGCCAGCCAGAAGCCCACCTCCAGAAGATCTGCAGCCTCGCGCTGGTGCGAGCCTGCAGATCTACACGGGAGCGCGGCGACGGAGTGGGGCGCGCCGGGCTATTGAAAGACCTGTTTTAAGCAGTCTTTCAATAGCACTGCGAACCACCAGTTCTAGTCGTTCCAGAGCGGGCTGAAGTCCGAAACTACAGAAAGTAGTCCGGACCCAGTCCACCCCCAAGTGCAAACGTCCTCGCTGGAGGACGCGCTGCCCCATTGTAAAAACAAAATGCGGAAAAGGCCTTGGTTGACTAATGCCAACTAGAACAGACTTCTTGAACAGTGACTAGACATATAGCTAAATCTATTTGATTCAGCGGATCTACTGTAGTTGGAACTATCAAAAAGATTCAGACGAATAAGTCATGCTTCCAATGCTCCAGTTTATTGATTGAACACTTCCATATATACAAACAGATGTCTTCCAACTATATCGGCATTTTTCAAGTGTCTTATCAATGCACATACTTGCACAGTGACTGCCGTGGTATGAATAGCCATGGACAGACACTTTCCTTGTTCCACAAGTGTTCATACAATGATGAACCTGTGAGGAATTTAAAATAAGAAAGGATGCAATTATTTTAGACTCACTTTTAGTTTTTGAATTGGATCAAGATAAACAGGAGACATCCAAATCTTAGCATGTGGCCAGCCTAATATAATTATTACATTATTCACATTGTTATTAAAAACATGCCTGAACTGGCCTCTTTACCTAGAACAAACAATAACTTCATAAGGCCCCAATCCAGAATAAGCTGCTAATCCGAATTGCAGTCCCCAAAATCAGCCTTTTCTGGTTTATACATTTGCAAGAAATAGCAATTTGCAAGAAAAAGCATTTGGCATGGATGAAGAGAAAATTCTGTCACTTCTGGCTTTGGAGTATGACCCACAAGCCACCCTTAAGAATGTCTTCTCTCTCCCTGCTCCCCGGCCACCATTTCCCTCCCTCCCTCCCTCCTTTCTTCATTTTTCTTTTTCTTTTTTTTCTTTTTTTTTTTTTGAAAAGAATGACTAATGTAACATAGCTGGATCCTTACTAATATACAAGCATACCTCAGTTCACAAAGCCTTTGAGAAGGAAACCTTTTTTTTTTATTATTGCAAAATCTTTTTGCAAAATCTGTCTAGCTAGAAGCTTTTTTAGCAGCAGCATTATTGGAAGGATGGTGAATAAGATCTGGAGAAACAGAAACTTTCAGTGTTGGGCTGAAGAAGCATGTCTGTAGTAAATAATATAGTAAAGGTTGAGGAAGGAAAGAGCAGGATTCTACCCTAGCTGATCCAAATGCAGCCATGTGTGCCTCCCTACAGTAGGCAAGGGAAACAACAGCTTTTTTTGGAATCCCTTATTGAGCAGGTCTGACAGCAAAACAGAGACAAGAAGAGAGCAGATAAGCCCCGCTAGCATGTTAAAAAATACATTGCTCAATAGGTTTGGCCACAAAATTAGAAATTATTAGAAAAGTGGAGGCTACTGAAAGAAAGAAAAAAAATCATCCCTGGATGCATTTTGGAAGAAGTGATTTCTAGAAGATTCTTAATTTTTTTGTTTACCCATGCAGTACTCATCTGTTTCATTTCACATGTGCATATATTTAGTTCTGAATAAAAAGTGTACGGAGATATATTTTGCTGCTTTTGGGGGAGGGTGGGGTTGGGGGGTAGGAATATCTTCCTATTCTTTCCATGTTATTTCTGCCTCTGATACCAAAGTTTCTGTTAAAGAAATAATGCCTAGGAACATATCTACTCAGTTAACTGGAGTACACCTGTATATTTGTGAGGTAGGTAGAGAAATGTTACCTGTCTCACAGATCAGCACTTGAACATCTTAGAACTTTCTGAAAATGTGAGAAATGTTGTGATTCCTGCTGTCCCCCTTAAGTTATCATACTTAAGACTGATCACTCTAAAGTGCCCTCGCTCCTTTGCTTGCTGTATTCTTTCAGAAAGTTTTGCTTTGGGGAAATTATGGCTTTGGCACATGGGAGATTCAGAAGTCATAATGTTATCCTCCAAAACACCTTACCTTGAAATTAGAAGAGGGACATTAAACATTTCTCCTGAGGCAAGCAAAGTCACTGACATGAAATACTCATCTTAGTAGGCTCATAAGTTAACAAGTACTTCTCGCTCTCCCCACCACAATAATACAACACTGACGATTAATTCCCGGGGATTACTAAAGCCAGAGCAGGACAGTAATTTTATTAGGACTAGTGTCACAGAGAAGGGAGCAAGTTTTTGAACTCTTCAGAACCTCTTCATCAGTCTGTATGGTAAGCAAAACAGAGAAAGGGAGAGAATTTTCTTGATGCTGCCTCTGCCCACTGTGGGTATTCCATGAAAACTGAGAGTGCTGTTGATATTTAGGAGCTGGCCTTTGGATGATAGTAAAGCCTCAGCAAAATCCTGACCTTACTACCCTCCAGAGCTGGCATTGATCATCCCAGAGAAGAGATCGGACTTCAACCCAAGAACCAAGAATTTAGCTATGATCAGTGCTCCCAAATCCGCAACCTTTCCTGGCCTTTGCACAGCACAGCTACATCATAATGGCAGCCTTTCACAGCATGGGCTGTGTTTGAAGCATGGTATTGCCCATTAAGTGCTCTCCAGAAGGCCATCTATCAGTAGGCCACAAACAGCAGTGCAATGAGATCCCAGTGTTCTCTTCTAGCAAGGAGTTGTAAATAGAGCTTGAAAATGTTTCTTTTTGAGTGGGGGGATTACAGTTCCTAGAGTCAGCCAGCCAGCACAATCACTGGGATTTTCAGTTCACAAAAGGAAATTTTCTAAACTTGGATTTCAAGAGCAGGAATGATAGAACATGATGGATGCTCTCACTCATCCAAAAACCACATTAGGGATCCAGTTAGTAAGTGCAACTCCATATATAATATCAAGTCAGAGCAACAGCAGAGTCACTTAATATTCAGCAGAGTTTGAGCCACATCCACAATACCAGCTGCCATGAGCTCTTCTGTTTCTTTCTCCTATAGACACATTTTGAAACATTCTGGAAAAAAGTAGCCTTTAGCTCAACTTGGTTTCCACAAAGTATCAATAGCTTATGATTATTATTTTTTTATTTTACCAGCATATTCATGGGTTTGCATCTAGTCCTCTTTTGAAATAAGCAGGGTTTACCTCCCTTCCTACTTCCTTTGTGTTCTTCCTCTCCCCATTCCCACTGATCATGTGTCACATCCAATCTCATGCAACATTTCAGAAATTGATTTTCACCAATTTCCAATGAGCATTTTTTTAAAAAAAAATCAGGAGTTACAGTTAAAGTGCTAAAGTCCTTTAGCAATTTTATACTAGTTAAGCATCAGGATCCTTTTGTTTTAGTGCTAACATTCCTATTTCCCGCAGTTGATCTCTGCTCAGTCTGTGTTCTGGAAACAATAGCTGTGTTTACTCAGAGGCTATTTTTACTGGGTCTGAAACCGTAGAAACACAGAAGGCAAATCACTGGTCTGTTCCATTTTGAACACATTCTTGAAGGCCACAAGGCAACGGCCGACAGAGCATGGACAGTTTGGAAGAGATCCGCTCCCCTCTGCAGCCACAAGAATCTCTCTTGGAAGTTCTGAAGGACGCAAAGGATAGGTCCAGTGGCAAATGCACTGCAGGCAGCGGGAAAAGGCAGTCACTAGATCTTGTTGGCATCTCATGTGTGCATAAGTTCTCCCACAGAAGTGGCTGGACAGGATCAGAATTTAAATATGACTTTAACAGACTGGAGAGCTGGACCAAAGCTAACAAAATGAATTTCAAGAGGGAGGAATGTACAGTTCATAAAACATAAAGCATACGAATATAGGCTGGGTGATACCTGGTTTAACAAGAGGACATATGAAAAAGACCACAAGCTAAATACAATTCAACAGTGTGATGTAATGGCCAAAAAGGCAATGTAATTCTGGGCTGCATCAACAGGAGGATAGTTTCCAGGCCAAGGGAAGTAGTAACACTGTGTTCTGCTTTGGTTGGAGCTCACCTAGAATATTAGGTCCAGTTCTTGGCACTGGGGAGTGGGAATAATATTTATTTATTTATTTGTAAAACCAGAGACTCCCAGGAAATACTCCAAGATAAATAAAATATCATATGGAGCCCTGAGATAAAAATCAGTTTGTATAGGAATAGAATCTTAGGCCATTTCTCACTACACTGTTATAGAGCTATTACTCCACTTTCAACAGCCTATAGAATCCTGGGACTTGCAGTTTAGGGAGGGGCATTCAGAATTCTCAGCCAGAGAGCTCTTTGGTCTCAGTAAACTACAAACCCCAGAATTCCACAGTATGTTGAAAGTGGAATAATAGCACTAACAGTATAGTGCAGAAATGACCATAGGATCAGAGAGTTGAACAAGACCACAACAGCCATCAAGTCCAACCCTTTGCCATGCAGCAACACACTTGCATTGCCTGCAATTTATGTCACCCAAAGGCGATCCCTACACAGTCAGACAACTCTTTTTTAAAGATATAAATTATAAATGTTGGGTCCCAATCTCAATTTGGACTGCAGTGAAGGGAGCAAGGATTACAGGCCCTGGACATTAGAGTCCCAGTGGAAAAACCTGCCATTTCCTGAGATTTTTTCCTCTTTGAAGGAGGCCCTTTGGGCTTCTAGAGCCATTCATTTATTGCTGTGTGTTTCTTTAGCAAACACACAGCAACCATGACTTAATGAAGCACATGCAGAAGAATTCAAACTTTCCTGGCTTGTTAGTTCAATGTGTGAATCGGTTCACTGAATTGAATGCACAGACTTAAGGCCAAGGCGCATATTACTTTAAAGGCAATAACAACTGCCACTTTTCTTAAAAATCTAAAGTCAATGCAAGAGCCCAGTTCAGCTGGGATTCTAATGTCTGGGGCCTCTAATCCTTGCCCCCTCTCCCTGCAGCCCAAATTGAGATTATGTCCCAACATCTATAATTTATATCTTTTTAAAAAGTTCTTTGAATATGTAGGCATTGCCTTTGGGTGACATAAAAATTGCAAGCAATCCAAAAGGGTTAGCTAGGATTCAAAACTAGATTGGATCTCCTGTGCTTAAGTTCATTTGAAGTAAAATGAAGGACAAAAATTGTCACTAATGTGAAGTCTTTAAGCAGCATTTAATTTATTCCACAGATCTAGTTTATACTTGCGCCACTGAAGTGGTAGAACAGTGAGCTGACAGAATGGACTATGCCACTAAAAATTAAGGATGGATGATATCATTATTGAATGCTCCCCTGTATTAACATGAGATACTTGAATGAATCATATGTATATATTGCATATGTTGGTGTTTTTATATTTGCAAGGATTTTGGCCATTTCTGCACAACGTTACTGTCCTGTGACGGGACATGTTGCTGGCAGTCCACAAATTGTGCTTTCACATGACGCCGTTGTGGTCCTGCTGCCAACACATTCCCAGCCATTGCAATTGTGGGATATTCCATTAAAAGAAAAAATACATTAATGGCCTGCAGTCACTAGCAACCATGCAGAATGGGTGGAAATGTGATCTCTGTGCTTCATTCCCCAGTGCAGCATGGGAAAGAGGCTGGCTGCACTGCAAAAGGAAGGCACATATTGCTCACACTCCCAACCACAGGCAGCCAGCCAGCCAGGTTCAGAGGGGAGCATTGGGGACACAGTCCCATCCCAGCAAAGGCACTGCTGGGATGATGCCAGGACAACAACAGAAAAGAGTAAAGTGTGGAAATGGCCTTTGACCACATCTATACTATGTAGTAATAGCATTTTTATCCCATTTTAAGTATTACAGCTGTCACATTCTGCAGAATCTTGGATCTGCCATTTCCTGAAGGACTTGGAATTCTCTGCTAGAGAACTGTGCTCCACTCCCCTGAAATACACAACTAGAACACTCTAACAGAGACATCTAAATATTTCAAACTACAGATCCCAGGATCCTTGAGCATATACCCATCACAGCCATAGTGGTGTCAAAGCACTAGAACAGTGTACATGTACTCTTCATAGCACAGGAAGCACAACACAATTTGATTCCTAAACCATAGTTCAAAGTGAGGTAGTCCTCTCTTTCAGTCCTAGATTTTCCCACCTCATTTTGTTCTAATCCTTAATTAGGAGAACTTTGCAGAATTTCCCCTCTACTCTCTCAGAATTATGTCTTTGTTTGGGTTGTGATATATTTTTAAGAAGCCCACCACCTATCCATCTGTTGAGTTAGAGATAGCCAAGTTGCAGATAGAGTAAAATTTGCTATTCTAAGGCCATTTCTGCACAACACTCTTATAGTGCTATTATTCCACTTTCAACATCCTATGGAATCCTGGGATTTGTAGTTTAAGAAGGGGCATTTAAGAATTCTCAGCCAGAGAGCTCTTTGGCCTCAGTAAACTACAAACTGCAGTATTCCACAGAATGTTGAAAGTGGCGCAATAGCACTATAATAGTGTAGTGAAGAAAGGCCTTAAGACTTTCTGACCCTACAGATGTAATAGAAATCAAGGTTCCCTGCAGTATGAATGAACTGCAGCAAGCTTTAGACTGCTCCCTGATCCCTTATCTTTATTTCTTTCAGGAGCTGGTGTGTTTTGAAATGTACTACTATTGATTTTCAGTTATCTACAGCTCCTCACGAAGTATAGTTTGTTCACATTATGGTTAGTGATAACATACCAGAATCAAACTTCAGATTGGCTTGCTCTCACAAACTATAAGTTAATCAAGCCACATTTTCCACAGTTAGATGTCAAAGTGATCTGCGGTTCATTTAGATCCCAGAAGAGGAAGAAAGGCGAACCTGAGACCCAAAAAGAGTTATTCACATGACAAAAAAATCTTGGTTTTCCATTGTGTCTTAGCCTACATCTTTCAGGTTCTGAAAGTTGAATAGCTTATGCACAAACAATTATGGCCCTTTCTGCACCAGAGTATTAAAACGGTGCAGAGCAACCTCCAACGGAGGTCTTCTGCACCGTGGAGTGGATTGGGGCGGACTATTTTTCATAGTTCTGCACCTCAATCCGCTCCAAAGCGACCAGAACTGGTGGCGCAGCGTGTTTTTTAAAAACCTCTGAAAAGAGGTTTTTAAAAAGCACGGAGCACGCAGCCCCATGCAGCTCCGTCACCGCGCTCTGGTGCAGATTTGCAGGCGCGCACTAGTGTGTGCCTGCAGATCTGCTGGGGTGAGCTTTAGCTGGCGAGCTTCTCTGGTTGGTGGAGAGCCTCCGCCAGCCGGAAGCCGCCATTTTGGACACCGAGGCCACCATTTTGGACACTGGAGGACTGCGGAACAGCGAGATTGTGCTGCTCTGCATGGCGATGGACTTACCCGGCTGCCAGTAAGCTCCGTTTTAGAGTGTTTTCCCCCGTTTCCCCCTCCATGTGCGGAAAGGGCCTATACTGCAGATTTATATAGCCAGTCAGGGACCACTGCATTTTACTAGAGTCTGGACAAGGGACATTTTGAGGATCGTAACTATCTACATTCTCTAGCCACCATGGCTATTAGTTCCGGTTCTTTCTCAAGCTTTGAGTTATCCTTGGTGATTAAAATCATCCCATGAATGTTAGTCAAATGAGTAATAATACACACACACAGAGAGAGAGAGAGAGATGGTTTAAACAGTATAATAGTGAAATATCCTCTACGCCCATCAACCCACCACAGACAGCATTCCATGACAATCAGACAATTACTATCAAAGACAAATGACAGCAACAGGCCATAATCAATGTCCAAAAAGTGGTCCTCATGCTTCCAAAATATTATGTGGTTCAGCTGTGGGCCATGTCCAGAACATGCACATGTCAGATAGGTTATGCATGGATGCCATGCAATTGCAAAAGTTACTTCAGCTATTTTGCCTCTGGCAAGGTGGAATTTTAGTTTCTCAAACAATGCAAGACTCCAAACTCTGTCTAACCAGCGACAAATGGATAAATCTTGTGAGCTCTTCCATCTCCCTGCTGTCTCTGTCTTTGTGTACAGCAAGGTAGATATAAGATCTTTACATAAGGCATTTTCATTTTTTTTATTATAAAAGGATAAAATCAGCAAAGCACTTTGAAAGTTTGAATTAGTTATTTTGTTAACCGAATCAAGAACCACTAGCCAAAATAGATATATTTTAAGGCAGACACCCCACATATATTTCAATGTACCAATATTATTACAACCTTTCTAACATCTGTCTGACAAATCATTCTTGATTCTGTGTAGTCTCAAGGGCCACAAATACCAATGATATATTAGTTTAATAGTAACCTACTTTATTGTTGCAGGCAGCAACTTATAAGAGAGATATCTCCAAATTCTATCCCATTTATTTTTGCCAGTCTCTACCCCAAGCTTCCAAGATACCCTTAGATCCTTTAGTGGGCCATATATAAACTCAGTAATTGTTTCATACATCTCAGAGGTCAGTTCCTTAATTCTTTTGGAAGCATCCAAAAAATATGTCTCAAAAGTTCTGAGGAAGCAAGGTGAACCCATATTCCTATATAACCTAGAGGAAAACGTGAAGACTTGAAATTTGTTCAACCAACTAAGGTAACGACTTCTTTTCTTATTGATTCATAGATTTGGCAATAGTATTGGGTGTATCATATGGAAACTTCTATTGTACTTCATCATGTGTTTTTTTCCCACATGCAAGGGAATAATATTCAATAAAAACTGCAAGCCTGTCCCTACATCCTGGAAGCCCTGTTGAGCACAATAGAACTTACATCTGAGTGGACATGACCGTGTTTGTATGTGCCTTCATGTCATCTGTTATCTTCTTTACAAGGTTTATTTACAAAGTTGATTTATCACTAGAGTGTTTAGGCCAGAATTTCTGCCTTATTGCATTTAAAATGGCTTACAGATTTATATATAAAATATAGGCCATTTCTGCCCTATATAGTGCTATTATTCCACTTTCAGCATCTTGTGGCATTCTGAGGTTTGGAGTTCACTGAGGCCAAAGAGCTTTCTGCTGAGAATTCTAAATGCCCCTCCCTAAACTGCAAACCTTGGGATTCCATAGGATGTTGAAAGTGGAATGATAGACTATAACAGTGTAGTGAGGAAATGGCCTTAATCTCTAAACAATATCTGATATTATAAAGTGTCGTTAGTACACCTTATCATTTATGATTAGATTATGATAAGAATTAGATAGAAATAACAAAGAACATCCAGTCTGGACCAACATGAGATTACTTGAATGTAACCTTCATCTTGGAAGCTGAAAGTTTTTTGTGTGTTTTTTTTAAGCCTCAAAATCTTGAGATTACTCAAGATCTCAAGATCTCCCAGTCAGGTCAATCACTTCTCATTGTTGTGCAATGCATCTAGGAGGGAAAGCAGAGCACATCCTCCATCTGAATCTCCAGCATATTCACATGTTCTTGCTGGAGCTCATGGGGGACAATCTTTTCCTTCTCTCCTAGCTGCAAACAATACCCAAACACTTCCTGTGAAACCCCACATCCCCCCCCCACTCTCTTATTGGCCTCTGGCATGCAAAAGGTTAGTTGCACTGAGTAAAGATATTGTGGAAGGAAGTACTGAATATGGCTGGTTATTCCTGTTTATAAGCAGCCATATTCATAGGCACCAACAGGATTCCAGCTATGGTTCCCCTAGCCTCCACTATTGTCACATCATTCAGTTAACCAGAAGTATCATCAAATAATCTGCTAAAACATATTTTCATTGAAAATGTCTTTATAGCATAAAGGCTAATTACCAATGTGCTTTTACATGTAATATATGTTGAATTCTATATCAAATTATTTCTCATAGGTAAGGAGCTCTTATTACACATATGTCTATATTTAATGGACTATGTGTATGTATGCCTGCAAGTTACCTGTCAACTTATGATGGGCCCATGAATTTCATTGGGTTTTTTAAAGCAAGAAATAGTCAGAGGTGGTTTGTCAGTTCTTTTCTCTGATAGATAGCCTATAGTGCCTGGTATTCATTGGCTGTCTCCCTGCTTAGCTTCCAAGATCAGATGGGATCTGGTACCCTGACTAAGGGTTGGTAATTAGGGAACAGTATTGAAACTAGTGTTTTGTTTAATGTGCATCATAATGCTTTCCATGTCTACTCAGAGTCATTGGGGCTTATTCCCAAGTAATCATGCATAGGACTGCAGCCTTAACTGAGCTGTTTCTCTTCCCTTCAGAAGAAGAAGTGCAGGTCTGAGTTCGTTTCTTTTCAACAATTGAGAGGACAATGCCACTAAAATTAAAAGTGAGGAATTCTCAGAGACCTGAACGTGGAACAGCATTGCCATCTAGTGGTCAATCCCTGGCCTGCAAGAAAAGTCTGTCAGAGACCAGTAGAATAATTTCTCATCATTTTTGTCTGGTTTATTTTTTGTTACATTTAATGAAATAGTGGCGGTGGTGTGCTAGAAAGCTTTGCCCCGTTCAGTTTACTTTCTGTGTAAATGTTTGTCTACAAAAAGGAGCGCTTGCAACTGTGCCCAGATGAAATAGCCTGTTATGTCTTTCCTCTCTTTCACTTTTTTGTCATACACCCTTAGTCAAAAAAGTAAAGCCTGACGATTTTTAAAACCTATTTTCATGGTTATCCTTTGTGCAGTTGTGAAAACCCACTATGTGATTCTGGAAGTATGTAGAAATAATGGCTGTTGCTTTCCTTTTTCCTATATTTCTATTCTTGATTACCTAAAACACAAGAAAGCAAGGAATACTAGGCAGGCAGACAGACAGACAGACAGACAGACAGACGATCGATAGATAGATAGATAGATAGATAGATAGATAGATAGATAGATAGATAGATAGATAGATAGATAGATAGATAGGCAGGCAGGGCAGGCAGGCAGGCAGGCAGGCAGGCAGGCAGACAGGCAGACAGGCAGGCAGCTGAAAGGGGTTTCTCTCTGATCTTCTAAATCCAATAACAATATGATCTTAAATGAAAATCATGCTTAGACCAGATCATCGCAATTTTTTAGAGGATGTTCCAGCCAGAATTAAATTGTTTTACAGTGCAATAATACATGTTTACTCAGAAGTATGACCTGTTGCAGTCAATGGGCTTTGCTCCCAGCTAAGTGGTAATAAATTCCAGCACTAAGTTTCCTTGCAAGTTTTTATTTTTAACTTTTCCATCAGTGAGACTAAGAATACAATATTATGCATGACCCAAATCTCATCTGCATTTTCCTCTTGAGGACTTACACATAAGTGTATGTTGTAGTAGTTGTGTACCCTAAAAGGCGTTTTTGACTTATGACAACCCCAAGATGGTTTTTTATTGGCAAGATTTGTTCAGAGGGAGTTTGCCTTTGCCTCCTTCTGAGGTTGAGAGAGTGTGACTTGCTCAAAGTCATCCAGTGGTTTTCCATGGCCAAATGGGGATTTGTTCCTCATCTCCAGAGTTATAGCCCAGTGGTCAAACTACTATACCACACTGTGTGTATATATAATAATCACTATCTAGATTTAAATATTTAATTAACGTAGCTACCTTTGGTGGAAATGTTGCTTGGATTGTAATGCAGCTGAACATTACAAGAAGGGCAAATTCATATTTTGAGCCAGGTAAACTCAGACTTTTGCAACATCACTATCACAAGTAATGGCTTGAGGAAAAATGAAATACAGGTTAAGTATTCTAGTACATAGTGATCTGGAAAAAGAAACAAAACAGGATTCATATTTTCCTGTGCCTAGACTAAAGATACTGATTATATTTCCAGACCTGGATATGACATGTGCTATCACAGACAGCTGGGATGTTAAAGGTTAAGTTCAGCTTAGGTCTAATTTTTTAAAGTTTCCCTTTTTAAAAAGTTTTTGTTACACTGAGACCCCAATGTTCCTTCCGTCTCCCTTATTTCCTGAAGGGGCAGCAGTATGTGTTGGCCTTTATTTCACCTTTCCTAATATCCTGTAGTAGGGTTTGCTCTTGAGTCGATTTCACAGGCACGTTCCTTCTATAAGCACCAAACCTTATGTCTGTACCACAATGGGTAGGTTTCATACTTCAGTCTGAGCTATGGAGCTGTACTGCCTCCAATCCATGCTGTTCTTCTGCCAGGAAGAAAGATGTTTGATTTGACTAAAATATTCCTTCCTGTAATGATCTTGCACCCTATACAGGAGAAAGAGTACCAGCCAATTGCACCAGCTAGGGCATATTTGTAACTTTATAAATCTTAGAGAAGATAAATCTTTAGAGTAAAATGATTCCTTTGTTTGATTGACTGCAATGTTATGTTGTGTGTGCTATTTTGCATTTAGAATAAATCCACAATTATACATAAAGCAACTGTGATCTTGTAAGATTCTGTATCATATCTCACCTTGTCTTCTGCGCTGAATTTGTTAGGTAAGCTACCGAACAGGTATATATCAGCCCTTTGGTAATAAAATGGGTGACAGACTGCAGATTGACAAAATGGTGATTTGGTAATCCAATTCAGTTTTATCACACAGTGCAGTAATGAGCCCTACTCATCATGCAGTGTATAGCATAAATGACTAATTTGTTGAGATACTTAAATTCTCACCATTCCTAAATGCTTGAATTGGCTTACACAGTGAGCTGCTGGGATACCAGATTAAAGAAAGACTTTTTAAAGACCTCACCTGTTCATTACCTGTGCAGTAACTTTGCCTGCAGAGCTTGAAAACATTCATTTTTCAACTACAGCATCCAGAAGCCCCCAGTCAGCATACAATTAGTGGATTCTGGGCATTAAAGTTCCAGACTGTCACATTTCTAATCTCTGCTTACCTGTAAGAATCTTCTGTCTATTAACTTGTTCTCTGCATTGAGGTAAAGCAAATGAAGTATTGTGATTTTGTGTCATTCTTATGGGAAACCATACAACTGTGCAAATGTAGACCACACTCAGAGGACATCTTCTGATGTGCTGGTTGTTAGAAATCCAACAACCTTTAGCACCAAAAAGTTAAAATTCTCTCAGAGCAGCAGTGATAGAGTTAAATAGTTTAAGTAATCCAAAGTCTCCTCATCTCTTATCCAACTAGCCTGACTTCTTTGTGGTATAAAATGATACTCTTAGGGAACTTTCTTCTCTTGTTGTCCCCTCCTTCTTCCTCCATCCAAAACTGAAACTAGTTTATTTGTTTAGTTCAATACAGTATTAGCTTCATATCTCTGAAAACGTTCCTATCTTAAATACAATTCTTACAGTTAAGCGTTTAATTTGTTTCTCAAACCACTGGTGTCGTTGCTCTTTATGGGTTTTCTAGCAGCTGCATACAGTCCCCATCACTGCTCAGGCATAAGAAAACAAGTGGAGCCGACATCCTTGTAGTAGATGTGATACAGAGAATAAGGATGAGGGTGTAGATCAGCCATTGTCAAAAAGAAGTCCTCCTATACCACTGAGAAGCAACTTCCTTGAGGCTTAACCAGAAGAGCAAATTGTAAGGAAGTTACATTTTAGAAACAGTGTGAGCTGCACAGCGTATCTATTCCTGCTGCAAATATTTGGGGAAGGGCTGTAGCATAGTGGCAAAACACATTTTCTGAGTGAGAAAGAATCCTGGTTCAATCCTCAGGATTGGAGTGTTCTTCGTTAGGTATACTCCTAGATACCCTACTTTAGAGCTTGTTGTAAAACCTGTATAGGCACCCAAGGTTTTTTAATTCCTCTTTATATTAGTAGAGTCCTGACATAGTTAAAGGGAGAAAACAGATCCTCATTTATCTAGGTAACATATTATCGTAAGGACAATCCAGTCAAGAATCCAATGAAGACATGGAAGACTGGAATTGAATGTTAGAGAGAATATATGTGATTTATGTATGGATGTGTTGTATTATTTATTTGATGTACTATTTATGCTTGTTTTATTACTTATATGTTCTATTTGTTTTTATATGTTCTATTTGTTGAGACTTCCTTCAATTTTGGTAAGCAGTCTTTTTTAAATCTTTATAAAAATTAAAATTAAAAAAAATCCTCAGCATCTGTAGGTAGGACTGGAAAAGGCTCTTGTTTGAAACTAGAATGCACACTGCCCATCAGTTTGCAAAAAAAGGGCTGGGGACATCACCCCTCCGTGCAACATGTAGCCTGTCAACACCATTTTCTTGGGAGTCATCTCTCACAGGCTGCATGTTGATGACAGTTGGGGCCAATTCTTTTCTGTCATTTTCTGACACAACTGTTTTCCTTCTCTTCTGGACCCCTCGTCTCTCTTTCTCCCCACCCAGTGAGTTGCCGGAGCAAGGACAGATCACTCTTAACAGATGTCTTAACTGGTCACTTACAGAGCTTTTAAAATTAGTCCCAGGGTCACATGAATTTAGGCTACTGCTGTCCTAGGGCCACAGGTTGCCTTCACTAGTGTAGACAAACCGTGTGTGAGGTTGGGTGGGTCAGTGGGTGACTTCGAGTTGCTTGTTAACTTATGGTGACCTCATTAATTTCATATAATTTTTTAATGAAAGGAATATTCAGAGGTGATTTTACTAGTTCCTTCCTCTGAAATATTGCCAACAGTACCTGGCATTAATTGGCAGTCTTCCATCCAAGTATTAACCAGAGCTGACCCTGCTTAGCTTCCAAAATTAGAAAAGCTATGGTTCCTTTAGGGCAGTGGTTCTCAACCTGTGGGTCCCCAGATGTTTGTGGACTTCAGCTCCCAGAAGCCCCAGCCACTATGGTCAATGCTCAGGGCTTCTGGGAGCTGAAGTCCAAAAACATCTGGGGACCCACAGGTTGAGAACCACTGCTTTAGGGTATTTAGGCGCTTAGCACAAGCTAAATGAACTGGTGATTTTACTGTATTCAAAGCAGTTTCCTGTGTGCATGTCTGTATCTTTATCTGTATCATCTATATCTATCGGTTGTGCACGCTAAGTTGCCAGGCTTTGAGAAACTTAAGCATCATCTTTTTTGAAAAAGTATCTGTTTTGAAAAAGCAGGCACATAAGGTGAGTATGTGTAAGAATGTATGGTGACATGTGAAAGTGGAATAAACAGCTATCAGTGAGGCCTAGGATACATAGCTGAGGGTACTCCTGCAGCCTTGAGCTTATAAGAAGAAGATGGACTACTCAATGAAATATAGCTAACCTTCTTCCACACATATATATTTCAGGAGTTTGTCGTACACATGCAAAAAATCAGATGTCAAGAAGTCTGCCCATACATCACCAGAGCAAATACTATTTCATTAAACTCTATTGCTGTAAACATTTTATCTTCCTCCTAGCTCTTTTTCAAATATTAAGTGTTTCAATATGTTCCAAAACAGTTACAAAACATGGAATCGGTTTAATAATAATTGTTATTATAAAAGAGATAGTCTTTTTTTTTTTTTTTTAGGATAACAACAAAGGGATAGAATATACACTTAGTGGTGAAGGCACATGCAACATTTGTAGAAGAGTGGATGCAGTTTGCTCAGGCTAACCTTCATCCAAAATCAATGCACTTTCTTCTCTAGTGCCAAAAAACTTGAAAAATGTCTCTTCTAGCTGTTGAAATTGTTTTTTCCCCATCTGAATGGAATAATCTCCAATGCCTCATTTTTGGGCAAGGTTTTGGAGTGTGTAGTGGCCTCTTAGCTCCAGGGGTTTCTGGATGAGACTGATTATCTGGATCCATTTCACTGTGGCTTCAGGCCTGGTTATGGGACACAGACAGATTTGATGGATGACTTACACAAGGAACTAGAGAGGGGGAGTGTGTCCCTGCTGGTTCTGCTAGATGTTTCAGGAGCATTCAATATCATTGACCATGGCATCCTCCTGGGACACCTCACTGGGAATGGATTTGGAGGGACCATCTTGCAGTGGCTATGTTCCTTTCTGGAGGAGCAAACCCGGAAAGTGTCCTGGGAGGACTCCTGTTCAATTCCTTGGCCTTTGGCCTGTTGGGTCCCACAGAGGTCTGTTTTGTCTCCCATGCTATTTAATATATACACGAAGCCACTGGGAGAGGTTGTCTGCAGTTTTGGGATCAGGTGTCACCAGTAAGTTGATGCTCTATTGCTCTTTCTACCTAATTCCAAGGGAGTTGTTTCTGTGTTAAACTGATGCCTGGCAGCTGTAGTGGACTGGATGTGGGCAAAACAAAACACACTTTAAACTTAATCCAGACATGATAGAGGTGGTCCTGGTCAGTCATAAGGCAGATAAAGTAATAGGGATGCAGCCTGTGTTGGATGGGATTACACCCCCCTTCAGTGGCGGAGCTTGGAGTGTGGGGAAGAGGGGTGGGAGGGGGCAGGGCTATGGTGCAAGGGGCATGGCCACTGTGCACGGGGGCATGGCTGCAGTGTGTGTGGGTGTGGCCAGGGCATGCGGGGGCATAGTTATGGGCTGGGATGCCTCCAAAATATTGCTGCCCAGGCCAAACTGCCCTCCCCACCCCCATCCCTATGCAACTGCTCCCCCTGAAGTATACTTGGACATACTCGAAGGCCATTTCTGCGCTATATTGTTATAGTGCTATTATTCCACTTTCAACATCCTATGGAATCCTGGGGTTTGCAGTTTAGGGAAGGGCCTTTAGAATTCTCAGCCAGAGAGCTCTTTGGCCTCAGTAAACTACAAACCCTAGAATTCCACTGGATGTTGAAAGTGGAATAATAGCACTATAACAGTGCAGTGTGGAAATGGCCTTAGATACAGTCCTGGCTCTGGGTCCTCAGGTTTCTGTGGTGGCTAGGAGTGCATTTGCACAGTTAAAGCCAGTGTGGCAGCTCTGCCCTTTTTTGTGCTTTTTAATGCAAGGATTGCAATATGGGGGGCTCACTGTGCCATTTTTAACCACTTCTATTTAAAAAGAGGTATTAGCCATTTGATGTATGAACTGAAGGGGCAAGACTGACAAGGTAAACTGGTGCACAACTCAATGACATGCATGTCTGTAAGGCAATTTGAAAACAGAGGACCATACCTCACAAGATAAATGTGGAATGTGCTGTAATCAATACTTATTGTTCAGATATGACACCCATCTTGGCAAATGTGGCACAGTTTGTGAACAGTAAAAGTAAATATTTTTAACTGCAAATCCTTTAACACGCAAGCATAGAATTTGAAAGCTGCATAGCTAATTACATTTTCTTTAAAAAGAAAATCATCTTCCAAAATGATATTTTAAAAACTGAAATGAATTTAAAACTGCAATTTGAAACATTCCTAAAAGTACTTTTACAATTACTGAAAATGACTTAGGAGTTGATGTTTCTCCTGGTTAATTTTCTGCATTTATCTCTATGTTGCAACCCAGAGTGAAGCTTGTAAAACTTTCAAATGGGGGGGGGGACTGGTCATTCACAACAGACCTACATGTTTTGGCTCACATTGACTTTTGCACAGAGTTACAGCAAATTATGGAACACACCCTTGGACAAATTATTAAAATATGTGAAGCATTCTGCTTGCACTTATTTTCAAAATTTTGTCTATGCTTGTCGCTTTGGATAAGAGGACCTTACTGTGATGTCTGACACATTTTATATGGAAGCCTTAGGCTAGGATTTGACTTTTTTTGCCTCCTAGAATTGAGATGACAAAACAAGCCCACCTTTGAGTTGCTCAGAGTTTTGAACTACTATTACAGAATGCAGTGTACCTGTTGAAGTAACTGCAATGTCTGAAAGGGTAAATCACTTATAAATTCAGCAGCCAGTACAGTATATGAAGTATTAAGCAGGACACAAGCAGCCTTTTAGAATCAATCTTTCTTTGAATTTGTTGCTGGTATCCAGATGTATCTAGCCTCTGTGGGCTCAGTCAGAGAAAAGAAGAAAGGGAAGACAAAGTAGATAACTTTTCTACTAGATCACTTTTTTGGAAAAATGTGAGGACCTGGAAATGTCTTTTCTCATTTCACGTGAACAAGCAGTTGGACTTAATTTCCCATTCGGATTTAACTGGTAATTTTTCATGATGTCATGGTAGGAGGTGCGTGTGAGGATTTGAGCTTTCTCAGTTTTTGTCATCCAAATAATAAAGATGCTGAAGGCACTCTGCATCATTTGGGATTTGAACATTCTCTCCCCTGTTGAATTCTCTGAACCAAATGCAAAGCATGCAGTAATTAGTGGGATCTGTTTCCATGTGTACCCTGATCCTAAGCATATTTACTGAGGTTCAAAGAGACTAACTCCAAAGTAGGGATATAAAGAATGTTTGCAGATGTCCTCATCCTTGATGAGAAAAGGTGTCTCCCCACTGAAAAAATTGTTGCCCTCTGTAAGGTTTATTTTGATGAATTTTTTGTGAGAAAGTGAAAAGACCAGCACTTTGTTCATCCACAGCAGCAAAACAAAACCAAAAAAAAGCTTCCATTTTTCACAAAACAATTTTGTGCCAAAGATTGTAATTTGCCTAAAGATATTGTACTTTGCATGAAACAATCTTCATAAATTCTGTACCAACAGAACCAGGCTGTTACCTGTAAAAACTGATCAGGCTTTTAGCTTAATTTCAAAAAAATTCTTTCCAAACTATTCAGAATATTTATAAACTGTTGAGCTGGTTGAAAGGCAGGGTATTATAGTCAGTTATTCCATCTGCAGGTTGTTGTGGGTTTTCTGGATTTTGAGGCAGTGTTCTATTAGTATTTTTTCCTGACATTTCACCTGCATCTGTGGCTGGCATCTTCAGAGGATATCCTCTGAAGATGCCAGCCACAGATGCAAGAGAAACATCAGGAGAAAATACTAATAGAACACGGCCTAAAAACCTGGAAAACCCACAATAACCTATGGATTCCGGCCACAAAAGCTTTCAACTTTACATATTCCATCTGCATTACTGCAGCAAGAAACATGTTGTTAAATAATGTGTATGGGCATCACAGAAGGTATCATCTTAGAAGCATTCCTCCTGTGTGCAAGAGAAAAGAAAATGCTTTTTTAAAAATAGTGCTTACCAAAAGGTCAGATAGCTTGGGAGGAAAATACACAGAGTTATATGCATGCATACACACACCCTCGCCTTCTCACTTAAATAAGGTACTGTAGCTTTTTACTTGATGGAAGATATTTTAAATTAGTTTATCAACTCAAAGTTGTGCCAGCTGTAGGAGTTTAGGATTAGGCACTGCAGTAATGCTCTTACACTGCTAGGACCTTATTCGCAAATATCTGCTAATAATTTGCCAACAGAACTGCTCTGTCAGCAAAGATCCACCAGCAAAAAAAAACAAAAAATGAGAATGGGGTGAAGGAAGAGTTGAGTTACATAAGATTTAAAGCTTCGTCAGCTCAAGGACATAGCCAAAATACTAGCATAAAATTAAGCCAGGGCAAGAATAGTCCCTGGGCTAGGAATATTTTGGATTTAGATTGGTTTCACCTGGCCCAGCTTTGGCTCAGCTGGCTCTTGGCCATCCCTCACTAGCCTGGGGCCAGTTAAGATTGCTCTATAAACAACTGCTCAGAAAGAGGTCCTACTGAGTTCTTTGGGCTTTCTTCTAAGAAAGTGTGTGTAGGATTAATCTTATAGCACTAGCAATGCTGGTAGTAGTAGTAATATCGGCTGGAATCCTATTGAATAATTATGAATGCATAACTGATAGTTATAACTGATAGTTACGCATTAATGACTGCTTCACATTATGATTGCTACATATCATCCATTTAGGGGATATACAGAGACCATGAAAGTCCCTCAGTCCCCATTTACTGGTCAGCAGTTGTTGTAATTGATGGGGCTCTGTATCCCTGTCTATTAGGAAGCAGCTAATTATCCCACCCGCCCCTCACTCTGCATGTGAGAGATCTCAGTTGCAAGGGAGATTATGACAGGGACATTGCTTCTGCCTGTCGTAACAAAGATGGTTTGCTTGTGGGGTTGGGAACATTAGTCAGCTGCTTCCCAAGGAACAGGGGAACGGACCCCTGGCCATCACAGCAGCTGCTGACCTGTAAGTGGGGATGTGGAGGGAGTACAGGCCAGGATTTACTATGTTGCCATGTAACTACCATGTGTGCATAGAAGATTCTGGCTATCATTTTGAACTTATCCAAATTTCTGTTAGAAGTGCAACAACATTTAGTGCTGAAAAATCACGATTGCCCCAGAGTGGGCATTAATAATAGAGCTAGATCATTCGAGTGACCCAAAGTGTCTGTCTACCAATCCTGACCCTTCTGTGGTGTAAACTGATATTCTTAGAGATGTTTTTCCACCTCTTGTCTTCCCACCAGTCCTCTCAGCTCTTCCTTAGAATGTAGCTAGATGAGATTAGCACTCTGAGTAACTTTGCTATCTTAGAACGGTGTTCCTATAATAAAATTTTTAATTTGTTTCTCCAAACCATTGGTGTCTTTATCCCTCAATCAGGATCTCTAACTGCTACATGCACTCTCCCTCAGTTTAAATGTAGACAGTGGAACATAACTAAGCATTACAGCAAACAGACACCAGAGACCAGGATTGAAACTGTTACTGTAAATGAGATTTCTCTGAATCCCACTGATGGAATATACCATATTTATGGTCCAGAACCTGCTCAGAGATCTGTTCTTAGAACAGAAATATACAAAATATAAATAAAAAGTTTACAATCCATTGAACTTTTACAGGTGATAACAATATTACAGCTTCAAACACTGACATTTAAAATTAAATTAAATAACTTAATTTAAAATTAAACATTTGATAGTTTAAAAGGTGTAGATGAGGAACATTCTTACCTTCTGTAAGCATATGGGTGAGAATGTTACTACAAGATGTACCAACCTCAGTTTTCTGACATGTCACAAGACAACTTGTGACCTGCCACTACACAAATGCTGTTTCTATTTATCATTACTAAATTTAAAGAGTCAGAATTAGGATGTGAGACAGGAAGATACTATTCCACATGATATACTCATGGTCACTCTGAGGCACTTCAACAACCATAGTGAAACAGAAAAAAAAATGAATAGCTACAGATGACAGTTTACTACCTACCTCACTTTCCTTATCATTTGTGATTACCTGGCCAAAAACAAGAACAAAAGCAAGAACTAACAACAAACAGTCCACCTGAGTGATTACTCTAATGCTAACTGATTGTCTCCCAGTATGGTTCCGAGCATCCGATACCTTCATTTCATAGTTGTGGATCTGGGGTTACTTGTACCAGAGACACTTCCTATACTCCCTCTCGTTATTTAATGTCAGTGGAGTATTACATTTCTACTGTCTACACATTGAGACATGTCCTAATTCCCTTCCTGTCATGAATCAAGAATCTTTCTGTCAAGAATCATCAGGTTCCAATAAGCTGCTGTTGTTGCAGCTTGAATGTGTACAACAACCTTGCCACCTGAACTTCAGCCTATTGCATCCATCTTGGTGGTCCAGCACAATGCAGACTGATTCCCCCCACTGTCTGTAATGTTAGTGTGCCTAAGGCCCTTACCATATGAAGATGTCATACCACCAGAGCAATGTGCTGTTCCTAGTCCAGAATTTGTGCTATTGCACAATGTTGTTGCTAGCCAGCTGCTATCGTGTTGCAATCCATTGGAAATCTGCCCCTTTTCAATGCTGGAAAACATCTGGTAATGACCCTCTTTTCAGCCTCAATCCTGTCAGCTGTACGAGTGTAGTTTCTCAATAGCGCTTGATAGCACTTCCTGCCGTAGCCAATCCAGGAGTGAGTGTGATGAGGGCATTCCCAGGTTGTCCTTCCCTCCGCAACCCCCATGGCATGATAAGTTTGAAATCTATCACCTCTCCATGTTTATTTTAAATTTCTCATTTGAGTTAATTTTTTTTTATTTTTAATACTTTTTTAGTGTTATGGCACAAAAATGTAATAGCATACGGGTGTGTCATAATATTACAACATTGCTACTCTAGTACAGCTTTTAAAAAAACAATCATGACCTGTGGGGCAGGGAAAAAGTGGGGGAAAGGACTCACCAATGATACTGTAATGTGGTGGGAACCCCAGTGGCAATAACGCTACTTATCTGCTTAAGTCAAAAGGGTGCAGTAGAGAGCATTCATAACCCAATATCATCACAGAAATGACAATGCTGGGATTGAAACGGAACAACACACTATTGAGGTATGGTGCAGTAAGAGCCTCAGTTACTGTCTTCTATTGTTTCTGAAAAAGCAGACACACACCCACTATGACTTAGCAGAGGAAATCTCTCTTGCCTACTTCTGCAGTGTTATACAGTTCTATAGTACTTTACAGTGTTATACAGTACTATAGTTTTGGGTTTCCAAAAGGAACAAAATGGTTCCTACAGTTCTGAATTCCTAATTAAATACCCCTGTTTATAGGTGCAAAGGCCTAAATAATGTAAATACTCCCCTTACTAATATAGAAAGTATATTTTTTTCAGAGATTTCAACTGCTGGCCTCTGTTTTCCTTCCCCTTGCTTGTGCATCCTTTCCGTTTGCTAAGGATATGTCTTTCTTTCTTTAAGAAGTAGGCATGCCTACAGTCATATGCAAAATCCAGTTGCTGTTCCGAGGTAGAACAGACCTGTTGAATCAATTGCTGAAGGTTAAATCAACACATATGTAAATCCCATTGATCCAATGGACCTTCTTTCATAAGGACTAACAGTTGGATTTAGGGAACAGGTTTTAACTTACTTTTTGTACCTTACATACGGTATATGATGCACTTTATAATAATATCACACACTCCTTCCTCCAAAATGCTTTTAATCTAAGGCCATTATCTCTTTCCACTAATGAGAATAGGTCACTAGAAAAAACTGATTGGGAGTTATGGAGGGGAAGGGAAGAACAGTCCTTTGGGATTTATTGGTAACTTTCTGGTGGACTGGAAGTAAATTGATTGGTAAGCATTTCTGGCTCCCAGTTTTTTAACAACAGAAAGAACAGCAGCAACATTTTTTTTATTTTACTTTTTATACTGCTTTTATCCTAATATGGGACCCAAGACAACTCACAGTTTGAGTTAAAACAAAAGAACAACATGATTCTCCCCTCCTATATTATGCTGGGGAGATGAAAACAGCTGATAACCAAGAATGGATGTTGGTGAGAAAGAACTGTAAACTGCATTCAGTTTAGGTCCTGCATTTAGTGATATTTAATTCTAAGCCATGCCTCTATAATTAACTTGACTACTCAAAGTGATGATCAGTGTACCAAGCCATCAGATGCTTGTCCCTCATGAGTTTCCAGAAAAGAAAGAAACAATTACACCTAATGGGCACAAATATGATACTACTCCTTGGCACATTGGTTGGGGAGAATTGTCAATCCCCTACATCAGATAGCTTGAGATGCACTTATCTAGATCATATCTCACTTTAGTCTACTGTAGAGGTATAATTCTTTACTAAGTTTCTTCTAGAACAAAGGAATGAGTAATTACAGTATTTTTCTTCCCAACTGAAATTGAATTCTTCTCAGTTCAAAAAACATGCAGCTTTTGAAGCCCATTCACAATTCAAGACTACTACTACTACTGGTATTATTTATTACTATTATTATTACTATTATTATTTGCACAGGAAAACCTGTTTCCTATGCAGAGAATGTAGTTTTCTATGCACATTAACTGTGTGCAAGTTTTGTGCAGAGTAACTTCTCAAATACTGCATTTTCTGTGTAGAAATCAATATTTTATGCACAGAAAATGCTGTTTCCTGTGCAAAACAACCATGTGTGAATTTTGCACGGAGTAAGACATGAATGGTGAACATTCTCCTCAGTTCAAGATTCTCATCAGGGTTTCTTGACACTCAAAAATATTCTTCTACTTTTTTTGAGTATTTCCATTCTTAGTCCACAGATGACTTGTGGTTCTTATGTCAACAGGATAGTGAATCTATTCTGGAGTTTAGTCCAAACTTTGAGGATAGGAATCAGCACCTTAGAAACCTCCTTTTACTGTTCCCTCAATATCAGAGCCCCAGCGACCACAACCTTACTCCAAGTCTGATTTGTTATCTGAGACTTGCCAAAGACTTTACCTTAGGGATAGAATCAGAATTGGACATGAGGCCTATCTAATAAGCCTGCCCTTCAGAGTAAGAAAAATCAGCCTATACTTAATTATTTGGTACAAATGATTTTTTCAGTGTATAAAGTTCATACTTAAGATCCATGCACCCCTGAGAAGAAAGCTGAAAAGATATTGCAGCAAGGGAGCTCACAATTTATCAGTTCCTGAAGAGGCTACCAATGTCCTGAGAGAATTCTGTTTTTTCAACTTTCACAACCAATTTTAAACATTTTTAAATAATTACCACAGAGAAAACTATCTTAGCAGAAAGATGATATAGAAAGGCAGAATAATTATTACACTTATGTATTACAGTTATACTTCCTTTAGGGAGCTTAGGCCAGCATACAAGTTTCCCTCCATGTACCCTTACAACCAGTACCCTTTCAACAAATAAAGATAAATGAGGAAAAGTGTAAGCAGAGAGAGATCATGATTGGCACAAGGGCACCCAGTAGGTTTCATGGCTCATTGAGGATTTGAACTAGAGTCTACCCAGTCTAACCACTCCAGCCAGATGGCTCCTTAAATACATAATGGCTCATCTAGAATTATGAAAGACTGTTTAATACAATGGAATAATAGAATGTAAGTACCACATATAAATAGCACAGTTCTCTTTATGCTTACTCAGAAATCAATCCCACTAAATTAAAGGGATATTTCCAAATGAAGTGTGCATAAAATCATGTCCAGAATCCTGTATGGGAGCTGTTTCTTCGTAAGTGGACTTAGCATGTGTGAGAATTAAAATCTCAAAAATGCACAATGCCGATATCCAGTAGAGGTCTGCTGTTATGTAACTATGTATTAGAACTGGCAAAGAACTCAGTGCTCAGTGAGACTGATGTACAGGGGGAACAAGTGACACCACATCGGTCCCAATGCACATCGGACACCTATGTGCACTGGGCGCTCTTGCTGGTGTTCATCTCTCTAATTCACTAACAGTGTTTCTTAGTGCCTCCGCTACACAGTTAAGTGTATGCAAATGTATACTGCATGAAAGGTTATATAGGATTCTGGTACATATCCTTAACACTGACACGAGAACTATGCAATTGTTAAAGTATCTCAGAAAGGTTTGTTATCCCAACCCATCTGAGATAGGCCAAACTGGGCCAAGTTTATTCATTTATAGTTTCTGTCATTATTACAGGATGGAACTTTGGAGAAGGGTTTCCAGTTCAACTAAAGTGACATGGCATTGGTGGTTGTCATTAGCTCTGCTGAAAGGAAGACGAGGTGCATACTTTAATGCATATCTATATACACATCTCATTCAAAAACAATGCAGCACAGACAGGCACCCATCTCTGGAGCAAATAAAGTGGGGAACTTCAGGGTATTTCATATGTTGGGCAGTCCCATTATTTCAAACAAGGAATCTAATGACATCTTTTCATTATTTACAATGTTTGTGTAGAAAGAACAAATTTAAAGGTAAATATACACATTCAGTTATGCTTTCTTGTTGTTTTAGCATATATTGATTGCTATAAGTAAATGGAAAAAGCAAAGCCTGATCCTACAGGCCAACCAAGACTGAATTCACCATTCATCTCTCTTTAGATTGTTACAGTGAGTTATTGTATTCTTCTTTTATAAACCAGGTTTCACTGGCACAGGACCGTCTTTCATGATGATATTTAGCAACATGACAGATCTGTTTGTGCATCTATCATTAGCTACCTCTGCATGTCTCCCAGTGAATACCTAATACATATTTGGAAACTAAGTTGTTTGGTGAATTTTCTACTTTATATTGCTCTGGTTTACTTCTTGTAGCATAAATCTTTAGTTTTGAACTGTCTACACATTGGCTGAAATCCTGCATAGGGAGAAAGAATATGAAGTTCTACCCAACCCAAGTGGAACTCTACTCCATCCCTCCTCTCCTCTCCTTTCCTGCAGGATTCATCTCCCTCCTGACCCTTAACAACATGGCCTGGTAAGGAACAAGTAAGTTAGGAAGATAGGACAAGGGTCAGTAAAGAAGGGGCCAACTATGTCCTTATAGCGAGATGCCCAACAAGAAAGGCATCCTCCAGGACCTCTCCAATATTCCCCAGGGGAAAAAGAAAGAAAATCATGTTATTACATGTCTGGCTACACATAATGTTTCTTGACTACCCAGGCCTCCCCTCTAACCATGGAGGAGGGAATCCAGGAAGAAGATGAGCCTCAAGAAGTAGTTATTGTTGCCTGAGTGAGGTAGTGGATTCTTCCTTCCACTATGACCATGATACTGGTGTATGTCACCAACAGGATGCCACTCATTATTGGAGATGGGAGAGAAATTTATTCACTCCAGATTTGTATACCAGCCTTTTATATGCAGCTGTAGAAGCAGTAAGTAAATTGAAATTCATGCAGTGAAACCTGAATTTCTCCAACTGTCTGAAAAACCTTTCTCTAATTAAAATACGTATACAAAAAACCAAATGTTATGGGAGAAAAGATGTGCAAAAATGTGTGAGTCATGGAAAGAACACACAAGAACCCATTGTATAAATGCATAGTTTGCACAAAATGGATATATTAGGAAAAATACATACTTTAACATGGACATTAATGTGTACATTAGAAAATGTGCACACGTATTTGTGTGGACTTTAAAAAATTATACAAAATTGGGGTGAAATGAAACTGAAGTTGGAAGAATGGGAACTCCGGAGAACTGAAGTCAACAGATTCTACCCACCTCTGTCATAAGAAAATTAAAGTCTAACTTGTCATTTTCTTCAGAGCACATTTGTGCCACAGAGCCTGGCCAGCAAATACAGTGGATATTTTAGATTTGTTTTCAAACACTTTTAAAGAAGTTAATAAACAGTGCCCAAGAACTCACAAATCCAAATACTCTGCATGTTTTTTCTTACAATATGTAGCCTGTAGTCTCAAATACTTTGCATACTGGATTATATCCAAGTTTAGGTCCAAATGAATGGGATGTTAGTTACCATCTGTGTAAGTCTCCTTATTTTAAATGGATCTGGTCTAGTTTGTAATAAAAATTGGATCTAGCCGAATATCTTTAGTAACAGAAGAATATTATTAATATGTCCAGTGGGGACAAAACAGAGGCCCCAAATTACAAAAGTGAGGTACTGGAAATATGCCATTTACTGGTACTTTGTTATGAATGAGTTCTAATGGGTTTACATAGCTGTACTGGCAATAAAATGCAAAGAAAACTTTAATCTCCAGTTACGATTTCTATCTACGCTGAGAGCCAATCAATGCTGAGAACCCCCTTGAATGTAAACTGACATTATGAAGTAGGATCTCACCAATCAACCTCTGTCTCTTTTATGTGTGTGTGTGTGTTGGGTGAGGGCAACACACAGCCCAGAGACCACATGTGACCCTCCCATGTGGTTCTGTGTCAAGTGTGAGGTTTGGTAGTTCTGGAAGTTCCTCCTGAAAGAGGATTCATCTGCGAAAAAAGTGTGCACTTTCTGGGCTCAAAACTGAGTCTCTCCATACTGCCAAAATCACCCCCTCCAATGCTGCTGGCCCTTTCTCTATATGATGATTTTTCCTTGGTTAATTTGGGCTACCATAGCTGTAAGTACTCCTTTCAGTATAAACTTTGCATATTTGCTGCTGCATGCTTGTATGCTCAGTTTAAAAGAAAACCAGTTTTGTTACCTAGCTCAAATAGCTGTCATGCATGCCTTCCTCAATTCTAACTGTTTTGCATTATCCATCAGCTTGTAAAATATCAATGGGTCTCTGACTGGAGGCAGGGGGAGAGGATCAACTCTTCCATTCCTGATTGTCCCACCCCCATTTAAAAAGCAGGGCTTAGATGCTATATCTTCACAGATATAGTTATACCAACAGCAGCATTTATGACTGTGGCATGGAAAGGAAGGCAAGGAAAATAACAGCAATGGGGCGATATGCTGTTAGTTCCAAGATTCCTGTTTTTCAAATGCCAGGTTTCAGTGGGGCAAAATGTCCATGGAGTCAAAGCACTACGGGAAGGATGTTCTAGAAGACCATCGCCTGTCCCATGAAGCAGGCAGTTGCTCAAGCCAACCCTCCCATAGTGCTTTGATTTTAGGAACTGCCCCTCCAGGCCCAGAAATAGGTGGCTTAGCACCATCAGCCACCTTCCCCTGGCACTGCTATCACAACCCCCCACCCCGATGCATGTGCAGAGAAAGTAACACCACTTATGTAGTGGGGGCAGTGTGCCACTATAGGATCCTCATTTAGGACTTAGCTCTAGGATCCATCTCTTTCATATTTTACGCTGATGCACTCTGCTAGTTCCCCCTCATAATTTATTAAAGGTCACTTTTCTGAACCTGTCTTCTTGCTAAAGTTGACTGACATTACACCCAGCTTCACAAAATTTCCTTCCAAGAACATTAGAAAGGCCAGAATATAGTTATTACAGTATAACTTATGAATATACTTCAATTTGCACAATAAACCAAATTTGTTAAAACAGTCTGCTGAGAAATCCAGTAATTTTCAAATGGGCCACAAAAATCCACACTTGAGAACTACCACTCTAATAAGCTAGTAGAAAAATCTTTTACTTTATGTTCTGCATCCCCAGTTTCTTGGAAGATTACTAGGTGTATGTATGTGAATAATACACATGCACACACAGTAGAAGGGAAAAGATACAAATCTAAGAGGCTGAGAAACTCTTTGGCATGACCCCAAGTTTCCCATTACAATCTTTTGGCCTCCTTTGTTGAGAAGAAAAGGAGAATGATTCCACGAGTGCCAGCCAGTGTTTCTTATGGCAGACGTGAGGAATTTTTTTTTTGCTATAAATTTGAGAAGATGCTCCAGGCAGTTGTATGGCTGCACAACAGCATCCTGGTTTTTCAGCGCATGCATATATTGGTTTGACCAATTGTCAGAAATTTTTCACAGAGGCACAGTAGCAGAGGCACAGTGTGCAAAGAACTTTGTACGTATAGATAGTGTAGAGAGAGAACTTTGGTATACTGTCAAGTCAAACAGCTTGGCCTAGAGATGCAATACAATGATGCTATGGGATGAGGGACAGTCAGAAGCCCACTTAGCATTTAGAGCAGTATAAGCACAAATGACACTTCAGGGACAGGGCCACATTAAGGTTTTTGTAGACCCTAGGCACTCTCATATTCTACTCCCCACCTTGTAGGCCATAAAGTGTTGGTAATCCTGTTCTTGTAGGCCCTTCATAGGGCATAGGCACTGTCCCTAAAGTGCCTAACAGATAAGGTGGCTCTGTATATGCAAAACTCAAACTACTGAAATTGTCTCTTGAAATTTATTGTACAATTTGGTTTATCTTTAAGGCTTTTAAATTTTAGTGCTACACCAACAGCTTTTCCTGATACCTCCTTAAGATAACTTCACCAAGTGCATGCCAGTGTACTCATAATACAGATAGGATACCTACTGTTAGCACTTGGCCAGGATTCAAAAAGCTACTTAAGATGTGCCTAAGGGTTTAGATTCTTCATTTTTGAATGTTCTGTTTTTTAATAGCAAGTCCCCCTAACATGTTACAAATTTCTTTTGAAATTCCCATCAGTTTCAAATATGCCATGCAATATGTTTATGTGCATTTTACCCTTGAGTTTCTGGAACAGTGGATTGTGGTCCTTCCCAGCAGTCATTGATTAGTGATATATTACACTTCAATGGAAACAATCACCATGGAAAAATACGCAGGATAATGCAACTGATAGGCAACAGGTTGAGTTTATACAAACAAGGATTCAGAGGTTCTTATCTCAGTGTTCTCATCCTAAGATAACAATCTCAGATGAGGGACTCTGAAGTGTTGTTGCACAAATTGCATTTCTGACTCTCTCAGGTCACTCAAAGGTCAGTTTTGTTTTCAAAAGCTTGACACTCCACTAGACTAGGCATATTGAAAATTACAGCCTTCTCTTGTTTATGCGATCTTATCACTACTTGGACCAAGATCAAGCATAATTGTTTCTATCAGTTTATGTGATTTCTTATCCTAACCCACGAAAAATGATCCTCATTTTAATTGGGGCTTATTTCTTGTTTTTGAACACATTTTGCCCACTCGGTTGAATACAGTGGAGACATTACTGTACCAAGATCTTTCGTGTGCAACAGAAAAAGAGAGGAATAAATGTGTTTGTTTTCTGCTGGTCTAATTGTTGTTGTGGGCCTTCAAGTCATTTCTCACTTATGACAAACCTAAGGCAAACCTATCACAGGGTTTTCTTGGCAACAGTTATTCAGAGTGGGTTTGCTTTTGCCTTCCTCTGAGAGAATGTGCCTTAGCCAAGGTCACCCAATGAGTCTCCATGGCTGAGTGGGGACTCAAGCCATGGTCTTCAGAGTCGTAGACCTATGTTCAAACACTACAGCTTGCTGACTTGCTAGTCTAATATGTAAGTTTGTGTAATGCCACACAAAGCGCCCAGTCACATTTGCCAAACCTTCTGTGAGATGAGCAGCCTGTTACCTGTAGTTCTGTGTTTATAGAAAACTATACTTGATGGAATTTCTTGGAAACTCTTGCTGCCCATCTTCTTTCTTCCACAGACTCACTCAAAGCTGGCAGTTCTCTTGTGCTGCTTAAGGCTCTTAAACATCATTCCATCATTTTGTTAGTGTGCGGAAGGACAGCCTTCAATAGCTATATTTGCAAAAAAAAAAAAAGTATTCTATCTCTTTAATGAAAGAAAAAGTCAATATAATGTATTCTCAAATGTAAATGCAATAAGGAAATAACATATAGCTCTCATTGTGATCTATGACATTTGGCTTTGCAGTATTCATATATTGCACAAACTGGAATTTTCTGTTTCAGAAAATAAAACAATGAACACATTGGGGGAAAGTCTGCTCTATATGACTGCAAAATAGATATCATTTTTTTTCATTTACTATGCTAAAATAGTTGAGCATCATCTTTCTGAAGCCAGTTGTTCATCATGTATGTCCAAGTCATACAGTACAAGGAGAAATGGAACAAGATGGCAGTTACAGTGGCAAGATGCAAATTTATTCGGGCAAAAGTAATAGGTGCACAATATCAAGCATGCTCAGGTTTGTGCCAAGAAAACTGTTACGGATGAGGAATGGATGGGATGAGGTTTTTGCATCATACATGATTACGTTTCTCTGAACTTCATAAAAAGAGTCTTTTTCTCTATGTGTGATTTCCTAGCTGGCACTAAGAAAAGATACAGACCACACTGCTGGAGTAGAAATACCCTGGCTCAAACAGTAACATACATCACAGCAGCAGGTTCCCCAGGAACGTGATATTCCTTTTTAATTAAAATAAAATAAAATAAAATAAAATAATGACAGAAATAGACTGAAAAGGGGATGGGGAAATGGTGAGAGAATTCACAGACCATGTAACTGCAGGCACCTATTTGGAAAGGAAAGGGATATTTTATTACACCTTTAATTAAAATGGGTTGTGCTTCCTGTTTCATTTTACTCAGTGTTTGGCTTTTCTTTTTAAAGCATGTGGATAATGTTGCCACTGTTTTTAATTCAGCTCTTGTTCTCCTATACCACTCACTGCCTGAAGCCGAGAAGTGGCAGAGCTGTGTTTCTCCACCCCGAAAACACATTAAAGAAAAAAAAAGACATAGTAGGAGAGGAAGGAATAATAAGTTCTTGTTTGGTATTCTCTGAAGTAGGTCACCATGAGGCAAAATAGGGTCCCATCTGAGTACAGCCAGCATCTCTTCTTTAGAGGCTACTTAAACTGTGGGATGAAGGGAACTCCCTACTGTATTGGGATAGTACAAACCAGAAAGAAAGGAAAAGAAAAGATGAGTGTTTAGTTCATGAATGAACCAAAATGATGCAATGTATGCTACAGAAATGGATGTTGTTGAATGGCCTTTGCACAGCAGAGGTAGATCAAGGTTTATAACAAACTGTTTACTGACCATAAACATTTAAGATCAGGAGAAGAGGTCAGTTGAACAAGAGCGCACCCAAGTGCTTTCCTGTCTTGTGTGACCTAGATCCCTCCAGTACTGCAGCCTAGCCCAGTTATTGCTTTTACTTTTAGTAATAGACCTGATACACTTTGAAATCTACATTCTACCATTGGTTAAAGCTTTCTCTCTCCCACCCACGCCCACCTGTTTTCAACGCGTTTCCACAATTGTCCAGCGCCATTCATAAGATGTGCTCTTTCAAGCCAAAAATGCACCATGTTTTATGCTGCATAAATAGAATACCTGTATGTGCGCATGCGCAGTGGAGAGAAGGGGAGAGGGTCAGGAAAGAAACTGAAGCTGAAGAACTCTGCATTTTACGTGCTTTTTCTTTGTATTTGCACAGGTCATTTTAAGATCCTCATTCTCAGTCATAGCAAAACACTATCAAAACAAGAAGTCTTGCAAAATAGTTGAGCTTATACATCTTAACAAATGCATTATTTTTAACCTGCTAAAGCAGTAGGGATTGTTCTCTTTTTTCTTTTCTTTCCTTTTTTTTTTAGAACTTCACAAACCATAAAACATGAATAAAAATGCATATCAATACCGCAGTGAAGAACAGAAATGCTTCTTGAAAGGGGATGGAAAGGGGATGGGTTTTGATAGCTAAAAAATAGGTAATAGATTAGCTAAGAGAATATTTTCTATCTTTTTTTTTTTCCTTCATCTCTCAGCTACACAGCAAACAGCTCTAAAGTGCACTTTCCAAGTGTAGTTAGAGAACAGGAAGGATTGAAAAGTTTTTTTTAAAAAAAACAGCCCTTATTAACTTTTCCTTCCATTTATTCTAGTGTAAACTCTAAAAAGCCTTTTTAAAAAGCAAATTCTCATACACTCAGCAGGTAATACGATCCTACCCAAAAAAGCAATGAAAAAGGCAATTGGATTATTCCTCCCCCTCCCTACTTGACTACTCATAGCCCAACATGTTAATTTTATTGCACACTCAAGAAAATTATTTATCTATTTCTTTTAAAAAAAATGCTGTCCCCCAGCTGTGCTACTGCATAACTCAATCTCCTCCCCACTCCCAGTGTCATAATCCCCCTTTTTAATCCAAGGATTAAAACATAATAATTAATCTAGGGATGGGCAAAGTGCAGTTTCCAGATGAGTTTTAACTGCCAATTCTATCATTCCTCACCATTATTTTTAACTAGTTAGGACTGCTGAGAGTTGCAGCCCACTGACATCTAGAATGTGGCACTTTGATCATCCCAAATCAATAGTTTGAGGAAAACACTGGATTGCTGTAAGAAAGAACCATGCAGATGTCAGACATAAGTATACACACATTTTAATACACTAGTGGACACCCACTAGGGACTCTGGTTGATCCAGAAACTCCAAAACAGGTGTAAATTCATATTTAAGTTAGATGTGCGTACACTCATGTGTGACATCCACATATGCCACGCCTTCTGCAGAGAAATGAGTGCTTCTCACAGCATTCACAATGTGCGGAGGGAGCCTCAGAATGAAACACTCGTAGGTGTTCCTCTCTAGTTTTGTCAGGAAAAGAAGACATCTTTGTTTTCCAAATCTCTTTGCCCCATGGATTTATATATTGGCACATGCCAGTTATATATAAATTTTATGTATTTCATTCGTAAATTAAAATCGTAATTCACAATGAATGCCAAACTTTTCATCACCACTCTGAAGGCCTCCCATCTCGTCAACTTGCTGACCTCTTAACTGGTTTTTCACATACCATGTTCTAAATCAGGCTGCTCCTGTTCAACTGACCAGTGAGAAAGGACTGGACTTCTTTGAAAATGGGAATTGGAGCAACAGTTTGTTATAGATTTCTTTACATTAAAGTTTTCACTGTCTGATCCCACCGTTCTACAGAGAGCACTTCATTCTTTTGACAGCCTCCCTGCCTGCCGCCCCATGACTCCTCGCTCTGGGTTTATCCAGTCAGGTGACTCACATGCAACAGTGGCAGAGGCTCATCTGAGACATGCACCCATTCATTGTGATTACACAGACAAAAAGCAAGCGGGCATTGTCTGCTTTGGGGCACTTGGGATGGGGAGAGGTGTTGGGGGGAAAGGAGAACTTTTTTTGTGGGGAACAAGGCCATTTAGGGGGCTGGTTTCATCTGTTTTTTTAAAAATCTGTTAGTTATGCCATGGAATCACAGCAGTTCTTTCCTCTAATAGAAACTGACAAGACATAAAAGACAGAACTATTGGATGAACACACACAATGACTAGAAATAGATAAGACAGTGAAAAGACTTAGTTAAGCTCTGAGAAACTGTCCGAAAAAAATAAAATCCTGTATTAACAAGTGCAAAAACAAACCAAATAAAGAAACTCCAAACATTAAAACACAGTGTATAAAATGGTGCGAGAAATTTAAGTCACCAGACAGCCTTTTAGTCAATAAAAAGCTGTATACGATGTGTCCTTGTTTGGATTATGGCCCATCTGTTGAGTTTTACCCAGAAGGCCTTTGGAGGAGTGAACGGAGGGCAAAACGACCCAGTTTCTCATGTTTGACCGCAATATGTGTGGGCCTGCTGTATGCCTGTGGGAGGAGATCAATCAGTTCTTTTATTCCTCATTGGTTGAATTGTCTTCCAAATTTGTCAGGCCTCCAAAGCCCAGTTCTGTTGAGTTCTGTGCTGCTGAGACCGTGAGTACTGTATGTAAGAGAATTAATATGAGAACACACAGTTTAAGTCTGCTGTTACACAGTCTTGATGCTGATGAAACGGTAAGTGATGTCCGGTGACACATCTTCGAGTCACTTGTTTTTATAGTCCCTTTGGATTTGTTATCTGATAATAGTCCCCATCTGACATCACAGCATTCTGGTTCTGCATTGGTTGGATAGTTGTCATAAAGCCCTGCGGACGGAAAAAAAGAACAGTAGAGATAGTTAATTCTCATTGATTTGTTTGCATGGTGAAGCAATCTTCTGAATGTTCTAGCTGAAAAGTCAGGTAGTAAACTTATAGTAAGGATGCTTTGATTGGTATTGCTTTTATTCTATTGCTGTTCTTGTACTCTATGCGGAGAAGCATATACACTGAAGTAAACAGATAATTTGTTATTGTGTATCTTCAAGTAATTTCTGACTTACGGCAACCCTAAGGCAATCCTATTGAAGGGTTTTCCTAGGCAGAATTTGTCCAGAGGGGATTTGCCCTTGGCTTTCTCTGAGGCTGACAGAATGTAACTTACCTAAGGTTACTTAGTGGGTTTCCATGGCTGAACAAACTCTGATCTTCAGAGTCATAGTCCAGTGCTCAAACCACAACACCAAGCCAGCTCTCAAATAACTAATATAAGTGATAATGAAAACCCACTTCTCAAATATTTTCAAAAGATTGCAGCCTTGATGTGGGTGAAATTATTCAGGAGACAGCTTCACTTGCTACAATTGCCAACTCATGATGGCTTCTAGAATGTTTCCCCACATAATGTTAAGTGAAGCAAGTATTACAGAGATACAATGTTTCAAATATCATAAGTGGCAGGGCTTAGAAAAGTTACCTTTCATGGATTTCAGAATTCAAGAATCATAGAATCATAGAGTTGGAAGAGACCCCGGGAGCCACCCAGTCCAACCTCCTGCTATGCAGGAACACCCATCAAAGCATTCCCAGCAGATGGCCATCCAGCCTCTGCTTAAAAACCTCCAAAGAAGGAGACTCTACCACACTCCGAGACAGCATGTTCCACTGCCAGACAGCTCTGACAGTCAGGAAGTTCTTCCTGAGGTTCAGGAGTAATCTCCTTTCCTGCAGCTTGAATCCATGGCTCCTTGTCTTAGTCTCTGGAGCGGCAGAAAATGAGCCCGCTCCCTCCTCAACATGACATCCCTTCAAACATTTAAACATGGCTATCATGTCTCCTCTTAACCTTCTCTTCTGCAGACTAAACATACCCAGCTCCCTAAGCTGTTCCTCATAGGACTTCACGGCTTCCAAACCCTTCACCATTTTGGTCGCCCTCCTCTGGACATGTTCCAGCTTGTCAATATCCTTCTTGAATTAAGGTGCCCAGAACTGGACAAAGTATTCTAAATGAGGCACAACCAATGCAGAATACAGTGGTACCATTACCTCTCTTGATCTAGACACCATACTCCTATTGATGCAACCAAGAATCGTGTTGGCTTTCTTGGCTGCGCATCACACTGCTGATTCATGTTCAGCTTGTGATCTGCCAAGACTCCTAGATCCCTTTCACACATACTGCTATTCAGCCATGCGTCCCCCTTCCTATATTTGTGGATTCATTTTTTTCTGCCTAGGACCTTACATTTCTCTCTGTTGAAATTCATTTTGTTAGCTTTGGCCCAGCAATCCAATCTGTCAAGGTCATTTTGAAATTTGATCTTGTCCTCTTGGGTATTAGCAACCCCTCCCAATTTGGTGTCATCTGCAAATTTGATCGGAATGCCCTCTACTCCTTCATCCAAGTCATTGACGAAGATGTTGAATAGCACTGGACCCAGGACAGAACCCTGTGGCACCCCACTAGTCACTTCTCTCCAGGATGAAAAGCAGCCATTGGTGAGCACCCTTTCGGTTCAGTCGGTAAACCAATAACAAATCCACCTAACAGTAGCCCTGTCCAGTCCGCATTTTATTAGCTTCTTTGCAAGAATGTCATGGGGAACTTTGTCAAAAGCCTTACTGAAGTCAAGATATACCACATCTACAACATTCCCTTCATCTATCAAACTTGTAGCCCTATCATAAAAAGAGATAAGACTAGTCTGGCATGACTTATTTCTGAGAACTCCATGTTGACTTTTAGTGATTATGGCATTGCTTTCTAAGTAATTACAAACTGACTGTTTAATGATCTGCTCTAGGATCTTTCCTGGTAAATCCTCCAGTCAGCAGAGCCACTTGCCATATTGACTGGGTCATAGTTCAAAAAGTAACTTTTCTAAGCAATGGTAAACAAAATGTAAAATTCTTCATTCACACTTTGATTCAATAAACAAAGAAATATTAAATGCAGTCATTTGGTTGTTTTTAAATTTGGCTTTGGGATCCATATACATTGCTGATCTTACTTTCCATTCCTGCTAAATATGGCTTCATGTTCAAGCTAGTAGGAGAGAGGTTTGTGAATGTGTCTGCAACATGCAGAAACCAGGGATCAGGTGATTTCATTTCCAAGTCTCTAAAGACATTATCTTCACAAACTGCTCACTTCATACACTGCTAACAAGTCTTAATTTTATAATTACTATCCTAATCACAGTTGAATGTTCTGTGCCACTTAACTCTGGGCATGATCCTGGGCATGTCAATATGGAGGAGAGTTTTTCAAAACCAATGGGACTGAGTAAATGTGTTCAGGGTTTAGGTTTTATCAATAGCTCAGAAGCCATTTGAGGAGACACACTGGTACTTAATCTTTGTCTAGCGGCATTTAAACCAACTGAAATGCCAGAATGCTTGCCTCAAGGTAGTGTGATTTGCATCATTTATTTAAAAGTAACAAGAAGTGCAGTCCAAGCCCATATCACTTGTTTTATTGTTAATCTATTGCTTTATTGTTAATATTGATTTGTTGAATTTTTAATTAAATTATGTATAGTCTTTGGCTGAAATTAAGTATGGTAGATAAAGATTTGTGACCTAGAGTTATGGATTCATAGCTGACTTATATTCATGATAACTACTTATTCATGATTATGGCACTATTGCCATACTTATAAAACTCCCCCAATCCTACTTTCATGGCTACCAGCCACTGCACTCAATGGAGGTTGGTTGTTCCATTGCGAAGGGCACAGCAGACTGATCTTTATCACCGGAGATCTCCAGTGTGAGAAGGAATTATGATAGGGATCCTTCTTCTGATTGTCATGCTGGAGATTACTAGTGGGAGAGGAATGGAAACACCAATCTGTCATACCCCAAGTGATAGGAGAACAGGCCTCTGTCACTCACAGTGGTGGAGACATCACTTAATTAAGTATACTTAACTAAGTAGCCAATCTAGAAACTCAATCTCTATCTTATACAGTCCCTTGAGAAGTAGATAAAAGGTGAATTTAAAAAACCATTGTATGTAAATGGTTAAAATCTGACGTAAGTAAGTAAAATCTGAAGTCTTGCTGAGTTTGATATGACTTGTACCAAATAAATATGAAAGCACATCCCATTCAGTAAACTTGCATGGAGCTACTATAAGACTTTTCTGTCTAACTCTTCTTACCTTTATTTCTGATAGATAGGGGTTATTATGGCATTTCAATACATTTGCATTCCAATTATTTTTAGTTTTAAACTTTTTTTTTACTGCTATACACTGTAGAATACTACATTTTAAAAAAATATACACAATTTCACCCACATATTCACAGCTACTATATTTTTCAGGAATGGCACACCATGGAGATTAAGTACAGACACTACTACTGTAGGTTATTAAATGTATGTAAATACTCGAGTCAATTGTTCACTTGTTATGCATGATGTAACTCAAAAGGAGTTCAGCCACAAATGATTTTAAATCTCAGTTCATTCCTCTAAGACTCCACTTGTCACTGCAAAGAGACAGATGATATGACTGGCTAATTCCACAAGGAAGACCAGTAAATAATAGCCCCTGCTCATGTTTCTGACCCTGCTCCCCATTTTCAATTATATTTCCCAATGGTCAGTTCACAAAAGGAAGAGAAGTCATACAATTAAGTGACTCTCCTTAAGATCCACAGGAGAGACTCTGCTGTGGTTGTTATCGACATGAGTAAGATGAGAGGTCAGCTAGCAAAGCCTTCTCTGTTGTGACACCAAATTTGTGGAATACTCTACTCAAGGATGCCTTTATTGTGCTGTCTGAATTTGTGTTTATTTTTATTTATTCAGTTATTTCCCACCTTTACCCCGGAACTTGGAATTAAGATGGCTGACAATGCCAGCTTATGGTTTATTTTTTGAAGTTATGTGTAACTTTTTAAAAAAATGTATTGGTACAGTGGTGTATCCAGTGTAAACAGTGCCTGGGCATGTGTGGAAGTTGTGGCCCTACCTTCTTACCCCTACCCCTACCCCCACCCCAACAGGCATGGCTTTTTTGTATCCCTCTGGCATTGGTGCCCGGGGCACATATCTTACTTGCCCCACCCTAGATATGCCTCTGCATTGGTGCAATGTCATATTTTCTCTTTGAATATTTTTTTTCCTTTGAAGGAAGGATGTTGAGTGGCAGAGAGTTGGAATGTTCTCTTTCCTCAGTACTGACTTTCTAATGCTTTTAATACTTGTTTGTCATCTCTCTCTAAAATTACTTTTTCACATTTTAAAAAAATCTTCCTCAAAGGAAACTGCTGCGCTTGACTATGCTCAAAATATTATAACACTCACAATTTCTTTTTCTATTTGGTTATTCTGTTAGGAACTAATGTTGTCCATTTGCTTATTAGAACTTCCTAGTCTGAGAGCGCTAACCTTTTATTCAGGGGGTGAGGAAGAAAGGGGGTTTACTTTTGATCAGGTCTGGCCAAGAATACTTATTGTCATTTCAAGAATTTGCAGTTGATTATTCATGAGATGCACAATTGCATTCCACTGGAATGCGGCAAAGGATGCCAACAGGCTGTACTCTTGCTCATACACTGGCACATGTAGTTGAAACACGTGACTTGACATGTGTGCCCCACCATTACCTGCAATTTTGCAGGTCACAGTGGGACCATCCTGCCCCTTGCCATTCTTATAATGAAGGACAAATGCTGTCAGGTGGGCTGCTTTAAGGGAATCTCCATGTCTGGCATGTATCAAATTAGTAAGATTAGTAAAATGAGGAAAATAGTCCACCTGACACATTTGTCCTTCTACTCTGGGCAACCACTTGGTGTGGTTGAACTAAATCTGCTATCTAAGCTGGGTAGCTAGGGACAGCCCTCTCACTGTTAACATGCAGTGCTTATACTGTTTGCGTACTGGTAAAATTCTCATGGCTTTCCTCCACAGGCCAAGATTCAAAGATATGCTTCGGTGACTGCTCTCAACAGAACTGGCCCTTGCTTCTCATTTTCCTTCTGTTACAGCCCTCTGTGGTGCCAAAAACCTGTTTTTGGCTTTCCAGAATGTTTAAGGATACAAGGGAGTAAGTTGCATAATGGAACGGTGGCAGATTCTGAGGGAATCAGTGGCACATAGGCCACCAGATACTGACCAAAGAAATCTTAGAGTTGTGCACCATAAACCAGTTCAATGGAGAAAGAGAATTAATTTTAAGTTAGTTAAACCTTTCACTGGAGAGATACATCCTCGATTTCCAGCTTCAAACTTCATCACGCTGTTCATTCAATATAGATTGAAATGTTTACTGTTCTCCACTAGGTGTCACCAGCCACCTGTTTCAAACTGTTAAAATCTAGAGGTGGTAAGCAAGATAACAGCTCCAAGAAATCAATAGCCTCCAGAATTTAAAACACAACAAAATCTCAATTGTCACTGTTTCATTGGCTATAAAGAAAACATGGTACCTTTACTCTGCAGTCCATGAGAGGAAATTCCATGAACTGAGTTTAATTTTTAATTTGATTTACATGGATCTCTCAGCTTCATGATTCTCAAAACATTTAATGAACTTAGGCCAGGGTACTGTTGGAGAGTTATGCACTGTAGTTACAACGCTACATAGTGACTCTCATCCCAATCCCACCAATCCCTGTTTAGCCAACAGCAGCTACTGTGGTCACTGGGATTTTATTCCCTTGTTGAGCAAGAAGCAGCTAAATGATGTTCCCAGCTCCTCCAACGCAAAAGCCAGAAGCAGGGGCACTGTCCCAAGTACACCTTGTGCTGGTGATCACTCACCTGGGAGTTGTGGGGTGGAACCAGCTAGTTACTTCCTGAATGCCTGGAAACAGATCCCCCTTACTGCAGCACCTGCTGGCTGGTTAATGGGGATTGGAGGACTTTCACGGTCTCTATGTATCCCCGAAACTAGGAGCTAAGTAGAAATTGTGAATATGAAATAGTCATGAATGCCTAACTCTAGCTTACACATTCACAATGCCTAAGAGGAATTAAGGCCCTGTGGACAAAGTGTGAGCTTGATTATTGGCTCAACATTTGCTGTTCATTTGGACTGTAAAGGCAGTGCACAGAACTGGAGAAAGAGGTCTTGCATCTTTGGATTCACATCTTAAAAGTTACTTTTAGTGTTACCGATCTTGGAATCTCCCAAGTAGCATAACCAGTAACAATGCTGGCTAGAGAATGCTCTGGAAACTATAATTCAAAAAAGTTATTTTTATAAGTCCTGCTAATTTTCCAGACCACCTTCCCATTTTTTGTCAGATTTATTAAAAAGGTAAGGGCTTGATTCAGTTGTAGCTGTTGGGTGATACAAGTCTATGGAGATTCTAAAAAAATAGAGTTCTTGTCTTACAGGAGCATTCCAAATGGAGAGAAACACCCCCTATCTTTTTTCTAATATCTGCTATGCATCTTTAAAAGTGATGATAAAGGTCTTTTGCCCTGCAAATTGAACAGACTTAATTAGCCATAATATTGGATGAACACATTACTCTTAATAGCAGTGTCAAAAGCAGGTATGATAAAGAATAGTTCCTATTCAATAATTAACTGTTCTCTCTGTAAGTGTTGCCTGTTCTCTCTTGTAATAAGATCTGAGCTGCCCCATAAGATTTCAGAATTTAGCTTGGCTTTTTTTCAAGTTACAGAAATGTGGGAAAGGAGAGTTTACCTATGAGCCCAGTGTATGTGTGCTTGTATGTATGTATTTTATTTAGTTTATTTATACTTTACCTTTGTCCCCAAGAGGGACCAAAAGTAGCTTACAAAATAAGTTAAAAGAAAATCATTGAATCAGTACATGGTACAAACATTTTTAAAAGCATTAAAGAATCAATCCAATTAAAACATTACCTTAAACACTAACTTAAAACCATCAAAAACATATGAAACACATATCACACATTAAAAACACACACACACACACACATCCATTGCACATCATCTTACCCCAGGTTGTTAAAAGCTGAAGGCCTGTTGAAGGTCTTTGTCAGCAAAAAAAGAACACAAAGGAAGCCAACCAAGCCCGCTGAAGAGGATTCCCATAGCTTATGAGCAGAAACCAGGAAAGCTGTTTCCTATGTCCTCACAGGACGAGCCTGGAAGTGTGGTGGGATAGAGAGAAAGCCCTCTCCCAGAGATCATAAAACATGTACAGCCTCATATCTTGCTAATTGTTGTGCTGCTGTGTGTCTGTGTTCAATGATGCATGTTTTAATCATGTTTTGATTTTTTTTGATTAATTTCCTTTCTCATATCTTGTGAATTTTTTAATGGTAGGTTGTTGTTTTTTTCAATTTGTTTTACATCACTTTGAGCCCCAAACTGGGAAAAAGGCATGACAGCAAGGGGGAGGGGGAGGACAACCTTCAGATGGCCTAAGCTATCAGCCAATGAAGCTGTTTCAGCAAAGGAATAACATGTTCCCTATAATCAGCCCTGGTCAGCAGTCTAGTTGCATCTTTTTGGATCTGCTGAAGTTTCCAAATAGTTTCCAAGGCAGCCTCATGTTAGAAAGCGTTCCAGCAACCCAAAGGGAATAAAATCAAGTCATATGTTACTGTGGCCAGATCTGCAAGAAAGGGTGCTGATCAGACACTAGTTCTAATTGTGAAAACATACTCTTGGCCATAACCAATACCTAGACCTCCAGGCTCAAGTCTGAGTCCATAAGTAAGCCAATCTATGAACCTGGATTCAGGCGGAATGTAACCCAGACAGCATAGCCTGCATTCCTATTCCTCAATCTGCCTTTTAGATTATATTTCTATTTTTTCACTTACATCCAGTCTGTTACTGACAACATACATTGGTTTAGTACTGAAACAGCTTCCTTGAAGTCAGAGGGAACGGAGAGACAGAGAGACACGGATGTCATCCAGATAGTGGTTGTATGAGAAATGACCAGAAGACCATTGTAATTTCAAGGAGGTATAGGGTCTGGCCTGACCCCAGTTTTGTTCCTCCATGTTCTAAGTTCTTCCATACTGTTGCTAAGAAAGATCTAAGAAAGGCTATCTGGTATTTCTTCATGCTGCTGCTGTTCTAGGTCTTCTGACTTGTTAAGCACACTGCCTTAATTCTTATATTTTGTCTTAATGTTGCTTTAATGTATCCTGTATGCTTGTCAGCTTAAAATGTAGACCAAACAAAGTTGCAAGTGATGTCTACTAAGTGGCACATACCCTTGGCTCAGGACATCTACTAGATAACAGATGGTGGGAGGAACCCAAAAATAGCCACTTAATTGGTGACTTTGACAGATGAAAAAAGTTTAGCTCATCCCAGGTTTGTAAACAATCACAACGTTCCCATGAGAGATGGCCCTCCCTGAGCAAGGAGTATAAATACTCCCTAGAATCCACTTCCATGAGGAGCTCAGCAAGAGCTGATAGCTGAAGTGCCACGCACTGGTGGCTGTGCAGAGGGCTCTGTGTTCCTTTCCGGGCTCCAGGGCAGCTGATTAAAGGAATCTTTGCTTGGTAAAGAAATCAATCTTTATATTATCTAGGCATTGTAGGTTTAAGAGGGTTTCATCTGTATGCTGACATTGCTTGTATGCTTATGTTGTTTAAATTGCTTGCTGGTGAATAAAATTTAAGGTTTTTCTACTACAACTGATGTCATTTGTTGCCTCCAGATCCCTGAAAATGAATCCCTTGCCTTTAGTGAACTGGCCAATCACCTTTGGCAAGACATTGGTGACATCTAATCTCCAAACTCCAGATGACCTCTCCCAGTGGTTTCATGTTGATATTAATCTGAATGGAGGGGAACAAAACTGTGCCCTGAGGGACTCACAGACCAATGACCAGGGCACTGAACAGGAATCCCCTGGCATAACTTTTTGATTTTACCCCTCAGAGAAGGAGCAGAAGAACAGGTTGCTTACCTGTAACTGTGGTTCTTCAAGTGGTCATCTGTGCCCTTACACACTAGGAGCTTTCGCGCATGCGCAGTACCGTTCAGAAAATTCTAGAGCTTAGTAGCTTGGTGGAAACCCCCCCCCCATGTATCCACTGAGCATGCTCAGCCCGCCGAGCAACGGTCTCTCCTCAGTTCTACAAGTCCGCCGAAAAAGGGGACCTGAGAGTGAGGGGACGGTTGGGAGGGTGTGTGTAAGGGCACGGATGACCATTCGAAGAACCACAGTTACAGGTAAGCAACCTGTCTTCTTCTTCGTGGTCTCTGTGCCTTACACACTAGGAGACTTTGTAGCTTACCAGAAGGACGGTGGGTCAGGTCCCTAGAGTATGGAGGCCAGCACCGCTCATCCAAACCGGGCATCCCTCCTGGACCGACAGTCCAGCCGATAGTGGCAGATGAAAGTCGAGGGCCTGGACCAGGTCGCCACTCGACAAAGTTCCTGAAGGTCCACACCTCGCAAGAGGGCTGCTGAGGATGCCACAGCTCTGGTGGAGTGCGGCCGAAGCAAGTCAGGAGGAGGCTGCTTGGCCATCCGATAAGCAAGCAGAATTGTCTGGGCCACCCACTTGGAGAATCTCTGGGTGGACACCTTCGGCCCCTGTGATGATGACCGTGGCAGACAAACAGGTGAGGGGTCTGCCTGTAGGCCGCAGTCCTCTGAGTGTAAAAGGCCAGGGCCCTTCGAACGTCCAGGGTGTGCGAAGACCTCTCAAGAGGGGTCGTCAGGGTTAGGATAGAAGGTAGGAAGGATGATGTCCTGGTTAAGGTGGAAATGAGAGACGATCTTTGGGAGGAAAGAAATGTCCGGGCGGAGAACCACCTTATCCCAGTGAAAACCAGGAAGGGGTCGTTGACATGTAGCGCTGTCAATTTGCTGGCACGGCTGGCAGAGGTGACAGCCACCAGGAAAGCAGTCTTAAGAGTTAGGAGCCTATCATCAACAATGTCCATAGGCTCAAAGGGTGGTCTCGTAAGTTGAGAGAGTACCAGAAATAGGGACCAGGGAGGCAACGGCGGCAATACCGGCGGGTATAGATGGTGAAGTCCCTTTAGGAACTGTTTCATCATGGCATCCCGGAAGAGTGCTGCCGAAGGAGAGCCTCGGGGTTGGTAGGCCACAATGGCAGACAGGTACACCTTCAAGGAGAGAGCGAGAGACCCTCTTGTTTCAAGTGAAGCAAGAAGCGGAGCACGGTACCAAGAGCAACTGGTGATACCGTGCTCCACGCTCCTCCGCAAAAGTCACAAACCGCCGCCACTTGTACACATAGTTGCGGCGGTCAATCCTTCCTAGCCGCGGTAAGGATGCCCTGGATAGCGGGATCGTCTAGGGCTGTAACCTCCACGCGTGGAGGTCCAGGACAGGCAGGTCGGGATGGAGAACGCGACCACCGGAATGAGACAGCAGGTTGGGCGCTGCTGGAAGCCTGAGCGGCCGTCCCCGAGAGGCCTAGAGCAGCAGGGCGAACCAATGCTGCCTCGGCCAGTACGGGGCGACGAGGATGGTGTCGGCTCGGTCCACCAGGATCTTGGCTACCACCCTGCCCAGCAGGGGGAACGTGGGAAGATGTACAGGAAACCCTCTGTCCATCGGTACTGGAATGCGTCGCCGAGGAAGTTCGGTCCCGGCCGGCTCTCGAACAGTACCGGCGACATTTGGCATTCGACACCGTGGCGAAGAGATCGATGTCGGGATCACCCCATCGGGACTGTATCAAGTGGAACGCTTCCTCCGAGAGGGACCACTCATGGTTGGTAGAAGTGTCCCTGCTCAGGGTGTCTGCTGTCGTATTCTCCTGCCCTGCCAGGTGAACGGCAACAGGGTGGACTCGGAGGGACACGCACCAGTCCCAAAGCTGGAGAGAGAGGGTCAGGAGTATAGTAGAATGGGTCCCTCCTTGTCTGTTGACATAACACACCGCCGTGGTGTTGTCGGTCAGGATCAGCACCGCCTGTCCAACAACCAGGTTGCGGAACACTCTCAGAGCTTTCCCAATGGCTAGGAACTCGAGGGCATTTATGTGGAGAGCGGTTTCATCGCCAGTCCATCGACCTCGGACTCTGAGGTCGTCGCAATGCGCTCCCCATCCGAAGAGGGAGGCGTCGGTCGTGATTGTGAGCTGAGGGGTCAGTTGTGTGAACGGCATCCTGGACAGGAGATGACGGTAGGAGAGCCACCACAGTAGAGAGCGACGTACTGGTGTCGGCAGTCAAAGTCGCAGGCGCTGGTCGTCTCGGAGCGGATTGAAGGCTCTGACAAACCAGTGTTGTAGGGGGCGCGCTCGCAGCCTCGACAGGTACGTGACGGCCATGGTGGAGGCCATGTAGCCCAGGAGCTGTTGTATTTTCCTCGCCAATATCGTTGGGGCGTCGAGGACGGCCGCAGCAGATCGGCGGAGGGTACAAGCCCACTCCAGAGGCAGGTAGGCCCTGGCCGAGACCGAGTCCAGGGTGGCTCCGATGAAGTCCAACACTCTCACCGGCTCGAGGTGAGACTTCTCGGGTTGACCCGAAGACCCAGGCGGGTCAGGAGGGACAGCGTCAGATGTATGTCCGAGTACAGTTTGCTCCTGCAGGACGCTACCAGCAGCCAATCGTCTAGGTAGGGGAAGATGGTGATGCCCTTCGTCTGCAGGTGGTAGACCACAGAGGTCATGCACTTCGTGAACACCCTCGATGCAGTGGAGAGGCCGAACGGCAGCACCCGGTAATGGTAGGAGGTGCCGTCGATCGTGAACCGAAGGTATCGTCTGTGCTGCGGACGGATAGAAATGTGGAAATAAGCATCCCGCAGGTCAATTGAAGCGAACCAGTCTCCCCGGCGGAGGAAGGGTAGGATCGTTGACAAGGTGACCATCTTGAACCTCCTGGGGCGAATGTATTCGTTTACCCCTCGGAGATCCAAAATAGGTCGCAGGGTCCCGTCCGACTTCAGTACTGTAAAGTACCGGGAGTAGAAGCTGGTGGTAGTGGCCGAGGGCGGGACCGGCTCGATCGCTCCGTTCTGCAGGAGGGACTGGATCTCTTCCAGCAGAGCTGGGCTGGCCTGGGTGGAGCAGAAAATGCCTCGAGGTGGAATACTTGCAAACTCGATGGCGTAACCAAGCCGAACAATGGTGAGCACCCAAGAGTCTGACGTGATCGATCGCCACAAGTCGAGGTGTTTGGCCAGCATGGGATGGTTCATTAGGGCCGATGGCAGACGGAAGGTTGGCTGAGGCAGGGTCCTGCAGAACCCATCAAAAGTGGGATTTGGATCCCGATGAAGACTTCTTGGAAGCCGTCTGTCGGCCCCGTGCAGGACGTCTGGAGGAAGATGTGGCGGGAGTCCGGGAGGATCCAGACCTGGGCGAACGAGGTCGGAAGCTCGCAGAGGACGAACGGTACCATGCAGGCCGCGGGCCATGGCGGCTCTGTGGAGGCTGACGGATCCCCATCTTCTTGGCTGTCAGACGGACCTTGACGATGTGGTCCATCGCCTCGTCTGTCAACGCATTGAAAAGACCCTTACCGTCAAACGGGAGGTCCTCGATGTGTTTCCGGGTGTCCTCCTGGAGGCCTGAGGACCACAGCCAGGCATACCTACGGAGGGTGACAGAGCCGACCATGACTCGGGACACTACCTCCACAGAATGTCTCGACGAGAGGATCTGTTGATTTGCGAGCGCTACCGCTTCATTGTAGAATTGGTTAGCGCTCGCCCTATCTCTTCCAGAACAGTGGAGAGAATAGGGGCGATCTTGTCGAGGAGACTGCGCAGGTAGGCTGCCATGCAAGCTTGGGTGTTGGACACCCTCGCCACCAAGGAGGAGGCAGAATAGAACCTCCTTCCAAAAGTGTCCAAACGATGCCCTTCCTTGTTCGGCGGTGTCGTGTGGGGCCTGGAACTGCCCTTAGTTTGTGCCGATTCCACCACCACGGAGTTGGGCTGAGGATGATTAAACAAGAACTCGGCATCCTCCTTTTGGGTCCGATAAATGTGTTCCAGCTTGTGTGGTATGGGCTGGGCTGAAGACGGCTGAGGCCAGGGGTGTTTGAGGGCCTCCATCAAGGCGGCAGGAACGGTAACGGGGCTGCCGCAGGAGGGCGGGTATCCACATAGTGGAACACCGGATCCTGCACCGCCGGGGCCAGATCCGCCACCTTCAGACCCAGGGCTTTGGACATGTGGAGGAGAATGTCCGAGAACTGTCGCACATCCTCAGGAGCTGACTCAGGAGCTGGATCCCCGTATGCCAAGGGAGGGGATTCGTGCAAGGCAGGTGTAGAGTCCTTAGAGTCCGTCTCAGAATCGTAATCCTGGGAGGACGCTGTGGAGGACCTGTCTGGAGAATGGTCCGAGCGGTGTTCAGGTGACTGGAGGTGGGATGGTACCGGCAGCGAGACCATCTTTGGAGGCACAGGTGATTGCACAGCAGTTGGCGGAGGAACCAGCGAAGGCACCGGACGTGGAAGCGCCTGAGTAACAGTGGTGACCGCAGAAGGAGCAGGCTGGGTGGAGGCCGCCTCAGCTGCCGGGCGGGACACTGTAGACATCACCCGTGGAGGTGAGAGATCGGCCGGTGACGAAGGGAAGGCTCTCAGGACCGACGATGCTGGGGCGCCCGCCTCGGGGAGCACGATGGAGTACGCTCACGGGGAAGGTGATGCTCAGCTCCCCTGGAAGGCGATCTGGAGTGGCGATAAGGGGACCAGCGGCCGACATCAGGGTGGTAACGGTCCCGGTAAGAGGGGGAGTATGACCTGTAGGAGCCAGGATACGCCCTCCAGGCATGTTCCCGGCCATATCTCAGGGCGTAGGACGCCGAAGAGTAAGGCGAGTCCCGGGGCGGCTGTGGCCATCCAGGATAGTCTTCCCGATGCCTTGGGGGGGATCGTCTGTTCGGGACGGTCCCCTTGGTCGTCACGAGCGCGGCGCTCAAGATCCCGGCGACATGGGGAGAGGTGCACAGACCAACACTCCGAATAGACCGGGCGGTCCCGATAGTCAGGGAAGAGCTGCCGGTGGTGTGAGGAAGAACGCCATTCAGGCGAAATGCTTCTACCAGCAGAGCCTCGAGATGTCAGCGAGGTCTGGGGAGCAGGTGGACTATCCTCCGAGCGGGCCGCCAGAACAGGGCATCCGGTCAGGGACGTCTCTTCCTCCAAAAGTGGTGGCTCCGAGAGAGTTGTGGAGGCCACCAGGTCATCCACATCAGAGACCTCAAAGACCAGATGAGGTTCTGGGACTTCACCGGGGTCGACCGTTGGCTGAGTCGAGGTGGAAGGAGGAGTAAGGACAGGTGGTCTAGCCAGAGACCCATGCTTGTCCTTCTTCTTCTTCTTCTCCCTTTCCTTCTCAGACTCCGAAGCCGCCAGGCGCTTACGCTGGGCAGCAGTAAGCATCTTAGGCTTGGCACCCTGCGAGCCCACAGGGGCCTCTCCAGGAGTCACCGACGAGGAGGCTGCCGAGATCTTTGGTATCCTCAGTAGCTTATGCACCAGTACCGAGCCCGGTACCGTTGGCACGGCGGGATCGGAAGATGCAGAAGTAGCCGGGAGTGCGGTTGTCAGTCGGGTCTTTGCCATCTTCGACAGGCTCTTTACTGGGGCAGGGTCTTGAGGAGACAAAGACTGCTCCCCAACAGAAAGACTTGAGGCATGCCAGCCGGTTCCTCAGAGTCTGCGAGGTGAAGTCCTTGCAGATGGGGCAGGCTCTGATGTTATGAGCCTCGCCCAAACAAAGAAACACTGCTATGCCTGTCAGAAGTAGCAACCTTGAGACCACACTTTTTGCAGGGTTAAAAAGGGTCAACATAGAAGTCCAGGAAAGGTTGAAGACAAACGAAGAGACGCGACGAATGATGAAGACGAGGGGGGGGTGGCAAGTCAGGGTAATGAGTCCCAGAAAGAAAAGGGGGACAAGCACGAAGCAACAAACCAGTCCGAAATCCGTAAGAGTAGTCAAAAGCCAAAAACCAGTCGAAAAACCAGAAAGACTTGCAATAGAAGGCCAAGAAGAAACGCTCTAAGCTCAGAACCTCCGTACGTGATGGCGGACGAGAAGACTGGGAGAGACCGTTGCTCGGCGGGCTGAGCATGCTCAGTGGATACATGGGGGGAGGGGTTCCCGCCAAGCTACTAAGCTCTAGAATTTTCCGAACGGTACCGCGCATGCGCAAAAGCTCCTAGTGTGTAAGGCACAGAGACCACGAAGAAGAACCGCTGTAAAACAGTGTCCCCAGATCCCATCCCAGAGAGGCAGCCCAGAAGGATACCATTTTAATGGCACTGAAAGCTGCTGCAAGCAGAACCAACAAGGACAAACTCCCTCATCCAGTTCCTGGTGTAGGTCATTTATCAAAGCAACAAAAGCTGTCTCTTCCATAAGCAGGCCTGAAACAAGACTTAAACGGATCATAGACAATCTCTTTCTTCCAGGAACCATGGAGCTGGAAGGTTACAACACACTACAGGATCTTGCTCAAAAAAGAGAACTCTGAAAGCCTCCCCAATGGTTCAGGAAGGGCTTTTTCAGTAAAGGTCTCCCCACAGCCTCTTTAGGCAGGATGGAACACTGTGTTGTTGCAACAAGCCACTCACCACTCTTTTTACCCATTCATCCAGTCTCCCTCTGCCTGCTTTAATGACCCAGGAAGGGCAAAGGTCCAACATACACATGATGGCTGTCACCTCCCCAAGAACCCTGTTCATATCCTCTGGGTGCACAAATGAAAAGGTATACAATAACACAAGACAAGCAGGAGCCAAGATTACATCCAGTTGACCTGTATCATCTACAGAATCCAAGTTAGAGTGCATCTGACCAATTCTGCCTGCAAAGTGTCTTGCAAATTCCTCACAATGGGCTGTCAAGTGGTCTGCATTCTGTTCTTGTAAGACAGAGAGAAGAAGGCCCCTTACCAATCAAGACAGCTCTGCTGGATCACTCTATGCAGATACAATAGTAGCAGAGAACTATGATGCCACCACTGTCACCATTGCCATGGAGTAGACCTCCCAATGGTTCCAGACGATGTTCATTCAGATGTGCTTCAGGTTTTCATTACTAACACTTTAACCTCTCTCACGTGTTTCATCACTGCCAACTCCCTAGTACACCAAGGGGCTTGCTTAGCTCTGCTATATGAAGAGGACTCTCAATGGCAATTGTGTTCACCATCCTAGCCATTTCTCTGTTTCATAGACCAACCAGAGCTTTGATAGGATTGCTTATCAAGCCAGAAGTCTGGAGCTGCCAAGAATCCCTTAGAATTCTACTGGCAGGCAAAGATGATGACAGCCTGGGCTGAGTAGCCTACACAGCAAGTATTAGATGACAAACTCAGTGAAGAACACACACTGAAGAACATAGCTGCTCTAACAGTGTGTCTCTTTCCATTACACTCTATATAAAATTGGATCTGTATCTAAGAGCGTGAGAAGTTCTATCTAGACCAAGGGTAGGCAATCTGCTGACATCCAGATGTTCTGGACTACAACTGCCATCATTCCCTGCCAGCAAGACTTACTTAAGGGCTTATATGAATCGTAATACCAAAACATCTACGGGCAACAAGTTACCTTCCCCTGATCTAGACAGTCCTAGAAAGAATACTTGCCAGGCTGGGGTTATGAGCTGGCTGCATGAACAAGAAATGCATTAAAAACAATGGAACTATACCTAAGAAATGACACAGAAAAGAAAAAGCAGAATTAACCTCAAGACTCAAGATCTGTGAGTCAAGTTGTGACATGGACAAAAAGAGGGAAGAAAGTGGTAGATATTTAACTCTAGGGCTCTGGATCAATTGGGGTTATGTGGAGCGGTCATGAACAGAGAGGAGAAAATGGGGGGTTTCTGAGGTTCTTGAAGATTAGAGAACAGCAGCGTAAGATTCAGGTATGCAGAGGGCTTGGGAAGCAGAATCATGGCCATGGAGGGAAGGTACAAGGTACTTTCCACATGATGCTCTCAGAGGCTTGTCCTTGCTTTAAAACCTTGGAAAGCCACTTGGCTTTTCTTGTAAAAATAACTGAATAACTTTAATTTGACTAAAAACATAGTACTGCTTTCAGAGAAGCATGTTAGTAACAGCTGTTGAAATCTGCCATACCTGTACAGATGAAACTGGATAATCCTCCATAGATGACATCATCATTGTCTGGTAATATAAATGGACACCTTGTCTGAACCTCCAAACAGTATTGCTTGCAAGGAATTGTGTGGTTGCAGTGAGACTGTGTGACTTCAAAATACTGGGAACAGAGCCAGGCTTTGTAGACAGTCTGTGAGGAAGAAAGGGGATGGGAAGGAAAGAAAAGAAAAGAAGAAAATCAGACATATTGAAAATCAGATGCATGGACAACACAAAGCAAAATAGTCAGGATTAGCCATGTATACTACATACAGTATAACATTCTAAGAGACCTACACTGGGAGGGAGCAAGAGGGGGAGGGAGGGAGATAGGTAGGTAGGTAGGTAGGTAGATAATTTTACAAAGAGAAAAAATAGATTACGCCTGAATCCTAATGGTAGTAAATCCAGTGAATAGGTACGTCATTCTTGACTAATTTTGTTCTTGAAGGAAGCAATGAGTGATTTTCTTCCCACTGTGAGAAAACCTTTGAAAACTTCGATGTTCCTCAAGACTTACTCTGCATATACTATTTTTGCACAGAATACATACAGTATTTCTTGTGTGTTATTTTCCACACCAAAAAATGCTCTTTTTTGCACAAAAAATGCTCTTTTCTCCACAAAAAACTATATCCAAAATTTGCACTAAGTAAATCCTGACCAGCAAAGTTTCTAATCAGTCCAAGTTTCTCCTCACCAGGGTTTCCTGACATTCAAAAAAGAGACTGTTCAAGTATTTTCAAATATTCTTTCCATCTGACACTGAATCACCTGTTGAATGGTCAGTCAATACTTATGTCAGGCCCACTGATTCAGTGGGTCTAGCTGGATAGCCAAAAGGATTCAGAACACACTTCCCTTCCATTTCTAAGAAATGCTATTCCAAAAGGCTTTCTACTATCATTAATTCGGTCACTGTACCACATCAAGTCCAATTTACTTTGCATCAAATAGAACATGCACTTTCCTCTTACTGATGAGGAATTACAGGTGCCCAGTGCTTACTGAGGTTTGAGTCACATCTTGGAAAAGTTGATTTTTGAAGTAAAACTCCAGATCCCCCCAAGTTGTAATTCAGTAAGGTAATATTTCCCAAGAACTCTTTCAGTTCCTTCTGGAAGAAGAACCCAGGAGGCCTTGTGTTTTCTAATATTTATGTACAATTATATAAGTTGAGCATAGATAAAAGAGTATGTTGCCCATGTAAGAGGTCATATAAAAACAAAAGCACATGGAGGAGGAGCATTCCTCTTTCTGAGTCCATCTGCCAGTTGCCAAAAGCCACTGCTGGATGTGTATAATTCCTGTCTGCCTGGAAGTTTGCACCTCAGGCTATGCCTATACCTAAAAACTCCTATTCTGAAACAGAATGAATCCAAGTTCATAATCCTTTAATATGCTAGGAGAATAGATATTCTTGGACAGTGCAAACAAAGTATGAGAAAGAGCTTCTAGCAATGAAACACTGATCGGTTTGCTGGTTAAAGTTTCAGGATGTGAAGTAAAAGACAAATCATCACAAGAGGTAGTGCTGACTCCCTGCCACTAAATATCAAATCCAGTTTACAGCAGTGAAAAGAAATATACCACAGATACTTTGATCTGCTAGGAAATATTCCATACAAATATAATTACTTCTATAACTTGAACATCTAGATCTCCAAATTAAAGGGCATGACACTAAACAGCCATCTATGAAGATATCTATAAACAATCTGGCATTTCGTATCTGAGATCCAAGCTCTCAACCACCAACAGTTTTGGAGGAAGCAGTGTAAGAGCATTTTGGTCTGCTCTCTTAAGAACAAACTTGCATTTCCCAACATGCACTAATGTGAGTCTCCTTTCCCACCATAGTAAGAATTACAACTGATCAACAAGCATTCTTATTAATGCCCCTCTGTGTCAGACCAGCCGTAGGACTGCAAGGAAAATGTCTCAATAGTTTCTTACAACTCTAAAAGCATATATTTCCCGCAATTTTATTTGTCTCTCTTCCTGCCTTACTAGATCCTATCCTGGTTTTCTCTCTCTCTTTTCCTCTTTCTGATTTACCAAGTTTTTGCCAGCCTGTGACTGAAAAACTGCATCCATGTCCTGTAAATTACACCCTGCATACTTGTTGAGAGCTTTACATGCAACATCTTCCCCATGGCAAAGATGAAGCAGAAATATTGGAAAATCTTTCTAAACAGCATAGAATTTTGTATTTTTGATTTGTATTTCATTATCTATCTATATTTGTATCATCTATATCTATATCCATATCCATACACATATGTACCCCCCCACACACACACAGAATATATATATATATACAGTCAGCCTTCCTCATTTGTGGGTTTGACTTTCAATGATATATTTGTGAGTTTTTTCAACCCTTGCCACCACCACCCCACCTTTATTTTCCAGAGGAACTTTCCCTCTCAGTGGCTCTGATCAGGCCATGCAACCTTTAAAAACCCTCCTCTGGTCCTCTTTCTACAGCAGTCACTGCCTGGCCAGCTAAGGGTACTTACAGCCCAATTTCTCTGCACCACAAAACCTCTCCCTATACCCCCCATACCCAAGGAGAGCAATGAGCGGGAGAGAGGAAGCATAGGGCCACCATGTCAGCCCACCCGCTTTTCCTCTCCTTTGCCTGAACTGGTTTGGACTCTGGGTACCCCTTCTCCCCACCATGCCTCAGCCCCCTTCCCACAGACACATCTTGATATTTGTGATTTTTCTACTTTTTTTTCCCTAACCCTAGCAAATATGGAGGGCCAACTGTACGCACGCAAGCACGCACACACACATTTGATTAATTTTTATATGTATTTTTTCCTTTAATCTGAACTGAGTTTTTATTTTTAAAAGCAAGATATAATTGTTGAAATAGCCTTCATATGTGCATTTTTATTTTGTACACACAAAATGTACACAAAAGTAGACCGATGATGTAGTGATTGAAACCTGAACAGTTGTAAACAATGTCCCCATATTTTAATCGTGTGCCATGTATACTTTTTCTTGTCAGCAACAACAACAAAAATGTAGCTGAACAAAAAATGTCCCAACCGATCTATTGATCTCCTCTAGGTTTGTGCAACTAAGGTGGCCAAATCCCAAATAACAAAGTGTATTTGACTGATTTGGACTGATTTCTATGAGCTCTGGACTGGAATACATTGGCCCAGTTTGAACCTGGAGTGCAATTGCGTGGTCCAAATTGTGTCAGATCAATTTTGATATATAAAAGTAAACAGAAGAAGCCATTCAGTGTGTCTCCCGCAAGTCCAATAAGGAAAATGACAAGATGGTGGGCTCGAAAGGATGAGATAGGGTGTTGGACTTTGGTCATTGACACCTCTACTCTGCAGTCTGGGGAAAGAATCTCAGCAGCATTTACCATCAAAGTTTTATGGGGTTGGATTATGCAAGATCATTGAAATCATATGATCAGTTCTCTGCTTCCAGAATCTCTTTGTTTGGTGTTCCTAAACCAAACTTGTATTTGGGATCCAGACCAGAATGAATTCAGCCTAGACCAATCTGATATGAACGAGGCACACATCTAAACAGCTGGATCAGGTTCCAGACTGAATTGGAAGCCCTGGGGGAATTCTTTGTTCCAGCCAAGATATATTCCTTTGCCCTATATGCCCTGTTTTGGTGTGGTGAAGTAGAAATTTTAAAAATTATTTTTATTTCATTCTATACTAATCCAGAAAAAATCAATTTAACTACAACATACTTTTAACCAAAACTTGTCCTTCAAACATGAAGAAAGGAAGATAAAAATGTTACTTTTATTTTTGTGAAAGGCACAGCAGCAGGAACAAAATTAACATTGTCCAGTTATGTATCCAAGAAACAGCAAATGTTATTGGGGAAAAGCAGAAGTGATACACTCTGGTTGCCATTAGACTAGACCCCTTTGGAGCAGGGAGGTAGATGTTGAAATTCACTGAGGTCAGAAGATACCTCCAAAATAAGAAGTCCGCATCTTATCTCATTATATTTTAATTTTCTTCCACTTTATTGTCTCGAACCTTGATGCTGGTTGTATACACATTATCCTTTGGGCACCTGTGTGTGTGTGTGTGTGTGCAATTTATATCCCAGAAATCCTAGGAATTCTGAATGGGATTAGAAAATGCTTTACAATGCAGATTTCTGTATCTGGTACATGAATGACAAAGAAATTTTCTAGCAAGGATGTAGCTAATACAAGATTTATTTCTATGGAATTTAAATGCAGTTCCCTGTCCCCCAAAATGGCACCCAGAATCTATTTTGAAACATTTCAGGTGCCCAAATCCTTTGGAAAAGGGCATTTTAAAAGAATCTATGAAAAATAATTACCTGCTACAATTTCATAATATTATTCTTACCTGGGCTGCTGGATAATGGTCATTTAAGTACTTCCAAGGGGATTATTAAGTGCTTTTCTTCCACCAGCAATTGTAAAAAGCAATATAGAATAACTGATTATTTTTCCTTTCCCCCTCTATGCCTGTCTTTCATCCCAAGCACAATGAGAATTTAGAGGAGGAGGGAGAAGAATAAAAACTGCAAAATCAACAGCTGGAAGCTTGAAAGGGGGTAATTTCCTAGAGAACTGGGTTCAATTTAAACCTATTTCATTTTATCTATTCTAGTTTTAATTTATGTCAGTAAAAGTTTAATTTCTATAATTACCCACAAAGCTGTTATCTTCAGCTTATTTGCAATGGCAGCAGGTAGTGGCAAAGTTGCTAGGTGACCAACTTAAAAAAAAACATTATTGCTAATCTGTGGTTTATGATTACCACTTTCAGTTGGATCTTAGTCATTGTACCTTGAAGGGAAAAATATTCACATTACAAATCCAATATTAATTGCTTTAGGAGAGCTTCCATGTTGTTGTTGTTATTTTTCATTATGTGTGAGATAGAAGTTTCAGTTTTGTTTTGAAAGAAGCTTTATAAATTGTTCAGGCTTCCGAAATAGATAACTCCGTACCCTCTTGTGCTTTCAGTGCTTTTGTTGATCTTATCACATATGCTTCCGCTCCGTTAGTAAAATAACAAATACTGAATACATTATTCCTTTTAAATTTCAGGCCATAGTACCAAAGAAAGGGATTGCTGACGCTCAAGGATTTATCAGTGCTAAGAGTTGGTATGTGCTTCTGCTAATTTGAGTGGGAACTTCAACAGCCCTGGAACAAGATTACTACTTTCAAACTAGCATTGAGTCTACTTACAGGATATGTTTCTTCTGCTGGGAACTCATACTGAACAGTCTTTTCTCCCTTAACAAAGCTGAGCAGATTAATTAGGTGCAACACCACCTAAGTTATTTTTTTTAAAAAAAAAATGGAGGATAGATTCTGTAGCTCAGCACATATTATCTGCATATATGATATTCCAGTTTCAACTAGTTGAAAGGATCAGAAACAACACTGCTAGAAAAGACCACATGAAACACCACTTCTAGATTAAGACCCAACTATTCATCCCTGATTGTAGTTTTCAAACTTCAGGCAAAGTCCTGAACACTGAAGCTCTTAGTTCTTGACCTTCTAAAGGTCTGTTGTTATGGGAGGGAGGAGAAACTTTGACTCCCTGGGTCATCAGTCCCAGCTAGCACAGGCAATGATCACAGATGATCACTTGCTGTAATCCAGCTTCTGCAGAACTGCATCTTTCCCACCCTTATTGTTTAGAATATGAGCTACACTAGGAACAGGTGGGAACCACACAGTCTTCCCATCCCAAGCACAACAGCAGCTGTGTATATCTTGACAGATCTTTTTAACCCTGTAGGGAGCTGAGTGGATAAGCAAGTAGTAGATTCTTTTTTCACATTGTATGCAGGGAAAAAATGGTCTGAAGTTGTTGCATCTTATTGCTTAGATTGCCAAAGATGTATATTTTTGAGTGTCTCAGCTGGAATGCAATTGTGGGATGAAGTCTGTACGTGTGGGGGTGTAAATATGTTACATAAGTATTTTCACTCTTGCTGCAAAAGCACCTGGCTCATAAACTGTAATGTGCTCTGGGTAGCAAAAATTAATTTTCTTTGCCAATGTAGGGGGAAAAAATCTATGGCCAGAAGTGATCAAATCGATTGTGTGGGGAGGAGAGAGACTGGGATATTGTTTCTCTCTTTCTGTATATCCTCTCTTCACTTCTTTGAAGCTGTCCTACTTTACTACTACCATGTCTTTAGCTGTACTGTATTATCTTCTAGTCATGTTTGTATCATGAGAAATCAGTGACAAAATAAAAACTTCTCTTTTGCCATTACAATCCTGAAATGGCTTGCATTTAGATCCCTGTGAACGAAATCTGTAACAGTAGAAAGCTTCTCTGTGATGCCTGGCTCACTCACAGACTACTCACCAGTGCAGACCCGTTATATGACTATTATGTTTGCATACTGCAGCTTCACTAGATTTTAGTGTGAACAAGCAGTGTGCTATATTATCGAAATTATTAGTGGGAGGGATGTCAGCCTGCCCAGCTGTTTTTTATCCTCTGCCTTCACATTTCAACTCAGACAGGGTGGAACATATTTGTGGGTGGGAAACAAGGCCCTGTCTTCCACTGGTTGACTGTACAGTGGACTGACCTTTGGTATCTGTTAGGATTTGCTTCCAGAAGCCCTACACACACACACATAGTTACCAAAATTTGTGGATGCTCAAGTCTCGCTATGTACAATGGTGTAGAAAAATGGTGTCCCTTATATAAAATGGCAAAATCGAGCTATGGTTGATTGAATCTGAGGATGCAGAATGTGCAGATATGGAGGGCGGACTGTAATTGACTGGGTTAGGTGGTCACCTAGGGCATTAATTCTAGGGCACAGCACTTTGAAATGCATTTCTGCATAATCCTTCACCCATGAACAACTGGTGAGTGTTTCAGCAAAGAACTGTGCCTGCTTAGCTGGATTGTCCTGAACAACTATAGTCAGGAGTGACAAATCAGAGAGAGGTTTCTATCAGCCCTTCTTCTCCCTCTTCTTCATTCCTGCGTAAGCCACCACAGGTCCTATATGCAGAGAAAAGTGGGAGATAAATTAAATAAACACCTAAATGAATAATTGTATGATTGGCTTCTCTGTTCAAGCCTTCTCATTCATTCTTCTTTCTCTCTCAAAATTCAACAGCAAGAAGAAAAAAACTTATAGGGCACTGACAGTGCACCTGTACATCTGCTCAAGTCCCAGTGACTTAGGTAGAGGCAGAAGTTTTTTTCTGTAGGTGCAAAGGTATCTGAAGACATGGCATTGGGAATATCACAGTAGAAGGGAAGCCCTGGTGGGATGCAGAATAATTTTTTGGCAGAGTGGGAGAAAAGATTTTCAGGGAATAGGGTAGAAGAAAAAACATAAAAAGCCAAAAACAGCTCCTGTGGTTCACAAGTCATGGCAAAGCAGGACAAAGTGCTTAGGAAGGCTGAGTAGTTCTGAAATCCACTGAAGAAAGGGAGAGAGAAAAGGCATCCAGGGGAGGAGAATCTGGTATGTATGTGGTTCAGGGAAGTTTCCTCTTATTTGTCCCATTAGGCCATCACAAGAAACAGGAATGAAACTGCATACAAAACCCACAGTTACCAAAATGTGCAGAGCTGTTTACATAAAATGAAAAATACCCCCATAAAAGACCAAGGTGACCCTGCAGACCTTCCCATGTCTCCTATTATGGCCACACTACACTTTGCTGTTTGGCATAGATTGGTGTTAAAAAGACATAGTAAACTACATAGTATTCCTTGATGATCCCTACAGTGGCAACTGCATTTGAAGCAACAGCACAGAAATGCTTGATAAACAAAAGGGGCCCTACTGTATATTCTGCCTTGGAGTATGCTATTGTTTTTAATAATATTTTATTGAGATGGAAAAGAGTAGAAATCCAATAAATAAATTGGGATGGTGCATCACACTTGCTGAGTATGATAATTAAATTATATTAAACCCTCAAGAATCTTATCAAATGTAACCAAATATCCAGAGGTGCTACCATTCCTTGATTATATTACAGCAATATTTATTTTATAAAAGCTTTCCTCTAACATTATGATCTTCTCCCATTTTTTATGCCATAGTTGAGAAGGGATGTAAAGAATATTCACAACTTCCCTTGCCCTCAATGAGAAAAGTCACTTTGACAAACTGAGGGACTCCGCTAAGAAAACTGACAACCGCTATGAGAATTTTTCTTCATGATGATGATGATTCAGGGCTTTTTTAAAAAAATGCAATAAAGTTATGGAAAGAACAAGTTTTCACAAAAAATGCATTTTGAATGAAGCACATTGTTTTCTGTGTATGTGTGTGCACGCATGCGTGTTTCTTTATGGGTGAAGGTGGAAAGCACTTCGAACAATTTTCTTCACAAATAAATTTTTCACAAAGGTTCCAAATTGTGAGGGGGGAAAAAAATTCAAAATGCACAGAAATCTCACCATCTCACCTAAGAGAAGAAAAACCTTTGACATCACAACCAGCAAAGATTTATCACACTAGTGTCGAGGTCTAAACATGGATTGTTTAATAAATGCTACTTTTGATTTTTTTAAAAAGTTGATGGCTTCCATTATCAGCCTTTGTTTAAAAAAAAAAAAAAACATTTCCAGTAGTCTAACCAGCAAAAGCTGGTTGGGTACCTTAAGGTGTAGCAAGTTACAGCTTTAAAATTGGCTGTAGTTTTATCTGTGTATTTTGTATTGCCTTTTATTGTTGTGCTGGTGATTTTATTATGCTGTTAGCTTCCTTGGGTATATTTCCATATTTTGTACCATATACTTTATGGGTAGCATCCTATTGGACAATTACAAATGATTAACTACTGTTGTCATGGAGCTTCACAGTGAATTCTGGCCCAACTCCACCATCTCCACTTACGAAACAGCAGTCATTGAGATGAACGAAGTTCCATTTTCCTGTTTCTTGAGAAGCAGCTGACTGACGTTCCCATCCTCTCCTGTGAACTATCCCCACTGTGATAGGCAGAAGCAGGGTCCCTGTTGCAATTTCCTCTTGCACCAGAGATTATTCCTGTATGGGAGGACTGGAAACACTAGCCAGCAAAAGGAAATTGCATTGGCTGCTTTCTGGGAAGTGGGGAATGGGGGACTTTCACAGTCCCTACATGTCCCCTAAACTAGGAGCTACATAGGAATTGTGAATACCACACAGTTATGAATGCGTAACTCCAGGTTATGTATTCATGACTCCCCAATGGGATTCCAGCCTATGTAAAGTAAGTTTGATAAGAAAGGTTGCTAAGGAATATATATATATATATATTATGTGAATTTGAATCAGGGACAGGTGTGACCCTCCAGATGTTGCGCTGCAACCCCCATCATGCCTAGTTAGTGTAGCCAATGCTGACAGGGATTATTGGTGTTGTAGCCTAGAAATATCTAGAGGGGCACAAATTGCCTACCCTTGATTTATTTTTCCCCCCTAAAGTTTCCATTCAAATCCTAACCCAGCACAGCTTCAAACTTTTTGAAAATTTTACATGGAAACTGTTACAGTCAATATTGGCTTGTTTCACGTGACTGTAGTGGGGAAAGATTTTTAAAAACTGTGAGTTACTTTGCTGATTTGAACATTATGAGTATGAATTATGGATGAGAAATAGAATAAGAAAATGATTTAAATGCAGGCAATGCCATACTGTGTGTTGCTATTTGTGACAGTGGGATGGGAAGTTTACTAATGCTTTTATTGTCTTTTCATCTGCTTTTATTACCTTTTTAAAAGAGGCTAAATAACCATCTGGTACAATTGGTTCATTCATAGTAACAGCTATGTTAATACGAAGTCTGCTTTCTGACTACATCATACCACAGTCAGATTCCTCTCCTTTCTGAGAGCAGGTAGCAACACTGAGGGTAATCCTTGTGTTATTGCTAAGACTCTGCTGAAAGCCTCTTTATGAGAAATGAAGGAAATAGTCCTTATTATGTCACTCTTCATTTATCCTGTTCAGCTGTAGATCCACACTGCAATAATGCCAAATCTGATTAAACAAAAGTACAGTTGATATTCAAAACAGCATAAATGTAATTAGAATGTATATAACATATTCGAGTCAGCCCAAATGATGTGAGTTAAGCTTTGCCAAGGTTTCTATTAAGACACGCTTTTTGACTAACATGTTTTATACTAATAATTACAATCATTGTATGATCATTATTTTAACTGCTTTTTTCAATCCTCCAAAGTATGGGCCCCACAGTACAAAATGAGAGCCAGTATGTTGACTGAGAATCAAGTAAGTAAGATCGTTCACCCCTGTTTCAAATCTAACATCTCCTTCCCCTGCCGCCTTCTCATTTTCCTTCTGCTTTAATATGCCTCTTTTCTCTGTGTCTAGCTGTTAAATATAGGCAAGGCAAAGCTGTAGAAGGGACTGCCTGTCAGATTGCTGGGGTAGAGAGAATCCTCTCCTACACTCCACATTTGAGTGTGGGTGTCTAGTAGAGAATTGCTTCTGAGCACAGTACTCAGACACATTTCACACATGATGAGGAGTATTTGGACCCCATCAAAGCCAAAGATACTTCAGTGCCCCCCTCTTCTATTTGTCTCTCTCTGGTTTCAGTGTTTACAAAGACATCTAGAGGAGTAAAAAAAAAAAAAACCCCTACTGAAATGCCATCTATCATAACAAATATAACACTTGCATTCTGGAAGAAAGAAAGGGGAAAGGACAACTGTAAATTGCATCTGAGTTTCTCACATGATATTTTTGTAGCCTCTCAAGTAGAGTTAAACTCACTTTTGAGGAAATCCAAAGAATTTATTGCATTAAATCCTATCTTAAAATAACTGAATTATGTATTTTCTGCAGGACAGCCACTGAAGTTTTCCTGTGTTTTATGATGATTTGTGATTATTTGTTAGGTACAGCAATGTTTAGGTTTCTAAGAGAGCTCTTCAGTTTTATTACATTATAAATTATTTCTTGTAGGCCATAAACATTTTTGTCAGTTGATTTATGTGATACTATAATGAAAACTATCAACAGATTGTATGGTCTGTTGAAAGAAGGATAGAGAAAGTAGAATAGTGCATCACAGATTTATTACTCTTCCTTGGCACTATCTCATTGGTGTTTCACTCTTGCTAAAATTTCCTGTAAGAATGTTTCACATCAGTAATAAATGCCAGCACTCAATGACATCACTGTTATAGCTGCTTATATTAGTGTTGGGTTTTGTCTTGGGGATCAAATTCAAATACATAAAAGTGGCCACTGAGAGGTGCTTGACTTAGGATGTTACAAAAATGCCACTTCTTCATATACCAAATATTTCTCTGGAGAGCTTTATATAAGATGCGCTTGTGTGTATCTTAACATGATTGCTAAAAAAGCAAACAAGTTAACAGTTCTACAGTTGACCTAAGCAAGGTGCCATAGCCAGGCATCCTTTCATCTTTCATGATCTTTCTTTCTCTCATTCTTGTCATTTACCTACTGTAGTGAAATGAGGATTTATCTGCTAGCCAGGGAGGACAAGGGAACCGCAACATAGGTGAGCGGGCAGATGGGGCAGGCTACATCTCTGGCCAGCACAGAAATGCTGCAACCTTCCAGAAGATGGAAGGAGCTGTTACTCCTTCCTCTTCTACCCTTACCCCATCCCCGTAAGCAGGGGAGTATTTGCTTTCAATTGGGAGCAGGCTGGTAACTTGTGCAGGTTTATTTACAAGGCTGATTTATCAGTAGAATTTCTAAGCTAGAATTTGAAACAGCATACAGATTTTTATATATATATATATATATATATATAACACAATCTGTAAACAATAGCTGTTACTAAAAAGTGTCATTAGTACATCTTATCATTCATGATAAGATTATGATAAGAATTATCAGACATTCAGACTGCACAAACATAAGATTACTTGAATGGAACCTTTAGACTGAAAGCTGAAGCATTTAAAAAAAAACCAACAACCCTCAAAATTCCTGGTTAGGTCAATCACTTCTAATTATTGTGTGATAAATAGAAGAGCAAAAGAAGCGCATAAGTTTGAAGTACATGAGCAGAGCACATCCTATTTCTGAATCTCCAAGAAATGCTCATATGTTCTTGCTGGAGCTCTGAGAGGATAATCTTTTCCTCCTCTCCTGGTTGCAAACAATAGCTGAACACTTCCTGGGAAATCCCACATCCCCACACTCACCCATTGGCTATGTGGACATCTCTGTCATGCAAACGGTTGGTTGCAGTGAGTAAAGATATTGTGGAAGAAAGTACTGAATAAGGCTGGGTATGCCCGTGTATAACCAGCCACATCCATAGGTACCAGCAGGATTTCAGCTCTGGCTCCTCTAACCACCACTATTGCCATATGATTCAGTTAATCAGAAGTGTCGTTAAATAATCTGCTAAAAGACATTTTCATTAAAAATGTCTTTATAAGATAAAAGCTAATTACCAACGTGCTTTTACATGTAGTATATGTTGAATTCTATATCAAATTCTTTTTCATAGGTAAGCAGCTCTTATTACACATATGTACTATATTAATGGACTACATGTATGTATGTGCCTTCGAGTCACCTGTCAACTTATGGTAGCCCCATGAATTTCATGGGGTTTTTTAAGGCAAAGAATACTCAGAGGTGGTTTTGCCAGTTGCTTCTTCTGAACTATAGCCTATAGTTCCTGATATTCACTGGTGGTCTCCCATCCAATTACTAATCAGGGCTGATCCTGCTTAGTTTTCAAGATCAGATGAGATCTAGTGCCTTTAGGGTATTGTACTAAAACTGTAGGATCAAATTTTTGGCTAATATTCAATTTTCAGAGTATGCTGTTTAGTGGGGTTTTTTCAGTCAGATTTAAACATGAAGTATGTTCTGAATCTGTGACAGAACAAAATATGCACCAGTCATCTTGGTTTTTATTTGGAAAGGCTTGTGAGCCAAATCATAACAATTTGTTTTCAAGGCAAGGCTACATGTTGTATTATTCATGCAATATATAAAGTTATCAGGAGATAAATCTGAAAGTCAAAACTGGTATAATCAGTTATTAGGTGTCAGTCATCTTGGAACAATACCTCTTATCAGGCCAAAGTCTGATTTCATAAAAGAGAGAATACTGTATTTTATGAGCAAGTCACATTGGTTCACCTAAGCCTTTAATTTTTTTTTTCTTTTTTGGTAATTGTGATGCTGGCTTTAAATATGCTATTGAACTGGAGGCGGTTCTATCATTGTTCTTGCTGTCTCTTAAATTTAGCTTTGTAAATTGATGTGAAATGGCTAAGATTGACACTGCTAGTGCCATCAATGGTAATTAAAGGAAAATCTGTTGCCATCACTTATTAAAATAAACACTCCTTTGGTTCTGTTTCATATACAGTGGCCACTCGATTTTTCCAAATGTTCTGGATGCAGAACCTTCACAGAAAGAAAAAAAACCCTGAATAACTCTCCTCGCCTGAATGAGTGCTCTCCCTGCCATTCCCTTCCAGAGCTCCCCTCCCATTCCTCTGCTTTTTGCCTGCTCCATGCCCAGGAAAAAGGCAAGTGAATGGGGGGAGCCCCACAGGTGGAGAAGGAAGGGGCACATGAGCCTTCCCCTAATCTGCTTCCCTGCTGCCCAGGTACAGAGAAAGAAGCAAGGGCAAAAGACAAGAAAGGGTTCCTGGGCAAAAGACAAGGGTTCCTGGGCAAAAGACAAGAAAATATGGAGAAGGTATGCACATAAAAGAGCCTTTCCCCCTCCATTTGCTTGCCTTTTGCTGGAACAGAAAGAAGAAAGGCAGAGCACCTAGGCAAAAGGCAAAGGAATGGGAAGGAGAGAATGAGGTGAGAGGTAAGTGGGCACCTCGCAAACAATCAAATTTCCAAAGGTCAAACCCATGAATGTGGTGGGAGGACTGTATCTGTATTGCTAGTACTCCTGTTTCTATTTTCCCCTGTGCATAGAAGAAGATCAATTGGACAACAAAGGGCACAAAATGGTTTGGAGTTGTCATGTGTCTTTATGTCATTTCCGACTTATGATGACCCTAAGGAGAACCTATCACATGGTTTTCTGGGTGCTGAGAGTGTATGGCATGCCCAAGGTGAGCCAATGGATTTCCTTGGCTGAGCAGGGAATCAAACCCTGGTCTCTAGGGTTGTAGTCCAACACTCAAACCACTACTATTATTGTGTACCCTCTACTTCAAGTTGGGACATGTGTGGCCAATCAATATAAGTGTGGCCAAGTTAGCAAAAGTTATTAATGAGAAAGAACACACAAGCTTGGAGAAGCTGCAGGAGTTTACATTTTCCTGAGCCTCCTTGTAAGGGAAAGATGTCCCTTCCTCTCCTGCCACTCCCACTTCTGACTTTACTTCTGTACTCTGAACTCTCGTTTGTTGCAACTGAACTAAAATGAGGACAGTTCTGTATGCCAGCCTTCTGTGACTTACTACTGGTATAAAGGCAAACTTCTTGTTCTCCACCCTTCTTCTTCTCCTTTCTGTCTCAGAAGACAAACAGGCAGCCAATCAAGGAAAGTGACAAAGGGACTCCAATGCAAATGGGTACTTCAGTTTTCACTGGGAGCTCCCTCTCAGGTAGCTAAACTCAGGTAGCTACAAGTAAGGTAGGGTGTTTTGTTTCTTATATCAACTCTTTCTTCCCTGTTTCCACCTACAAATTACTGTATTTGTTGGTGTATTAGATGCACCAGCATATAAGACACACCTCATTTTCCGAAGGGTATTTTTTCAGGGAAAAAAATTAGTACCCTGCTGAGGCAAAATGCACAGGAAAGAGAGGGAGAGTGAAAGGAGTGCTTGCATGAGGCTCCTTTCACTCCTCTTCCCTTCTACTTTGCCTGAGTGGGGAGAACTCCCAGATGAGGCAAAACACTTAGGAACAGGTGGAGGGTTAAAGAAGTGCTTGAGTGAGGCTTCCCCTGTCCCCCTTCCCTTCTGTTTTGCCTCGGGGTGAGTTTTCCACGATGTGGCAAAATGCATTGGAAAGGGAGAGGGAGGTATTTGCTGGTGTATAAGATGCACTGGTGTATAAGATGCACCCCATTTTTAAATGTTATCTTTTGGGGGAAAAATGTGTCTCATACACCAGCAAATACAGTAACTAATTTACCAAATGACATCCAAACATAACTGATCTCTGGGTAAGTACTTTGGACACATGGGTAAGTCCATATGCAAACATGGCACTCCTGGCTAAATCAGTAAGGTGTCCATGTACCAATCACAGCTTTATTCACCCGTTTTCATATGTGATTTAATACATGACTTCACCATTTGTTAAATTATACCTTGTGTGTGTTGTCCAAGCCAGGAAGCTCATTGATTTGATCATGATGAGCAAATTACGATTGTGAGTCAGTTTGAATCTGATCTGCAATTCTGGCTTGTAGGGAGCACTCAAACTACAGGGGGTACACAGGGTTTTTTTGGCATCACACCCAGTATCAGTTTACTTGCCACTGTGTGTGCGCGCGCGCGTGTGCGCGTACGTGCCTTCAAGTCGCCTGTCACCTTATGGCAGCCCAACGAATTTCATAGGGCTTTCTTAGGCAAAGAATACTCAGAGGTAGTTTTGCCAGTTTCTTCCTCTGAAATTTAGCCTACAGCTCTGGATGTTCATTGGTGGTCTCCCATCCAACTACTAACCAGGGCTGACTCTGCTTAGCTTCCAAGATCAGAAAGAATCTGGCAATAATGATGATGATGATGATGATGATGATGTTTATTTATAGCACCCTTTTCACCAAAGGGTGGAACATCAACAGGGACAAAGACAAGAAAACATAACACCATAGCAATAGATGGAATGAAATTCCCAACACCCCACAAGTCACTACCCATCTCAGCACCTTAAACACAACTCAGTGGCTTAAGATGGTGAATCAGAGAGGAAAGTCTTCAACCCTTTACGAAAACAGGTGAGATCCTCCTCCAGCTGGAGGTCTGAAGGAAGACTGTTCCACGAATATGGAGGCAGATCTTGAAAGGCTCTCAGCCTCGACAGAACTGCATGTGCTGGTGGAACAACTAGTAATCCTTTGCCTGTGGATCTTAAGTTCCTGGATGAAGTATACCATGCTAGCCAAGCTGCAAGGTACCGAGGGAGGTTAGAACGTAAAGGGTATTTAGGGATTTAGGCCTTCATTACTAGCTGATAAACAGTGATTTTGGACAGCAAATGATTAGACATCACAATAATGACTTGACAAATTAAGAAATCTTCTATTAAATAGAGCACATGAACAGCAAAAAAAGAAAAAGGAAAAGGAAGAATGTCTTGACTATAAGTGGAACAGACTGCTTTGGAGGGTCGTGGACTCTTCTTTGGAGGTCTTTAAGCACCCTGCTGTCTCTCAGGAATGCTGTAGTTGTATATTCCTACGTGGGAGGGGGTAGGAGTAGATGGCTTTTGCAGTCCCTTTCAACTCTGTGATTCTGAATGTTAACACACAGTATTTCCTGCAGCAATTCCCACAGCAATTTGGAACATGATGTGCCAGATGACTTAGGAATAGATCCAGACATTCTGCATCTGTATATTGTACTCTGAGACTGACACAATCAAACCTCCCACAGAGTTAACCTGTTCACGTGCAAAGATATGCATCGGTCTGAATTGTTTTGATCCTCATTCAATATGGCAGAATCTTGGAAAACAAAGCTCCTTATTGGTCACAGAACAAGAACATCACACAGAAAGTAGTTTTTTCCTCCTGAAAATCTGTTTCAGGAAGTGAGTCATTCACTGCTTGCCAAGTCAAAGGGATTATAACTGTGCTAAGCCGCCATGGTATTCCTACCTTAGGTGCACAAAAGAATGAAAGAGCCATCCAGAAATGTGTACAAATTGTAACCCAGGTTAATTTAAACAAAAGAACGTTTTTCCTTGGGTTTTCCTGAAGTGCTTTATCCATTGACACTGAAATTAGAGACTGAGCTTTCATGGCGGCCTTCTTTCCTATGCTACTAGTTCTTTGTACAGCTTTCTGGCTTCATGGCCTTATTATTACAGTACTATTTTTGTGATCATTCCTCACAAAGGAAACTTTGTAGCTGTAGGAGGTATTAAATGCTGTGCAATATGCACAGAAGAATTTCAACCTGTCTTTGATCTAATAACTGGATCCTACTTCACAGTTTATTTCTCGTTGCTGTGGATGGCCTGTTTGTTTGTTTTTACTCTGTGCTGTTTCTCCTTGTGACAGCAGTTATTTTGGGTTGTGCGTGTGTGTTTGAGGAATGAGGATGCCGTCTCTATAAGCATCAAAGCCAGCTGAGAGATCTAGTGCTGACAGGCCTGTGATACTCAGCACAGCAATAAGCTGTCAGCTGTATCCACAGAAACCACATGCTAGGATGGTAGATGGGGAGGAGAAAGCAAAAAGTCAAGTGTATTTTCTTTGACAATCAGCTGCTTGGCAGCCTTTATTTCACCCTTACCAATAATGAATTTTACGTTGGCAGGTTCATGTGCACTTATTTGGGAAACTGTTCTCTCCAGGTGGCCATAGGACTGGGAAAGACTATGCTGAGATTCAGGGTTGGTTTCCCATTCAGCTTCCAAATTCCTTCAAACCCAGCTAATCTAAAGAAGGATTCTCAAAAGCTGTTACTCTGAGCTCTTACAGGGATTGGTGATTGATGGGCAGAATCCCTGTTGTTTAGGCTGGGAACTAGCTAGGTGACACGATAATTCCTAGCGATCAGCTCATATGAATGTTAATATGCAGCAAGAAAAGCAGCTCACCACCTCCTCCTTTCTCCTTTCGTTTCCTTCCTAATGAATATTTGCCACATAAAGCACTTCCCAGCTAGTACTGCTTGGGTGGAAGGAATTCTAAGGCTCATATTCCTCTCGGGCTTTTTACTGAAAAATTGTCAAGTGCTAATACTGCTGCTCATTAGTAACACTGATCCAACATCTGCTGTTACCACTAGTTACAGTTAAGGTCGCAGCTAATTTTTAACAAGGGCCACCTTTTCAATTGAGTAAAGCCTGCAGGGCTGGCTATATTGGATTCAACCACAACTCAACCGCAAGAGCCAACAGGGCACAAGTCGTCTCTGAAATAACCATTCCCTGCCTTTTCAGATGCAACAGATGGTGGCTAGAGAACATTATAAGATATGCTGAAATTAAATAGGAATGAGTATGGCTGAGAAATGCCCAAGTAAGGTGCGCATACCTTAGCCTCAGATAAGCCACACAAACCAAAATGAAATAAATGAGAAATGAGTCAGGGAGTAAACAGGGACTTTAAAAGGGGGTGAAGGCAGAAATCTAGAAACCATTTAAAAACAGCCTGAGATGCATAATTTTGCCACAATATTATGTGGAATGCCCAGGGTGCCAGTCCTACATGCTTTGTATTAAAACATATAAACCTTTAAGCAAATATCTATAGACCATTTTTCAACACTGCAAAGCTTCTGTCAAGCAGAAAGTCCCATGACAGCCCCCAAGAAAGAATAGCCGTTTAGCCCCAGTGTTCTTCACAACACTATCTGTCAATAAAAGAGACTCTAACGCTGTTCTGTGTGAAAACTGTTGCCAAGTGAATATTAACAAGGGCTTTATTCGTTCTGTTTGTGGAAATGTCTTGAAAAACAAATGCTGAAAGTTCACTCTGCTAGGCTTGCAGGGTTTGCTTGCTGGTTAAATAATGGAGCTGGAGAGTCAGTTACTTTATGGTGGTTGACATGTTCACAGGTAAAACGTTTGTTTGTTTATTGGACTGATATTCCATTGCCTAAAAAAATGGGATTACTGCTAAAGCAGGGAATAGAAATATTAATTCTTTGAGATGAGGTAGTCAGTCATTGTTCACATATATTTATTCATGTAAACACACACAAGTTATATTCTACTGTAAAGATCAAGGATAAACTAACAGAAACAGCAAGCCATTTTAAACTTATTGTCTTTGAAAACTCAAGGTCGTCAGGAAGAATGATTCACAAGATATCCCCCAATTTACAGGGATGTTCTGGTTTCCAGAGAGTTACCTTCACTTCTCTACTTGTTCTTTTTTCTAATTAACCTTTAAACCTCAATTACTTTCCACAGATACATTTTATATTTAAAATACTTTTAAAAGCGATCATGGCTTTTGAAAAATTTTAACAGCACAGTGTTTTAGACTCTTTAACTACATTTCATTTTGTACACTGTTTTGACAACCTGACTTATCCAAATGCACTAACCTTTCCAGTCTCAGGGAGAGAGAATGGATAATGTTAGATGCAGAACTACTGATTACAGAGTGTGAAGTCGCTTTAAAAAATAGAATGAAAGAAATTATGTAAAAGCTTGAGCTTACCCTTGGTTGGAGCACAAGACCAAAGCAAGAAAAAAGAGCTTCCTATTTGCCATTGATTTATTTGTGTGTGCATGTGTGTATGTGCTTTCAAGTCACCTGTCCATTTATGGTGACCCCTGAATTTCATAGGGTTTACTGAAGTAAGGAACACTCAGAGGTGGTTTTGCCAGTTCCTTCTTCTGAAATATAGTCTATAGCAGCTGGTACTATAGGCAAGTTATATACCATGCTTCATCAAAAGCATTTTATAGTAAAACTATAAAAAACAAAGAAGGAGAAAACAATACAATAATGGAGAAAAAAACAGTATGAATTTCAAAATATATTTAAAGTCCCAGGATAACACAAACCATTTCTTCTGGTCTGAAACGACAGTAAACTAGATACAATATGAACTTCTCCAGGAAAGAATGTCCACAGATGAGATATCACAGCCAAACTCACTGCGGTGTCCAGTCACTGTTTGCACTGCTAGCTACAGTATGGGAGCAAGAAGGCCTGGCATGCTATATAAAAAAGCGACAATTGCAGAGGGCTCCTGACTTCCTTAAGCGACATTTACTAGAACAAGAATGCAGGAGGAAAGATGAGGAGGGGAGCCAGGGTAATGCTACACCATGTTAAAAGTACGGGGGCTGTATTTATCCGTTATTCCCTTGCCCTGCTTTTTTCGTATGACTACAGCATTTGTCCCACCTAATCATGCTCACTACCCTGTGGGCCATCAGTGACTAGGAAAACAGCACAACTTGTGGCTTGATTGACTACAGAGGTGCAGGAGGGTTTGGGTTTTGAGTGTATTCTGGCTCAATGGCCATTCCACTTGCTCCATGTCCTTGGAAGATGTAGGCAGGCTTGAAGCAGACTCCCCCCGCCATCATTTAGTTCCAGTTCAAGGCTGTCTGCAGATGAAGACTGGGACAAGGTCCACATTGTTTCTGATGAGTATATTCAAGTCATTTCCAAATTATGGCAAACCTAAGGCAAACTTAGGGGGTTTTCTTGGCAAGATTTGCTCAGAGAGGGTTTTGCCATTGTTGTCCTCTGAGGCTGAGAGAGTGTGACTTGTCCAAGGTCAAACATTAGGTTGCAATGGCCAAGTGGGAATTTGAATTCTGGTCTCCAGGGTCCTAGTCCAACACGCAAACCTTGGCTTGGGAAACTACTTAATAGCTATGTTCCTTTCTTGCATTTTGAGATAAGACTCTCACAATTGCAGCCTTCATTTATGGAACTTGTGGCAATGATGTCTCTCATTTTATAGGCCCTGCCTAGAAAGAAAGGACTTGCCTCCTTAGAAAAACAATAAAATAGATTAAATTTGAAAAAAGAAGGTAAACCCTAAGTATCTTGGTCAGCCTCATTTTGAGTTATTACTTATGGGTGCTAATTAGCATATTACTTATGGGTGTTATTTATGGGTTGTATACCACCAAGTGAACAACGTCTAGGCTGCCTCCAAAGATTAGTTTGTCTCATGGTGCATTGAAGACAGATAACAAATTAGTGATAACACATTCATTATCATGAGTAGCTGAGATATTATATGGCTGCACAGATAGACTGAAATTGTGGTCCCCTGGTACCCACTAGGGTTTGGTTCCAGGACCATCACTGGATACCAAAATGATGAACAATGATATAGTAAATTGGCATCCTTTATATAACATAGAAAAATCAAAGTTTGATTTTTGGATTTTTTTTTTAACATATTCAAGCTGTGCATACAGAATCCATGGATATGGAGTGCCAGCTTTAGATCAACTGAAACAAAATAAATTTCAAAAATACATACATACTGACATAGGGTGATTTACCCCATGAAAATAAGAAATCAGGAGATGCAGAAAACATCTGCATCTCCTGATTTCAGCGGAAGTTCTGTTTAGGTTGTTGGAGAATTTTGGAAACATTTTGGATGCTCTGGATCATTGGACCTCAAGCACATGACCAGGAAGAGTTACTGATATTCCACTAAAATAAAATTTTCTTAGGGTAGGTTGCTGTCTGCAAGACACTAGGTACTACCAGGTAGAGGCCAGCCTAAAGAGGCATTTGGGAAGCAAAGGGCATTGGGTACATGACAGGCTGAATATATCTCTCTCAGCAGCAGTGGCCAGCTGGAAGGTAATATCTGGGCTGGGGCAAAGGTGTTTCTGCTCTGCCCGGGAAGATGATTAAATCCCCACCCCCCAGCAGGTTGGTATCTTACATCAGGGTAGGCAAATTACTTATAGATTATGGTCATCATTATTTCCCTTAAGATAATACCTATGAGGAGTCATCTGGCCCACTGGAAGATCACTTGCTGCATGCAACTAGAATGGATTGGCAAGGAGAAGACTTTCATTTCCAGCCTAACGAACTGAAGCAGTTCAAAAGGCTGAAAGGGGAAACAGAACTGGAACAGCCTTTTCTTTTCCTTTTATCTTCCTTTATCTTGCTCCTTATCTTCTTGCTTATCTGATTGGAAACAGAAGAACTGACACAGACATTCAGTAATTCCAGAGAGGCTCATGACTTTTACAGGATCACGGTTTAATAATTAGAAGCCTTTTTTCCTCCTCAGTAGAAGTAGTTGTATACCACCAAGTGAAGTATATACATGTTCAGTATCCCTTAACCAAAATCCAGAAGTGTTTCATATTTAGGACTTTTGGGGGATTTGGAATATCTGTATCTGCATATATATAAAATACATTACTGTACAGGAGACTTCTGAGGAGCCTGCAAACAAACCAACAGGACCAGAGCAGGTACCATCTCAAAGGTGAAAGCGGGCAGTTGGTGGGCTTCCCAAAGAATTCCATTACAGTACTGTACTTTTTCCCCCAAATACAAGTATCAGATCCCTTGTATCTTCAGTCTCTCAGATCCTCAGTCTCTTTCTGCAGCCTCACATCTCATACACAACACAAGTAGTGAATGCATGAGATGCAAGGCTGGAGAGAGATGTGAGGTTGCAGAGAGACATGAGGTTCTGTGAAATGCCAGGAATCCAAGTTTAGTGCTCAAAGCGAATCTTTTATCTAAACTATCAGTTTGTTAGAGCAAATCTGAGTACACATGTAGTCATTTACTGTGGGTCAGGGACTCCTTCAGTTCTATTTGGTGACATCTTTCCACCAGCAGAAGAGGCAAACCTAGATGTAAGGATACAAATCCTCACTTACTTTTTTCACATGCAAGAATGTTTTCTCTCTACTGTTAAGTTTAGAAGAGTTTTGTCCATTTTCCCCCTACTTTAGGACACTGTCACAGAAGAGTTTCTTAACAAATATTTTCTCACAAAAAATGTTCATTAATATCTTGCCACTTATCCATTTTCTGAATGGGGTATTCCAGTATGTAAATACATTATTTCCCACTGACTTCAAAAATGTTATCAGTATTCTCTGCTTCCCCAGATGGAGGTAGAGATTTCCCCTTCACCTTGCAGACCACTTTGTGCCTCTGAATCTTCTCAAGAGGGTGGGATACGGGATCTTCTAGAGTTGACTGGAAGGGCTTGGCACAGTACTAAGTATTAATCAACATGATTTTTTTTCCCATTCAAAATACATGAGTACAATGTCTGCCATGTTTACAGAGGTTGCAATGAAACAAGTTGATTCATCCTTCCTGCTCCTTCCTCTTTTGATAAGAGATGAGAAAAAGGAAGTATGAATGTCAATTAGATGTGATGACTATGCATCTATCTCCACTCCGAGGGAGTCATCCATTTCTGTTTAACATCTTGTTGCCAGTCACAGCACAATGGCAGCAGTCTGTAACCAAAAACAATAGGAGCAAGAAGAAAAAGGGGTACATATAGAGGAAGCTTATCAGATAAATGTATAACTCTACCCCCAAAACAATGATTTTAGTATATTTGAAAATCTGAATTCTCTTTTTTTTTGTTTCCCACTTCTCCTCAGACAGTTCTCTTTGGCCTTCTGTATTGTAAGGTAGAATATTTTTATACTCATCAGAAATGTTGTAATCTTGATGACACTCCTTTTGTTGTGTGGTCATTAATCTACAAATAGTTGTAGATGTGTATTGTTTGGCCATACATCTTGGAAAGGCCCCACATTCCTCTGAAATTGCTTTGTAGTCTCTATCTTAGGTGTCTTTGTGTGTCATTTCTCTTCTAGATTTTTATTCTCCCTTCCATGCCTCTTTCTATATAGTGCCCAATGAAGAATCCATTCTAACCCAAAAGCTCATATATTTTTCTCAGCTGGAATTTTTACCATGGAAAGGCATATTTAGTTTGTGTTTTGATATCAAAGAATGGCAGCATCTAGTTAATGCCTTGAGGACCAGGCAGAACTTCCTTAGGAACTTCTACCGAAGATTGCAAAAACTGAATGCAGTCTTTCAATCCTCTCATCTTACTTTCAAACAGTAATTAACAAAAAGCAGCGCTGAGAATTAATACAAAGACCTGCTCTTCTTTCTGCCTAAAGAAGAACCCCACTGGGCTCAAAAACTGTGTTGTTTGATAAATAGAGACAACAGAGTTGGGCCTGGAGGGCTGTTTGAAACTTTCAGAAATACCATACGGTACAGTCTTTCTTAGATGGTGTATTTGACAGATTGTTGGACTGCTTCCTTCATACAAACCCTCTCTGTTTAGTTCTCCAAACTCAGGATGTCTGGAACAAAGCAAGATTACAATTATTCTCCTTACATTCTAGTTTTCTATGTGCAGGGTTTATTTATTTTATATAACCAGGGATGTAGACATGAGATCCTTTCCTGCACAAAGGCATATGTTATTTCTGAATATGCATGAACTAGCATATCATTCACTATGTCCAATGTAAGTCTTAAATCAATATGGAATGATGGTGATAGTGAGATTATTCACCAAAATCCATGACATAACAGGTATCTTAGTAATAGACTCGTTTCCCCTTCTCTCTATCCTAACATTTCACTCTCTTCTTTCACAGGGCTTAGGAGTATTGTCTGTGAAATAAACCGGAAGCATAGAAGAGTAATTTTTGTACATGATCCAATCACTGTCCATAAAGTTCATGAAATGCAGATATAAGTGTGTTCAAGATGAAACAAAGCAAATTTAGTGAAACAATTCTTACTTTCATAGCTTCTCAAATCAGTAATATTATATGCCTGTACCCAAAATATGGTTTTTATTGTTCAGTGATACAATGATACAAGTGACAATTTCTCCTTACAACAGACATTTTAACCTTAATCTACTACAAAGGGTACAGGACCAGTGGACTTCCCAATGTGATTAAATCTTTGGCCAGCTTGGGTGGGGCTGATGAGAACGGAAATGCAAAATCATCAGGAGGACTACAGGTTCCCCTGCCCTGAAATACTACATATATGATCACACTCAAATTAGGAAATGAGTTGTAGACAGAATTTGCTTTCAGCCAGAGTGGTGTAGTAGTTTGAGTCTGGGACTATGACCCTGGAGAACAGAGTTCAAATTCCCTGCTGGGCCATGATAACCCAATGTGTGACCTTGGATGTAAGACATATTTTCAAATCAAGAAAACTACATAATAGGCTTCCCTTAGGGCCACCATAAGTCAGAAATGACTTGAAGACCCACAAAAACAATGGATATTTAAAGCATTATAATAAATCTTTGGGAAGATGAGCTTACCGTATAAATGCTGTGAAAGAGGCTATTGTGTAAATTATGATGGGTGGTTTACAGCTGTCCAAAGAAAAATGCAAATGAAAAAGAAAGCCCCAGGACATATATTCAGTTGTGCATTCAGGGCTAAGATTAATATTTCTTTGACTGCAATGGCAAAAATGTGAAATAGTTTTATCTTGGAAACAAAACACAGTCTGATATCTATGGCCATTTCCGCAATACACTGTTATAGTGCTATTATCCCACTTTCAACATCCTATGGAATCTTGAGGTTTGCAGTTTAGGGAGGGGCTTCTGGTAGTACTACATAATGGGATGTTGAAAGTAGGATAATAGCATTATAACAGTCTAGTGCGGAAATGGCCTATGGTTCTTTTCCTCTTAAAAAATTGCTTTCTGTTGAAAATATACATTTAAGTCAGATCTTAATCTATCCATCCACCCTCACCAGCAGTGATGCATAACACTAATCAAACCCACTTTTCTCCTAGGTCCTCTCCCTTAGTTAATTAATTAATCATATTATATATCGCCTCTCTCCTTGAACGGGAGCCAAGGCAGTTTACAAAGGCAAAAAACTAAGATCGGCTAAAATTTGATAGTGAATAAATTAAAACACAATTAAACAATCATGACATTAAAACACCCTTCAATTTTTAACAGTATACAATCATTTTTTAAAAAACAATGGAGTTAAAAATACATAATACACATGCCATTAAAGGCTCCCTACCACCAATTAATCATTAAAAGCTTGTGTGAATAAAAAGGTGGTTTGTCTGCTAATGAAAGGAGAGGAGAGGGGGGGCCAGCCTTGACTTTCATGAAAGGGTGTTCCACAGGCTGGGAGCTGCCACTGAGAAACCTCTCTCCCAAGCTCTCAGCAAATCGGTCTGTGACGGTGGCAAGACTGAGAAATCCCTTCTATGCCTATCTCAGGATTCTAGCAGGTTTGTATAGTGAGATTCAACCTTTCACTGATCTAGACCTATGCCATGCCGGCTCCATGATAACAGATACTTGTTGGAGAGCATAGTGTAAGCAATCAAGTATGATTAGTAACCTTTTTGTAGGACTCATATTAATGGCTCTGGAGGAATCCATGGGTTAGTTTGTTTGTTGACCACTTGTTCTGATGAGCCAGAGAGAAAAGCAACATCCCAGAGATGGAAATCCCTGGGAAATTCCATCCCAGAGATGGAAAATTATTTTACAAAGTAATTAGTCATGGATACAAAGTAGTTGAGTCAGCATGGTGTGGTCGTTTGAGCTTGGGCTACAACCCTGGAGACCTGGGTTTGATTCCCAGCCCGGCCATGAAAACCTAATGGGTAACCTTGGGCATGTCATACACTCTCAGCCCCCAGAAAACCTCCTGGAAAACCCTCAGGTTCACCTTAGAATCTAAGCTGGAAACAACTTGAAGGCACAGAACAACAACAACAACAACGTAGTTAGTTGCTCCTATGGTTAAAAGTTTTTAAAAATAATTTTCTTCTAGTTATTTTCAAAACCATCCAAATTCAGCAACATAAGGCACAGCATGAACCTACTTTATGTGATATTCATCACTCATTATTTAGTGAAACTGTACCTGGGTAACTATAAAATCAACTATAACATTACTGTTATATTGCAATAGGAATGAATCTCTCTCTGTAGTAATAACAAAGGCATTAAGTTGCCCATTTTTCCACACCAAAAATCTTTTTCTGTTTTCTGTCTTGCAAATTTCTTATTATGTTGCTGCATGCAAGCTGCAGGAATCTAGTGACCTTTGTAGACTTGTACAGTATTCTCCTCATCTTAATCTATTCCAAAAGATGTCCACTGACGCCAGTGTTCATTTGGCCCAGGCCTGTGTGTCAAAGCTTCACGTGTGGCATTTGCTTTCTCTGTGACATCCCTTCCTAACGTGGCACATTCTACACATATTGGACTTCAACTCCCAAACTGTTTTTGGGGGGTGAGAATTGTAGTCCGGCATACCTAGAGGACACCATGTTGGAAAAGGCTATCATAAGCAATCGGCTTGGCATCTGGTACAGGAAGTGATATATCGGCAACAAAGAATATTTGTGGAGTCCCAGCAACTGCTTCATGTGGCAAGGAATAATGAGCAGAATAAATCTCTTTTCATATTCTCTATGAGGTGTAAAGGCAAATACTGTTTATCCCTTAGCTGCTGAAAAGGCACTTCAGGAAAGGCACTGATAGATTCTTGAAAGAGACCTCATAATGTCTAGAGAACAGCTACTCTCTTATTTATGACATATACTGCAGTTCCCTGGTTCTAAGGCTCTGAAATATTGATCTTCATTTCCCTGCACCATGGAGCAGCATGCAGGTGTGCCCATGTGTGTGCCCATGTGTGTATGCAAGTGTGCATGCACACACACACAAACACTGAACTGCTGTGTGCTTTTTTGTTTTCTTTTTAATTTCGGGACTCAAATCTCTTCATGAGAGTTGACAAGTGCCAAAGAGCCTGTCCCAATTTCTGTCTCCTGTCCCTATACAGTGATTTGATCCTGGGGTTCAGATTTATTTATTTGAATACAGCTTTACCTTTCTTAAAAGGAAACTAGGCATTTAAATTTATAGACTAATAGATTATCTAATTTGACTGCAGTTTCTTTAAGTATCTTTGTTTTCCCCCAGAGGAAGCGCTTTCCAGTAATGTCCTAAGAGCAACAAGTCATGGATCTCAGTAAAATTCTCTCTCCCTTTCCACAACAACAACATACCAAGGAAAATCTCTCTCTTCCTTTCACCTGCAGCCTCATATGGTGAGGACAGTGATAAATCACACAGCTCTTTTTCCCCCTTCTGCTGCGGCATGCAACAGGTAATTCCTTTAAACATGCTATGCTGAACTAATCCCTGGGGCTCTTTATCAGAATTATATCAGTGCAAGTTTTGTCTCAGGCCTGCAATAAATTATGGTTGGAAATTTGATGCACAGCTTCCACTGTGGATGGAAACTTTAGTTTTATCTTATATTCTGTTCTTGACCTTCTAGGAGATGTATCTGCACTTATCAGGCCAAAATAGGAGGGCTTATGCTCAGGAGGAAGATATTGGCAGGCCTGTGGGCATGTTAAGCTTTGTAGAGAAAAAATCTTTGGGTGATTTATAGCAACCCTGCAGTACTGGCTAGCAGCCTTGGAACATGGTTCACTGTTAATACCACAGATGAGAGGTAGAGCTGAGGCAGTTGTATTCCCAGTAAAGAGTGTCCCAGTACCGAAGCCACTCATGCTAGATTGGGATTCAGGGAACTATAATCCAAAATATAAAACTCCAATTTGTGGGTAGGTTCACTTAAATTGCCTCTTCCTAATTTAAAATAAAAAATTTGGTTGCACACAGAAAACTCATTTGCACTTTTAAATATTCAGAAGTTATACATTTGCACCTAAAACAAGACATGACTGGGAGAAGGGGCAAGGATTTATGTCTTAAAATAAATAAATTGACCAGTATTCTCTTGTGAACACAGAACAGTTACGGGTCAGTAAATCTAGGTAACTGTTCCATATTCATGATTGCTAGTTAGTGAATCAATCGTAACCACCACCAACTACTTTACCAGGCATCAGCTGCATGGGGAGATGGAAATCCATTCTGCCAGCACTCAGACCATAATGATGTTTGCATCCAGTTTGGAGAAAGAGGTCAGGCCAGGAGAGGTTATTTAAGTATACTTAACAAAGTGGCTAATGTAGAATACTGACCATTAAACTGTGATTTTAGAAGCACAAAAGTAAGATGGAAGATTGTTTTTCTCTCCTATGTTTTGTTAACATAGTGTGATTTTTGATGGCATTCTCAAAGTAGTTAATATTCAGCTAGTTCATTCTCACAAGTGAAGAAAACAATTTTCATAGTTGTTGTTTTTTTTTGCTTTCTGCAAAGAAAGCAAATATTTCCACACAGTTCTCATCCAGCATCTGCAGATTCCACAGTGTTTCTTAAAATTATTTTGCACAGAAATACATGTAGGGGTTTTTTTATGTGAGTTTGTGAGGTTTTACACAGAAAGCACTGTTTCCAGGTACGCAGTTTTCATCTGTGAAATGTTAGAGGGTATAGTACTTTTGGAGCCAATGTGGTGCAGTGGTTTGAGTGTTATACTATGATTCTGGAGATCAGGATTCAAATCCACATACAGCCACTGAATCCTACTGGGTGATCTTGGGCAACTCACACTCTCTCAGCCTCAGAGGAAGGCACAGGCAAACCACTCTGAACAAATCTTGCCAAGAAAAGCCAGTGAGGTAAGGTAAGCTAAGGTCGCCTTAGAGTTGCCTTAAGTTCAAAATGACATGAAGGCATATAACAACAAAATGATAGGGTGAGGGGAAGAGTAGGTTTGCATCATAGTTTGCGTATAGAGAGAAAGGTTTTTGTCTCCTGTATCTTTCTTTTGCAAGTATATTTGTTTTAATCTCAACCAATCCCTTCTAGTAGGTGGGTAGATGGAAGATAAAAACCTAGGGTTTCCTGAATTCATGTAGTTTTTTTTTATTATTATTCCAAGCTATAAATCAGAAACTGAGGCAGAAGGTAGAGGAATGAAGCCACAGGCAGAAGTTTTTACCTTTATTTCCATGAAGTTTTCAGTACAGCAATGTAACATTCATTTAGATGCCATAATAGTATCAGTTTTGATAATGTCTCCTTTTCAAGGTAAATGGTGAAGATAAATGTACTTTTCAAGGTAGAGTTGCAGCTCCCAATAACAACCAGAGATTTTTTTATACCAGCTCCCTGTGTTGGTTTATTTTAATCTAGAAGTATGAGCTTTGACCAGAACCCTTGAGACCAGGGTGACCTCAGGTGTGCCAGATACTCTCAGCCCCAAAAACCTCATGATAGGTTCACCTTCAGGTTGCTGCAAGTTGGAAATAACTTGAAGGCACACAAACAATAATAAAATTGGAAATAACAAGCACAAAATATCGGATTTTTCCATTGGTCTGCGTACCCCTAAGTTTGGGGACTCCTGTCCCTGCTCCTAATTCCCCCTCCTTCTAAGTCTAAAAAATGTGAGAACAATTTTGAGAAGACATGAGGCAAGCCATTCATTAAAATTGTCTTACATCTTTTAGAAGAACGTTCCCACATTTCATACTGAGTGGCACCCACTGTGTTTCATTTGTCTGTTCTACAAGATCCGTTCCTGTCACACTGTTTGCATTCTCTGTATTTGGAATTAGTTCCTCCATGCTAAATACTTAGGATATTTACATTGGTCAGTCAGGCAGTGAAAGACTTGCATAACCAGAATCCTATTTGCATTTACTTGATTCTTTGCAGCTTGTGTGAAATGTGTACATCTTTGGAAAGGTGTCATTAAAATTATGTGTGGAATCTTAAATCTCTCACACAGAGGCTTTCAAATGAAAGCATCGCAGAAATCTTCACTTGCATTTTGGAGCCTCCAAAGTGCTCTTGTACATATGATAGGTAAAGCCTGGATAGAACCTCCTGCAAAGTGGAGCCAAGCTGTGAAAATACATCAATGGCTAGAAGTGCCAGGCACCTGCTAGGGCCAAAGAGCCACTTGGCACATTACTAAAGTAACAGGATAACATTGCAACAGGAAAAGACAAGATCGCAATGATGTTGAAGAACAATGGATTAAGCAGCTTTCTCGTGGAGCCCTATTCCAAGTAATTGCTGTGAACAGGCAAAACCAAAGGATGCCATTCCATCTTTTCAAAGGAGGTGGCTATAATCCTTTTGCAACACTTGGCTAAAGAAGACAGCAGTGACGCTGTGTTTGGAAAAAGAAAACAGCAATGATATTGGATGGAAATGAAAATGAAGCAAGATCCTGTACACCTCTACATTTGAATGTATACCATCATAAGATTAAATCTCCCTGTAATGCTATATAACTGAAAGAGGGAGGGAGAGTGCATAAATAATGCAAGTTTTAGGAAAAGATATCCCACTACTAGTACAGCTCATAATATAATATTATATAAATATCATATTATATAATAATATAATACTGTATGAATATTAGATGTCTATAACATTATATCAACATCAATATAATATGTAAGCAGAAAATACTAGCAAACAGCTATCAACTAAAAAGATAAGTTTTGAATGCATAAACTCAATTCATAGTAAGTGGATGAGAATTACATTCATTAATTCCAGTACATGGCAAATCAGATGTTATACTTTCACAACAATCTTTAATCCATCTATCTAGCAGGCTTCTCTATAGTTAACACACAGAGGAACATTACCAATCTTAAACAATATAACTTAGCCATTTATTGACCAAAGAATACCATTTCATCTGCTGTGGAGCTATACATCTCTAAACTGGCATCTGTGGGCACACAGGCATCCAAGAGGTTAAAATCCTTGAGCAATGCTGTATATAGCAGCATCCATAACAGGTATCTCTTACTATCAGAATGGAAAATAGATCTATTTAGCATAGCCAAGTTGGGAGCAAAGATTTTGTTCTCTTACTATCATGATCTATCTTTATCAACATGTCTGTGCGGTTATCAACTAGGAACAGCATAGCTTGGTGCTGCATTGCTTTTCCCCCAGTGTAGAGTGCAAAGTTGTGATAATGGGCTCCCATTATCCAAGTAATATAGCTGAAGGGAGACACTTTCCTCTCCAGGTAAATGAGGGGTTAATGAGGTGTTGGGTTTAAGTTACACTTATTGGGAGTCAGTGTCAAATAAAGACATCAGAGACCATGAAAAACAATGGTCCAATCAGCAAGACAAGCTGAAGGACAAGGTGAGAAGCTTCCAGATGTTTCAAACAAGAAGTTATAAAAATCTCAAGAGATCACAAGAAGCTGGGAGACAAAGGGAGACAACAAACAGGGACAAAGACAAAGGATCAGTTGTAGTTCAAGTTGTGGCTTGTCACCATCCCATCATACAGATATCATATACAAGTAGATAGGAATGTTTTAGCTAGTTGTGTTAGAGATGTATGTTCTTTTAAACCTCTGGCTGAAATGACCTAGGCTTGTTTGTAATTTTGTAAGTGTTGCCTAAAGGAAGATGCCTTTCTGAATGAGCTACCTTTCATTAATGTGTTTGTGGGCTTAGAACAAAAAACCTTCCTTTTAAAGATCTCCTCTGTCCATGCTGTCTCCACATGCCTCTCTTGGAGTATGGGCACAGATAAAATTCCCAGTTCCCAAATGGAGTGGAAAGGAAAACACTCTGCAGTCTAGAGAGGTGAAGTTTAAAGAATCTTTCTACACAGTTGCTGCACAATGTGGATTAAAATCAGTAGGTGGTGGCAGCTAGATGATCTTCCAGGGCCCCATTGCCTACTCAAGAGTAAGAGACAGCATCAAGTGAAAGAACCCTTTCCCTCACAAAAGCAGTCTGGCTCTCTCTACTCTGAGATTGTCCTTCTAGCCTAACCAGTGATAATCAAGCTGAAATATCTGGTTCAACGAGATAAAAGATCTCTGCTGTTGTTATTGCTGTTGCTGTTGTTCTTGTTTGCCTTCAAGTCATTTCCAACTTATGGTGACCCTAAGGTGACCCCATCATGGAGTTTTCTGGGGCTGAGAGTGTGTGATGCGCCCAGGTCACTCAGTGGGTTTCCATGACTGAGCAGGGAATTGAACTCTGGTTGTAATCCAATGCTCAAACTACTACACCAAGATCTCTAGTGAACCTCATTTGTATTATCCAACAAAAACACAGATCTTAGATATGTCACCTTGGGTATATTTGAGTCTTTGGTGGCTTTGTATCTTGACTGCATCAGCCATTGCATCAGCCATGCTATGTACACAGAATTTATTATTGGTCGAAGAACTGTTGACAGTCTCAACAACAGTCTTGTTTACAACAGGTTAGACTTCATGTCCAGAATTAGTCTGTCTATGGCCCTTTCCACATGGGGGGGGGTGTGAAATACAGGGAAACGGGGTGGCGTACGTTGAAATGGAGCATACCTCGATGCAGGTAGCTCCGTCGCCGCGGGGAGCAGCGCGCGTTCGCCGCTCTACACGGCAGTGGTGTCTGGCGGCGCCCAAAATGGCGGTTGGCGGCTTCCAGTGGCTCTCCGCCAACTGGAGAAGTGTGCCAGCCGGAAGCCCATCCCCAGGCAGCTCTGCAGGGATGCGCTTGCACGCCCCTGCAATTCCACATGGGGCGCTGCGATGGGCTAGCACGCATGTTTCATAAAGACCACATGAAATGTGGTCTTTATAAAACACACGGCGCCACCCCCACGGCCACGCGAGGGCGGTTTGAGGTGTGGAACCTCCACATTTCTAACCGCCCTAGCGCACTCCACGGTGTGGACGACCTCCAGGTGAGGTCATCCTACCCCGTGTTTTTCCTCCCATGTGGAAAGGGCCTTTATCTTCTGAGTAACATGTACATACTCTACATTACACAGGGCTTTCTGCTTCTTATTTTATATACATATTTATGTTTACAGGGCTTAAATTCAGCAAATTTTAAACCAAATCAGTGCTCAGCCTGTACCAACTGCCTGCAGTGCACAGGCAAAGAAGGAATGATCTTATAAAGATTCTAGTCATTCCTCAAGAGTTGATTTCAGAAGGTGATGTTGATTGTTGCATTGATCATTGGGATTGATTCAGTCCTCCTTATTGTTTAGTATCTATATGGAACTGCTGAGAGATTGTCTGGGGACCTGGAACATAAGAAGCATCAGTATGCTAATGACACACAGCTCTATTTCTCCTTTTCATCTAACGCAGGAAGCTGTCAATGTCTTGAATCTGTGCCCAGAGGAGATAATGGGCTAGATGAGGGCTAATAAATTGAAGCTTAATAGAGACAAGACAAAGGTGTTCCTGGGCAGGAAGGAGACAAACTCTGGAACAGGGATTCAACCTGTTTGGAATAGGACAGTATCCCTCTCAAAGAATCAGGTTCACAGTCTTGAGGTATTCTCTGATTTGGCCTTCCATCTGGATGGTGAAGTGGCAAAGAGGCCAGCTGAGGGTAAAGACACCCCCTGGTGTACCAGCTGCTCCTTTTCCAAATAAAGTCTGACTTGGCTACAATAACTCATGTCTTTGTTACATCTAGACTGGAATATTTGAAAGCACTCTTTTTGAAGACTTTGTAAAATTTAAGTTGGGCCAGAATGTGTTGCAAGGATATTTGCAGATGCTCATCTATGCAATCACATCACACCTATCATGCAATGCCTGCCCTGGTCAGGCACAATTCAACTTGTTGATGATAACTGTGAAAGTCCTAAGTGACTTGCATTTAGCATACCTGAGGTACTGCTAGATGTCAGGGTCTGGCCCTGAATATTAGACCCTATTTCCTCTCCTCCAGGTCTCAGGATAATGTGGGAAAATTCAGGGTGAGGAAACTGGTATGAAAACAACTAAATGCCTTCTCTGCTGTGTGCTGCTGCTCCTTATTGTTGGGAACAAGCCTCTCCATACCGTCAAGGGGGCCAACTCCTGTCCTCCCTTCTTTCTTCTCAGAGGCTCCCAAACTAGGGCCAACACCAAGACAGGAGCAGTGAGCATGAGGAAATACTGAGCCACCCCAAGCATTGCGGAATAGAAATTTTGGCTTTTGGGGGATTCCCCATTTTATTGTCAAATTTCTCCATTCTGTTCCCATCTCTCTTATGCTACCCTACGTGGTTGATAAAGCAGTACATATTCCTTTCTTGGTCCAAGGGGCATGTAGGTTGCACCACTGCTACCAAAATGCCTTTCTTCTTCAGCTCTGCCTGGGTACTTAATTCTTTTCTTTTTAAACTTCTTTTTCACTTATCTGTCTTTCTTGTCGTTTTTCTCTTTCTCTACATTCTTGGCTAGATCTCTTCTCCTCTTTCTTTCTCTCTCCTTCTCCCCATCCCCCTCACATCTTCTAATTGCACTTACCTTGCCCCTCCTTTCCTAGTACCCTTCCCCCTTTATCTGTGTTTTCTTTTCTTTTTTATTTGAATGGTATGCTTTGGGCAGCGATGATTAATGGTTACTGTATGATATAAATGCAATGTAATGTATCATGCTTAAAGACATGATATCACCAAGAAATCACCAAGTCTCACATTTTGGCCCTAAAAGCTCAGTACCTGGGATGCTCCTGATTTGCTTTTTAACTTTTGTATGAGGTCAATATTCAGATTTTTAAACTATTTAAAAATGTTAACTGTTGCAAATCACCTTGAGTCTTGGACTGAGAAAAAAAAGGTCAAATATCAATAAATGTAACAGCAACAGCAGCAATCACCATAAGCATAATCAACAACAACCTCATCATAATCATCATCTACGCATGCCAGCCTGCACATTCATCAAGATGAAGTAGAGAGGCCTTGAGAGACAGAATGGTGTAATGGTTTGAGCACTGGGCTATGACTCAACATAGGCTGTTGAAAGTGGGATAATCGCGCTATAACAGTCCAGTGCGGAAATGGCTCAGGGTTCAAATACAGAAAGACTGAGCGGAAGAGAATAAGAGAGGGAGAGAGAGTGCGACTGGCCTTTCCCTTGAGCTAGATCTGGGCACTAGAGCCTACATTAACATTACAAGAAGCTGATTTAACATGCTTTTCTAAATATAGAGACCAGTACTTGATTCTGCTTTGTATTGTGTCACATTATAAATAGTGGTTATAACTCAAAAGATGTCGCTATGTGGAGGGAGGAATGAGGACTTGGTTCTCCACACAAGAACTCTGTCTTCCCCCCGAAGTTTTCATTCAGTCTCCAAATTTCTAGCATTCCAAAGTGAGATACTTATTCACACCTAGATCTCTAGTATTTGCAATGTTTACATTCCCTTGGTAACTTTGCCTGCTCCTTGTCTTTAGATGCCTAAACTGTATCTTTAAATGATCAACTGAAGTTTTAAATTATTGTAATACTAAAATTTTGGGGACTAAATGAAAATTTCATTTTGGTGGGAGGCAGAATTCTTATTCAGGGCAACACTCTCATTCCCTTGCATGTTTGCACTCCTGTTATAATTATATGTTAATATTGAGAACCAGTATGAAGTATTGGTTTGAGCATTGGACTATGACACTGGAGACGGGGGTTGGATTCCTTTCTTGGCCATAGAAACCCACTGTATGACCTTGGGCACATCATATACTCTTAGCCCGAAAAAACTTAATGATAGGTTTGGCTCAGGGTCACCATAAGTCAGAAATGACTTGAAGGCACACAAGAAGAAGGAGGAGGAAGAGGAGGAGGAGGGAGTAGTAGTAGCAGTAGCAAGGATGGCAGAGGAAGAGGAGGAAAGGGAAGTTTCAGCAGATTTCAGCAATACATAATCAGAAAAGCAATGGGAATTTCCCTGAAAGTTTCCCGGGCAGCATTAAATGATGTGGTAAACATCCATCTGCACCCATGGAAGCATTCATTCTTGTTCAGATGCTTAGAAGAACTGTGATGATGAAGGTGGACGGCAATCCTTGCTTTGTGCAATCTCCATTATTTTCACAGCACTATGTGAGTGAATACCTTCCTGCTTCCTGCTCCTGGTGTTAGTGGAAACACAAGTGTCAAGCATACACAAAGGCCAAACGGAGAAAGGAATTGCACCATAGTCTCCTGTCTCCAGTCATGTGATGGGCATTACGCTAGGAAATGAAGAAAAATAAAACAGCAGCAAGGTGATCCTAAAATAATAGGATTAGACAGTGTACACTCCTCTCTTTTCCTTGACCTTTTCCCACACATAGGTACTTGAAGCATGTTGCTCTCCTATCTACATTTTGAAGTTCCCCAGGCACATTTCAACTTTTTAAATTTTTAATGCATGTTTGGATTTCATCTAGGAGGAAAACGTATTCATTAGCTGAGATACAGACAGTAAGAATGCCAGTCTACACAACATGAGAGTACTCAAAGGAGACCTAGATGGAAAATTTACGATGGCATTCATCCTTTAACATAGTCATTGTGGGAATCAGACATTTTCTTTAATACGTGATCTGCTCCCAGCTCATATTAAAATGCTGATCATGGATACAGCCAACATGTGGTAGAAGACTCACAATCCAAGCTCTGGCAATAATTGCAATCACCAAGCTAAAACATTGCCAGATGAATCTCTGCCCTTGGCAATAAGCTTGTCATAAATTCTTGATTGCCAGAAGGCTTGAGCTTTTGATTTGATTCACTAATAACTCAGAACTACAAAACACCTTCCACGTAAAGTGCAACACTGATTTTCTTTCTATCTACAGTGCTGCTACAGTTATGAATAATGTAATTTTACATTCATTTCCTGTTAGTTAGGGTCAAATGTGTAATTAAATAGTTGCCTGAAGCAGAGTTCGAGCTATACTAGTGAAACATGTAAATTCATAAAAACGACTTAATAAAGCACTTAGCCAATCAGTTCAAATCAGATAACCTGAATGCTTAAACTTAAAGCCTCTATAATTTTGCATATACTGTTTCTCTCCCTGAGTAGCTACTCAACTGACTGAGGAGGGGAAAGAGATGTATTGTGTTCTTAGTTCACTAAAACTGTTCCGTTTTATGCTTCATAATCAATTCATATGCAGCCTTAAGGTACTTTAAGTAACAGGGCAACTCCCTAATGAGGCTTCTCTAGACCAACCTAGAACCCCTTTTGAGGTTCTCCTCAAAAACGGCTGTGGTCTGTAAGCTAATTTCTGTATTGCACTCAATAAATTCTTACTAGGGCTATTTTCTAGTATTATGAAAACAAATAGGGTCATAATCGAATTACTAGTCCCCGTTCCTAATAGGTATGCATTATTTCCCCACTAGCTTGAAAGACAAGAAATTGCTAGATAGCTGATGATTCTCAGCACCTTCAGACAAAGCATTATGTAGGACTAACATTATTTAGGATGAGGCATAACCTGAAGCAGACCTGTGCAGTAGCATAATTACCTGCTTTTCTTTGGCTGGAAAGGAAAAAAAAATATAAAGCAGCTATTTATAATTAGTCTTCAGGAAGAAGTTGGGGACAATTAAAAATAAAGCATTTAGCTACACTCCAAAATGACTGATGGATTCAAATACAGGGTTTTCTCCCTGGGTATGAATTAATTCAGGTGAGCAAACTAAACTATGACAGAACGTACCACAAGGAATCATGTCAGCCTGTGGTATTGTTTCTGCACCCTAAAGATTCCCACTGTGCTTTATCTGCTCAGGTTCTTGAGGATTCAGCATGCCATGCCCACTGACTGGCACTAGCAAACTTTCTTTCTTTCTTACTGAACCTTTCTGTAGGTCTATCAATCTATTTATACTTGAGCTATGAAAGATTTTCAGGAAAGATTTCCCAGAGGCCAGATTTATTGCAAGTTAATTTACTGAGACAGAACATATGTTATACGTCAAGTTAATTTCTTGCATGGGGTGGATAAGGTAACTTTTTTTTTCTGATTATATAGTCAGTGCTGTCCTTGTTCCAATAGCCTTCATTTGTAGCTGAGGAAAAAAAATTGCTAAACCTGGCAAATTATCACCTTTATTATTTTTATCTCTATCATTGCAAGTCAGTAAGAAAAGAATATGCTATTTTAGGTTGCACTAGTGTTAGAGGTGTCTCTACACTTTTATAAAAAGGGAGGAGGTCTGCAAACTTAGCTTTACTTTTTCTAGTTCCCTGTGTGAGATCACAAGAGACTGGGAATTCACAGACTCTACAGCAATGACTGTTTCTTGGTGAGGAAAAGAAATCAAGCACCATTGCTCTCCAAGAGTGTACTGAGGACAGGTATCAATGGAATGTATCACAATAGCCTTCATGAAAGCTCTGTGCAATTTTTGTCACTTTACAGGTGGCAAACTGAATCTATGCTTTTCCAAAAGCCACAATGTGTCCACAGAAGTGATGAAACAATATTCCAAGATCTCTAAATTTCCCGTGCAGATCTCTTAAATTACTGGATCACATCATAGACTACAGTTGGTGCTCCACATTCACTAGGCTAGGGTCACAGCACCCCCACAAAAGTGGAAAAACTACAAACATCAAAATCAGGGTGCATGTGTTTATAGGAAAGGGGCAGACGCATGTGGAGGGAAGAGGCACCCAGCCGGTCCTACCAGTTCAGGGAAAGGAAAAAGAAAGGGAGTGAATTGGCATGATGGCTCTATTTCCACACCCATTTCCCTCTGGATGTGGGGAGCATCAGGAGAGGCTTTGTGGTGCTGAGAAACTGGGCTATGAGTGATCCTCAGCTGGCCAGGAGGAGGACCAGAGGCAGTTTTTAAAAAGGTTGTGTGGCCTGATTGGAGCTGTGGAGAGGGAATGTTTCCCCAGAAAAGAATTACTTGAGATTGGGGGAGGGGGGCAAGGGCTGGAGAAACTCACAAATAATCAAATCCATGAAAGTTAAACCTGCAAATGTGAAGGGCCAACTGTAATGGCAAAAAAGAAGGAGCTGGTCTAGTCTGCATAGGACCAAGCACACTTTAAAGCTTCTGAAGAAATACTTCAAGCAATTATATAGTCTTAAGGAGTTTTCTATCTTATCTTGATCAATTTCAATCTGGCTTCAAGTCTAGTAATGGTACAGGGTGTCAGGTATTCTGCTTGAGCTTGACTGTTAGTGTGGTGTGACCAAAAATGTTTTTCTTGTGGGCGAGAGGAAGAAACATCCTTGGTAATACCAGCTGCAAAGATGTTATGGCTATGTATCTGTTATATTTTTCCGGTCCTGTGAGAAAGCTCTAAAACATGGGAAACGTGTCACACGGTGAGGGTCTGGGTACGGCTAACACAGAGTAAAAAGAATTACATCACGTGAAAGTTCTCTCTCTTTGTTCTCTGTTTGCTTTGCTGTTTTTTCGCCCACGTTACTGGTTTTTTATGCTTTGTGGCAATCGCTGTCTGAAGCAATATATATCTTGTAATGCTTCAAATAAGCCTAGACGCACTTTGCGTGGCTGTGCTTTCAGTCCAGGGCAACTGGCAATGATCCAGCACAGTTTCTTGTTTTTTGCACTCTGCACATGCTCTAGTGCCAGAACCTAGGTGCCTTGACACAGGGATGGCTTTAATTGCCTTGGTGTAGAGGGAAGAGTATCTCCCTGTTGATTCTACAGGACCTCTTGGCAGCTTTCAATACCATTTACCATGGTCTCCTTCTGGGCCATTTCACTGGAGGCATCATTTTACAGTGGCTTCATTTCTTCCTGAAGGGACAAGTCCAGAGGGAAGTGCTGGGGAAATCTGGAGTCCATTAGGGCACTGGTTGGTCCACCATGCCATTTAACATCTTTATATGAAATTGCTGGAAGAGGTTGAGGGTGTGGTGCCAGCAGTATACGGATGGCATTCCTCTCTATTTCTCCTTTCCAAATTACCCTAAGCAACTGGTTCAGTTCTAAACCAGTGTCTGGCATCAGTAATACATTAGATGAGGGCAAACAAACTGAAGCTCAATTTAGACAAAATGGCAGTGCCCCGGGGCACTTCCACACTACCAAATCATAGCACTGACACTCACTTTACCTGCCATGGTTCCATCCTATAGGATCAAATGGTTGGCAGTTAAGGGAAGAGTATTTAGAACTCTCATACAAAGAAATCTAGTGTCTCACCAAACTACAGACCCCAAGATTCCACAGGATGTTTCCATGGCAGTTACAACTGGAATCATTTTGTTTTAAATGGGTAGTGTGAAACTGCCCCTGGTCAGCTGAAAGCCATATCAGGGCATGCTAATTTAGCCTGTGCTGGATAGAATTACATTCCTCCCAAAGATGCAGATTTCCAGTTTGGGTATACCTGTGAACTCAGCTTGAGCTGGAAGATGCAGATTTCTGTAGTGACTATGAGTATTTTTGCTCAATTAAGGTTTGTGCACCAACTGCACCCATGCATCCTAGACGTATTGGATCTGGTCACAGTGACACATGCCTTAGTTACATCCCGTTTGTACTACTGTAATACTGATGGTCTGTTTGTGGATGATACTACTACTACTATTGTTAATACAGATAATAATTTTGTGAATGAGCCCCTTGTTGTGGCAGCCATTTTATGATAGCACTCAGGAACTTTGTCACAATTCCAAATTTCCCCAACAGATTCTGGAATGTTCCCAATAATCAACCAAATGTAGTGCCCTACAAGGAGAATGTATTAACTTATCTTAATGCTAGAAAATGTACTGGAATTCTGAATATAATCTAAAATAATATGTTGCAAACAGAAAGTTTCTCCCAGCTTCTTTTCTTCCACAGGGGGAAAAGTCTGTTATAACAACTGAGGTTCATTCACAGGACTTACAATCCTTCTGACAAAGTACTCTAAAACCCTTCCATCTCTGCTGATTAAGAGAAGAAATGGCTTTGGGGCCTTAAAACCAACTAGCCTCCAATGGAGTGACCCAAACCTGGGCTACAAGTCACCTGTTTCAATTGTAAGGAAGCCTGCACCTGTACTTACTTTCTGAACCAATTGCTTCAAAACCTATCAAGGTAGTCTAATAGGCTGAAGAAAGAGAATGATTTTTGGATTGAAATGGATATAATTCACAGATATTAAAGACAAAAGGGACCATCTCATTTGACCTCTCTGGGAGAAAAATTCAACACAGAATTTCAAACAGATGGTCCTGTGTTACCCTGTAACTTCTGGATGTGTCACATCTTTGCAGCAAGGAGAAAGAACCAAGCTTTAACAATTGAAGCTAAAGGAAGTCTTTGGAGGATTTTTTCTTTAAAGTAAGCTATCTACTGAACATTTCATAAAGCATCTCTACAAAAGACTTACAGCTAAAAGTGACTAGTAGCTTGAACTTTATTTTTTTTTAAAAAAAAAATTACTTCTACTTCTTATATTTCATTTTCAACACTGTATGTGCATCTGTATGAATACTTTCCAGAAGTGTAACTGGATTAGTCTCGTTGCAACAAAAACAACAAAGAATGCCACGGCACCTTAGAGACCAACAAATCCATTATTTCATAAGTGTTTGCAAACTAAAACCCATTTTTCCACATGAACAATCTTTTATATGGAATTTCAGATTCTTATGCAGAACACATGTTTAAAGGCAGGGGCTGTGGCCATTATGCAGCAAAGAAAGAGGGCAATTAGAGTAGGAGTTTACTAAATAGCAATCCATTAAACATCCAAGCTCTAGGTAACTACTGTGATATGCAACCTTCATCTTGATTCAGGCACAGTAGACTGGAATCAGGACACTTATCCCAGTACTTACCCAGTGCTAATATGTTTGTTTTATGGTAATAACTTCTCTGTGAATGGCTAGTTTTGATAATGTAATTGTCACTGCACTTAAGTACATTTAACTTAATTTCTGGGGACTTCACTCTCTGTAAGCCTTGCTCCCACCCAACAGTATTTATTTCCTGCGATTGGGTCCAAGTTCTCCCTTCTGTGGACAGAAGGGCTGTGTTCACACTAGGTGCCTCTGCCGGTTTTGTGAGATCACTCCTCTTTCCCTGCACAACCATTCATCCCATTTATCAGGGTACCCTGGCTCTCTGTATAACATTTTAAGTGGCAAGAGGAAGGAAAATCTGCTTAGCTGGATCTGTCTCTAAGATGCTGGACAACAATTCATGCATCTGATGAAGTAGGCTTACTGAAAGCTTATACCACAACTGAGCTTCATGAAATCCTGCACCAGAATAAATCTATGCTAGAATCTGTTGGTACTCTATCTAAAACATGCTCTATAATTTGGTGGGAAAGGAAAGAAATTACACTTCTCACTATGATGTCATACAACCATCCACATCCCTGCTCAGATGACTCTTGTGGTTTTTTAAACCAACACAGGTTAGTTTCTATTTGGTCTCAGACTTCTACAGAGCTTTGAAAAGTTTTTCTTTTCTTTTCTTAGACCATAGCTCCCAGAATTCCCTGGGCAACATATTCTCTGGCTGGGGATTTTGGGAGCTATAGTCTCAAAACTAATATTTCTATGTTCTGGACTTAGAGCAACAATCTAAACATTACTATTATAATCCATGCATTCATTTAGTCATTCATTCACGATAGTATTTATGCCATTCTCTAAAAGAACTTAGAGCAGGATACAGGCCAAACAAACAAAGCCAAACCTGCTCTGCTATTTATAACTGCAGAGAGCTATTTATACAGTTTAAAACAATTTGGAACAATTTAAAACAATGTGCACAGTATGCTGTAAAACACAAATGCCCAACTAGTCAACTAGGAATCACCAGGCCTCAAAAGCTTTAGTGAAAATAAAGTTTTAGATCAGAGTCAAAATGAGACTGCTGCTGGTGCCAGTCAGGCATATGAGGGGAGGGGAGGGTTGCAAAGTGAAAAACTGGAGAAGGTTCCCATACTTTTAACAGTTGTGTAAAAGAGCGAGTTTCAGCAGGTGTTGCTTGTTGCCTGGTTGCATGACAAGGGACACCTCCTGAAATTTGCTCTCCTACATAACCATTAAAGGGTACAGGAGCCCTCTCCAGTTTTCACGCTCGCAAGCCCAGGGAAGGACACCCCACAGCTAAGGCACCACAGCAGAGAAAGCCTTGCCCTGTGCATTATTTACACCAGTGGGACTTAGGAGAGGGTCTCCCCAACAGGTATCAGTGCTTGGAAAGGTGTATATATAGGAAGAGGTGTTCCATCAAGCATTGAGGTCTTGGCTTTTTATGGATTTAGATGTCATCATCAGTATTGGAAGTTTATTAGCAGCCAGTGCAGTTGTCTTAAAATCAGTGTCCAAACAAACAGACAAACAAACCACCCATACTATGTAGCCTCTATATGGTATTCCTGACAATCAAACTATTGCATGCCTATTTCATGTTGCAGCCTCTATGTTGTGCTTAAGAACATCCCATGGTAGACACCATGGCAGTAACTAATCATGAAGTTACCAGTGCATAAACAAATGTGGCCAGATTGACTTTCTCCAGAAAAGACCTTAACAAGTAGATTAACTAAGCTTACCCCAAGCACTCTCAGCGACAGAGTCCACTTGGAATTCCAGTATTCCCAATCTATGTAGATAGTCTTTCAGAGAGAATGCAAGTCCATCTAGAACACTAACCCTATTGCTTACTTGGTATCCAGGAATCACCAGTCCACAGATCCTCCATCTTGTTGTGATTCGGCCTCAGTTTATTAGCCTTCATCCAGACCATCACATCCTTCTGGCATCAGCCTAGCCCCTGCACAACCTAACCTGAAGCTGATGACAAACAAGGAGAGGCAAAGCATACTGATGCCACCCAGCTCCAAAATTCTTCATGGCCTCACCAATGGCTTCATATAGATGTTAAACAGCATGGAGGATCTAATAGACACCCTTGAAATTAATAGCCATGAGGCTGAGCACGGGCCCCCAAAGACATTCCCTGCATAACACTGTGCCTCCTTTTTCCATCCCAGAGCACTCGTCCAATAACGTACTATGATCAATGGTATCAAAAAGTATACAGGAATCTAGAAGGATAAACAAAACAACATAGATTGTTGTGGGTTTCCGGGCTTTGAGGCCGTGTTCTATTTAGTATTTTCTCCTGTCCTTTCGCCTGCATCTGTGGCTGGCATCTTCAGAGGAGCTGGTAGCATGGAAGTGAGACTCTGTCTCTGTCTCACTTCCATGCCACCAGATCCTCTGAAGATGCCAGCCACAGATGCAGGCGAAACATCAGGAGAAAATACTAATAGAATATGGTCTCAAAACCTAGAAAACTCACAACAACCTATGGATTCCAGCCATGAAAGCCTTCAACTTTACATCAAACAAAACAATATTTCTCTGTCTTTCCCTTAGAGTGGGTCATCTGTCAGAGTGACCAAAAGGACTTCAATCCTGAATGCTCACCTAAAAACAGGCTGAAATGGATCCCAGATAATCTGTTTACTCCAAGAACATTTGATTCTGTCCACATATAACACATTGGGCATATTGCAAATCCCCCCACCCCTGCAAAAGGGGATATTTACAGTTGGAAAGTAGTTCTCACATACCTCTGCGTCCAAAGGGTCCCTCAAAATGGCAGGTACCATCCCATGACAGAATGAGGCATCTACAACCCCAATTAATCCATCAGCCAGGATGGGCGGTGACCAAGGTTATATGTTCCCATGTCTTTTCCACCTCATCAGGCTACAGCAAATGAAACCAATCCCAAGAAGCCTGACCACAGGAAATACTGGGCATCTGTAATGCCGGCCCAGAGTGAATATGAGTAACTCTCTTCTGAAAGTGCCTGACCAATGTATTATAGCAGATTACTGAGTGTCCCATTCTTGATCACTCTGGCCAAATCAACAACTCTGCTGTGGCAGGTTGAGAATGAATTAGGGGAGACAAAACAAGACATTTTTGGTTCTCCTCACTACTGCACAGTATGCATAATAAAGTTTTTACATTTTTCTTACCATACTTTCTAAGGTAAGCATATTTACCATCATTTGACTAGTTTCACTGGCTGTAGATCTTCTTTCTGGGTGACTCCACGATGCCCGAGTGGGCACTTGTGAGCAGATGTATATATACACAGTACTTTATAGTGCATCAAGGTTGAGTAACTTCATAGAGACAGAGAACATTTTTCATCTCTGCCATTCTGCTAGGCCACACAAGCACGGCCCAAGGAACCAGAAGTGATGTGACATCAGTTTCACCTTTCGGTAAAAAATCCAGAAAGTTTTGCACATATTCTGGGGTTTGGGGTAGAAAGAACCCAAACTGTCATGTTTTTAGTGGTTCTATAGCAGAGGAGGAAATTTTGGGACAAATATTTATCACAACAATTGGGAGAGGTTCTTAGAGCTTTGGGATTGTTCTAGGGGGTTTAGGAAGCCACAGAAAGGGGACAGCTCATTCCTATGGGCCATAAACTGCTCTTTCACCACCCTTGCATTGTATATGCAGTCTTTATAGTTTAATTTGGTTTTAACTTTGACTTTTTGTGCGTTTTGAATTGTCATCTTTTTAATGTGTAAGCCACCTTGAGTCCTGGTCTTGGAAAAAAGACAGCAACAGCAACAACAGTCACTGGGTGTGTGTGATCACACTACACAATTATAGTGCTATGAGTCCACTTTAACTGCCATGGCAACATCCTATGGGATTCTGGGGTTGTAGTTCAGGGGTGAGAAACTAGAATTCTGGCTGAGAATTCTAAACACCTCTCCCTAAACTGCATATCCCAGGATTCCATATATTTCCATGGCAATTAATGTGGAATATACCACAATAATTGGGTAGTGTATATGAACCCCTGGTTTCTTTCACAATATAATCAGTTAAATAGATGTGTCAATTTTGTGTATTATATTTATCACAATTTTGAAAGAAACAATGGATATAAAGCTTATAAATAAAGAAATAAAAATGAATATCAGGCACTGGCTCAATGCAGTTTGCAATTCTTTACATTTAGTTTAAGGAGACTTACTTCCAGATATATGTATATAGGATTGGAGCCTAAGAGACAGAAGTCCTATCCCCTTAGGGAAAGAACAGGAACCCAACATTTTACCTTCACAATGTTAATAAACTATTAACACAACTACTAGACTCTTCCCCATTTCATAGAATGAAATTTCCTATACACCTTCATCAGTACCAACAGACTAACAGCTTTGTGAGTAAAACTATTGCAGTTTCCAATTAATTCTAATTATATTAATCTGTTCCTGCTATTATAGAAATGCAAAAAATCAAATCAAGCACTGCACATGTTGCCAATTTTTGGTATAGTATTTTAATACACAGAACCTATCAGCATGTATGTATTCCTACAGATAAGCAAGTTGCTAACATCTAAAAATTGACAGTCTTCCCATTTTATCTCTGCAAAAGAGCAGAAGAATGCAACTTTAGATCTGAATGCCACCCTTCTCAAAACCAAGACTGTGTAATTATACACTGATTATTCACCAATTGATCTTACCTCAAAGTAAGACCAGTTGAATCAATGGAACTTATACAGCTTAGTAGGCATGTGTGACTAATGGATAATGAGACCTTGTTTTAATCCATCTGAGACAGGATTGCCTTCCAATTCCCCATTCCCAGATATGGATAACAATAAGGAGTGGGCCCTTTTCCTGAATCCCCACTTTGTGGTTTATAGGGATCTCTTTTTACTTGAATAGAGGCAGAGAATGACACTTCTGCCTCCCTTTGCCTGCAGAAAAGGACAGTCTCTCTCAGCATTACAGAAAGGCTGTTAAACTGCAAGTTTCCTAGAGGTCTTTCCCAGCCATTCTTCTTCAGGTATTGTAAGTCTGAGGATGAAACCTAGCACCTTATTGGGCCTCCCATAGGATAAGAATTAGAGCCACAAATGTCCTGTGAGTGAGACGCTGATGATGAAAGAGGAAGATCTGAATTTTCTCCAAATGCTGGAAATAGATCTCCTTAAATGCAATTCAAACATTTATTAACAGAAATGTACACATAAAGTGTACATAAAGATATCTGAACAATTACATAGCTGCCCTGATTATTTTGCAAGGCATTAGCTGTCACATATGCAAAGAACATACGGGAGAAAAAACTCTTTGAATAGAAAAATAAAAAACAAAAAAGATGGTGAAATACTTAAAAGCAAGAAATTTGAGGCAGTGGTTGGGAGCGTTCAAACTGCTGGGAGTAAAAATGTATAACTTGTGTGATTTATCTTGGTTTTGCCCTATTATGGTGGCACATGCCGGAGGGAAAGAGGAATAAAGGTATTAGTGGGTGAGAAAAACCGAATAACAACAGGAAGCTCCAAAAACATATCGGGCGGCTAAGAATGGCATGCGTCTTCTAACAGCAGGCAGTCAAAGCAACTGGCAACGGACACATTAAGATGCACTTAGCAATGTGCTGGTTGTCAACAGGATACCACCACCCTACATAAGTGCTGCAGCAATTGCAGCATCTTTCACTCACATGAGCATGTGTGCCTGACTGAATGACTTTAACTTCAACTCTATCAGAAAAAGTGCTTCCCCATGGCCTTCATGAAGAGTAAAGGCACTGGCAAATTAAAAGCACTTCAGCTATCATCTCTAAGGCTACCATGTGCTAGAACTAATGATTTCCAAAACAAGACATGTTAAAAGGAAAGGGGCAGCAGGAGAAAGAAATGTACCAAAAGAAAATAAATAACTATCGGAGGACTTGAACTTCATAAACTGCTTTGAGATCTAGAGAACATTTTGTGGAGGAAAATTTCTGGTCTACCATTGACAGCAGTCATCATAATAAACAAGAAAAGCCTTGATACTTTGAATCCAAAATGGTTGTCTTTCCCCCGAAGGGAAAATGTCTGGCAGCCAACATCCCCAAATACTGGTGTGGGTTGCTAGCCAGCTTTTATTTGCATTTGTATTTGCCAACAGTTGCTACACACAAGTTTTCCGGCATGTGCAGAGGACTTTTAGGAAAGGCAAGGATTTTTCTTATTTGCACTCCAGTGACAGAGAAGGCAAGACATCGCTCCAGAAACCCACGGACCTCATTGCATTAAGAGGAAAGTCTACCTTTCAGAGCTTGCAAAGAAGTGTTGTACTAAAACTCCCAGAATCCCCGCCCCCACCACGCAGCATGGCCAGTGGCCTTTTCTAAACTCTGGCATCTCTCCCATATGCCTTTCCCTCACACATGAGAAGTTGTGTTGAAGAGGAGGAAGGTCTAGTCTCACTTGCATGGCACTTCTGATGTGTTTAAAAATAAAAACAGTGGGAGAGGTTCCTTTTGTTTGTCATATCAAACACTCTGTGTCACTAAGAAAAACCAGCACCTCTCTTGCCACTGAAAAAAAAAAAATCAGCACATCTTCACAGAGGTTTGAAGAAAAGAAACAGCAGCTGGAGCTTCTCTGCCTTTTCATAGCCAAACCTTTTCACAAGAGAGATAAGACTCTCCCGTTCCCTAGGGCCCTCCTCTGACAGATGAAGTTTTTTCTCACTTGTAATGCAGTTAGGAGAAGGTGAAATCACTTGTGTTTCTCTCCTTCTCTAAACTACAATGTGAAGAGACCCATTGAAGGCTGCCAGAGGTTCTCCCCTTTGGGGTTACAAAACATGGGTAGCCTGGAATGGAGACTTGAAGAGCTGCCACTCTCCACCGTAAAGTGGATTTTGCCTTCTGCCTGCACTCTTTTTCTGTATCTGTGCAAAGAACGCCATAGCTAAAACCAGGCAATGAGCATAAGAAGCTGGCTTGTTGTAAACCAGGTACTGCCTGCCATGCTTGGCAGCAGCTCTTCCTTCAGCCAAGATCTTCCCTGTCAGTAGGGAAGTCTTTGAACTTGGGACAGCCTGGATGCAGAGCAATTCCTCCATCACTGCACTATAGGCTCTTCTGCAAAGGCATCTCTAAGGAGGAAGAGATAGCTCTGTGCAGGGGATGGAACTGCCTCTTCTAGCACCACTCTCGCTTCTAGCTTTCAGCAGAAAATGTGAGGTGGTTCCCTGATGCTCGTGGAGATGCTTGACCTGTCCTAGGAGCTTTGTCTCCCCCACTGTCTCCTCCCCCAATAACAGATGGCTTTGAGACTAGCAAGAACTGAGAGCAAAGGAGTGCAAAGTTAAGAGCGGAGAAGGACTGACACAGGAGAGAATAACAGTGTACAGACCCATGTACACTGTACAGAAAAATGTACATAGGGATGTACAATAGTTATAGTTCTTCCACGCAAAATATCCCCTTTTAAAACAGTTAGGCCTTTTTCCCATTCAGTGAAAAGTCAGATCTGAAGTCAAAGATCTTGTTTCATCACATTTGCATTTCACTGTTCTTTCTAACACCCCTTTCCCCAATTTCCCCACTAGTGGTAGCAGAATTTGTGATCAGGTCCAGAATGCGCAGTCTGTTTTGGACTCTTCTGTGTGCAGGCATCTTCTTATATTTCACTGAAATGGCTTGTCCTGAGCAAAGCACTGTCATCTCCACCACACCAACTGAGGTGGATCTTTTGCTTGAGGAAGTGTACAGGAAGGAAACAGGGGGAAAAAAGTTTTCTCTAGAATGGACAAGGTTATACATGTTTTATGCATTTTCTATGATTTCTCATATTCCAAGACTTTTTGCAAAGAAAATGAAAGGTTTTTTCTGTGTAAAACCCAATGCTTTGTGAACATTTCCTTGCCATCCCCTCCACCCCATAGTTGCTGCTGTCAAAGAAATTGCTAGTCTGGGACTGAAAAATCTAGCAATTGACAAATTTTTCAAGTTTTTTTTCTCATCAAAGATGAGAAAATTTAGAAACGCTCTTTACATCCCTAATGTATACTCCAGGTAGGGTTAGCCAAAACATTTTTCTGCCTGAGGCAGAGAAACACATAATGCCCTTCGTCCCAAATCAAGGTGCATAGTTACCCAAACCTGCAAGAATATTTTGGCACAGGAGGCAGAAATTCTGACAGAGCCATCCCTTCTAGCTACTGATCACCAAATGTTTGAGATTGCAAGTTTACACATTCTTGACAATTAAACACATTGGCAGAGACTGTTGGAAGCTTATGTCTTAAACAACTGTCAGATACCCAGTTAGGGGTTGGTTGTGGGTTGGTTAACTGGTCCAAACTGAACAGATCCAGTCATCAAGTCATAACGAGTGGTCCCACTGAAATCTTTGGAATTTAAGTTAGCTGTGACTAACTTAATTCTCATTAGCCTCAGTGAGTCTGCTTCAACTGAGTCTAGATCCAACCCACTTAGCATAAGAAAGGACTGCTGAGTATAAGGCTGCAGGCTAAATCTTTCACGTACCATTTTCCTGTGGGCTGCATATTCTCACAGTCCTAATTAAGACAATAAATCTATGTCTTTACACAAACATATCCGACAACCTTCTTGCTTCACATATGAATTTATGTTCCATTCATATTTTTATTTCTTTTAGTTATTTTCTGTTTTTGATTATCATATGTGAAGCAACCTCTGATGAACATAAAGTGGAAGAGGGGATGTCCATTTCGAGTACTTAATTCTGCAACCTACTCAGTAAGCATGCAATTTTGTTCCAGAGCCTTTTTCAGGCACTTGACATCCATTCACAACTACACTGTTCTCATTAATGGAGATGGCGCATGCAAGGCAGATGTACCAGCAGCTTTAATGAAGTGTTTTCCATTCTAATTTAGTTGATGCATAATAAGTGAAACTACTTTCAGGAATCCTAACTTAAAGAGAGGTTCTTCTCTTAACAAAACCAGTGAGAAGAATGATGAAAAGACATGAGCCAAAGGCTGCCGTCCCATATATACTGACCTGGAGTAAATTCCACTGAAATCAGCAGGGTTTACTGGCCTTGGGACCCAAAGCATCATCTTGTCACTGCTCACTTACAGAAGGCTTCATCATAATAGTAATTAAAACTTATCAAGCTTGGTTTCTGAGCTGACACATATAGAAGTATAGATATATCATGTATTTTCCTAACACACTATCCATTTCCACCATTATCACAAGAATAATGCTATGAAAGGCTTTATATCCATTTTCCAAAAAAAACAACAACATCCCAACCCTTCCATAAATTCTGTACAGTATCAATATTTATCTCTCTCACACATACACATACACACACACACAAAGAGGGAGAGGAAGATTAGATGCAGCATGGAATGTGTGACTGCATTTCCATTCCTTCAAATGGAAAGAACAGCATGTGTACAATCTGTATTAGAACTACAGCCTAAGGGAGGAAGTACTTAACTCTTTCCCCCTTCCTATTTCCTTCAGAAACCTCCTCTGCCCCAACAGCATTCTACCCAAGGAAGAAAAAACTATGGTGTGTTCATATGTGTTTCCCCATGGGGTGCATAGCCACTTGGAATGACAATTTTTGTTGTCATTTGAAAAATAAAAGCAACATCAAAAGAACAGAAGGCAACCAATGCATTGATTTCTCATCACATTCACTTTGACCCATACAATAACTTTACAGGACAAGTGGGCAACAGAGGGCAGAATTGTGTTGATGCCCTATGCTGGTGTAACTATACCAGAATAGGTAGTAGCAGAAAGACAGAACAGGTCATGGGTATAACGGCCATGAAGGAAGCAGAGCACTGGAGTAACAGATTACTTGGAGCTAGTGGATTTTGGCTGCTTTCACTTACCATTGCTGTATGACCCTGGGGATCGGGCGAAACATAAACACTACCAACAGGATTCTAGCCTTGTAATGAGGGGACAGAATAGAAATAGTTGCCTCCCCAATTTTTAAACCAATTACTTCTTTGACCATGAGAATTAGAAACACTGGTTGAAGAAAGTGGACGTTTTCAGCATTTCACAATCCAGCTTTGCACTAGTGACAGTCACGTGGCACTTGCAAGCAAAGCTGCACTTACTGAAGGCAGGTGCCCCTAGCCAATCAGATGCAGAACTTGCCTTCCTGCTGAAAATATTTGGGCCACCATACGTCAATGGCAGAATTTAAAAGGCCTGCATTGAAGATTGGGATGTGAAAAACCTCTCTGTCTCAACTTTGGCCTTTTCCTCACCGGGGGGGGGGGAGTCAAAACAGGGCGGCGCACGCAGGGGCAGAGCTTACCTGGTAGCGGGTTGCTCCGTCCCTGTGGGGAGTGCGGGTTTGCCGCTCTATACGGCGCTGAATTTTGGCGGTGTTCGGCAGCATTCAGCGGTCCCAAAATGGTGGTTGGCAGCTTCCGGCGGCACTTCGCCAATCAGGGCAGCGCGCCAGCCGGAAGCCGCCCCCGGGCAGATCTGCAGGGATGCGCTACCACGTCTCTGCAGTTCTTCACCGGGGGCTGCCACGGAGCAGCGCAGACGAGTTTCATAAAAACCACTTGGGAAGGTGGTTTTTTAGGTGGTTTTTATAAAACTCGCAGCGCCACCCCCGCAGCTGTGCTAGAGCAGCTTGAGGTGTAGAGCCTCACCTTTTCAAACTGCACTAGCGCACCCGTGGTGAAGAAGACCTCCTGGAGAGGTCGCCCTAGCGTGGGCAATATGCCCGTGTGGAAAGGGCCTTTGTTGCATTCCTCCAGATCTTGCTTACATTTCTCTCCTTGACCTAGGCCATTTCTGCCCTACACTGCTATAGTGCTATTATTCCACTTTCAACATCCTATGGAATTCTGGAGTATGTAGTTTACTGAGGCCAAAGAGCTCTCTGGCTGGGAATTATAAATGCCACTCCCTAAACTGCGAACCCTAGGTTCCACAGGATGTTGAAAATGGAATAATAGCACTATAACAGTGTAGTGAGGAAATGGCTCTAGTTTCATGTTGGCTTGCCAAACTTTGTTGTTCTTGCTTGTATGGAAACTCATATACATTTCCTTCATTTATTTACACATTCTAGGCAAGGCACACATTTCTTTCACCGACTAAAACATATTGGTGTTTTGTTTTGTTTTTTGTCAATTGTACACTTCTTTGCTATTTGCATTTTATTTTTCCATTGTTTTGTGCACTCTGGAGGATAAAAAGGTCTCCTCCTTGTTCTAGTGCTCCAAGATTAAATACATCAGCACTTCAGCTTTGCGGGTTAAATGTGTATGGAACAGTCAAAGTCTTGGTTCTGAGCCTGGTTCTGCCCTCAGCCTCTGGGCAAATAGCAGCCAGGACTGATCCTGCATAGATAACCACTTTATCTTGCTTAATTAGCAAGTTGTATATCTTTACATTTACAATTTATCATCAACAGTTAAAAGTGCAGTTAAGCACTTTTGCTGTCTTGTATTTGCTGTCCACAATAGGGTACATTAGGTATTTACTGTTTAACTTAACCCAAAAAGGAAAAGCATATGTATCTGTGTCTTTAAATATTACAAAATACTTCCAAATAAACCCACCCCTTGCAGAAAACATCTTGCTAAAAAGAACACTGTCACTGCAATTATATCTTGAATTGGAACTGGGATGGAAATGGAGTTTTTCACTGTACCCTGAAAATTAGTCACAGCCTGTGGGATTCCTAGAAAAGCAAAATTATTTCTCTTCATTTGCAATACCTCATAACAACAAGTATTATTAGAGGTTAACTGCAGGAAAGCTACAAAGCAAAAGAACAGGTTGTTCAGGGCACTTACATATTGAAGCAAAAGGAGAGTGGCATTGTCTGGCTCTGTTCCTGACCCTGGATCTCTGATGCCCTTCACCATTCTTAGTGTGGCCATTTCTGCACTAGCCTGTTATAGCACAATGATTCCACTTTCAACATCCGGCTGGCCCCTCCCGAAACTGCAAACCCCAGGAGTCCAGAAAGTGGAATCATCGCGCTATAACAGGCTAGTGCGGAAATGGCCTGTGTTGAGTAGAGGCGCCTCCAAAGGAACCTCTGAGTGTGAGTAGCTGTTTGTGCATAAGGGGCTTTGCATGATCACGACAACTATGCAATCAGGGTCCTCTTCATGTAGTGGCCCTACCTAAAAGTAACTGCTCACATACAGGAGTTCATACAGATGGGGAAGGACAGCCGTGGGCAAAGCATAGAACATTTATTTTAGACTACAGCTTCCAGAATTCCCTGGGAGGGATTCCGGTAGCTGTAGTGCACATATAAACTTTCCCTGCCCTGACCCTGGGATGCAATGCTGGAGACAGGGCCAGAAGTATACTACCACTCTTGAGTGCCAAACATGTACATAACATGTGAATCAGGCTTTTGTCACCATCTGTTCTCGAGAAAGCATATTTACATTTCTTCCCATATTGTCTTCTATAAACATTGATCCATCTTGTGTGTTTAGCATTCAGTTCAAATGTTGTATCAGATCAGAATGAGCTCCCATCCAATAAAGGAAGCAGCGCTACCAATAAAGCTGGAAAACTTCAACATTTTGAAAACATTTCAAACCTAGATTTCTCATTAATAATAACCTTATTACAAAGCAGACAAGAACATGATAGTTGGTTCAGAAATGCTATGCAGGATCACACAGAAAAAAAATCATGTCAGGTAAGGATGAACAAAAATAGAAGTCAGTTCCTCCAAGTGTCACTTTAATTATACATCTTAATGTTAAATGATACGTTGCTGATATATTTTCAGTAATGCCAACATTGTTATTAGCAGTAGTAACATAAACCTGGAATGGAGGAGCCTTTTTCACCCTTGAACACAGCTGCATTTCCTCATGGCTAACTGGCTGGGAGCCCCACATAAGTGTGAGATGGAAGTGAAGCTTGCAGGACACAGAGCAAACGCTGCCCCAATATTCTCCCTCCTTCTTCCTCTCTCTCTCTCTCTCTCTCATGTGAAAGGGTAAGGGAGCAAGCTGTTCTTCCTCCAAAGTACCTCTTCCCAATAATTTCTTTTAGGAATCTAAATGAAACAAATGCTTGGCCTATCCCCCATGTCCCAACATACACCTGTGCAAGTCTTATGCTCTTTATGGAGAGGGCTTTCTCTCCATCTCACAAGGAAATGAGAGAGAGACTTGGCTACAGAACCCCTCTCAAGGGAAGTTCAGTTTGCCTCTACTCTGCTCTCTTTGTCAGAAAGCAAAAACCTTCCTCTTTACATAGGCCCTCAACTTAAATTGATTGGAGAAGAGGGACATGCTACTAAGTGTGCTGATTTTAATGTGTAATATGTATTTCATGTGTTCTTAAATTATTTTTAAATGAATGTTTTAAAATCAGTGTTTTAATTGGAATAATGGTTTAACAGTGTTTTAAAAACTTTTGTACTGGATACTTTTTTAGCTATATTTCTTTTAACTTGCGTTGTAATTTGCTTTGAGTTCTTTGGGAGAAAGGCAAGATATAAGTTAAATAAATAAATAAATACCCCTAGGAAAATACTTTACCTCTTCCATGCCTCTATGGTATCCTCCTATTGCCATCAGGTGTTAGTTCCAAAGTGAGAAGACTTACACTTTCCTTATGCTTCCCATTGAAATTGATGGGAACCAAATAAACTTTATCTGGATCATGTCGTATAAACAGTTTAGCGGGCTTCCTTAACTAAAATGATACTGGAAGTTGGAAAGGAAAAAGTATTCAATTAGCAGAAAAAATGAATAATGTTTTTGAAATACCACTGAGTTCACGTCACATTGAAGGGCAGCAAACGATTGGAAAAGTTTCATCTTTCCAAACGTATCTCACTTCTGAACAGTGATATGTTTTGGGGCCCCAGCACTTAATATAAGGTTTAATTTAATTATAAGGAACTCACTAGAGATTTATGGTAATATAAGGTTAATGTACATGTATATATGGGTGAGTTCAGCACAAAAATGAAGGATCACAGCACCATGTCCTTGGAATAGTCATTGTTTCTCTAGCCTGATTTGCCTCACAAGGTCATAAGAAAAAATGGGAGAAGGCAGTCATGCATACCACTTTGAGCTCATTGGATGAAAGGTGTGGTACACTTATAACAAGCAGCAAAAAATTAACACTCCAAGAGATTCTTGTTCCATATCAACTCTCTGATGAACCCTATCTATGCATAGAAGTCCCAGTGCAGACTGGGCATCTTCCTAGTTACTTTGAAAAAAGAAAGACATTTGGGCTCACTTGTGTATTATGCATTTAATATAGCTGGCACTTTAGCCTTTAATATGCAAGTCAGTGGTCTGATCTTATGGTATCCAGTGCTTAAAACTAGTTTACAGCCAGTGCAAACAACCCAGGCTAGACAGATCAAAACCAGCACAGTTCATTATTATGTCCATTTTGCAAAACAATTCATAAAATCACCAGGCTCTTTTCATACTCAACTTTGGAGGAGTCTTTAATATTATTCTGTTATCTTTTTCTCTCCACCACCCTTCCTGCTTTCTTTTCAAATATCTGTTGCATACAACACTTCTTCACTGTGGCAGGCAGTGCAGGTGTATCAAATTCGTTGGCTTCGGCTGGCTTGACATTATATAGTTAGTAAGCTGCCAACATTTTGCACTTGCTGTTTTCCCTGTACTGACAGATAAGACTGAATGTGTGTCTATGCCCATCTTTCTGTCTATCTGTCTATGTCTTGTCCTACAGAAGCAAGTGAAAGCAGATTGACAAGGAGGCAGGAAGTGGGCTGGAGGCTTTGCTTTACCTGCCAATCTGCCAATGTTTTGGTTAACTGCTGAAGGAGTATTTTCATTAGCTGGCTACCAGGAAATTATCTCTCAGAGAAGATCTGGATCCCAAACTTCCCACTCTTAATCTCATTCATGCTTCCCAGACTTCAACCTGAAGCAACAATAAGAGTCCTATGGCATCATAGAGATAGTCTTACATAGTATGAGCTCTTGCCATTAATAATCTACTTTATTTTCATGCAACTGATCCTGGAGGCTCTTGTCAACATAACTTTCATGCAAAGATGTGTTTGTTAATACAGTGACCCCTCCACTTTCATGAGAGTTCAGGGCTGAGAACCCCTTTGAAAATGGAAAAACGACAAATAACTCCCCCCCCCAGCTTCTCCTATGCATGAGCCTTCTTTTCCCCCTCTGGAACTCCCACTCCCACTCCTATGCATTTTACCGTGGGTAGAGAAATCATGACAGCTTTCCCCCACCCTCATTCTCTTCCATATTGCATGGGAAGGGGGGAGCTGTAGAGGGGGAAAGGAAGGTTCACACAAGCTTCCCCCATCCCCATTCCCTTCCATTTGCATAGGAACGGAAGGAGGGAGCTCCAGAAAGGGAAAGAAAGGCTTACAAGAGCCTTCCCCCTGCTTCTCTTCTGTTTTGCTTCAGTGTGAGTTCTCTCTGCTGGCAAAATGCATGAGAAGGGGAGGAGGATTAGGGGGTGGAAGGCCCACAGCCCACAAATGTGGAGGAAGGACTGTATTTACAATGCCAATGGAGACAATAGTCAAGAAATCAGAAGAACGTGAGAACTCTGAAAGGCAGCTGTGAAGGAACTAGATAAGATCATCAAATATAAAGATATATCATTGAATACCAAAGTCAGAATCACCCATGCCACTGTATTTCCAGTTTCTATGTATGATTATGAAAGTTGGACAGTGAAGAAAGTTAACAGGAATAAGATCAATTCATTTGAAATGAAGTGCTGAAGGACAGTTCTACAGACACCATGGACTTCCAAAAAGGCATATAAATCTGTCCTAGAGAAAATAAAGCCTGGACTGTCATTAGAAGTCAAAATGACTAAATTGAGGCTATTGTAATTCAGACGTATCATGAGATGACATGACTCACTGGAGAAATTGATGGAAAAGTGGAAGGAGCAGTAACAGAGGAGAATTGCATTACAGATGGATTGACTCAAGTCAAGAAAGCCATGACCCTCAGTTTATAAGACCTGAACAGGGTTGTCAATGACTGGAGCTCCTGAGGTCTTTCACTCAATAGGGTCATCATAAACTGAAGCTGCTTTCATAGCACATAATAATAACAAATTATGTCAAAGGACTCTGATGGTTTTGCATTGGGCTAAGCTGAACTGGGGCATTATTTTTATGAACCTTTTTGGTCCCAGTGCTTGTTGTATGGTGCTGTGAAATGGTTCATGCCTTGGAAGGAGATACACCAGAGGGAGACAGGGTTATGCCTCCATTGCCAAGGCAAACAGGCCAACCCACCCTATCATCCCATGACTCATGCTACATTGCTGGGCAATGAAACTGCCTGTGAGGCATGGCAGGACAGGCAGACAACACAGCAAGATAGACACAGATAACTTGTCTCCTTTGAAAAAAAGAATGCACTGTATGTCCCTTCTAGTCCAGCTCTCCATTCTAAGTGTCAGTAGCTAAGCTTTGGCCTCAGAAACATTCTCAAGTAGTCAAATCAGATTTGCTATGTAATACCACTGTGCCTTTTCTTTCCCTCTGTGATCCCTGATTGGCTAGGATCATCAAGTGAATAACAGTTTTCTTTTCTCTGAGATGAAAACAGGTCCTTACACTAGAGCTTGTGAAAATTAATAGCAATCACTTGCTTAGCTGGGTTGTTAAGAGGCTGGCAGTGTTCCTTCCCATTGTCTTCCAGATACTCTTTCACAGATCACAAGGCACAAGGAGTTCAATCTGCTTAAGTACACATGTTTATTTACACAGGATGATTCTTCGCTCCAAAGGCTCAATTGGCATGTTTTCCCTATGGCTTTCTATAACCCAAGGATTACTATTCAAAGAAGCAAAGCAGTTAACACTCCTTTGCACACAGCAAAATAGGGAAAAGAAAAATGTTTTCCTACTAACTTTCATCAGATTCCAGGAAACAGTGATTGTTGTTTCTTAAACTGCCCAGAAACCAACTTATGCAGTGTAGGCTTTTAACCCTTCCATCCTATCTACCACCACCCCTCTCTTAGCTTTTCTCTTTCCAACAATAAGTCAATATTTTCTACCCACTGGAGTTAGCATTATTGGGTTACTTTGAGGAGGCTTCCGCCACTTGCTTGTTTTCAAAACTGAGTGGGCGTAGACTTGTCTCCCAATAAATAAAATATTGGATTTCTCTGTTAAATCCCACAAGTCTCATAGAATTCTTTTCCTGGGGAGATTAAAATAATTTCTCATGTTAATTAGGAAATGACCTATCTAGATGATTCTCTCTGTATCCCCCATCTTTCTCCTCCAGGGTCTTTCTTGTCAAGCAATTTTGCCCCATTCTATTACCCTTCCCATCTGCCTTTCATCTCCCCACACACCCTACCATCACTGCATTTCATTACATTTCAAATGCAGTTATCAATGTGCCATCACAGTGAGTTATCCCTGGGGCTGGGGTTTGGGAAGAGAGAGAGAGAGAGACTCTTTCCCTTAGTATTTTATCATCTAAACATTTTTTCAGAACCCTGCAAATCTCTCATTTGATTTTCTCTCCCTCTCGTGCCTATGTGGTACAGCTTTGGATCACACATGCATGAGAAAACCTGAATATTCACACACATGGGAAAATCTGAATATTCACACAAGCATGGGAAAACCTGAATCAGTATTAGAACTATGTCATACTTTTATTTGATGATCCAGCCAGCCATTCTCTTCTTTCTCTGCACAGAAAGCCCCCACATGCATAAGAACATGCAGAAACAGCCCAGCCCAACCCAACCCACCCTCAAATTGCAACAGTAGATGAGGAAGGCTACTTCCAGACACCATTTTGAGAAGGACTCTGAAGAAAAATGCCAGTATGTTGGTGCATGGGGGCGGGAGGGGTGATGCTGCTGGTGGGTTCTCTGGGAGTAAAAATGGCCCGAGTGCAGTTGCCCACCCCTCTACTAAGTTGTAAGTTCTCTTCAATCAACAATCTATCTCACTTAGTCCTTAGTGTTCCCTCCCTTAGCGCCCCCGAGATCTTTTTTAATTTCACAGACTTTTGCAAGCAGTCTATGTTTGTATCTATGGCCACATGCTGCAGGAGAATGAGGATCATAGACTCATAGACTCATAGAGTTGGAAGAGACCCCAAGTAACATTAGACTTGTATTTTAACACTGATAACTAAGCTCAATTTAACAAATGTTGTTTACAACACTTTGGACTCTATGCACCCTGTTTCAGAAAAACCTGTACAGAATACTTGTGTATTGACACAAGTAGGTATCCTTCCTGTGATGCAGAACTGCTCTATCAAGGCCCTGTTTGTCTTGAAACACATCTCTAGGTAAAGCTTTACCAGGAGACTTCTTTGAGACTCTTAGACCTTAGTATCCTACTGAGCAACATCCTACAGCATAACCATCTCAACTGGTCACTGAAGATAGTTCCTGTGAACTCTTCTAGTGGTTTGGTGATTTGTCTAACAACACGGGGACTGCGCATACACTATTTGACAGAAGACCTGGCTGGGTCACTTTTGCGCAGTGTGTTTGTAACAAAATCTCATACACACTTTCACAATCAAATGGACAGGTATACCAAGTCTTTTCATTCATTGTTGCTGGTAGCACTTAATAGGGAACAGACATGGCAGGTCTCTACTGCAAGAGGCTTACAGTTCAAAAAACACTGAAACAACAGATGGAAGGGAAGGGCAGCTCAAGAGAAAAATATGTGATTACTCCAATTACTTGTACTTTGGCTTGTTTCAATCGTCACACAGGGCTTTTTAAAGGAGATAAAAACATGATCAAATGAGGCAGTTTCAGACGTAAGGGGCACCAAAAGATGACGGGCAGGGTCATTTCAAGGAAAAGGAGATCCTTGAATGGCTGAGGTGTTGATACTGAATGAGTGAGCCACAGGAATAGATGTGCTGGAATGTAAGCATAGAGATGTTAGCTATCTATCGAATCTCATTTGCTGTAAGTATCCGGGGCTACTTTTTTTCTGTTCCACCGAGCTTTCATGCCTCCTTCTTTTTTCCCCAATATAATTTAATTGCTTTGTTTTAATATTTTAAAATGTTATGAAACCACAAACTGAAGCACATAAAGAAAAAAGTTTTGATGCTTTGACCATTTCTGCAAAATTGGTAACATAAACTTTGGAAACTTATTTTCAAAGGTAGTAAACATTTATTCAAATCTAAAGATTCTTGTGGGGTGATGTGTTGTATTTGATTTCTCAATAGCAATAGCAGCTCTTCTATAAAGAATTAGATAACATAGATGCTCCAAAAGGATCTTTGCTTCTGAGGAGTCTCTCCATATGTCCTGGAAAAAGTCTTTGCTCTTCATAAAGTTGCTCTTCTCATGTAAAAGGGTGATAGTACAAACTGAGGAATGTTAGGAAGGGTGTTTGGCTGGCATGCTCTCTCTTCTTGCATGTTTACTAACTCAACTGTATAACCCCCAAACAGGCCTCAGATGTGAATTGGAATAGCTAAAGATGGAAAGAAGATTTGTAAAGGATTTCCCAACCACTGGGGAATTCCATGAGGAAGAAAAATAGATCAATAAGAATTTTGTGCAATTTTCTTCTTGTATTCAATATACCAAAATATTGCAGAGCAATTATTCTGCAGAGAAAAACGGGGGGGGGGCCACAAAAACTGTGTTCTGTGCAAACTGTAGGGCTTTTGCCTCTCTCCCCAAAACTCCAATTTTCTTTTTGCCACAGAAATTCCTCTACAACACTTGTTATGTTCAAACACAGGGAGAATCTTGTGAAGTGTGAACAAATATTTCCTTTTTGCTGCAAGCAGGAGAAAATTAGAGGCATATCCCAGTTAATGAAAGGGATGTGTTCCTGAGCATGTCTTTTTTAGCCAAAGGTAGAAATAACATGGAAAGAACAGAGACAGCTTCCTAGAGCATAAATAAAGAAGAGAAATCCAACATGTTTCGGCAGACTCTTTATCCAAAACTAACAATACACACATGTGAAATGAAACAACCAGGTCAGGGAAGCTTTGCATAAGTAAACAAAAACATTTTATACCTTCTAGAGAACTTTGAAGGCTTCTTCCAAAATGCATCCAGAGATATTTTTTAAAAAACCAGCCTCCACTTTTCCTACGATTTCCCTTTGGGATCAAACTTATAAATCTATGCATTTTTTTTAACACGCTAGGGTTAGTGAGGCAGGCTTATCTGCTTTCCCCTTTCCTCTGCTTTGCTGCTCATTCTCCATAAGAGATTATGGAGGTAGCTACTGTTTAGCTTGCCTATGTAGGCAGGCACACAGAGCCACATTAGGATTGCTAGAGTAGAACCCCATTTGTTGCTAGGTTAAGCTTCACCACATTGCTGATTGAAGACATGCTGCTGTGACCCATCACCAAAAGTCTGTTTTCCTCTAGCCCTCCTTCACCCTCCTCCCAATACTGATGCAGCTAAAAACCTAGCTGGGCAGGCATAAAAAGAATTTGTATTGTTTTACCAATGAAGGTATACCTATATTAGAATCATTTGTCCTTGTATATGGAGATGATATTGTCAAGGATTCACACTCCTAGAAACAGGTGTGGGTTGGGAAAAAATAAAGAGCCATGAGACGCATGCTTTATCTTGCTCTGTCTCTCTCTGATACTAGATGTGCTGTTTCCCTCCACTTATGTTCTATTTTTGATTCACAAATACCACAAAGATACCATCGACCATCAGTGTTATCTCACAGAAAAGAAACTAAAAGCAGGGGAGAGGGGTCTTCATGGCAATATAGTCTCCACTCGGTCATGAGATTTGGTGTCTGTCATCCACCTACATTAATGGAACATGCCTCCAAGTGAACCAATCAAGAAAGGCAGCCTAAAAGTATTTAGGAATTGGGGAACCAAAAAAATCAAGGCTTGCCTTTGTTCCATACTGAACTCCTAAGGCACTGAGAAGGTCAGCAGAAGATGCTTAGTGAGAGATTAATCAGACATCTGAAAAGGCAACTGGATGGAAGCAGACACAGCCCAATTATTTAACATAAAATGAATGATAATGGCTGATGAAACCAAGGACAAATATGATTTCCGCAGGGCCTGTGAAATATTAAAACAAATCCTTACTGGGAATGCCTTCTTCTAGCTGGGTGATTCCTGCTCTTTCTACTTTAAAACATCAGAGTTATTTGTAGCTATGGTAACACCAGCATTCTAGAATGTATTTGGCCTTGGAATAATTATGAGAAATTTGTATACAAACTGCTGAACTGCATCTTTCAATTTAAGAAGGAAGCTGCTCTGCATTCAAAACTTGTGGCAGGGAATCTGATAAAATGCCTAAAACAAGAGTAGAACAGGAATAATAATTATGTGGTAATTTCCCCAAGCATGTACAGAGATTGCTTGTAGGAGCTTATTCCTTTGTACCCTCTGACCCCTCTCTCCATTTTGCAACTTTATTTTCCAAGTTTTGTGTCTGATTCTAGAAACCTGGGTTGAAATTCCACCTTCACAGAAGCAATAGGCAGGGTGGAGAAAGCTCCTGGCATCTAGTGGCTCTCCATGAGGATTTCTTCAAAACATTGTGTTCTCTATGGTATATGTAATAATCATTTACCAACTCTCTCATATTCTGAGATCATATATACATATGGAAATGAGAGAAGATTGAGAAGCTGATCTTGGGTACAGTTCATCCACCTGTTTTATGACAACAGACCCTTGTAGCCAAAAATATAGCCATATTATAGAACAACATGATTCTTATTTTTACCTGCTACAATCTATTGGCCTTCTCACTTGATGAAAGTATTCTCACCAAACAAGAGTGTATTATAGCAACATCCAATTCATAAAATGATCATAGGAAGATCATTCCATGTATGTTTAAAATCATCATCATCATCATCATCATCATCTCAGTTTCTGGTATATCTGCTTCTATCAAATTTGTTTAGTTAATATATTTTGCATTTTAACATCTTTCATGTAGGGAGCACATGGTATTATACAAGGTTTCCCATTTACTCCTCCATAAGCCTTTACACTTCCATCCTTACATTGACTGTGGGAGGGAGCTCAGGAGGAAAAGGCTGAAACACATTGTGGCTGATTCTTTACCCAAGATCCCAAGTAGAAGCACCACAAGCCTCTCCTTCACCCCCAGGAAGGTTTCAATACTTTTAATGTAGTTCTTACTTCAAAGGGAATCAGAAGACAAAAGCGGTGGTACTTCTGAAATTTAAGAAAATGTTGTATTCAAGGTGCAAGGCACTAAGTGACCCAAACTCCTGTTGTTGTCCCTCAAACCATGTGTTATCCAGGATACAGCTGTTGTTTTTGACCCAATTCACATTAAACACACATACTTTTTTTTAACACACATTAGAAAAATTTCTGAGGAGTGCAAAAACAGAGGCAAAATATACCAACTGAAGTAGAGGGAAATATGTGTGAGAGAGCGAATGAATCACCTGAGGGCATCTCTTTCTCCCACTGTGGCAGATGGTATCCCTCACAGTTATGGCATTATGAAGAAAGGCCCACTGCATTGCTGGAGGCCATTGGGCTGTCTCACTAGAATACAAATATTGGCACTGCCACTCATAGTAATGATCCTAGAGACAGAACTAAAGCATGAAAGTTAACATTTCCAGGCTCCTAGTAATATTGCTGAAAGAAATAAGGATTTATTACTACCTCCATTTCCATTTTCCACCCTACATTACCCTAAATTAGTTGTAGGTAATTTGTGGGCCGCCAGGTAAAGTTCAATGAGTCATAGTATATGGCAAAGGCTGTTGTGAGTTGCAGTCTAACAATACTTAGAAGGCTACATCTTCCACATTCGAGACCTAGACAACGCTTTCCTTTTAGGAAGTTGACAGAAACATGGAAATAGAAAGTGGACAATGTATGCTTGAAATGGCTGGTTTTGACAATTAACGTCTTCTGCCAGACATAGTGTTATAGGTTAAGTGGGATCACCAAAACTTTTAATACACACAACACAAATAAATACATTCAAGTCCTATTAGCTTCTTTACTAAACAATGTGTAGGAAAGGTGGGAAAAGACACAGGGCACAATAATTCCCAGACCTAAATATTCTGAAGTGAGGCCATAAGCAACAAGGGTCTGATAAGCATCTGGCAAGGCTTGCCGTATTTGCTAATCTGTGGGGTGAGTGCAACAGCCTTTATCAAGAGAGGGAAGCTACAGACACCCAAACTGCAGGTTAGCATTCTCTTCATGAGCCATCAGGTACCCCCTGGACTTCCCGCCTCCCAATATAACTAGTTCATATCCAACAAAAGAACGGCCAACCGAGCAACCTGCATGCCTATATTTAGGCCTGTCAAATGTCCTGAAAAGTTTCACAAGGTTTGAAATCTCACAAGACTTCACACAAGACCTGAATGCAATTCGCTACCAGATCTCATCCGAAAGTCTTGCGGTGGCCCAGCCATCCTAAGACTTCATCCCACGTCTACTGCTCAGCTAGGCTTGGAAGTTGCGGTGTTGGCTGGAGGTCTGTCACAATTACACAATGCCTCCATGAAGGAATTGAGGGTAAGACATCTTATCAGAAACATCCACTGCTGAAATAATACAACAGGAAAGGCAAGAAGAAACAATAAAGTCAGCAATGATCTTATGGGCTCAAAATATTGGACATTCAATTCAGTTAGAATTCTGGGAAGAAAGTTGGAAAAAGACAGAAAAATTTACAGTTGCTCAGAATTTGAAAGAGAACTATTACAAACTGTTTCATAGATGGTACATGACACCAGACAAATTAAAAAAGATTTACAATACAGGTACCGGTCTGTGTTGGAAGTGTCAGAAAGAGGTCGGTACAATATATCACATGTGGTGGTCATGTCCCAAAGCTAAGAAATATTGGACTGATGTACATAATAAAATATGTGCTATAATGAAAGTTCAGTTTGCCAAGATACCGGAATTGTATTTGTTAAATACGACAAAGGTTCTTGATGGTACTGAAGTAAAGAAATATTGGCGAATAATTCTTTATATGATAACAGCCCGGATAGAATATGCAAAGCTTTGGAAAACTCAACAAATACCTACAACAGAACAATGGTGGGGAACATTTATGGAAAATATAAATGCTGATATAGTTTCACGGAAACTAAAGGGGAAAACAGACAATGAGATCAAAAAGAAATGGCAGATTGTAACGGATAATTGCTGGGCACTGTTAAATGAAAATGAGTGATTCATGGCTAAGATAACTAATGAGGGGGCTACTGATGTAAACCACGGAACTGTAATGTAGAGAATGAAATGCAAGAACTATCATGTAACATTATCAGCATAAAGCAGTACATTGATATAACTATGTTAAGAGATGTTGGAAATGAAATCTAGATCAGTGTGGAAGATCAAAAATATTTCATGTAAATTAACAGTAATAATGTTTGTTTTATATGTGAAATTTGAATAAAATGATATATATAAAAAAGAAAAGAAACATCCACTGCTCTGAGGAAGACACACTTAACTCAGATGAAAAGCATTCTGAAGAGAGAGTACAAGCTCATAACCTCATGCTCCTTGCGCTAAACAAAGCATCCTTAGTCTTGTGACTACAATTAGAAGACATCTTAAGAATCCCCAGCTATCCAAGCATGTCCAGTAAAATGAGTGAACAAGTGAAGTTCTTTTCTACCTAGTCACTGAGTGGACATAACTGCACTCCCACCATTCATGTTTGGGAATGCTGGATGTTATGTAGATGCTAGGTATTAGTCTTTAGATGCCTTTAAATGCCATTGGCCTGGTATCTGACTTTGGTTTTGATGTTGAAAAACAGAAATAATATCTGTGCTTAAAGATGGTCTGAATACATTATGGAGAAAGCACCCCCATACACACCCTAAAAAAATGAAAGTATTTAACCTGGTTGAACAGCTAACAACTTAGATAGAAGAAAATCTGAAAAGAAATACTTAACTATGTCATCATATATAAATTTGGGATATTAATTAGGTATCGGGATTCTGAATAGTGAAGCCATGGTATGTTAAAAATTCCTTCTATGGAGCCACTTTAAGTAATTCATGATCGCTAAGGAAAGAATTAAGAGAATCAATAATTAAGGTATAAATAATTAAGAAGAAGGAATACTGGTACATAATTATCTGAAGCTATTATACAGCCATGCACACACAAACAGACACACACACATATACAGTCAGCCCTCTACATCTGCAGAACTGGATAGGGCTTCAATGCAATGCAATGCAATGCAATGCAATGCAATGCAATGCAATGCAATGCAATGCAATTCAACACCTATTATTGAAATTTAGCTCCAATGGTTAACAGCCATAAATCTCTCATTCCTTTCTAAATAATCACAGCTACTAGCCATTCCCACCTTCTTGCAGGCATAGATTTCATAGACTGATCGTGGTTAGGGATCATATTAGCAAAACAGCAAACCCTTCACATTAAATGCCAAAACTGAAATGTTTCTGTACTTTATATTTCCTTCAGTTTCCATAGAATGTACTTCTTCAGAAGTACAGAATGTCCTTGGTAACATTTGTCTTTGGGGTAGTGACAGTGGCAGTCTTGAGGCCTGGTGTGACAAATGCACAAGAAGCTGGATGGTACAGAAATATTAATCTGAAAACGTAGTAGAAATAGAGACAAAAGAAGTTTTGAAATGGATCTCCATTTAAAAAACGGTTGTATTCTATCTACAAAGGATGGTGTTTTTAAAATCAATGGATTTCCCTTAAGAAGAGTGAGGAGCTGTACAGGGTTTTTTGTTGTGTTTTGGTTTAGATCGTGGTTTACCTTTTTCTTCTAATTTCTTGACAGCCTGATATTTTATAGTGAATGTCAAAGATTGCCCAAAGCTCTGGTTCAGGACCCCTAAATCAGAAATCAATGTTGCAAAAGAGACTACAGACTCTAGCCATCTAGATTTCTTTTGCAATACTCCATCATGACAAATGATCCAAGAGGGTTAGCAAAAAGCCACAACATTTGATCCTTCTACCTATATATACAAATTCAATAAATGCAGTTTGGTATTTCTTTAGAGCTGCAAAGCACAGTACCCAATTGAGCAAGTCAGAAAATGACATAAAAGCGCTAACATGACAAATAGGTATTACTAGTTACCACCCCAAAACCTGCAGGGCAATAACCTTCTCTTCCATCTTAGCTACCATAAAATTACTCCCCCTTATAGCTCTCTGCTGTATTGCGACAAACTCCTCCACTCACTCACTAGCTTCTTTTATATCCCACACCAAAGGAACAAAACATTCTATGGAAACTGACGGAAATATAAAGCTGCTTGCTGCTTTTGCTACCCAGTGCAAAAGAGAGGCAACTGAGAAGACATCTCGTCCCCAATGCATAGGTCAACCATAATGGTAGAGATACCTCCTCTTTTCTTTTGTCCAAATCCTGCTATAGAGTGATATACAGGGCTGGGAAAGTATGGGCAGGCAGGGCTGGAAAGTAAGGAGTTGCAAATAACATGGTTATCTACAACATAGTTACCACAGTTATACAGGGTTTTTTTGTAGCAACAGGGTTAAATTTTAAAACCAACACAAGTGGGAATAATATTTCTTTAAAAAGCAAGAGCCAGTATAATGACAAAGTGAAGATTATCTCTTAGAGATAGAATCATAGGGTTAGAAGTGGTCACAAGGGCCATCTAGTCTAACTCTTTGCCATGTAGGAGCACACTACTAAACTGCTCCAGAAAAACGCCCATGCAGCCTCTGTTTAAAGATTACCAAAGAAGGAGATTCCACCATTTTCTGAGGCAGTGTATTCCATGCTTGTACAGTTCTTACAGGAAGAAAGTTCCTCCTAGTTGTTTAGGTGGAATCTCTTTTCTTGTAATTTGAATCTATTGGTTCATGTTCTTTTCTCTGAAGCAGCAGAAAATCAGGTCATACCATCTTCTACAATAATCTTTCCTTCTTCCTGACTTCTTTCCTGTTTTGGCAGCCTGTTGAGGTTATCTTTTCAGACATTCCTTGGGAAAGTTAGTCTTTGGGACTGTAACTTCAACAATTTCTCAGTAGGTGTGGCCACTGCCTGGAGAGATTATTATGGTCACCCTGTTTGGGGATTTGGCAAGTTGTAGTGGAAAAAAATAAATGTTTCCAATACCTGACCCAAACTTCATCTACCCAGCAGAGGAACCTGACCGTTCTTGGCAGGGTGCTTTTTGAAGATCAGTTCTGGATGTTTATGGGGGAGGTATGGTTCTGTAGATCTCATCTTCTACATGAATTGCTCACAATCAGTTCACAAAAGTCCTGTGATATTTTGGACCAAGGTTACCAGAATGGGAATATCTGCTATCATTTAAGAAGACAACATATCCAAGAAGATAACACCAGCAGCAATTATATCAGTCTTTAAGCAAATCTGGGAAACTGTGAAACACGTCATATTGTTGCAGAATTGGATGTTGTGATGTCTAATTTACCCATCCTTGCTGTATACCAATGCTGTAAAGTAAATCACTAACATGATTCTGTGCTAAGGGGAAGAGTCCTCATGACATTGCTTGACATTTCTTGAAAAAATTATCAGAGAAGATTCATTGTAGTTGATCACAGGTAGTTCTGAGTCTGAGTTGGAATTAAACTAGCATCAGCACATGTATAAGCACCCCTTGGGAGGACCAATGAGGAGTTAGATACTCCCTGGGCTTTTTCCCTTCTGTATTTTTCTTAGTTCTAAACACTTATGCCTATTTGGTTGCCTTCTACCTACCTACCCCTTTTTCAAGGAAGATATGTTTGTCTAAAAACAGGGGGCAGCCATAAGGGGCTCCTGAGATATAGGCCATTTCCACACTACACCGTTATAGTGCTATTATTCCACTTTTAACATCCTGAGGAATTCTGAGATTTGTAGTTTACTGAAGCCAAAGAGATCTTTGGCTGAGCATTCTAAATGCCCCTCCCTAAACTGCAAACCCCAGGATTCCATAGGATGTTGAAAGTGGAATAATAGCACTATAACAGTATATTGCAGAAATAGCCATAGTTCAGTTCCACACACCTGAGAGCCAGCTGTAGGAGTTCTTGTTAGCCAAGTATAGTTCATTGTTTTCATTCGTCTTCTTTTCTGTCCTTGGATGGACTTCCTGAGACAATAAGGCTTTTTTTCTTTAAAATATATTCATAGAACATGCAGAATAAGCACTCCTCTTTCTACTGTAAGCTCAGTTGCCCTCTGCAAGCCTGCCTATTGTAAATACCAAATATTCCTACAGTTTCTTTTTATTTTATTCTGCAGGATAAAGCCACTAAGACTTTCCTGCCTTGCTTTTTTAATGAGCTAATTCCAAATGCTAAAATCTATGTTGGCAGAGGAAGGTTCTACTATGGATGTGCGTGTGTGTTTATGTCTTGAAATCACCTGGATGTAGATTGATGCAAACCCTCTTTCACATGTGGAAGGTTAGAATTCAAAATTGTCCCTGTCCCCTCCAGTGCAGGTTGATGCAATGCAAGAGTCCTTTTTCAAAGTTAATACAGGCCAAGTTCCATGTTGGAGACAACAGATACTTGTAAGCAATAGAAGTTGTTTATCAGTTTCCAGTTGGAATGGAGAGGACTCATCTAACCAGTGTGTGATGAAAAGGGATGGAAAGAATATTCAAAAAATTGAAAATGATTGAAAAACATGTTTTTGATGTTGAGTAACCCTGTTGAGAGGAAACCTGGACTGACCAGAATCTTTGAAGTTTGTGGCTTATTCTAAACAAAATTCACATATGGTTGTTTTGCAGAGAAAAGAGCATTTTCTGCTCAAGGAACACCTTTTTCTGAATAGCAAATAAAATTTCTCCATGGAAATATTGTTTTTGTGCAGAAAAAGTCGTTTCCTGCATAGAAAATGCTGCAACTGGGGGACATTCCATGCAAAATTCACACATGGTTGATCTGTATTGAAAACAGCTTTTTTTTCTGCACAAGAAACAGCATTTTCTGCAAAGAAAATGATATTTCAATGCAGAAATAATATTTTCACACAGAAACATCCATTTAACAGACAGCAAGCTCACTGAATTCAATGAAACATACTTTTGAGTCGACATATATCACATTACAATATAACATAAGTTTCATTTTAATAGGACTGTATGCTTTGTTTTACTTTTAATTAAAGATGCTTCAATTTTTCACTCTGGTACAATTTGCTAGTTTCGTATAACAATACAACTGTTATCCCATTTGGCTAATAATAGGACATATAATAATTTCCAGTGCTTCACACAATATGCAGTTACTGCATATAAACTTAATATTCATAACTATTCATACAGTTACACCTGTAGATGCCCATATATAGAGAGAGAGAAAGCTGATATCCTGTTAGTGACATAAACATGTATAAATTGTGCTCTGTATCCAGAGCATATTATTCACCATAGCACAATGGACATATTCTGCTGACAGCAACAGAAGTGGAGTTGTGCATACAACAACATTGCACGCACATTGCACATTGCACATTGCACAAAAGCTCACAGTCATTGATATGTTTGTGCAACACTGTGCAGCACAATGTTGCTGTTCCTCAAGGAAGGTTGCATAGTGCTGGCATGGCTTATTTCTACACGCATATATTTATACTACTGTGAGGTATGTTGGACAGCAGCCACAATATGAAGTGAACCCACGGCCATGTGGTACCCTAATAGAGCCACGGAAGGATACAAGTTTTCTTCATTTCCTTTCATCAATTGACAAAGATCCTGCCAATGTCTGCAACAGTGTTCCTTGATTTCAAAATATTTTATTTCTTTATAGAGTTTAACTGCTGTTGGCATATTCTCAGAAGAAAATGCAACTGTTGTTACAGGGGACTTTCACACACACAAAAAAGTGCACATAAGGTTGCAGGTTTAAAGTAGTGCCATCTGGTGTGAGTCTAATTTTTTTTTTCTGTTTGGCTCAAAATCATTTTAGAACTAAGTAACTCACCTTTCTGTTGCATTTTCTATTAAAGGTAGATTCAGGCTCAGTGAACTTATTTAAAAGGGAAATCTATTTCAGTTTGAATCCATTATTCATTAAATGCGCTGTCAGTTGTTTGCAGCTTTGCATAACCATCTGGGGTGTTGATTTCTTACAAGACCTGAGTATTCAGTTTCACAAGAATATGTTTGATCAAACTCAAATTCCATGACTGGAGGCTTCCCTTGTTTGAAAACTTCCCTCCCATTTCAGCTGCTGTTTTGGTCACCAAAACAGTGCTTTTTTGGCCCAGACCTACTACTTATCCAGTGTCTCATCATAAGTTGTTAGCAATTACAGGCTACATTCATATTCTCTAACTGAAGCCAATTCAGGTTAACTAAATTACAGCACAGTGCCATGCATGTTTTCTTGGGGGGAGGCTTCAGTTAGGTTACACCACGTAACTGTAATAGGAGTGAAACCTTCATTCTTTGAGAGACATCCTGTGCCTGCAGGTAGTTAGGAATATTCTAATATCCATCTTCTTAAATGGACAGAAGGAGCTTCCTAATCAGATGCACCTTTGAGCACATTACTTCCAAAGAAGACTGAGGCCATTTCTGCACTAGACTGTTATAGCACTATTATCCCACTTTCAACATCCTATGGAATCCTGAGGTTTGCAGTTTCAGGAGGGGCCTCAGGATTCCACAGGATGTTGAAGGTGGGATAATAGCACTATAACAGTCTAGTGCAGAAATGGCCTCAGTCTTCTTTGGAAGTAATGTGCTCAAATCAGATCTCAGCATTTTGGCAGTCTCCTTAACTATCTGTGCCCAACTTTGCACTATCAGAAAAAAAAAATCCATAAAATCCCAGCCAGCTGGAGACAGAGCTAAATTTTGCCACTGCTGACCCTGTTCTGCAATGTAGAGAGCTGCAGAACCTATTGATAGACTAGAGTGTCCTTTGGGAAATGCTCTAAAGTAAGCAAGCACAAATACTCAAATTACCTTTCAGCAGCAGAAAAAGAGGTCCCTGTATGCCAGGGTCAGGATCAAAGGTAGGGGCATCTCAGCTGCACTGCAGTTGCTTCCTGCAGGGCATTTGCATTGCCAGTGAAAAGAAGGTCATTTTCAAGGAATGCCCTTTATCCGTCTTGACTTTGTTTACCCAAAAAAGGCAAAACTATTCCAGTAATTAGTTATGATTTTGTACACTAATCAAACAGAATGGAGGCTTTTGAAATACAAATTTTATTCATTATCCAAATAATCTTCTCCTTCCCTTCTTTCCTGTCAGGAACACACTCACACTCCTCTCTTTTTTAGAATTAGGGATGAGGGATCAATCCTTTCAAGATGTTGTTAGACCCCCAACATCTGTCGCCCTCAGTTAGCATAGCTAATGGCCAGGGATGATTGGCCTTGTAGTATAACACTTGATACTTTCACTGTCCATCACACAGCACTGTCCTTGATTTGATACATGCAGTCTTCCTGATTTTATATTGTGAATTTAAAGACATCTGTTTAGGATTGCCAAGCTGGATACAAGATAAGGCTCCTGTAAATTTAATCCTGAAGAGACTGTGGAGCAAGACAAGGTATATCCGTCAAGCTGGTCAAATCTACCTGTCTTCTCTTTCAACTTCCACTGCCAACCTCTTCCCACACAGTCCTGCCCTTGCCAGTGGACAAGGACAGGGCTGGATGCTCCCCATGCCCCCACCTATGCTCTCAAGCAGAAACACAAGGACCATGTTGAGAGGGGTTGGCTGAAATATAAGAAATATAAGAAATAAATGTGAAAAAGGAAAGTAAGAAATTAGGAATGCATGGATTTAATGATTTATATAGAGCTATGTTAATTTAATTTACATCATACAAAAGAGTATATTATATGTTATTATATATTATATATTATTATATTATTAATTGTTATTAATTATATTATATGTTGAATATTGTAGTATATTATAGTAAATTGTATATTGTAAACAATAACATGTCTTATGAACATGTCAAAAGAGTATATTATATGTTGTATACTATGGTATGTTATAGTATATTTTATATTGTAAACATTAACAAGTCTTATGAACTTATGCTTGTAAGAATGAAAATTTTTAATAAAAATAAATTTAAAAAAAAGAAAGCTGGATTTTGGAGAGTGCACTTTTGTTCAGCTTGACAGAGTTTTATGGTACCTTGTTCTGCTCTACAATATCTTCAGGAGTAAAGTAACAGGAGCCCTGTTCTAGATTCAACCTGGCAACCCTACAGTTAATATATGGAGGTTACACACATAAGGTCTGTTTAAACAGCAGCTGCTAAAATGGTGCATTAATGGGACTTGACTACCAAGGGTTCAAAATGGGGTTGGTTGGTTGGAGTCTGTGCTAGGATATAAGAGGAGCGGCGCTTTCTAAATTAAACTTTTTAAATTAGCTGTATTGAGCCACTAGTGGGGAAATACAAAGTACTATAGAATGGTAATAATTTTACATAGGCCCAAATTAGTAATTCTGAGTTCTCCAGAACTCTTGAAGAAGCTGGATGTTGACCAAAATGGAAAGGGTGGGCATGCAATTCTAAACAATTCTCCTAAAGCAGCACATAACCCCCAACCTCATGTGTGCCCTCATGTCCTCTCCCCAGCCCCTCCCTGAAAAGTCCTTTGCACTCCGAAAAACCACCAGTCCTCTCAAAGAGCATCCAAGAGTGGTAGGTTACTTAAAATAAAAGCCCCACCTGACACCAAGGCCCAGAAACTGAAAGCAGAAATTACTTCTGGTATTATACATTGGGTTTGGGTGACACTGCAGCCCACCATGGAGAGATATAGAGAAGAAATTGGGCAAATGACTCCATTACAATGGCTCACTTCTGTCCCAAACCCTGCAGTTTTACAGCATTTTAAAGATAGAGTATAGACGGAGTGGGGTAGTTATGTAAACATATCAGTCTGGCTTTGTGCGAGACAAGATTTTAGGACCTACCCTGGGTTACTAAGACAAACAAAAATGCCCCCTCCAATTTTAGTAAGCATTGAATATAATTGCTTTTCAGTCTTGCCAACAGTATCACCAGATTTCTTTTTCTACTTGCTTGTAACACACATCAAAAGGAAAGAAGTTCCTGCTGCATGCTGTTTTAAAGAAAACAGGTCAGACATAACTCCTTCCCAAATGTGCCCTTCACAAGCAGCAGCCTGTTGTCCTACACACTATGAATCACACATAAGTTCAGTTGAAATCAATGAGGCTTAGATATACATATCAGTAGGCTTTACAGCGGATCACAACCTTAGTCTTCAGTCTGACAGTCTTTGATACATCACCATTTAGCACTTGCAAACAGAAAACCGAATGTTCAAAATCTTTGCATCAAGGTTTGGGGAGGTCTTACATTCCATTAGCACCCTGAATTTAATGAAGATTCACAGCAGTGTTTAATTATCTCTCCTGTAAACACATTTAGAAATTTGTTTTTAATTCTTGCACATACAACAAAGGATTTTTTGACATTTAATTTCCACATAATGTTTCCTTGTAAGAAAGAGGACATACTTTGACCTGTTTCCAGAAAGACTTCTGGAAATTGTTTTAGGACAGAAGCCAGTGAGGTAATATGGTTTTATTATCCACTAGATAGGGTTCTCTAAATGTACCTTAGTTCTGAGTTGAGGTAAGTATGGAGGGAAGGCTGCTACTAGTATAAAGTTCAAAGGCTTCTGTTGCATCTCAGCCAAGGGGAAGATTTCATATTGTGCCAAAGGTTATACCTTACTCGGTCCCAAAATGTCTTCATACTGCTTTTCCATTACAGAGAACTTCAGCATGTCACCAGTGTAATGCAGTAGCTAAAAAAGTCAATATGATTCTGGGCTCCATCAATAGGAATATAGTGTCTAGGTCAAGGAAAATGATCATATCACTCTATTCTGCTTTGGTCAGACCTCACCTGGAATACTGGGTCAGTTCTGGGCAGCACAGTTCAGGAAAGCTGGAACAAGCTGGAACATGTTCAGAGGAGGGGAACCAAAATGGTAAAAGGCCTGGAAACCGTGCCATATGAGGAGAAGCTTAGGTACCTGAGTATGTTTAGCTAGGAGAAGACAAGGTTACCAGGTAACATGATAGCTATGTTTAAATATTTGAAGGGATGTCATATAGAGGATGGACCAAGCTTGTTTTCTGGTGCTCCAGAGACTAGGACATGGAGCAATGGCTTCAGGAAAAGAGATTCCATCTAAACATTAAGAAGAACTTCTTGACAGTAAAAGCAGTTCAACAGTGGAATGCACTGCCTTGGAGTGTGATAGAGTCTCCTTTTTGGAGGTTTTTAAACAGAGGCTGGATGGACATCTGTTAGGAATGCTTTGATGGTGTATTCCTACAAGGCAGGGGTTGGACTCGATAGCCCTTGCAGTCTCTTCCAGCTCTTTGATTCTATGATCATATTCATTCTACTTAAAACTAACTTTCCAAGGCATGGATATATGTTCTGAAGCATATCTGGAATAGGCTTAGGGGTTAGCTCTCAAGCTTTACGTAAACTGTGGAGATTTATTTATTTTTATATACCACATGTTTATAAATCTATGTATATACCAAAGATGAAGTGCTTCTACCATGAAACAAAACAAAATAGTACCAATGCTAGTGCAAGCCCCATTGCACTATTAGTTGCGTATTTTAGGACTATCTGAAAAACAGTAGCCACTATAGCATTTATTGGGCAAACAGTTGTGCAAAATGGTGGAGTAACACATGACCAGCTCCACAACTAGTTGTAGGCGCAATTTGCCGGCTGTGTTGCACAGTTTGTATGTTTGTCCAAACAGTTGCATAACTTTTTCACACAACTGGTTCTAAAAAGCTGTAATACAGCACAAACTGCATTACTGGGGATTTTCACTCTCTCTTTGATAGAATCATATTCTTTTGCTTTGTGGAGACTAGGATCACTCAGCAGATAAGGCTATCGCCCATGCACAAAATCTGCGTTTGATGGGAGAGAACAGAAGGTCATCAAGTGCAGTGAGTGGAGTGTAATAAAAATAACTGACATGTGAACAAATCTCTAGGGTCAGAGACTTACTTTTCAGATGTCCACTCCAGTGAAGAGGAACCCTTTAAAATACCTAGATTTTAATTGGTTATTGAACACTATAAAATAGGAAATGTTCTGCTTGATTAAACAGTGAATCCATCTAGTCTGGCACATGAATAAATAGGAAACCAATAAATCAGTAAGTAATTCCTTCAATACTAGCCAGCCACATGCCTTTTGGAAGCCTACTGGATGAGCAGGAAGACAACAGACTCCACCTACTATCAGGATCACCATAGCCCATAGCACAGACTACAGCAGCTCTATCGGCTGAGGCCATTTCCGCACTAGCCTGTTATAGCACGATGATTCCACTTTCAACATCCTCTGGAATCCTGGGGTTTGCAGTTTTGGGAGGGGCTGGCCAGCCCCTCCCAAAACTGCAAACCCCAGGATTCCAGAGGATGTTGAAGGTGGAATCATCACGCTATAACAGGATAGTGCGGAAATGGCCTGAGTATGGCCATCAGCCTTTGGCCAGATTTTGGAGGTATTAGGTAACATATAACAGAAATTCCTCCCCCAATGCACATCTTTTAGCAAGGCTATATTTCAAAAGCAAAATAAAAAGTGAGCATAAAGTTACTCTGCTGGGATAATGAGAAACTTGTTCTAGTTACTTTTTAAAGCTACCCTTAGGGGCATTTTCAGAGGGGTTTGGGGGATTTTTTTCTTTAATTTTGTCATTTTCTCCTAAAAAAATAATGAAAAAACAATGAGCTGTGTAGCAAGTAACACCAGAAGTTACTGCTTCAATACTGCAAAGACAAACACCAGCAACTTATTTTTGGATTGCTATAATGAGGAAGAAGAAAAAAGTACTGTTTAATGGTGACTTTTCAAGCTGCGTCTTTAACTGATCTATATCTTTTACATTTTTATTTAAACCAGGAGTGGGCAAATGCAGAAGGCTAGGAGGGTCCCAGGAAATCTTCAAGGGCCACTAACCCCACTCTATCCGTTCCCACAAAATAAATAAATAAATAAATGTCGAGTGCTCCAAATGTGGTAGAAATGCCCTCTACATGTAGAGGTCACTTGGGGCACTTTGGAGAGAGAAAAAAGATCATTGGGAGTTAGATCTACCTTGGGGGGACACATGTATCCTGTAGGCCACACTTAGTCCACCCCTGGTTTAAATAGTTTAAACTAAACAGGAAGTTAGAGATGAGCAAATGTAACTTGAGTGTCATTTTATTTCATTTTGCTAAAAGGACCCATAAAGGTTACAGGGAGATCAAGATGGCAGCAGCAAGAACAAAATCAGCTCTTTTGTCCATTCTGGTCTGTGTTACTCCTCTAGTGCTTCTACCGGCCTGAAGGGAAAAACAGGGGAAAAGGAAAGAAAATGTGCGTGCAGCTTTCTACAGCTCATAGAGTGTATTGTTTGGATTTGGAGTGTGACACGGGAAAGAAGACTGAACCCACCATTACTGATCTCAAAAACTCTCACAGTTTAAAATTAAAAACGAAGGAAGCTTGCGGGGCAGAAGGTAGAGTGTCACCAGTGATGTATCTCTCCAGTTTCAAATGTCTATTTTGATCCTAAAATGGTGGCTATCACCACATCCTGTAGCAGCGAATTCCACAAGTTAAACCTGTGTTGGCTGAAATTGTACTTCTCTGTGACCATTCTGCTAGTCAAGTTCAGCTATTCTGAGTGAGGAATAATAAAAAAAAAGGATCACAATTTTAATCCCTATCATGATTTCTTCTTTTTTTTTTAATGTTTCCTCTAAACTAAAAATCCTCATGGAAAATCCTGCAATCTCTTGATCATTTTGTTTAGTCTCTTCTGCAGCTTTTCCAGTGTTAGCCCATCTTTTTTTAGATTGTTGACCAGAACTGTACATACATAGTATTACAAATGTGACCTTATAAGCATTCTTCTTAGAGGACCATTATCCTAGCAGTTAAAAAAAAACAACTTTGTACCTTTTCTTAGCAATGCAAATACAGATATATTCATTCCATAATTTCTAGTGTTTAATATGATTCTTAACTGGAACTGTACACTGGACCAACATTTTCAGTAATAATTACAACCTTAAGATCTCCTTTTAGAGGATTCCCAGCTAATTCAACCTATGCATATGAAGTATGGATTCCTTGTCAGAACATGTGCATGTCTGCATGTTTAACATGAATCCCATTTACCAGTTTGTTTGGAAATTTTCTGGAGTATTTTGCATGCTATTTTTTTGGGAGGGGATATCCTGAATGATTAAGTATCTTTCATATGCCTCTGACTTCAGATCATTTCAGAATAAGTTGAACAGCACTGTTCTCAATATGGATTGCTGAAAAACTCTACTGGTTACTCTTCTGCACTGCCATAAATGCACATAAATTCTAACTGATTAAAACACACCCAGTTCATATTAGAAACTTAAAATATACAGGACAAGCCAACATTAATGGGCATTAATTAAAGCATTAAAAAAAAAACCCAACCACCAGGTGGCTATGCTCTATTTAGTATGCATGCCAAGTTTCAAGTATCTTAGGTTTTTATGTTCCAAGTTTCATATTGTTACTCTGTGGCCATTTCTGCGTATTACCTGATCTCATCAGCCTCCAATCTCAATCGTGGCAGCACCTCTGCTAGGAAGCGAGTGTGAGGGAATGCTTCCCTCCACACCCAGCCAGCTCCCTGTGGAAGGAAGCACAAGCAACACGCACCTGCCCTCCGCAGCGCAGCTGGGCTCTTTCCCAACAATGACGTCGTGCAGAAGCACAGCCTGCAGACTGCAGCCATCCCGTCCCCATAGTGCAGTGGTTCTCAACCTGTGGGTCCCCAGATGTTCGTGGACTTCAGCTCCCAGAAGCCCCAGCCACTATGGTCAATGCTCAAGGCTTCTGGGAGCTGAAGTCCACGAACATCTGGGGACCCACAGGTTGAGAACCACTGCCATAGTGGGACTGCGACACCATGTGGGAATGGCTTAGGTGTCTGGGTTTAATACTCTGACTATGACAAACTTGTATCTTCATTTAATGATAAAGATAATGTTTTCTAACAACCAGAGTAGCCCAAGATATTCCGCTGCCTGTGATAAAGTACAAATGGTTCATCCCCACCCCCTCATCTCCATTCCACATCTGGAATCCAAACAAACTGGCACTTATATACATTGTGACAGAAGCCTCCTCCAGGCTGATCCTGCCAATTCCAACCCTTGGGCTCATCTCACTCACCTTGCCCTTTAGCTTTCAATCCCTTCCTGGATTTTGTACTCATGCCTCAAAGTAACTCCTATTATGGACAAGTGGCTGTGTTGATCAGTGGGTTCAGAGTGGTAAGCGTGGCCAGTCTCCTTGATCAGCTCTTACATGGAAACATTGTCGAATATAGTTATACAAAATAAGATTACAGAATCATAGAGCTGGAAGAGACCACAAGCACCACTGAGTCCAGTCCCTTGCCATGCTGGAATATACGATCAAAAGCATTCCCAATATATGTCCATCCAACCTCTGTTTAAAAACTTCCACAGAAAGAAACTCCATCACATCACAAGGCAGCATATTCCACTGTCAAACTGCTTCTTCCTAATGTTTAGATGCCATCTCTTTTCCTGAACTTTGAAGCCACTGCTCCATGTCATAGTCTCTGGAGCAACAGAAAATAGGCTTGCTCCATCCTCCATATGCCATCCCTTCAAATATTTAAACAGGTCACCTCTTAAGTAAAGATTTATTATAAAACAAAGGTTAAACAAGAAATCCCTGGACTCTTTCCCACAGCTCCCAAAACCGTATTCATATCTTCCCCTTCTCTTAATATCCACATCTCTTTTCTACCTGACTCTTTCTAGAGACAAGCTTCTAATCTGTATCTTTTCCCCTGTAGGCCTCCCTTTGCAGCATTCTCCAAGCTGGCTCTAACCAGGCTGACCCAGCTTATCTCTTCACATACATCAACACTGGCAACAGGACAAGGTCCTTCAGCAAAACCATGGGCCATAAAGTAGCTTAAGGTGGTAAAGATAAAACTTTGTAGCACAAACTGCTCTGCTTTGCAAGAGAAGAGTGCCTAAGCAGCACTCAGGAGGAATGGCAGCTGGGAGTGAGGCACTACCACTGCTTCCTTCATTTTTTGTCATCTCAGTGAAAGGATGGGCAACTGCAGCAAGTCTGGGGGAACTTTTTCTGCCCCAGGATTCCACAGGGTGCAGCATGGAGTGCTGGTAAGCAAACAAGCAAGCAAGCAAACAAACAAAAAACTTCCAAAAAGTAGAAGCAGAAAAACAGAGGTAGAAAAAACATCTCAGGCTGGCTCTGTCAGAAACATCCCTGGTAGAAAATGATTCGAAGGTAAACAAAAAGGTAAATAAAACTGGCCTTTGAGAGGAAAAGAAATGTCTTCTCTTGAGCCTTGGTGCTTTTCGTTGGCAGCAGCCAAGGCATACAGGAAGAGCCTCCAGGCAGGCTTCCAAGACTTCTGATGGTGCCATATTTTCTAAGATATTATTCCCAGCCCATCCGAAAGCATTTTTTTTTCTCCATCTCTTGCTGCTATGGCCATCAGATTTTTTAAAAATAGATTTAGGGTATAAGTACTCATCCCAGAATATATCAGTCAGAAAACACAGTTGGCAGAGATAGGAATGGTGAAATTGTATCAACAACAACAAAAAAGTACTGTCCAGAGGTAAAAATAACTTTCGAGAACCTTTTCCAGCCTCCTGTGTTTTTTTGGAGATTTTTCACTGTTAAGTAGAGAAGAAAATGGTAAATTATATCCACAGAAATTTCATCTAATGTGGCAAAAAAAAAGTTAAGGCGTTACTCTCTCAATTCGGGAATAAACAATTTGTGGCTGTCCAGATGTTGTTGAATTGCAATGTCTATTAATCCTAGCCAACACAGTTAATGGTAAGGAATTATGGAATTGCGGTTCAAGAACAACTGGAAGGCCACAAATTGCCCACCCTTGCCATTTTTCTCCAATAGCTGCTACTCTTGGAAGAGCTATTAATAGAGATTCAACAAATCTGAAATCTATATAAGGATTTGTAACCTAAATATGTCTCAGCATGCTGTAAACTAATAGTTCATTCCTGCCCTCTAGAAAAACTCCTTGGATCTGTAGGAAGAAACTTTGGAGAAACCTTTGCTCCCCAACCTTTGTTCTTGTTCTTCCCTTCTCCCCTCTCTTGAATGAAGTCCTTGCTTTTCCTTGATTCATTACTATACATCTGAAAAAAAATGCCTTAGAATAATTGTTTGACCATTAGCAAGTTAACCAGCCCACTGATTGCTATTATAGTTTTTAAATTAACAGCCATTATATTAGCCCCAACTACCACAACAGCAGGGTTTGAGCTTCCAGACCACTCTATTAGTAAATTTCCAAAGTAATTGTAGATTTTTTTAGGGGAAAAATTGTATGCTATCTAGCAATTTTCTAACAGAAGAGATAGCTAATTAGCTTGATACAGATATCTTGTATTTTTGGAACTACATGTAAAGCAATTGCATTATATGTACTTGGATTATGAAACTAATCAAATATGGCATTACAAGATGGCTCTGTAAGGAGGTTTCTAATGAGCTCTGTACACTCTTTTTTGGCAAGCCACATTCCATAGCTACAAATATAATAGCATAACACATTAAGGTCTAGCAGCTTACTTATCTGATGACTGATTCATTTCCAAGTAACTCTGACTAGTAAGAACCTGGTCCTCAGATCATGAATGGAAATCACACAATGTAATCCAATGATTCTTCAGTGTTCTATTCAAATGAATGTTCCAGTGAAAGCAGGGAAACTACACTAAAGCATTCACAAGGGTTTTCAGTAGATTGCGCTGTACATGCGTGGCTAATAGTAATAGTGGGAGCAAACCGCGCAGCCACCTCCAATCATAATTTACTCATTTACACTTTAATGAATAAATTAGTATGCAGCATCAGTTCTGCTCTGCTGTCATGATAAAACTTGCATTTATATAACATGTAATCAGCTCCAGTACGGGCACAAAGGAAACAATTTTAGGTTGACAGCCACAAATATCTACTATGTATTGCATAAGTCTGAGAGGTTCAAAATGCTTGTAGCAACATTCAAAAGAGCAGGTACCGTTGAGTACATGGCAAAAAAACAATAATTGCTGTGAGAATTGCTGGGATTTTTTTTAAAGGAATTACATACTTTATTTACATGTCATCTGGAGGTATCAGGTATTTTCAAATTAGCTCAGAAAAAAAAACATATTATGCAGTAAAGTATAGATGCCACAGCTTAGTGTGCGCAGATAGGTTCACATCCTACAACTTTCCATAGTAATTAAAAGAGAACTTTATCCAGGTCTGCAAAGCATTCAGTTAAGATAGATATCATCATTGTGAGGCATATAGTATTTTCCAAGGAACTTTGCCTTAAGTATGTAGTCTGCTTCTTATTTGAAACTGTTATGGTTCACTCCTGGAATTTTAACCCAGCAACTGTAGCATAAGTTCAAGAAACTGTTATGGGTAAGCCTCGTTATCCTGTAATACGGAAACCTCAGAGTGAGAAAAGGATAAATCATCTTGCCATAGATTAAAAAAAATCAGCAACTTGATGTCCAATGATGTCCATATTCAGTTAATTCTAAGATTATATTAGTAACGTTGCAGTTAAGTTTTTATAAATTAGTTGGAAATGGCTCTTATTTTTATTGTTACTACTGTGGTTGCTGCTAAAAGATAATGGAAGACACTACCAAGATTAGGCTGTGAGCACAGAAATAGCTGTGCCTTCCCACATCACTGCAGTACTTCAGAATTTGCAGTTCTCTAGTCATCATTCACACATGACAAAGTCACACCCATCCACACATAGGCTTCTCACAACTGCCTCCTGCCACTTCACTGTCACCTTTGCCTGAGTCACCAGCTCCTTCTCTGTTGGACACCAGACTCTTTTAGAAGATTGCTTTCCACCATTACATTTTATCAAAACAGATACACTCTGGAGAGTCTGAAGATTCATGATAAAGAACTCATGCATTAAAGAGAAAAGAGCAAACTCTGTTAAATCTCTCTTGAGTTCACAAATCAAATGTGTCTATTGTACTACAATTTTGACAGCACAGCTCTGACCGTGAGCAGAGCTCTTGAGAGACCTTGCATTACTTTTCAGGATCATGCAAGGAACAGCTCCTAGGCTGATACATCAGCAGCTCTTGATAACATCAAGACATCAGAGATGCAACACAATAGTGTTGTTATAAGGTAATAACTGCCCACATCTTGCAACATAGACCTTGACTACTTTCAGTCAGGAGACCTGGACTTTCAACTTAGAAGCAATTTAGGAGATGAAGTATGGTATAAAAATGGCTGAAATCCTTCAGGGACTGTATTGTGTGACTTGGCCTGTTTTCCCATCTTTTTCACCTTTTACAAGGGTTTTGATAGAGAGAAGAATGAAAAGCTTCTACAGTACCCTATTCACTACAGCCGTAACAATTGTCACTAAAGTGGCATGTAATTTTAGCATGTCTCCAATAAACCAGACCCTGGAGAGACAGACAGGGAAGGGCAGGGAATCTTTATGGCTTTAGTAATGGAGGATTTCAACAAAGATTCCAGCTATAAACATCTATTCCCTTTGCTACAACTAGTGCCTTTCTGTGTATTTAATATCTGAAAGATCATCAATAGTACAAGAGACTGTCCTACCCACTCTAATTTTAATTTGTAGGACTTCAGAGAAAATTTAATTTCTCTTGATTGAGATCACTTAGTCCTGTGTATTTATTTATTTTTAAAGTCAGTTCTAGCTATAAAATTGATTCCTTCTCTGCTTTTCCATGTAAAACTTTTGGAGATCCTGCTGTCCATCTGACATTAATGAATAGGTAGTAGAACTCCTTGTACTGTCATTCTGAAACAAATGCCATTCTACAAACTGAATGACATATAGGATACCTACAGGATATAGGATGCTGTGACCAGTCTTCAATCACGCTATAAAATTATAGTGCTATTATTCCACTTTAATTGCTGTGGTTCCATCCTGTGGTATCCTGAGGTGAGGCAGTAGAGCTCTTTGACTGAGAATTCTAAATGCCCTTCCTTGGATTCCAAAGGACAGAACCATGGCAGTTAAAGTAGAACAATAGCTCTTTAATTATGAAATGTGAGTGAGTCCCTCCTAACCAGATTCTTTAACCTTACACTCCCCTTCCCATCTCTTTCTAATCTTCTTTTACCTTACTTCCCTATCTCCCTGAATATCTGAATTAAAAAATTTTTTCAATAACTTTCCATAAATGGCATACAAGGGAAATATATATCCCCCCCTAATATTTATACCTAACAGTTAAGTACTCTAAGGGCATATTATATTTATTGTTTTGGGGCTAATTTAACTTATGCATCTCCTCCAGAGCGTGGGACACTTGAGGATGCCCCAGGGATCTAAATTGTTATAAGGTGGCTTCCTAATTTGCCTTCTTCCTCTGTGGATTTGGTAAATCTCTTATTCAGCTCAGTGATTATTCAGCTAAATTCAGAATGCATGAATACAGAGAACTAGTATGATTAAGCTATGGAGTGTTTTTCTCACTATCAGCTTTGCCACACACATTCAGATTGTAATAAAACTGGCTACCCTCACTATAGCTGCTTAGGGAACATGCTGAGGAATGTGGATTACTTTCCCAACTTGTTTTGTTCTGTTCTTTGGTTATCAAGCCAAACGATATAAAGAGTACCCACAAATATTTGAATCCCAGATGAAAAATTAGAATCTTCGATGGATGAGAATCTTCACAAGTTTGAGACACATACACACACATACGCGCGCACACACACACAAATGTTCTTAGGTGTACTTCTGTGCAGAAAACATTTTATGTGCAGCTATGTTATTTTCTGTGCAGAAAGCTTTTTTTCTACACAGAAAACATGATTTTCAGCTCAGAAAATGTGATTCAATTTTCAGAAAATAATTTTTCTGAACAGAAAGCACTGTTTTCTGCACAAAAATTCCACATGTGAATTTTTCAGAGAATTAATTCTGAATTGTGACTAGTCCTCAAAACTATGCAAGCTTTTTTGAGCATTTTCCCACAACAGGAATAAAAAATGGTTGAACTATTAATGCTCACCTCAAGGATGAAATTTATCAAGATTTACATCCCTAGGCCTATGTATCCTTATTGGTTCCCCTTCCCTTGGTCTTTCTGTCCCCATGGCTAGCACAGGAGTAAGGTCTTCTGGATGCTTCATGAAACAAGACAGACTGGAAGAGAAAAGAAGCCAATCTGATATTCTTTGGTAGTAGATAAGGCATGGCAAGACCAATAAAGATGAAGTGATGACTTCAGCCTACAGCATGACAAAGGCAATTGTGAAACAATAGCTTAAGTAAATATATCCTTTCCCCTTCAGGATAGTTTCTTTCCCCTGCTAAGACTTTGGTCTGGGTGAAACAAGAAAATTCCATATGACAACTGTTCATAGTTACACTTGGGCACTTTTGTTTCTTGACTTGAGTAGGTTCTCTCTGATAAAATCTGAGATTCTGGTTTAGAATAATCTGTTCAATCTGTTTAGGAGTTTTTTGTGGGTTTTTTTAAAACTCAAACCATAACTTATTATTTTTTCACAATTAGCATTCCTATGAATCAGGCTGTGCTTGCTGTTCCTGAGGTAGCCCTCTTGAGACAAGGGAGAATGTAACCAAGCTTTTCAATTTGTCTGCATTGGCTTAGTGAAGTGGAAATGTCAAGTACAGCTTTCACATTCATAATGAATATGATTAAAGAATGTATTTGCCAAACTGTGCTCTTGAAATAGGAAAATAAGATTAGAACAAAGTCTTCCAGCTGCTGGACCATCATTTAGAACGGCACTGTAGGTTTCAGGGAAGTCAGAAAATGCGGCTCATTTCTGCTTCTGCTGCTTTTGGCTGTTATTTAGCTTTGTTTACATTCAACTAGTAACTGGCAGCCACCTAATAACTTTTGTTTCAAAATACTACGTGCAGTGTCCAGCATGTACTGGACTTTGTAGTCTATATTTTTGGTTCAGTTGTTTCAAACAATAGTAATCATGGAACTGAAGGAAAAAAGAATTGCTATACTAGCCTCAACTAAATTGGTTTGAGTATCTGCCAAGTCCAGTAATTTTGGAAACACGGCCAGAGAACCTTGCTCTGTGTCAGCATGTAAAACTGAAAGCCACTTTGGGACAATCTATTAAGTAAGTGTCTGACTAGTCAAATGCATCTGAAAGCTGCAGTGCCTTTTGCTGTCATAATACTGAGCCAAACTGCTAAATAAAATGTTAACTCTACATTATATTTGACTTTAAATACCTGCACACAGGTAATGAATAAATGAATAAAATAATGAAAAGATCATGTTTTAAACTAATTAAGTCAGTTACTTGTAGTTTAACTTGTATATTTTATCCAGCACAATAGAGAATATTTGGCACAGAACTTGAGTTTCAAGGATTCTCAGCTTTGATTTTATTTAAAAGGATTTCTAAATCTCATAGTTGCAAGAGATACTTCAAAATGTGTGGGTGGTGTCTCCTGGCAACTTGAGGTGGTAGATCCCAGTGAGAGATAAGTTACGTTGTGTTATAAATAAAAATATTTAATTAAAAAGATTCAGAGGCAATGCTGGTTGAAGACATTTTGTTCCTGAGGCAAAGTACAATTGGCTTCTGTCTCCAATTCAAGAATCATAATACTGGCAATAGGGCAGAATTCCCCAGGGCAGCAGACTAGCTTGATATAAAGGTCTGTCCTCCAACACCTTGTTCTCCCCACAATCATTTCCCAGGATCTGCTGTTGTCTCACTTTATGTAATGGGAGGGCTGGCCTTGCTCAGTGGGCAGAGCAAGTATTATGCATTCAGAACATTTCATGGTCAACCAGTAGGGTTTTCCCCCAAGTTTAAGAATATTTATATAAGAGGTCTAAGAAAGACCCCTGCCTGAGATGCAAGAGAACTGCATCCCAAACTTGATGTTCTTGGCTCTACTCAGTAAAAGGCAGCTTAAATCCTCTATATACCTTGCTATTGTTGTCTGTTATTTAAATTATGTGTCTTAATCTGGGGTTGTACTGAGTGGTGTCATATCACTATTGGAAAGTTTCCACCATTTTCAGGAACTATTTTATACTTCTGCAATTGTCAAATTCAAAACATAGATTTCACTTGTATAAGCTATTATGCAGGCCACTGAACAACTCATGATGACTTTGTTAGGCCATTTCCGCACGAGCCTATTATAGCATGATGATTCCACTTTCAACCTCCTATGGAATTCTGGGGTTTGCAGTTTCAGGAGGGCTTGTGTGGAAATGGCCTTAGACTAGTAATATAAGGAGTGCCATTTGTTCTGATATTGGTTGTGGAAGAACTAGTGAATGCCACCATCTCTTAGTCTGTTTCTACTAGCCTAGCATTGGCTAGAATCCATTGCAGACTATACACATCACAAAATTAAGCTAGCTTAGTTTATTTGAGTTAGTTTATGTATCTGAGTAAAGCATGGAAAAACCTGGTTCTAATTCTTACTGCCCCACAGTCCATTCTGTGCTTTAAAGTGTTAACAAATGTTCTGAACAAATGAACATGTATAGAGGAAGGTAACCATGGTAGTCAAAAGTCTAGAAACCAATGCCTATGAGGAACAGCTTAGGGAGCTGTCACATGGAGACAGCTTGTTTTTTGCTGCTCCAGAGGGCAGGACCCAGACCACCTAATGTTACGAAGAACTTCCTAGCTTCCTGGAGGTAATGGCTTTTTGACAGTGGAATGGCCTATCTTGAAAGCTGGTGGACTTCCTCATTGGAAGTTACAAGCAAAGGTTAAAAAGCCTTCTGCCAGGGATGCTGAAGCTGTGGCAGAGGGTAAGACTAGATAGGGTTTCTTTCAAGTCTGCAGTTCTGTGACCTTCCACAGCTTTATCTTTGTGTTCGGCTTGGCTGATAATCCAGGTGATGCAGTTGAGAATGTGAAGCACCATTCCAAAAACAGTAATGAACATAAACTCACAGTGCAGCACAACATAGATTCATTCTATGAACAGTGAGTGGTTATGCACCACTATGATAATGAGAGGGAAAACCACATATCCTGTAAAATATTGCCACCTGGCTGTTGTGAGGTACAGTTAATTCAATTGCAAATCTATGTATGGAAGAGTTCCAGGTGATAACCATGCAAGTATCTAATATGATGACAGAGCCAGCAAACACACAAAAAGCATTTTCATTTTCTAATGGAAAGTGTTTTTTCCAGTTGAGTCAAAATATATTTTCTGAAGATCTCTAAAATATATTATTTTTGTGATGGTTGACTGCACTCAAAGTATTAAATATTTTTCCCCTTTTGTTACTTATGCTTCCGAACGTTACCATCAAGGGATCAAAAAACAACTAAGTAAATTACATGTGGTATGGCAATTGCTTTAGTCTTTATAGTCAGTACTCTCTATAATTTAGTACAAATTTTCAAGGGATTAGCTACAAAATATCCTAATTGTGTTTATCTTCATGCTGAAATAAAACTAGAAGCTGGTGCAGACCTCATGTGGTCAATTTCACAAGGCAAGTCACACAGCCTCCTCCTTTTAACTCCAGAATATAAAATCCAAATGCATCTTGGTTCATTAAGTCAGCTCCACAGTTAGCTTTGTGTGGTGTAGTGGTTTGGGTATGGAATCTGGAAGAGAAAACTTCAAATTCTCACTCAATCACTGAACTTCACTTGGCAAGTCGTGCTCACTCAGCCTCAAAGAAAGGCAGTGGCACAGTTCCTACTCATAAATCTTGGAAAGAAACCCTTAGGATAGAATTGCCCTGAGTCAGAGTCAAAGGCATTTAACAACAACAACATTCCTTTTTACCTTGCTTAATACCAGTACCTTGTGCATCTCCCGTCAAGATATATTTTAAGGAAAATTTCATTCCGTTGAATTTATGAAGAAATCTGCAGGTTTGGGGAAAGTTCTTATCTAAAATGAACTGAATCAATTTTTCAGTCACCTGCACTGGGTAATTTTATGAGATACAGCTATTTCCTGTACAGAGTGGAACATGCTGATTCTGCCTACCATGTAATGTCAAACAGAACAGAAAGAAGAGGCAGCAAATGTAATTCTGCCCCACAAATAATATTGGATATGCTAGGATTCAAAGCCATAGCTGGAAGCAGCCTAAGCCCTCTGACCAAAAGGGTAAATCAGTCAGCTTCTCTTTCTCACACATTCACCATTTTTTAAAAATATCAAGCTCTTCCACTCCATTTATCAAGAAATTTCCAGGCCTTCCAAAGTTCACAAGAAGGTACTCATTATTTTTTTAAAGCATCAAATGGAGGTCTTGCCCATTCCTAATTGAAGATAAAGGCCAAATTATGGAAAGTAATGGCTATTTTGAAACAGAAATGGTTAAATGATGGGTCATGTTGCATTTCTACTGGCTGTAGTCAATGCTGTCTTGCATTAATACATACAAGGAGCATAGATGAGTGGGTTTCGTGAACCTGAGCTTTCTAGCCCCACTACTCCTTTGCACAGCAAATTAACCACAGGAGGACTTTGACTAGACAGAAGACTTTAAATTTTATGGCACCTTTACAGTGTGAAATTTACAACTACAGGATATTGTGATAACAAACATTGTACATGAGAACCAGAAGTCTGTTTTACACTGACTACCAGATGCCAGGATTAACAAAAGGGTATGGATACTACCATTATTATCCATTATGAACTTGTCAGAGAACATCTCTTCCTGCTATTACCAGTAGACAAGATGAAGAATGAGAAGAATCATTCTTCTGACATGCAGAAGACATATATGTGTTGAGTAAGAAGTAATTTCAGTGTGGTGTACTCCCATGAAAGCATGTAGCCTCAGTATGGCAAATATTGAAAGTTATGTTTCTGATGGCACACTGATATCGAGCTTCCGAAACCACCAGTGTTATGTGCAGTGTGTGTGTGTATGTGTGTGTGTTTGTATGTATGTAGGCTTCATAAAGTATGTATGTACGTAGGCTTCATAAAGTAAGTGAAATGCCAATTTTTATGATCAAAATAAGTACAGACAGCAATTTTTTGTAAATAAGTCTAGGTATAGGTATGTGACAGAAAGAGTGAATGGTGGAAAGGAAACACTGGTAAGAAATAATGGTTTTGCCAAGGAAGACAACAGTTTAAAAGGGCACCATCAGTTTTCTTTTCCAAATGGTTTTCATTTAAAATGAATAACAGCCAAGTGATAACTCACGTATGTCTATGATGGGAGAAACTTATTAAACTGTAGCATCCTTTGGCACCAAGGATTTTCAAAAAGCCAACTTATTTACAAATAAAGAATTTACTTTGTCAATAGAGTGACTTTTATTCAGTTTTCCCATATTATCCTAATATTTCACCTTGTGGGGATATTTTTCTCAGTGAGCATCCCTGAAAAAGTATATCTTCGCAAGTCTGTCATATAGTCTACAGACTACAATGTAGGACCTTGCAGCAACTGGATGAGATGCATTAAAAGTTTGTCTATCCTTTTAAATAGTGTTGAGACATACTGGCTAACTATGTTCAGAGGATAGGATGAAGATTTGTGGATTTTTAATGAGGTGGTTCTTTACAGTAGCTCAAGTGCTATCTGATTCTGTCACTTACACTGCCCAAGAGAGAGCATCTTTTTCCTTAGAGAACTGCTTGCAGCAAGTCTGAGGTACTAATGGTTCTGTCTGCCTCTTTTTTACCTTTGGGAAACAGAGAACAGCAAGGAATATTTGAATAAATAGGTCCTTACATTTCAAATTTAGCACATATGGATGCAGAGGGAAGAGGTCAGCTTCCCTTTCTCAACAATGCCCTAGAAACAAGCTATACTACATTATTCCCAGGAGTTTTCTGTCTCCAGGAAATGTGGCTACAGGCCAGGTTTCTCAGGTGGAGTGCAGCAAAAATACAAAGAAACAATGCAAGTGTTACAAGCAAAGCTAGAAATTGAATGTTAGATGTTGCACTCAGTTTACAGAGACCTGTGCGCTTTGTATATTGCAAGAGTCAAATATCTGAGCTGCTGTGGGCCTTTGTATTACAAAATTGGGGTATTTTGTTTCCACAACAGCAGGAATTGCTAGATGTCATGTGACACCTGTACTCTTACCAATGATTCATGAAGCCTGCAGTTTCTTTCTTGAACCTGTTTAAACCACAGATCCAATGACTTAAAATATTTATCCCAATTTTTGGACTTCTGTGGCTTTGCCTGTTACACCAGTATCTTTCTATTGCCTGCTCTGGAGAACGTGAAAGATTTTCACTACCGAGGAACTGAGGTTTGTGATAATGGGAGTATTTTCCTGTCCAGGAATCTAGATTTTGCCTTCTTCAGATAGGTCAACATAGCTACCTTCATTTTTGTAAATGCTTTTGTTTTGTAAACATGGTACAGTTGGCCATCCATATCTGCTAAGGTCTGGAGTGCAGGACCCTCAGAAAAGTAGAACAAATAAATATCAAAATGGGGGAGAAGAGGGACAAGGTACTGTGGGGAGAGCAGGCACCTGGGGTCCAAACTAGGTCAGGGAAAGGAGATGGAAAGGGGATTTGTGAGCATGGTGGCCCTATACTTCCTTTCCCTTGCCCGCCTCTTTCTTTGGGTGGGTGGGAGGATCAGGAGATAGTTTGTGGAGTTGAGAAATTGGGCTGCCAGCTGCAAGACAGCAGCAGGTAAAGGAAGAGGAAGAGGACCAGAGACAGGTTTCTAAAGTGCTGAGTGGCCTGGTTGGAGCTGCTGAGAGAGAAGGTTCCCTTGTAAAAACAACACCTGAGGTGGGGAGGGGCAGGATTTGAAGAAACTTGCAAATAATCAAAGCTGTGAAAGTCAAACCTGCAAATGTGGTTGGTTCACTGTAACTGAGAACTCGGTGATTGATCTTTGTCAGGAAAAAGTGTACCTTCAAAGGAGACGAGGCTTGACAAAGCGAACTAGAGAAGCATAATTATTCCACATGGAGCAGCACAGTGACAGCAGCCAAGGAAAGCCAGGGATACATCTCTATCTTGTTTCTCCAGCAAAATGTCACAAATTTGTTACATTGGCAGAGGAATCAGCAGAAACCTCCTCAGCAAAAGTTTAACTAACGCTTACTAGAAGGATATTGCAAGGCCAAGCCAATTCTGTTAGACTGTCCTTTTGATCAAAGCTAATAATTCACACCTAGCTATGAAAAGAAAGGGGGCAACTGCTTCATTACGGTGTTTTTCAGTTTGCTCTCAGGTACTTCCATCAGAACGCGATGCTTTTGAAGTGCTACAGTTTCCCTGATGCTTGAAACACCTTGAAAGTGACACACCATCAAAATATACAGCCACTAATTTGTGACAACAAAGGAAATATTGTGTCATAAGTAAAAATAGCTACGTCTTTGACATAATATAGACTAATGGGTTTCTTGGTGCCAAAGTACCGATAGAATGCTATAAAGTGGTTTTTGAAGAATGTGTTCCCACAGTACAGTCTCTCCAGAAGTGGCAAGTTAAGTAGAGAGTGTGAGACTGGAGCTATGGCTGAATGTTCTGCCATGCACTAAGGAAATGCTGAGGTCAGTGTACCCATCAGAGCATACAGAGAAAGAGGAATGGCAGCAACTGGAGACATTCAGACCCTAATCACAGTGAATGGGCTATCTAGGGAAAGTGCAAAATATTTTGGCTACCTCTGTAGTACTGTTATCTCTGTAGCAGAAGACGAACCTTCAGGGAAGATGTTTGAACACTGCTCTACTAGTAAAAAACAAGGCATGTTTATTGCATGCACATAAAGAACCTTAATGGGAATTAGTTAAAGAGTCAATGTGAGTTATTTCAGATTCATCTGTCAAATGTTCTAGCAGCAAAGTTGTTCAATTACCTGGTGCAAATGCATTGAGATACTGTTTTTTTCAAAGGTTCTGTCTTTTGAGCCCTGTTCAAATAAGTCTTGTGCTTACGTATATGTTCTGGAACACAATGCACACACACACACACACACACAAAAGTGTGTGCACATGCAGAGTGTATGCTTCCTGCCCAGAATCCTGAATGTGACTCAAATGTCTGAGACAGAAATCTGTATTGGAACCTTTACATATGTTGGAACAATGTCTAAATCTTTTCATATGCTCTCTTTCCTCTCAAGATTTAACTGCTTTAATTGTTGTACTTTTGCACTACATTTTAGTAGGTACTTTGAAGGCACTGATAGGAATTTTTTTAAAAAGAACCCCCTACTACTCCTTTATGAGCCAGTTTCCATTTTTATCTTTCCCCCACTGAATAAAGAAGTGTGCTTCCTTTTCCGTTTTAATAGTTGCACATGTTCTCTACATTCTGAACCTTTTTGTTAGGAATTTAATTTTTTTAAAAAGGTTTTCTGGCATGTTCACCACAGGCTGCAACATACATATTGTAAACTATTAGAGATTATCTTCTCACTAATCATGATCAGTTTTCTCTAGTTCTGTAACACTGTCACCTCAGTTTTCTACAGCCAGTTTTGACAAACAAGTCATTTCTCAGTCATTTTAGAGATTATATATTGCATGAAATTCTTTCCATGCTCACATTTAATAAAATCATAATTCATGGAATAATTTGATTTCTCTCCGCCATTATATTTTGTTCACTAGTGTTCAGCATCTGAAACACATGGTTCAGGCTTTGGCTGGTATCCTACATCCAATTTTGCATGCTCTAAACACCATACGACTAGTTATAAAATTGTAGCCCTTATGCTTTTAGTTAGCAATACAGGTTTTTCTATGCCTTATTATGCCACCAGTTAAGAGTATTTTGGAAATCCCAGGGATTTTCACAGCAGAGACCTACCTCCTGAACGTAGTTACTCTCAAATTAATTGCTGAGAACTGAGGTTTGTGTATAGCAGTAATAATACCAACTGTTATTAATGCTATAATAAGTAACAATCATTTGTTAAATGCTCAACATTACACTAAGAACAGTTATAAAACAGGAACAGTTCTGCCAAAACAGCTCATAGTCTATGGAATTCAACAACAGACATTATGGTAAAAGGAAGAAAAACCAAGAAAGTTCATACATCTTGTAAGTGTGCTTTCTTCATACAGAAATATATACATTAAAAATAGAACCATACAGACATTAATCTCACTACCTTGTATTTGAACTTCAGGAATCCTCAGTAACATCTGCCTACAGTGTTAATTGTCTCTTGGAAAAGTAATCTACCTTTCTGTTGATCAAGGAGCTGAACAATCTGCCCATTGTTAGAAAATGTGGAAGTGTATCTAGATTTAAATATTCGGCCCCCTTTTGTATTTATTAAGGGGTGGATGAAAATCATTTGTAAGCTTTTGGGACTGTACTTATAGAACTGCGGTAACACCATGGACATTAGGACCAGGATCTTATAGTGGCAAACTACTCAAGCTTTACTTTCTCACCAATTTTTCAGGGAGGGGAGTATTGAAGAGGTGAGTCCCCAAGTGAGTAACACAGCAGCAACAAATGGTGATAGTTCAGCAAGCCCCAACAACCTGCTGCACTCATATGCCATCACCACAGAAGGAGATAGCCAGTAAACACCCTTCTACATGCTGCTGCTGCTGCTGTTATGTCTCTTCAAGTTGTTTCCAACTTATTGTCACCCTACAGCAAACCTATCATAGGGTTTTCTGGGGCTGAGTTTGTGACCCGTCCAAGGTTATCCACTGGGTTTCCATGGCCAAGCTGGGAATCGACCTTTGGTCTCCACGGTCATAGTCCAATACTCAAACCACTACATTTTGTGGGCTCTTGATCTCCTTACATAGGCTGGTTTAAATACAGCTGCAACTTCCCTCAATAGCCACCTCTGTAGATTTTTAGTGCCAGGACAGTATGTTAGAAGTGCCTTGACAAAATGACTGCTGATAAGGCACAGGGGATTTCCCAAGCCATCCCTTGCATACTGGTCTGGATCTAAGACAGGGCCAGACATTGAGGACAGAAGAGGCTGTACTCCGGCCTACCTCAAGAAGCAGGAATTGAGTACTAATGCCAGCAGAGCACCAACAAAATTGTACAGGATCTTGGTCTGGCTGTTTCATGACAGATATGTCTGCTTTTGCATTTCAGTTCTAAAGGATGCAAGTGAGGCGTTATCTCCCTCTTTGTTTGCCTTAGCCCTGTGGTAAGCTTCGGGTACATATTGTATATTTTCAGTACATTTTTCTAAAGAAAAAGGTGTTTGGTGTTTGTACCAATGTCTTCAAATGCTAAAGTTGAATAGTGCTTGGTGTATGTCCTCCTCCACTGTAGAAGTGAATTGCAGTGGGCCCCTCAGTAACTGCTAGGGTTTGGTTCCAGGACCCCCCCATGGATACCAAGATTTGTGGATACTCAAGTCCCATTAAGTACAATGGTGTAGTAAAGTGGTATCCCTTATATAAAAAGGCAAAATCAAAGTTTGCTTTTGGGATTTATTTTATTTTTTGGAATATTTTCTAGCCATGGTTGGTTGAATTCTATGGATACAGAATCCGTAGATATGGAATGCTGATTGTATGCAATTTTCTTTTTAATGTCATGGCATTTCCCCCTACCCCTCGCAATCAACATTAGTATCACAATCTAAGTGTGCTTTCAAAACTGAGGTTTAATGCTGGGAATTGGCAGGCTTTATTTATTCACTTTTTAACACGTTATTCATATTACACAATTCATATTACACTACTACCATAATGAACCTGTAGTTCTTCCATTTCTTTTTTCTTTTTCTTCTTTTATGAAGATAGATCTCAGCTTTGTAGTTCAACTTTGTAGTTCAATTTCGCACAATGTTCATCGTCATTTTTCAGGAGGGGGAAATGTTATCTCACCTACATGCTATGTCCTGAGGATCACAATTATTTTATATCAAACATAGTGAGCCACAGAGATCTACTGGAAGGACACATAGGCAGTAGAGCTTTGGAAATAGATCAAAGAGTAGCACTGTTTTCTGTCACACATCCTAGGTGAATCTCAAAATGGTTCTCACATTCCATTGGAATGAATTATCAGCAAGAATAACACCAACAGGAGGCAATAGGTCTCTGGGAACAAATAAACAGTACAAGCAGCCTGGAAAGTGACACTTTGGAGGCAAGCCTCCCCAGATAAGATAACCATCTTGCAGAGAACTACAAGGATGTCTGGTTGTATTTGCTTTGAACTACAAAGCTGAGATCCATCTTCATAAAAATGGAGCCATCTGATCCCCAGGACATTTCTTTTTAGCTCTGTTCACCACTATAACTAGGACCCCCTTTTCTCTTCCATTTTGGAGGAGGGGTTCTCCCAGACTCACAACAATGCTTCTGCCAGTGGAAAAGCTCCCCTCAGCCCCCCTGAGGCTGAGTCGGGCTTTTCCCTTGTCTTTTCCCAGCCAAAAACTTCTGGATTGGAATAGTATTACCCCAAAACCCTCATGTCTCTCTCTCTCTTAATTTTCACCTCTTTCTAAATTTCTATAGTCTTGTATGCTTCTGGGAGTGAGTGCAGCTGAGTGATTGTATGGATTTAAACATCTATTTCAATAAAATACTTAAATTTGAACAGTTAGTCTGATTCTCTGTGATCCAACTCTATAAAAGCTGGGCTAAAAGATATTTAAAAGCAGTGTTCATAGCTAATTTTCCCCACAAGTGATAATTTTGACAGGTGTTGGGAATCCCCTTAAGGGACCCTCAGCAAGCAGGGTAACAGAAGGGAGCAGCAAAAAAGGAAGACTATACTACAGATGGGTAGACTTAATCAAGGAAGCCACAACCCTGAATCTGCAAGCTCTGATGGGGTGATCTGAAGGTCTCCCTCATAAAGTCTCTATAAGTTAACATCAACAACAATAACACACATAGAGAGAGAGCTATGGAGTGATGTTAGCATTTTGTCGTGCCTATTTCTCCTTGAGCCAAAGCTGAGTCTAGCCTCCTTGTGTTATCCAGCTACACACTGTCCTTCAGAATGGGACGTGACTTATCTTTAACACCTTTAATGGGTCACTGTCAACCCCCGCTGATTTGGTTTTGCTGCTTGCTTGTCTACTGCTGTCTTGTTCAATTGAAATCCATGTTTCAAGATTAAAGGCAGTTCCCTCAGACACCAAGCAGGTGGCACCTGCACAATTTCAGCAAAATTATTGCCTCCTGAAACTGATATTACTGCAAATCTAATTATTAATTCCAGGTGAGGCTTCCAATTGCATGTGATTCCTGTTGTCAGTTTCTTAAACATAGATGCTCCTCCGCTTGCATCTATCATAAAACTATAGGTTTGCAAAACATAAATAAAATTAAATTAAAAAATAAAATAAATCAAGATAAGTTGATTTTGGAATGAAACCTGCATTTTTGTAAACCTATTTGTATGCTTTTGAGGTTTCAAAATTTTGTTTAAAAATATACCAGCATTCATATGTTGCTGGAACATGGAATGAAGAAAGACAAGCCAAATACAAAGACAGACTTATTTTTAAAAGAAAAAGTTAAGCTATTTGGAGATTACCTTTGCTTGCTTTTGTCAGGCAATATGTAACATGTGCATAAAAATAATCAAGGCATTAGTTTTGTTGATAAGAAAATTAGATTTACCATGAATAGAGGCTGGACAGAACACTTAGGTTCTGAAGTACTGATCATGTTACAGAGAAGGTCTGATATAGTTGCTGACTTCTTCTGATCTTTATAAACCCAAACCCAGATCCAGACTTTAACAGTGGTGTCCAACCTTTGGTCCTTCAGGTGTTTGGGACTTCAACTCCCAGAAACCCTAGCTACTTGATTAACAGCCAGCAATTCTGGGAGCTGAAGTCCAAAACATGTGGAGGACCAAAGGCTGGACACCACTGCTTTACAACACTACCTGTTATGGTATGAGCTAGAAGAAAATCTGGGATTTACATTTTACACTGGGCATTCCAAAAGAGATGCCTATGAAGTATTACTATAGCACTATTTGATCTGAACAAAAAGAGAAAGAGTAGAAATGATAGAGAAGTGTCTAAAACGGATCGAAACTTAATTATAAAGGTTCCAGTTCTTGAGATGTTTCATTTAAGCCCTTTCTAGTGCTCATTTCCACTGGCCTTTATTGAGGAGAGGAGATTTAGGTACAAAATCATTAAATAATGTCATAAAATGCTCTAAAGAGTCATCAACAGCTCAGTTACTTCTGTTCCCCTCAGGATACCAATCTGAGCGGTGTGCGCCTAGTTGTTACACTCTAGAGCTTTTCTGGATCCTTCTCATACTTGGGTGTTCAGATGGCCAGTGGCAGCTCTTTCTCCTCCTATGCTTCTCCTGTCTGGCTGAGCAGGCTGCAGCTGCAGAGGCAGAAAGAGATGTCTCTCCTTCCTTAATGGCACCTGGATTGACAGAGCCACAGTATTACTGGCTAAAGGAATGAGATGTCCCTCTCTGATTACCATTACCTCTAGATCACCCCACTGGCATATATGAACATATTAGTAAACAGCTGCTTTATATATGTACTGCTGCTCTTCACCAGATCACAAAATATCCCTTGCATCTAGTGAGGTAGTCTTGGTTCATAATTCTCTGATCTGGAATATAAACCTTACCTAATCTGTGATAAAACTTCAGCCTAAATTGAGCATTACAGTTTACATGATTCTTCTCTCCTCAAATGTCAATCTAACATGGGGAAGTACTCCTCTCCTCACTGCTTGCACTACCCCCCTTAGCTGGTGGTGATATTGCAGACAAAGGCCATTTCGGCCCTATAGTGCTATTATTTCACTTTCAACATCCTATGGAATCCTGGGGTTTACAGTTTAGGGAGAGACATTTAGACCTCTCAGCCAGAGCTCTTTTGCTTCAGTAAATGACAAACCCCAGAATTCCACAGGATGTTGGAACTGGAATAATAGCACTATAACAGTTAGGGCAGGTATGGCCAAACTGAGCCCCTTTCCACACAAGGGAGATACATCGCTGTAGTGTTGTTGTGTCGCGAATACATCTGCACATCAAATTGGTTTGACATTGTTCTGTCGTAGTTCGTTCCGCATGTGTTCAGCTCTTAGCGTAGTCCACATCGTTGTGAAACCAGTGTAATATAAAAATGGAAAAACTCTGATGCAAACCAATCAAAATAGTGCTGCTGCATTTCTTCCTGCATGCAGAAGAGTTACATTGATTCACACCACAGATATGGGTGTTAAATTGACCAATCAGCGGTGACACAGTGCAGGAGGGAGGGGAATAGGAGTTCCTGGAGAATTGACGATGTGGAAGCTACAGATGATTTTCTCCACTTTACTTCAACAGAAACTTGAGAGCGTGCAGATAGGAACTGGGGTAAGTGGAGTAAAAAACACCACTCATAAAACGCGGTGAAATGCTTCTCCACTCTACTGTGGAAATGGCCTGAGAGATCTCATGCCTTTGGCTTATAATTGTTACTGCAGCCTAGGCCTACCAGGAGATAGCACCAGATATCATTTTGATATCAAACAATTCGGCTTTCCCCTGCCACCCCGCTCCACGTGTTTGCGAGGCCACCGGACAAGCACGCAAACAGGCACGGCCGACAATTGCTGGACATTCCATTCTCGAACTAGGCAAGCCAGACACAGCTGGTTTGTAACTTCAGGGACCTCTCCAGCAAACACCTCATTATATATGTGCGATACTAACAAAGGCTTGCTGCCCCGAGCAGGCTACTAGACAAAAGGTTGTGCTGTCCACTGGTAAGTGCTGCGCATTTGCATACTGGCCACACTATTGTTAATTCGGCTCTGATTCCATCATGCAAAGTTGTGACCTTTCTGAGACATTGTCTCGCACCCAAAACTCATTGTTTTCCCCAAGTAAGGCATAGCCTGCAGTCCCAATTCACCCTATAAAAACCCCTGATTCTGAGATCTTCCTTGAATCGCTCCTGAGTTTCATCCCGTCTTGCTGCTGCGTAACTTGGCGAGCTCCCCTCAGCTGATCAAGCTGAGTTTCTTCTCTGCACCCCCGGCTTCTCTCCCAAGGTCCAGGACAATGAGACAGGTGTCGTATCACCCATTTTTCCCTGAAAATCTCTATCCTTAATTCAATCTCTAATCTCTTAGTTAGCTGTGTGACTGTGGTGTCTTTGATATTTGTTTGTATTCAATAAAGAATCATTTCGATTACTTTAAACTGGTCTGTCTGCTTGACTGACCTGACCCCGTAGACACTGGGTTGCAAGATCCTGCTAAGTTACCCTGCCTCTCGCTAGCTTAAGTGAATGCTCCAGCTAATTTTCCCCAAAATTGTGTTTTATTGTTTGGTTATTTAGGTGTCCCTCCCGGGACCCCCAGTAAACAGGGTAACATAATGTTGTCACTCTGACAGACAACCTAGGTGTCATCAAGGATGGGGGGTGGGTTGCTCCGGAGCCTGAAGGAGATACTGTGTCATTCCAGAGCTCTGACAGCTTGCAGTGCATTCATTACTGGAAATAATGTCATATTACTCTTTCTTGCTTTGGGGAGAATTTTAAAATGTGCAGTTTGTTTGTTTGCATTTTGGTTTGTTCGTTTTGTTGTTGTTGTTTCAAAAATGGACCTTCTAAGAAAAATTTTAAGGTCTAACTCAAATTCAAATTAAAATCTGTCAGCAAATGTGGAAAACAAAACAATGGCTCACAGATTGGAAATGCTCAGTATACATTCGAGTCCCCAAGAAAGGGGACACCAAGGATTGCAGTAACCACAGGACCATTGCATTAATCTTCTATGCAACCAGAGTGATGCTCAAAATTCTACAAAAAAGACTTTTAGCATACATGGAGAGAGAAATACCAGATGTTCAACTAGATTCAGGAAATGAAGAGGCATTAGGGATTATGCTATAAATATATGTTGGATAATGGAGTGCACCAAAGAATTTCAGAAGAAAATCACCTTGTACTTCAAAGATTATAGTAAAGTTCTTAATTTGATATATCACAAAAAAATTAGGGATCCCTCTTAGAGAAATGGATGTACTACAACTTTTGACAATCCTAATGCATAACCTGTATTGAGAGCAAGAAGCCACCATGAGGACAGAATGAAGAAACATAGTGGTTTACAATTGGCAAGGACCCCATTTTATTATCCTGTTTAACTGGTATGCTGAACGTATCATACAAAAAGCTGGAGTAGACTCTGAGGAAGGAACAAACAAGGAGCAAACAGAGAAGAAAGTGCAAAAGCAGGTTTACCACTGAATATTAAGAAAAGAAAAGCAATGACCACAGATGATTTACATAACTTTAAAATCAACAATGTAAACATTGAGAGTGTGAAAAATTTCTTACACCTTGGCTTTGTCATAAATCAAAATAGGAATTGCATCCAAGAAAAGAGAAGACGACTAGGATTTGGAAGGACAGCTATGAAGGACCTAGAGAAGATCCTCAAGTGCAAAGACAGTGATGAAAGTTGATAGGACAAAAATCAACTCATTTGCAATTTATCTTCAGATTGTATAACTCATTTGAAATGTTGTTCTGGAGAAGATTCTACAGATACCATGGGATGCTAAAAAGACAAATAAATTGGTTTTAGAGCAACTTATCCCTGAACTCTTCTTAGAAACCAAGATGGCTAAACAGAGAAAGTTGTACTTTGGACAAATCATTAGAAGTAGAACAGTAGAACAGACAATGATGCTTGATGAGGTACAAGGCAGTAGGAAAAGGGGAAGACTGCATTAAAGAAAGAAAGACTCAACCAAGGAAGGCACAGCCCTACATTTGCAAGACCCGAGCAAGGCTGTTGATGACAGGGTGCCCGGGAGATCACTCATCAATACAGTCATTGTAAGTCAAAGGCAACTTGATAGCAGTTAACAACAACAAATACAGGAATCAAAGATATATGTATTTTTCATTTATGCCTGTTACATGTAAAATGGCATGTTTATTGCATCAGCACTGGTCCAGTGTGATTTTAAAAAGAACTTCTGATTCAGTCTTGAATCTAAGAACACTGCAAATACAAAGTGAGAGCAATCTCCACATTTTGTGCAAGACTGAAAGCCAAAATGCCTGAATGGTCACATGGCACAGTTCTTGTGGAGATGGCAAACTGAAGTTACATGTTTAAGGCTAGGATCAAAGATAAGATTTATTGTTGAAATGTGAGAATACCAATCTGTGTTGTACAGGAGCAACAGTCAAGTTTCTGAATGTTTTTCACTAGCATTCAAGCTGCCCAAGACGGCTATGGAGAAAAATCAAGGGAAATATTTCTCAATTTTTCAGACTGCTTCAGGCAAGCTAAGGTACGAAGAAGGAAGTTTGTGCACCTCCTTACAGTTCTGAAAAGTAAATCTGTTAGAAAGAATTGTTAGGCAAGAGAAAGGGGCAATAATTTCTAGTGACATGTCTCTAGGTAACTCTTGAGGTGAACAAAAAATGATTTCCTTCTATTTCTTCCTCCCTACAGAACAATTGCCATCAATATTTGATAGGAAAGGCCTTTTTTTATTTTCAATAAACTTGTTGGCCCTGTACCACAAGCGTTCAAGTTAAAGCTGCAGCCCATTTTTTGAAGAGCAGTTACCTAATAACTGTAACTGAAGGGGGTAGGCTGCTTGAGAGAAAAAATCATTTTCTTAAGACAGTTTCATATATTACTAAAAGGTTACAAGGTGATGGGGTAAATGCTTCCCCATGGTAAAGAAGAGGAGCTCTGAAGAGACAATATAATTTCTTTAATCTGCCTTTGACATGATCTAGTTGAGCAGGAGTATACTGCAGAAGGGAGAACCTTTGTAGGGAACAGGAGATCCACCAGCACCACCCTTGCTCCCACACAGGAAACAGTGAGGAAACAGTGATATGCATCTGCCAACACTGGTTTTGTAAAGAAAGGAAGAAAGGAAAGGACAGGACAGGACAGGACTAAAAAAATGGTCCCAAAAACTTTGAACCTTTTTTTTTCTCTTTGCCCACCTACGCAGCTTTTTGGGCACAGGAGATTTTTGAAAGAAGTTAAACAGTTGACTTAAAGCCCTTCTCATTCCCAAAACATCCCCATGCCCCCTAGGTATTGTGGAAGATCATTTGTCCACATTTTGATGATCCTGGGTCTGGATCTTCACATCAGCCATTTGTGTATCCAAACTTCACATTAAATTCTTTCCATTGTGGCTGTCTCTGAGAAAAACCTCTTTGTATAGAGTCAACAGTTCCCTTCCTACAGACAGAAGATATGGAACCTTAGCTTCTCAGAACATCTTACAGTATAGAGAGAATCATTTTAAGGAGTAACCCCCTTCCCCTCAATAAAAAAATGTGGACCAGGCCATATTGTTCCTAGGAAGCCAACACCAATAATTTAAATTGTGCTTAAAAATCCACTGACGGCAATGGAGGTAAACTAGTATGTTCCTAACTTTTTGCAACCAAAAGATAAAAATAATATTTTATGCTGGCAGTAATGTCTGCGCATTCTTCACAGATATTACTGTGAAGAATGCACAGACATTACTGCCAGCATAAAAACACATTACAGAAATTGTTTCTCCAGGGCACAAAAGCATGGACAATTGGTATAAAACTATAATATTCAGCAATTGCTTGCCATGTGGCTTGGCTATCTCATGGACAGCCACAGCTAGTTTTGGATTGCAATTGTATGGAGATTCATATAAGTGCCAGAGCAACTTACATAGCAAGCCAATTACATAATTAAAACCTTATAAATGTTCTCTGAGTGTGGAGGTGCCACCACAGAGAATATTTCTTGGAGGCCTCCATGTAATTTCCATAATATATACAGAAAGGTCTACCTAAAGGTCTCTGCTGAAGAGTTCACCAAGAGTTCTTCATCTTGTTTCAAAGAATGAAGTAAGATCAGGGACTTTGAAGTTGCTCAAGCAGGTGGACAATAGGCAAAATAGACATATTAATCATATGTTCACAGTCCTCCTAACCATGATTGCATTTCTAAGGATAATAATTATGTCTTACTTATGCCTCAAAAGAAGTGCCTGTAGGTGGGAAAAAACGAATTCACCTTTTAAAGGGAAAACAAAAAAGCTGCTGCTGGTGATAGCAGGTCACTGAAATGGTGACTGATGAATGTGGATCATTACTCGGCTGTGTGAATTGCAAATTTAAAGGCAGGAAGATGGGCCACTATCAGGCCATGATATCATGAGTTAACCCTACCTAAAGAGTTCATTACTGCAGACCATGGACCTCTGGCCTTTTAATGCCATTTATATCCCAATCAGACAAACTATCCTGGTAGTAAGAGATAACAAGATGTGAAGGTTTGTTTACCAGTCTTTTCAGAACATGCATATACAGAGTCACACACACAGCTGAGGTTAAACTTTAAGAAAGATGAGTCAAATGCTGGTGAATCCTGCTTTGTGAAAGGGATTGATGCAGCAATTACAAGGACCTGCATGATATCCTACTACTATTGTGTATTTCAACAGTTAATATGCACAAATAAGTTCTTAAAATGTTTAGAGCAGCGATTCTCAACCTGTGGGTCACGACCCCTTTGGGGGTCGAACGACCCTTTCACAGGGGTTGCCAAAGACCATCGAAAAATACGTATTTCCAATGGTCTTAGGCTCCATTCCCTCCTTGGTGGTGGTGCACAAGTGCGACCCATGCACTCATGTCCTCCTGCCCCCTTTGGTGGGAGTGTGTGTGGCCACACACGCTCCCGCCAAAGGGGCCAGGAGGACGTGAGTGCGTGGCTCATGCTTGCGCACCACCACTCCTGGGCCTTTTCCACACATTACCTTATCGTGGAGGTGGGGGGTGCCCTCTCTCGCTGCTCCTTTGTCCTGCAGCTGGCTTCCTGGTCGCGTGACCGCCCCATCCCTTCCTTCCACAGTGCAGCCTGGGAGCTGTAGGCTGCGCTGGGGGAGGAAGGGGTGGGGTGGTCTCGCAACCAGGAAGCCAGCTGCGGGACAAAGGAGCAGCAAAGAGAGCGCCTCACGCAAGAACCTGCTTGCGCGAACAGCACCGCCCCACCTCCACGATAAGGTAACATGTGGAAAAGGCCCAGGAGTGGTGGTGCACAAGCATGGGCCACGTGCTCGTGTCCTCCTGCCCCCTGTTCAGAAGGGACTGAAATCGCTCCCCTTCTCTGCTACCGGAGAACCTCCTGTCTGACAGGCCAGCTTGGGGGGCAGCGGCAGCACGAGGGGCAGGCCCCCTCCTCGCCATGGCCCTTGCCCCACTCGCCATGGAGGGGGGCGCTGCGGAAGGGCCAGGGGGCCGCAACCAGCGCTTTTCCAGGGGGCGAGCTGCACCCAGTGGAAAAGACAAAGGTGCTGGGATTCCTCCCCCCGGCCAGGGTCAACACTCTGGAAACTCTACCCACACTGCCCCCCCAGCGGAAACAAGAGCAAAGCAGAAACAGAGCTCGTGGGGATCTCGGAGTTTTTTCCCGGGGGAGACGCACAGCTCCTCTTTCCCTCCCTGCCCCCCCGTTCCTGGCCGGTGAGGCGGCCTTTGCGGGGGGGAGGCATTGTAAATAATAAATAAATAATTTTATGGTTGAGGGTCACCACAACATGAGGAACTGTATTAAAGTTGTCGCGGCATTAGGAAGGTTGAGAACCACTGGTTTAGAGCAAGCTTAGTGCAAGTAAGCCATGCAGAGACCTACAGAGCATTCTGTCTTCCAACCTTGGCAAGCAAGTTTCCCCTCTCCTCCCTCTTATCTTCTTCTCTCTTTTAAAACTTGTTTCTTTTCTGCCTGGCTTGCCCTTTTATTTGTTATTTCTTTCTCCCTCTTTCTTACTCATGTAAAACAGCACCATCTTAGCTGCCAGTTGGAAACTCAAAAGTAATGATGAAGCCAGCCTGACTTCTCCTGGGAGGGCTTTCCACGGTTGAGGTACAGAGAAAGCCAAGTTATGTGCCTCCACAGTTATATGTCTTGAGGAGTGGTTAACAAAAGGGTCTGCACTAAGGACCCCAAATTTCTGAACCAGAGGGAATTGGCCTCCCCCAGCTTACAGGAGCCTATTTCTGCAGAAAATATTTAATTTTTTTCCTAAAGATATACTCCCTGCAGCCTCTAGATAATGTGGAATTCTTGTACTCAATGAGTTGGTTGACTAATGCCAAGTATTTTTTTTTAAAATGATACTGCATTTTTACATATGTCCACTCAGAATTAAGTCCCATTTAATTCTGGGTGGGCCTGCTTCAGAGCAATTGGTATAGGGTTGCAGACTATTAAGAAACAGCAGGCAAGATAAGAACAATACAAAACAGCAGCCATATAATACTATAACATTCAATAAACCCTAAAACAGTGACTTTAAATGAGGCCAGCTTAAGAAAAAATTTTTTTTCTGAAGAGCATTTTAAAAAATAAAAAGTTTGATGAACCAGGCTCAAAGCTGATTTTAGAGGGACAGGTATATAAGAGGCTTTCCAGAAAATATCCTCTCCCTTGTGCCATCCAAAATAAGACCTTTTCTGCTCTACACTGTTATAGTACTACTATTCCACTTTCAACATCCTGTGGAATTCTGGGGTTTGTAGTTTACTGAGGCCAAAGAGCTCTCTGGCAGATAATTCTAAAGGCCTCTCCCTAAACTGCAAACCCCAGGATTCCACAGGATGCTGAAACTGGAATAATAGCATTATAACAGTGTAGTGCAGAAATGGTCTAAGTGACTTGGTGATGGACAAGTGAGAATGCCTATCAGGCCTGTATAGGTGAAGGCAATCCTTCAATTAATTTGGGCCCAAAACATTTGAAGCAGGATTGGACAACTGCATCAAGGACCAATTTCCCCCCTGTGCCTCTGAAATAGCTTACGTCCTCTGATTTTGAGCTGAAAACTGGCTGAAAATCAGGACTGGAAGTTTCAGTTTCAGATTTTTACATTTTGTTCTGTCAATTTTCAGCCAAAAACAAGATTTTGAGGGTTGTCTTACCACCAACATTTTAAATTGATCTTGAAAATGCACTGCCAACCTATGTAGCTAGCACATGAGCCAACCACCTCCCTTCCCCCAGTATCCAAACTACTGCATTTTCCACCAGCTAAGGTTACTTTAAGGCAGCACAGTAATCCAGCCTGGACATGAGGCTCAACCGAAACAACTGAGGTAAGATCTGTCATCAATAGCTAAGTCATCTCCTAGCACCACCACCACTGGAGATTCCTCTATTACTACCAAGTTCAGGAGGACTTCCAAATTAAGCACCTGGTCTTTTAGGGGGACTGCAGCTCTGCTAAGACCTAATGCATTCCACAATCCAGCTTCTCTGCCTTATACATGTGCATTTGTTCCTTCAAGTCACCTGTCAACTCATGGTAAACCCATGAATTTTATGGGATTTTCTTATGCAAAGAATCCTCAGAAGTGGTCTTGCCAGTTTCTTCCTCTGAAATATAGCCCACAGCACCCAGTGGTGGTCTCCCATCCAAGTACTAACCAGAGCTGTCACTGTTTAGATTCCAAGGTGAGACAGGATCTGGTGTATTTGGGGTACCTCCATCTTTTTTAGACCTACTCACCATTTGTAGCTTTTCTGTGGTCAGTGTACAATTCAAGAAGTTCTTTTTCTGTGTGTGAACCTGCTCAGCAGATCACACATTATAGATCACTACTGAATTGCTTCTCTGCTTTTCCCCTCTAGTTCTTCTGTTATTAGTGGCCACTTGAGATTTAGAAGCATTAAGAATGGAACAAGCCCAGACAGGATACAGTGAGAATAACAGCTAATGAGTTGGAATACACATTTTAATAAGGCTGCTTGCCTGTAGAAGTATTTAAGCTGACCCACAGTCTGATTGTGCACAAGCTGTACTATTTACAGATCACTGTCAATCAATGTTTACACGGGGAAAAGTTTAGGGGAGGAAAGTTTCTTAAAGAAGAAATAGTACATTACCATACAACCCTTTGAATCCTTGAATGAATGAATGAATGAATGAATGAATGAATGGTGAAGGTAACTGTCGGGTAGCCCTCCGTATTTCAGTTATGGGACATGTAGTAGGAGTTAATTAGCAGTTTGCTTGTAACAAGTTATGAGAATCAGAGACCATTAGATAAACAAAGCTAGGAATGTAGTGATAAGTGCTGCCAAGCTGAAACCAGAACTCCAAGGTCTCTTGCGGGCAGGATGAGAAACTCTTTGCTTTTAACTTTTTGGATTTTGCTAACTGCCTCCAGTTCACTCACTAAAGTCCTGTACTATGTATCACGCTCCTAATAAATAGTGTCTTTGCACTGTTATATTTGTGTGTGTGTGAATTCGGTTCCAGACAGTAACAGTCCACCATTGTACAGTAAAAGCAGCACTGATGTCAGTTGCCTCCCCTTTGGAAGCAGTACACATAAAGAGACAATTTGTGACAGATAAATTAAAGAGGTACCCCTTGCAAACTGACAACCCCAGACTGCTAGGATTGAAATCAACTTTAGTCCCTCTGAGTTCAAGTGAACTAGACAGTCTTAAATGGGTTGTACATCAGATTGTTTGTGGATCTACTAAGCAGTCTTCCAAACAGAAAACTGCAAGTGTCAAAAAGTATGCTTTTAACCTGCTGTCCCACTGATTTTCCCTGTGGTCCTTAGGCACAACATTTCATTAATCCTGCAAATATTGTAGCGAAGCTCAAAACTGCATGCATCACTTTCACTTTTAAATTTCATCAAAGCCAGTATCTAGGAAGATCAGGAAACATATGAATAGCTTTAAAGAGAGAGAAATAGTACAGTAATAAGGAAAAATAACATGGGAAATATAGATTTCGAAAGCCACTCAAGAGGCTTGTCCTCAACCTTATTTGGGCAGAATGGTGTCCTGGTATATAGCATGTACCTGTGAGATGTGCACTTCTTTTCCTTCAACAGCATCAAGAGATAGGGTTGCTCTAAGGAAGAAAGAAGCTGCTCATCTACTTACACTCAATGACAGATCACTGGGGAACCTTTTCCAGATTACCAAGAACTGATACATATGTAGTCATAGGCCATTTCTGCACTGCACTGTTTTAGTGTTATTATTCCATTTTCAACATCCTGTGGAATTCTGTGGTTTACTGAGGCCAAAGAGCTCTCTGGCTGAGAATTCTAAATGCTCCTCTCTAAGCTGCAAACCTCAGAATTCCATAGGATGTTGAAAGTGGAATAATAGCACTATAACAGTGTAGCGCAGAAATGGCCATAGAGAAAACTCCTAGTATAACTGACTTATACTTCCTTCTTTCCTTTGTAATGTGGAGAACAGGACTCCCAGATTTCTCCTATGGTCTATAGTCTACAAATTGGCTGAAATCCATAGAATTCCTCTTTGGTGTTCTTTAGTTCCTGACACTCAAATGAAAATAGAACAGGAACAAAAATAAGTGCTGCTATGTGCACTACCATTCTGCTATACAAACTGGCCTTGAGAAGTGAAATGTTGCAAGAATGGAAATCTCTTTTGACCAATGACAGGAAGGATAGACAACCTCATTGGTTTCTAAATCTTCTTGGCAATGTCTGGTCACCATCATCATTTCAGTATTAAAGCAGGGGCAGGAGGTTATCTCAACTCAGATCTACTAAACCAGAAATAAGTTGAATGTGTACAGGTTATATTGAAAACCATGGGGTAGGTACTACTATATCTTTCTTTTCAACAGCACACAGTATATCAGTGATTCTGAATGACTCCTTATGTATTTTAGCTGCTTATAGCAGAAAAATTAGGCAAGATCTCTATCACATACGTTTGTTTATCACAATAGAACAATTCAAACACTGCACACTGATTGCCTCAGAAAGAATACTGTTGCTGTCTAGCTGTTTGCTTTCAATTTGTTTCTGACTTATGGCAACCCCAAGGTGAACCTATCACAGTTTTTTCTGGGACTGAGAGTATATGGCCCACCCAAGGTCACCTAGTTGGTTTCCACAGCCAAGCAGGGAATCAAATCCTGGTCTCCAAGGTCGTAGTACAATGCTCAAACCACTACACCATGCTGGTTTTCCAGAAGGGACATTATTGTGACTATTTTATAAATTTATCAATTTTTAGTCCATCTTTGGAAAATGATCTCAAAGCAGCCAATTAAGACAAATACAATTTGAAATGCTTTCTTAGACAATCTTATCATCAAAGGATATCTCTTGCATTTTGCAGTGCATAGACTGGCCTTCAACAATTTCCCTTTTTTTTTTCCTTTTGAGTCTTATCAGGCATGTTTAGGTCTCATCCACCTCTACTTTTTCCCCCATCTGTCTTGCTGTTCTTCCTTCCAACTAACCTTCAATCATATCTTGAATTAATCTGCCATTTCATAGAATGTACTCCATCTTATTTGAACAACTTTTCTTCACAGGTGAGACGCATCTTCATCTTTCTTAAAACTTGTCTAGCATTCTACTGACTTTTTCTATTCCAGCTTAAATTTCACATTCTTTTCCAGCATTACATTTCAAACACATCCAGTTTTAGCTGGCTCCAGTCTTATCTCAATATAGAGCTGCAATTCATATGTATGGTTTTCTTTGTTTATTTTTCAGTGATAAATTGATCTTCCTCTAAACTAATAACCAACAATAAAATGCTTCACGCCAGTGATTCCTGGAAAATCAGAAAAATCTCAGCAAGACCTGAGACTTTTTTCCCCTCGGAGTTAGTTAAAACCTTCATGTAGCCAGCATGGACATCATTCTATTTCTATAAGAGATTTTAGAAGCAAGCTGCCCTGGCAGAAAATATTTTCTTCCTTATGGGCATATCCTTCCAACATTTCACAAATGAAAACTGGGACATGTATTGCCAAGCAACATCAGAGTGTGGTCAAGATAGCAGATCTTGTTAATGAGGAAGAACACACAAGCTAGGAGAGGCCGTGACAGTTTGCTTTTACCTGAATGCATGGGGAAGATTCTACCTCTCCCCTCCTGTCCCCTCAACCCCAAGTTAATTGAGCTCAAGCTACTTCTGCACTTTGAATTCAGTTTGCAGCAACTGAAGTAAGCTGAAGACAAAAGGGGAAGTGAGAGGAGGAGACAGAAACCGGGATGTCTTGCATAGCAAGGAGTTGGTCTGGATGGCCCCTGTGGTCTCTTCCAACTCTATGATTCTACGATTCCATGATTCTAAAAGCAGTTGAAAAAATGGGATGACAGAGGATTATCAGGACAGTTGGACAGTATGGAGGGTCAGTGGCAGATGGTAGAATAATGCAAGTACCAAATATTTAGGGTTTTAAAGGAGCTAGCCAAAGCTAACAAAATGAATTTCAACAGAGAGAAATGTAAAGTCCTACACTTACGCAGAAAAAATGGAATGCACAAATATAGGATGGGGGACACGTGGCTGGATAACAGTACATGTGAAAGGGATCTAGTAGTCTTGGTAGATCACAAGCTGAACACGAGTTAGCAGTGTCATGCGGCAGCCAAGAAAGCCAATGTGATTCTTGGTTGCATCAATGGGAATATGGTGTCTAGATCTAGGGAGGTAATGGTACCACTCTATTCTGCATTGGTTAGACCTCATCTGGAATACTGTGTCCAGTTCTGGGCACCTCAATTCAAGAAGGATATCGACAAGCTGGAGTGTGTCCAGAGAAGGGCGACCAAAACGGTGAAGGGTCTGGAAGCCATGCCCTATGAGGAGCAGCTTAGGGAACTGAGTACATTTAGTTTGCAAAAGAGAAGGTTAAGAGGGGACATGATAGCCAAGTTTAAATATTTGAAGGGATGTCATGTTGATGTTGTAAATAAAAAGGGGATGTCATATTGATGTTGTAAATAAAAAGGGAATTCAGAAGACGAATAAAGAAAGAGAAATGGTCTTTTATATGTTCTGGTTAAAAATAAGCATAACATATAAAAAGTTAAAAGAGAATTTGAGCAGGTTTGACAAGTTAAAATACAAAATATATCAAAATACAATACCACAGTGAAGCAGGATACAATACAAACTGCAGCAACAGCAAATCAAGAAATGGAGGTAAATGTCCACTAAAACAACGCTGTTCTTATAGAGCAGTGGTTCTCAACCTGTGGGTCCCCAGATGTTTGTGGACTTCAGCTCCCAGAAGCCCCAGCCACTATGGTCAATGCTCAGGGCTTCTGGGAGCTGAAGTCCAAAAACATCTGGGGACCCACAGGTTGAGAACCACTGTTATAGAGCCTTTACACCAGCTGCCAATAATAGAAAGCAGGTGAAAGTCCTCTATAACACCAATTAACCCCATAATAACTAGAGTTGTAAATCTTGTCAGTTCCAACAGTTGAGAAGGGAGTGGGCTTGTTTTTTGCTGCTTCAGGTACTAAGACAAGGAGCAATGGAGTCAAGCTACAGGAAAGGTGATTCCATCTGAACCTCAGGAAGAACTTCCTGATGGTCAGAGCTGTCCAGCAGTGGAATATGCTGCCTTGGAGTGTGGTGGAGTCTCCTTTTTCGGAGGTTTTTAAGCAGAGGCTGAATGGCCATCTGTTGGGAATGCTTTGATGGGTGTTCCTGCATAGCACGGGGTTGAACTTGATGGCCCATGTGGTCTATTCCAACTCTATGATTCTAAGTTCAGCTTTATTTATTTGTTTGTTTAATTTATATCCCACCTTTCTCCCAAATGGGATTCATCAGTATCAAACACTGGGCATTCAGATCAGCAGCTTTTGAGTAGTCTTCCAGGGCAACACTGCATAGATGTCAATGCAATACAAAAGTTAGAAAATTGGATACAGTCGGCTCTCCATATCTGCAGATTCCGTATGCACAGATTCAACCAACTATTGCTTGAAAATATTTTTTTAAAAAACGCCCACAAGCAAACTTTGATTGTACCCTTTTATATAAGGGATAGCATTTTACTACACTATTTTACATAATGGGACTTGAGCATCCATGAATTTTGGTATCTGTTGGAGGTCTAGGAGCCAAACCCTAGTGGATACTGAGGACCCACATTATGTATGTATAATGATTAAAAAAGATATTTGTCTTCAAGGAAGGGTTCCAAGTGGAAATGAGCCAAAACCCCTACCAACTTTGGTTAGCCAAAGTAGCAGTCCTTAGAGGTCAGTTGGAAAACAGTCTAGGAGCCTTCCCAAAATGTGATCTTGATCCTCAAGAGGGAATGTGATAGAAAAGCCATGCTAAATTTTAGCCAATGCATTTTAACATCTTCGTAAAATCAGCTGCAACTAAGGACATGCCACTCTGACGTAATTATGACATATAACAAAACATGGGAATACTACTTTTTGCACTACAGTTCTCAGAATCCACTAGCAATGCTAGTTGGGGGATTCTGGGTCCTATGGTCTCCCCCAAAATAACATTTTCACATCCTCCATAAGTGTCCTGTTATGCTACAGCTCTGGTCACACTCTCAAAATCTGGCCTATCTTCAACAGTATATTTACAGAAATAGCACCAAAAACAGTACTTTGTTGTAGATTCTGTTTCCTGCGTACTTCACGTACAGGCTCTAGTTATTTTATTTGTTAATGACCATAGGCATGCTATTTTCATTTGAATTTTAAAAATTAGAAATAAAAAAGAAAAATCAAACACTAGTCTTGAAGAAGTACTAACATTCATAATCATTAGTATAAGATAAAGGGATTCCATTTTCTGAATTTATTTCTCAAAAATATTAGTTGCTTCTGTTTCCATATGACAATACATCAGTGACATCATTGCTAGTTTTCAGTAATGGTTTCTTCAATGAGTATCTTGCTATTTATTTACTTTCTTACTTACTTACTTACTTTGCAGTGCTTCTTATTACCCCTGCCCACTTTCCCATTTAATGCTGTGCCAAGCTATTGATTAACATAATGCTGGTGCATGTAGCCCTGTTCCTCCCATTACACTCCTCCCCTCACACAGCAAAGAAACTGAGAAGCTGAAGACAAGCAAAGCTTCTATCCACATGTGAACAAGGAATAAAACTTAATTTCTTAATAAAAAAAAAGCCTGGATTGTAAACCAGTTTTAAATTAATGTATGAATTTGGCTTATTAAGCTTAAGCCATTTCCGCACTACACTGTCACAGTGCTACTACTCCATTTTCAACATCCTATGGAATCCTGGGGTTTGCAGTTTAGGGAGGAGCATTTAGCATTCTCAGCCAGAGAGCTCTTTGGCCTCAGTAAACTACAAACTCCAGAATTCCACAGGATGTTGGAAGTGGAATAATCACACTATAACAGTGTAGGGTGGAAACAGCCTTAGTTTGTTTGGGAGCAAGTAACTATGACTCTGGCCCGTGTGAAGCTATGGTTAACTATATCTGCCCACTAAATCGTCTGGCATGTGCAAAAGGAGAAATGAAGCAAGAGGAAGGAGGGTGTGTGCAATCACATAAGTCAATCATATAGATCAGTGGTTCTCAACCTGTGGGTCCCCAGATGTTCGTGGACTTCAGCTCCCAGAAGCCCCAGCCACTATGGTCAATGCTCAGGGCTTCTGGGAGCTGAAGTCCACAAACATCTGGGGACCCACAGGTTGAGAACCACTGATATAGAATATCACTGCCAAGTGGCTTAAATAATAGTGTTGACCAGTGAGCCTGAGGGCTGTGAGGAAAAAGAAGAAAATGTAAAATGTCACCAAGAAGCAACAGAGCGGTGGTTCTCAACCTGTGGGTCCCCAGATGTTTGTGGACTTCAGCTCCCAGAAGCCCTGAGCATTGACCATAGTGGCTGGTGCTTCTGGGAGCTGAAGTCCACAAACATCTGGGGACCCACAGGTTGAGAACCACTGCAATAGAGAGAGTTTAGGTGGGAGGATACATCAAAAAGTACCAAAACACAAACACTGCTTGGGAAATGTTTCAATATATTTCAGCAATTTTGGGGGAGAATCTCACATATTGCTTGAAAAAGTTACTTTAGAGAATATTCTGTGCATCTCGATAAGCTATCTTGTGACATTCAGCTGCAGACTTTTTCTGGGCTGCACCTTTAATCATTATGTTCCATTTATAATACAGTTAGCAGAAAAGTGGCCCAGATATGGAGGAAGGGATTTTGTTTTGTTCACATGGATTAATCGGCAATCCAATGGTCTGACACAAATCCAGAAACTAACAATTTACAGGCCTGAGAATTTGGATTCAGTTGGCATCTTCCCATGGAGGTAGATTAAATGCATAAATCCTATTGTCCATGAAAATACTTCTAATCTAGTAGGTGTAGCATTGAAAACAACAAAACAACTACTCAAAGATTAAAGCTTTATCTACTTTAGATGCCCAGTTGAAAAAATCTGCTCACAGGTAAAATGCCAAGATGCAGGCTTACTACTTTAAGCACAAGCTCTCTTTCATATACAGTGCTGCAGAAGAAAGCACACTGAAGTTATTATATTAGTCAGTTTGGGAGACAACTGTGGTTTTGACTTGTGCAATGCCTTACCCTCCTTTTTTTCAATTTAAATTAGGATTAAAAGCATAGGTATTCCATTCAATTGCCCAAGTCTTTTTAGGCAAATGTCTGACACGATAAACTTGCTGAAGCTATGTAAATGTTGGACTGGTCAATGTCTGGCTCTGAGACTGTCTGTCTTCATGAGCAATGTGAAGGAAAGGTGGGATATAAATTAAACAAAATGGAGAGAGAAAGAACCCATACACTCACTTGTTTTGGTAAATTGACTATACCTTCTTGAATGCAGTTGGCCCTCCACATTTGCGGGTTTCCCTTTTGCAGATTAGATTATTTACAGATTATTTGCTGTCACTTCTGCTGCTTCCCTATGCCATTTTTAATAGGGATTGCAAGCCTCATGAGGCTGTGAAACTGCAAACAAGGCTTGTAAGTCCCTATTAAAAGTAGTGTGGGGTGTGGGGCAGCAGTGGAGGTGGCAATAAGCCCCACCAGCCACACACTTTTGCCTTGTGAAGGAACCTTGTTGCCTCAGAGGAATCCAGAGTGGGTTGAATACGGTGATCATATTTTTTGTGTGTTAAATATGGTTTGGGAGGGTGTAGAGTTATTCATGTTTTTTGTACTTTCATGGGGGTCCTGTGTCCCTAACCCTAGCAAATGTGAAGGGATGACTGAGTATCAAAATGGTCTTGTTTCATGGTGTAAGATGAGGCCAATCCAAACCACTTCCTGCCTGACCGCCCTTTACCTATTTGTCAATCAAGTTGCTCAGCCATGTGAGGCAAAAAAAAAAAAAAAATCCCACAAACATCTATCTCCTCCCAGGCAATAAACACAAATGACAACAAAATAAAACAGCCAACAATTTTCTACTTTTCTACAACACCATTGAAACCCCAAACTGCTGGTTTGAGGTAGCCATCTCACTCTACCTAAAGAAAAGAACTGCCTGATTGGGGTCTAATGGTTGCTATCTTCTCTTTCCCATGTCTTTAGATAAACCATTTTGTGGTAGAAGTCACACAGTTCCTACTATCCCACTACAATCCATGCATGAGAGAGGCTCACTGCCTGCATTTTAGTGGAACGTATACCTATGAGGTAAGGAATTAAGGCCATTTCCGCACTGGACTGTTATAGTGCTATTACATTACACTTTACGTGATTCTTCCCTCCTCAAATGTCAATCTAACATGGGGAAGTACTCCTCTTTGCTGCTTGCCCTACCTCCCCTTAGCTGGTGGTGACATTGCAGACAGAGGCCATTTCTACACTGTTATAGTGCTATTATTCCCCTTTCCCAGGATTCCATAGGATGTTGAAAGTGGAATAATAGCACTATAACGGCCTAGTGCAGAAATGGCCTAACACTGCCACTTCATGAATGTCTTTGCCTGTCTCGTGATAGTGTCTTTTTCCCCCCTAGAAATGAATACACTTTGTCTTGTTTTCTGCCACTGTACCATCAATAAAAAAACCATTATGTTTAACATATAGTGTGATGTATTTCCAACAGCTTGTTTACTACATGCATTGTAACTGCAAAAGCCATGCTATCTTTTTTAAAGTTAAAAGGGATTAGAAACTCCTCACCTCCAACTGATTTAACCAAACTGATAGAATTGACTTGTTTAATAGGGTGCAAAGTGCCTGTCATTGTCAGGGCCTTGGGCGTTGCTGCGCCGGCAGGCGCCGCGGAGGCCGCCGCCGCCGTTACCTCCGAGGAGGAGGAGGCGGGGCCAGGCCCGTCGGAGGTCGCAGCCGACGACGGGGGCCACGCGGTCGCCGCAGAGGGCTCCGCCGCCAGGGGGGATCGCCGGGACGCCGCGGCAGACGCCGATCCCGGCGAGGGTCTCCCCGGCGCGGCGGAGGCCGACGACGACAACGAGGATCGGCCCGGTGCTGCGGAGGCCGCCGGTCCAGCTCCCGGGCCGCGGGGCATGGCGGATGAGGACCTGCGGGAGGAGGCGGGCCCCGGGCACGATCCTGGGGCACCGCCTACTCGCGGGGCTGCCTCGGAAGAGGCTGAGGCCGCCGCAAGGAGGCCAGCCGCCGCTCCTGGCAGCTGCAGGAGAAACACCTGGGGGCAGGGAGCTCCCAGCTGTAGCACAGCTGCAAGCCCGGCCACGTGCTCGGCGCGGATTGGCCGTGGCCCAGCCCGCAGGCCTTTTTAGGCAGGCGCGGGGCTGGGGAAGGCACGGAGCAACAACCGTCGGCTTCCCGCGCGTCTGTCGCCCGTGCCTTGTTCCAGTCCAGCCCGTGTCTGCGTTCCGCTGCCCGGCTCTACCAAGACCCTATCCTGCATTAAAGGTGCAGTAACCATTTTGTGTTCAGGGTGAGGCAACCCCTTGTTATTTCCGTTGACGCCTGCTGTTAAGGCAAACCTCAGTTCAAGGCCCTTGCTGGCTGCAGCGCCCCTGTGGGACTGTTTGGGATGCTGCTGGTGGCCGCCTCCGGCCCGGCCCCTGCTTGACCTCAGCCCGCGCTGACAGTCATTTGGAAAGTACATAAAGGCTGGACATAAAGGAGACATCCTCTCCATCTCTTTCACAAATTCATTCTTTCTGTAATGGGCATGAGGACATAGAGAAGACCCAGCAGCTGTATGCTTTCTGGGTCACCTATTTATCCCCAAAATGTCTTGAAGTCTAGAAACAGTGGCATTGTAGCACCAAACAAATTAAACTAAGCGCCAGTGCAGACGTTGCTGATATTGCTATGCTGCCAGAATTAACCTATGAATGCTACATATACTATGCTGCTATGCTAGAAAAGTCAAAGTCAGCCACGTAGGAACCGGGGGGTGCGATGGAGGTGGTTGGCCTCAGCAGTAACGTTTTTAGGGTGTCCCAGCTCATAAACTCGCCCCCATGTGCGTTGGCCATGCCCCCACACACCATAGCCCTGCCCTCTCCACAGATTCCAAGCTCCACCACTGGTCATACTGTGACACTGGCAAAGATCACAATGGTTGGGACCCCAGAAGGACCTACTCATGATGCTGCTAAAACTGAGGGAAAATAAGTGCAATTCTGTCCAATTCTTCACTCACACAGTGCTGTGTGTGTGTATGCATGTGTAGCCAGGGCATTACATGGTTTTATCCTGAGGCCCGGGCATAAGAAGTCACTTTAGCTGCTGTAGTATTTGTCCCTAAATTTACCACTTTAGCTTCACTGGCTTGAAAGCTTTATCAGATCTTTGTCAGAATTATTAAGTCAACCACAATAGAAATAATGCCAGTGTTAACAATGTATTTAACTAATGCTTAAAAGAAATAGTATATATTTTGAACAATAATGAGAGGAAGTGACATTTCCCATAAATCCTTCCCCCTTTTGAATAACCCACACTTCTCTTCTATCCCGATTCCATTTCCATCACAGTTTCTAGCTGAATTTCTTGTGACAAACCCAAATCATGTATCTTCTTTAAACTAAATCATAGTTCCACTGCATTTCTGTGGTAATTTAGTACATGGATTCGTAAGCCACAGTATTCAGGTGATAACTGCTATTAATGTTACCTATCACTTTTCAGCTTTCTCACATCATGGATCATATAGCCACAGAAGGTATGGAGTTCTTGTTATCTGTTATCCCACGGCTAATGATGGAGACAAAGCAGAGGGAATGGTACTGATAGCCTATTCATAATTCAGCTACCTCTATCATTGTGACTTTTATTTACTTATTTGCTGAACTGCTGCCTGACCAATAAAAAATGTTCAAAGCAACTTGCAAAATTTAGAAAAAAATACAAGAATTAACACATTAAATGATGGCTTCAAGTCAACTCTGGTTTCTTCTCCATAAATTGGATTCTCTTTTTCTTCTGCAATTGAGCTTTTGATTATACAAGCTTGGTTACTCTATTTTCAAGAATTCAGTATTCAGTATTTTGAAGCTCAATCTCACTTCAAAAATATTTCGAACTGATTTTCAATACACTATGATCATATTTCACAGCCACACTCTTCTGTGGTTTCTCTAATGTGATTTGGGTTCTCTCTGCTGTTCCACTTTTTTGATAGGAACATACACAGAGATGTTACAGAGCCTGATACAACCTGGGAAGTGTGTAAGGTGCCCATAGCATGTAATATCCTTGTCCCAATATAATGGTTCAGAAAGAGTCCTAGGGCCTTTCCGCACCTTACCTTTTTTGGTGCTGGGGTCCAGGGATCGCGCGAGCAGCCTCCAGCGAGAGGCTCTTACATCCCCACTGCTTCAGCTCCGCACAAGCTGCCTGCTCCCAAGCAGGTAGCACGAGAGCCCTGCCTCTTCCTTCCACAGCACAGCCTGGGACTTTCCCAGGTTGCACTGGGGCAGGAAGTGCAACCGCCGTGGCTCCAGAGGCTCTGCACACATGGCAAGTGTGCATGGGGCCCTGGAGCAATGCGTGATCACGCACCATTTTCAGCTGAAAGCCGAAAATCAAAAAGTGCGCGAGCAGCACCTGCCAGACCCTGGAGCGATGCACAATTGTGAGTGCATCGTGCAGATTGCTTCTCACAATCACGCAACGCTCCAGGTGCCCTTTTGCATGGCAAATGCCATACAAAAAGAGCCCTAGCCATTAGTTTGCAAATAATCGATTTCTTCTCCAGATTAATTTTGACTCAGATTGGATATCTGTCTGTGGTCATGATTTCCATGAAGAACTGGGACAGGAAGTGAAATGGAACATAGAAGTAGACTGTGGAAGTTGCATTACATGTACATACTTGATGTACATTAGCACCTATCTGAAAATGACTAGGGCCTGTTAAAAAGTGTCACTGCTAGCGCAACTTAAATTAATCATTTTTATAGGTAAAATCCCATCTGAGTTACAGAAATATCATTTTGAATGCATTTTTTCTAAAAAAAAGAAGAAGACTTTAATTGGTTATGGCAAATTATATTATGCTTTTAGAACAGAGACCATAGCTTGCAACATTCATGAGAAACCATGATACAGTCTTTTCTTGGTTCCTCTTCATTTTGCCAAATTCATATTGCAGTAATTACAACACTGTTGTTGTTGTTGTGTGCCTTCAAGTTGTTTCTGATGTATGGAAGCCCTAAGGCAAACCCATCATAGGGTTTTCTGGGCTTGAGTTCTGGTTTATTCAGTCATACACACAGACAAAAACATGTACACTAAGGGAAACATTTTTGAATCCATAACAAACAGAGTTATGAAAATGTACCTGAAGCAAATTGGTCTCCAACTCAACATCTATGTATGCTATTGAAAACTGAATAAATCACACCGCATTATACTGTATTGTTTCCTACTACATTATACATATCATTAAGTTATGGTGCTGATAGTTGCTTTAATATATTCTCAAATGAATCTTAATTAAGCGCGCTCTCTCGCTCTCGCTCTCTCTATATATATACATATGTTGGCTTTTACGAATATTTCATTGATATTTCATTAAAATGTTTAGCTATTAACAGAATTAAAACATATCTTTCAAAGGATTTTAACTTCATCTAGTATAAGCTCCTTGTATTTACATGCTGGGTTCTCTACAGCCCTGTTCCTTAATTATCTTATTTCTCAACATATCTCTGATGCTGACCTTTCCTCCTTCCATTCTACCCTCATATAGCCACAAATATCTGAGAACAGTATTATCTTTTGCCTCATATGTGTCTCCAAAATGTACACAAAAATAAAACTGTTGCTGTCCTGCTGTCCTTATACCAATCAGTAGGAAGACCATATCTGGTACATTGTGTACACTTCTGGTCAGCATATCTTTAAAAAAGAATTGTAGAGCTGGAAAAGTTCCTGAAAAGTGCAACTGAAACGATCAAGGGACTGAAAACTACAACATTTGGGGCTGTTTAGCTTAGGGCGGGGGGAGCAAATATACATGCTAGGAGTGTATGAAATTATGCATGGTGCATGGGGAGAATATTTTCTCCTTTTCTCCATCTCTCAACCAGTGTTATCCACTGAAGGAATGGAGATTCAGAATATATAAAAGGAAGCGCTCCTTCACATAGTTGAACTGTGGAATTCATTGCTCTAATATGTAGTTATGGCTATCTAGTTGAATGGTTTCAAAGAGGAACTGAATAAATTCATGGATGATAGATAATGGAATAAATTTATGGATGATTAATGACTACTAGTCAGGATAGCTGTGTATCACCTCCAGTATAAGAGGTAACATGCATCTGTTTACCACTTGCTGAGGAACATGAGTAAAAGGGTGCAGACATGCTCATGTCTCACTGGTGGCCTTCCCAGAGGCAAATGATTGGCCACTGTGTAAACAGAATGTTGGGCTCGGCACGCCTTTGATATGATCCAACATGGCTCTTAGAAACCTGGCAAAAGCCAACATTGCTCTAGGGGACTTGCTCTCCATTGGACAGGTGAGCTGCACAAACCTTAGAGCAGGAATAAATGTGACTACAGCCAACCAGACAGATCTCACTGTGCAGTATCAACAAATTATAATACTTTTTTTGTTGTTGTGTACCTTCAAGTAGTTTCCAACATATGGTGACCCTAAGGCAAATTTATAAGAGATCTGTGCAAATATCAGATCTTTAATGTGTGTATGTGTGTGTGTGTGCATACATGCTCACTCACTCATTCACAAACACAAGCACACATACAGAGAGAGAGAGAGAGATTCTATGTGAACATATGGTTAAATACTAGCAATGCAGTAGACGTCTAAGATGGGCATACCCAAATCTGATGGGCATGACTGTGGTCTAAAGCTGACGAAATAAAGAGAGACATCTTTATGGTCTTTATGGTAGCATTTTGCTATCACTTTGCAGTGTGCAGTGGTCATGCAGCATGAAAACACTATGGAGTTTAAATGTATGAAGAAATACCAAACACCCATTCCTACTGAAATATATTCAAGACAAGAACTCATCTTAGGAAGGGGCAATAAACACATCTGCTGTGCCCCATCATCTGCAAAATTTGCTCCATAATTCTGCATCTTTAGTATGAAGTTTCCTTAATATTGAAGAAAGTCCTGAGAATGAATAAGGCATGAGAAAGTCTCCTGTTCCTTTCTTTATCAAGCATGACATGACAGTGAATTCTTTATGGGTTTGGTGCTCTGTGGACATTTGGATTATGGTAATAATGTGTGGACCATCTCCCAGTTGATTATGAGAAAGAAAGGCATAAAAATAAGCAAACATAAACAAATGAAAGAGAGAATAAACAATAAAACAACACATACAAATTTCTTATTCATCTCCATTTTGAACTGAGGTATCATCTCTTCCAAGTCCTTTGGATATAAGGGACAGTCCTTAACACTTCATCGTTTTAACCTAGAGAATAACAGATAACACTACCACATACCTAAGAAAGTTGGCGTTAGGATGTTCTAAACTTTCACCTTGGATGTGCTTACTTTTGTTTTCAGGAACTGAAGAAAGCAGAAGCTGAAATGTTTGGCTAATTATTTAAGTTGCAGTTTACTAATTACTCTAAAAATACTTTTTATTTTATTTTTATGCCATCTTTCTCCTGCCTTGGGACCAAGGCATCTTACAAAAGCTGAAAAAAAGCTAACAATGATTGATAATAAAAAAGTTAAAACACAATTAAACAGACATCACATTAAAATACCATGAAATTTTTTAAAAAATATACAAAAATGTTTTTAAAACAGTACAATAAAACAAAAAATATAAGCACCCCATGAAAGGTTTTCTGCCAATAATTAATCAATAAAAGCCCATTTGAATAAAAAGGTATTTGCTGGTGAAAGAAGAGCAGGGAGGGGGGTCTGCATAGCCCGCCATGGAATGGCTGGGAGCAGCTGCTGAGAAGGCTCCCCGTGTCCTCACCAGGCAGACGCCAATGATGGCAGGAGCAAGCAAAAGCCATCTCCTGAAAATCTTAAGACTCTGGCAGGTTCAGATACACACGCAGACACACACATACACACACACGCATATACATCACATACATATACATATGCATCCACATATGAAGCATGTGGCCAGAATTTTGTAAGGGAGATATGCCTGCGTAAGTGTCCCTCAGACATTCAGGAGTACTTTTTCAGGCACTGTGAGGATTGGTATTCCATTCCTCCTTCTGCAGGTCCCAAAGCCCCACACTCCCCTACTGTTAAGCTCCTGAACCCACCCTGCGCAGCCATGCTGTGATCTGTGGTGGGCAAGCAGGATCAATGAAGCATCTGGCTATGCCCCATAGCCAGAAACAAAATCATGACCTCAGCAACAAGATTCATCAGGGGGTCCCCCAGGGGTCTGAGTACTACTGCAATCATTACGTATCTGGCTATCAGGATGTAACCAAACTTATCTGCAATCCTGTCTGCCTACCAAAAAGTCATGTCATGGCCATTCAGGGTAGCTTCAGGGGCCTCACAGTAGGTCAGGTGGAGATATACATTTCAGTGGTGCATATGACCACATGAAGATATTTACACTACCCTGAGTTGGTTTGAGGCCTCTGTATGTATAGTCCATAGAAACATTATTATAAACTTGATTTATCTCTAACCTTTCCCCAAAGTGGAACGCAAGGCATTTTACAAATTCGAATTGTTACGATATTTAATCAATATATCCACATCTAAGGAAGAAGTTTCAAATATGTTTACACATGTACTAGATACACATTATTTAATCCAAAGGTAATACAGTGTGACCTTTTAGGCCTCCAGGCAAAGTTCTGTCTCACAGAATGCGCACAGAAGTACATCCACAGCATTGTACAACGTTTATACCTGCACAATTTCCCCAGATTCCAGTCATTTGCCATGCACCTCTTCTTCGCAATTTTAAACAAAGGCTGGGACAAATAGTCCCAATAAATCTACTGACCTTTGCCATCAGACTAACTTTTTGGCCCTAACCTTTTGAGACCCAAAAATGTACTATCTGTGGACAAAAAAAGTCCCATGCCTGGTTTTATTTGTGCAGGATACGAGAAACCAAAAGTAACCTACTAGAATTTCTCCTAGGAGGTGACTGGAATTTAAGGAGGTCGGGAATTACCTCACAATATAAGAACTAAACATTTTAATATTATCTGATTTTATTTTACTACAATTTGTATTACTGTTACTATCTTGTGTTTTCTGATTCTTGGTGTTCAGGGAAAACACACTTGGTTCTTGTAATAAATAACTCAGAGAAAAAGAAAACTCACAAAGAAATTAGGCACAGGATCAAATGAATCACATTTATTCTCAAGTACTCATTCTGCAGAAGAGGGTGCTCATAAAGAGGACACCCCCAATGTTGAATATCTCATATTTTATTCCCTATCCCGACGCAAGTTTTCCCTCCCCTGGAATCCCATTGGACAGAATCCCAGGGGTCACAAACCTATCAGAGCCACCTAAAAAGTTACATTTTCCCTCTCCCCCTATTTACAGTGTATGTGATCATGCATTAACCATGCCTCTTCCTCGTGCATCATGTTACATCCCAGGTGTCTTATCAGTAGTTTCAAGGTACCCCTTTTGTGCTCTGCCATGTCTCCATAAATCAATCTTTACATAGGCCTTGTTTGTCCTCCTTATTGAGGCCTTACCTTGCCCTCCTATATGTTATCTTGAGAAATACCAGTTACTCTTTTAAGGTCTTTGGGAGGCCCTACCATCTCTAAAAATCTTCCTTGTTAGACTTTCTTTTATTACTGGGGCTCAAATACAAAATATACTAAAATATATGTGTAAATATGTCTAAAATGTGTTATAAGCTAATACATATATGTGAGTAATACATGTAATACTAGCAAAAACTAAAATGTATTTTATTTCTCTCAGTTCTACAAGCACAAAAACTCTTTTGATAATAAAGGACGGTTATACCATACAATACATTGAAATTCTCACTGGTGTCCGAAAATGCCTCACAGTTACCAGAAAATAAGTTTGTTTAATTTTTTGGATGAGTACAAATATTTCAACAAACATTTGAAATCATTATTCTGTCAACTTTCTCTTGCATGATATGCCCTTGCTGTCTCTGCAACCAGCTTCAAATCATGATTACTTGCTTTAAAACATTTTTCTTGCTCTGCATTATCCAAACTGTCTATTTAAATGTTTATCATTCTGTCTTCTTTCCACAAGTTGTATATAGGCATACCTCAGTTAACAAAGCCTCTAACAAAAAAAGTCTTTTTTTGCATGCACTCAGACCCCTTTCCTCTTCATCCTCTATTGAGCTATAACCTTTTAAGCAGTTGCTCCATTTAGAAGATAGTGAAGGAGAGCTCGGGGAACAAAGATTTTCCCTGTGGGGTTGCAGCAACATGTCTGCAGTAAACAATGCAATAAGGTTTAAGCTGAAAAAGACCAGGGGCATTTCCACACTACACTACTATAGTGCTATCATTCCATTTTTAACATCCTATAGAACTGGGGAGTTTGCAGTTTAGGGAGAGGCATTTAGAATTCTCAACCAGAGAGCTTTTTCGCCTCTGTAAACTACAAACCACAGAACTCCACAGGATGTTGAAAGTGGAATAACAGCACTATGGCCTTTTCCACACGTTACCTTATCACGGAGGTGGGGGGTGCCATTCGCACAAGCAGGTTCTTGCGCGAGGCGCTCTTTGCTGCTCCTTCGGCCTGCAGCTGGCTTCCTGGTCGCGCGACCATCATGCGAGCACCCCACCCCTTCCTTCCGCAGTGCAGCCTGGGAGCTGTAGGCTGCGCTGGGGGAGGAAGCGTGACCGGCCCGCTCGTCCGATGCATCACAGGGCAGGTAAGTGCACGAGAGCCCCAGGAGCCTTGCGCGACCGCACAGCATTTTCGACTTGAAGCCGAAAATAAAAAACACTCACGAGCGTTAGGCTCGTGAGCATCGCGTAAAAGGGAGTGTGTTGTACGGACCGCCGCTCCCATTTACGCGATGCTCAAGGGGCCATCTCGCAAAAGAAACTACGTGCGAAAACGGCCTATAACAGTGTAGTGCAGAAATGCCCTGGTATTCCACTCTAGCTGATCCTACTGTAGCTGTGTGTGCCCGCCTACAACTACCAAGGTAAACAGCAGGTAGTTCCACAATCCCTTACTGAGCATGTGTAAACAGCAAAATAGAGGGAAAAGGAGAAAGAAGTTAATCCTGCCTCACTAGTTACTCCCCAGATCTAGAAGTATGGTCACTAAAATGGAAATTATAACAAACTGGAAGGTAGGAAAAGAAAAAAAAATGCTGGATGCATTTTAGAAGAATTTCAAGTGTTCTTGAGAAGGTTCAAAATATTTTTGTCTACTTATACAAGGCTTCCCTGATGTAGTTGTTTCATTTTACACGCACATATTGTTAGTTCTGAATTTTTTAAAAATGCTGAAACATATTTACATACTCATCTTTCTAGTGATGTAGGAAATTATCTCTACTCTTTCCATGTTATTTATGCCACTGATACAAATGTTCTCTTAAAAGAAGTAATGCCTAGGAACTTCATTAAATGAACTATACCTGCATTTAAACAGAAACCACTTTTATTTTTGGAATCTAGAGATGGGAAGAGCTCTTTTGCCCTTCCACTTCTACACTGATGTCAGGGTGAATAATAATCTGAAAGCTTCATGACCCTGTTTTTCAGGGGCTAAATCCAACATCAGTCTTCCCTAGAGCAGAATCTTTGAAACCAGTGAGACTTAAATTAGTAATGACTAACATGTCCCATCCATTTTTATGAGTCTGCTCCAGAAAGGACTGATTAATTTTGGATTTTGCCCAATGTTCTAAGGCCAATCTTCCACCAAAAGAACAATTCACCATACTTTTTCTCAATATACTAATCATCCCATGAAATGAATTGTTGAATATCTATTCTCCAAAATTAAACTAAATTCTAGCATGACATAAAGTGGCTTAAAAACCACAGAGCTATCTTGGCCCCTATACGGTCAATGGGGCATTAAGCATCTAACAGCAGGTGCTAGGCTTTGTTGTTGCATGCCTTCAAATCATTTCTGACATATGGTGGCTCTAAGGCAAACTTATCACAGGGTCTTCTTGGCTAGATTTGTTCAGAAGGGATTTGCCACTTCATTCCTCTAAGGCTGAGAGAGTGTTACTTGGCCAAGGCCACCCAATACATTTCCATGGCCAAGTGGGGATTCTAACACTGGTCTCCCAGAGTTCTGGACCAACACTCAAACCACTACATCACATTAGCTCCCATAGGTGCTGGGCTTCCCTCTTATTAAAAGCATTCCATCTCCTTCACTCCAGGCCCATCAGTTTTTCTGGGTCTGGAGAAAGCAAGTATATGTTCCCCTAGGAACTGAATCATTGCCTCCCTCCGCAAACCTGGAAAAAATGCCAGAATGAGTAAAGGCCTGAGACTATCTAGACTAAAGAAGCAATTACTTGGCAGAACACTTTAGAAGGGTTGAAGATTATGCCTAGAGATGGATGGAGTGAAGATGGAAATTGTGAGACAGGGTGTAGAGTTCTAGAGGATAACACATCCAACTAGTCTAAAAGAGTATTTCTATTGTTTCCTTACATTCCATTAAAATGACATTTTTAGCCTTCTGGAAAAGTTTCTTTTTACAGACACTGCTGAAAGTTCTCTGCAATGTGAAGAGAACAAAAATTACATTTTAATTATGATCTAACTCTGAGGCAGCATTTTCTTTCCTTCATTCATCCTGTGCACTACTTATTCTTAAACTCTCTCCTGAAAAATCAGCAGATTTTGGATGCATCTAATTTGTTCTTATTATTTCTGATACAGCATCTGTCAACAGAAAAGTAGGTGTAGAGACACACTCAAAATTGGTTCTAGGAGGGAATGTGGTACAGTTGTAAGGGAAAGAAGAGAGTGAGAGACACATCATTGAGGATACTGGATTTTGCCCTTATTGCCACATATTATTTATGGTAAAAAGGTGGATCATTATAGTAACAAAATAAAATTGATTCTGTTACAGCAAAAATGAAGTCACATTCTGTGGTTATAGGCATATTTCATGGTTATAAGAACTACCCCGTGACCCTCAACACTGGGGATGGAAATAATTGCTATTATTTGTTTCCTGGCTGAAAAATGGGTTTCAGACATTCAAGAAATCTAGCAAGGAAGAACAACAAAATGGTGAGAATTTTGTATAGTTTTTGCAAGTATCTACAGATCCTGAAGTTTTTCAGAACATGGTTCTGTGCAGAAATAACATCTTTTGTGCACCAGTCTGCAACTAACTAAATGATTCTCTCTCTGTGTGTGTGTGTGTGTGTGTGTGTCTACATGCAAGACTTGTTTTCTGCAAGAAACAGCAGTTTTCAACCAAAACATTGGTATGTGTGTGTGTGAATGATTGCTAAAATTTTCCACAGAAACTAGGAATCCTGTGCACAAAAAAATTAGCCACATGGGGGTTTTATGCAAGATTGCTATTTTTGATGCAAAATAACCACAATCGTGGGCCATTTCTGCAACACAGTGTTATAGTGCTATTATTCCACTATCAACATCCTATGGGATTCTGGGATTTGTAGTTTACTGAGGCCAAAGAGCTCTCTGGCTGAGAATTCTAAATGCCCCTCCCTAAACTGCAAATTCCAGGATTCCATATAATGTTGAAAGTGGAATAATAGCACTATAACAGTGTAGTGTGGAAATGGTGCTACAAAATAAAAACCCAATGTGGCTTTGTGTGTGTGTGTGTGTTTGTGCACAAGACTGCTGATTTTGCATCTCCACCCCTAGTAATCATTTTTAAAAGTGGCTATCTGGAGCCAATTTTTTTGTACAAGCCCTCTACACACACTTCTTGTGCAAAAACTTGAAAAGTATTCTACACAGAATAATTTCCAAAATTATTTTTTATATTTTGAGATGTGCAGATACCAGGTTAGAATTGTGCAGAAATACCACTTTTTCCCCTCCCCAGCAAGCAGAATATTGAAGAAATTATTTGTCCTCACTTGCAAGTATAAGATAGTTGAATATTTATATTCCTACTCAACAAATCTCCAAAATTCAATAATAGGTTGGTAACAAAGATTATAGTAGCTTTTGCAAAACAATACAGCATAACTAACAGCAAGCAATATCATCACCTCCTTTTATTTCTTAGTTTTCTCCATTAATCTCTGGCTCCTTTAACCTCTCGCTCATATATACTGAGGAACACGTTTTCTCTGTTTGAATATCTGAGGTATTTTAGTCTGTTTTCATTACATCATGGCACTTATTATTAAAGCAAAGCTCAGGGGAAAAATTTCTTGCTAAGAAGACCTGAAGGGAAAAACTGCCCCAAACTCTTTGGCCACAACAATACAACCAAACACAGTAAGATAAATGTTCCTTGTTTCTCTGAAATCTTTTTCTTGAGGTCACAATGCCATAACATTATGGAAATAACTGCAAAGAACATTGTGTTAAACTAGACAGCTAAAGTGAAAATATCAAGAAGAAATGTGGGAGTGGGGATGGGTGCGATGCACGCAAAGCTTTGACTGAAATTTTGCTTCACATGTGTATCACAAGTGTTAATATCTTGCAAAGTCTTAGGAAAGATTTGCCTCACAGGAATTACAAGACTGGACATGTTGATGTTAATTTGTCCAGAACAAATTAAATGCTTCTGCAACATACATTAACACTAGTGAGATTCTGATACTGCGAGGTTCAATTTTTGGATACAAAAGGCACTTTTTCAGAGGTGGTGGTAAAAGATTGCCACAGTCCTACTTCGTATGTCTATGTGCATTTTTGCACCTGCTCAAAGCTATTGTTCCTACTGTTTCAATATCATTTTTAAACTCAAAAGATTCTTCATTATATCAGGGATGGACATCTTTGATGGTTCCAGAGCTACTTCACCATCTACATCCCACACTCTTAAAATGTCACCAAAAGTATTCTGTAACAAACCACAGAAAAAGTTCTTCAAACAAAAGGAAATGCCTTTTTTTAAAGGGGCTTGTTGCCCTTTCATGCTTGAATGAATCTAAATTTGTTTCCAAATTTTAGAAATGAACAAAAACAGCCAGGGCCCACATGTGGCCCATTATCTGCATGTTGCTCAACCTGGGCAAATATTCTTTACAAAACCAAGGGTTGATCTCAAGAGGCCATATACGCAGTCTGACTCGGCATGATGACAACGCTAAGAGCAAACAAAACCCTTCTGCTTTATTCTCTCTCTAGGAGACAGGAGGGGCGGCAAACATGTTCAAAGAAGTGATCTTTGCCTTGCCACACTGATGGAACAAAATTACTGCTGTCTACTGCTAAGCTCCAAGCCCATCACCTTGAACCAGCACTATTCATACACAATTCCATGTGACTAGTGATATAACATGTGGACAGAGTTGTTACAGTCAGAGCTAAATCCAATTGTTAGTCCCAACTAGAGCAGACCCACTTATACAAGTGTTGATTTATCTACTTTCCATTGGTTCAATGATCTGCTCTAGATAGAACTAATGATTGGATTTAGGCTCAAATGTGCAACCCATTGAAACTGATGCATGGCAGATGTATGGCATCTAAGCGCATGTTACTCTGAGTTAGTACAGAAAGTACATTCTTTCCAGATCAGTATGAAGGAACAGTGGCATGGCTGCCTCGACAATGAGGGTAATCTACTTTTCCTTATGATGTCTCTTCTTTCCTTAATAGTTTAATATTTGCAAAAAGGATAAGGGGTGGGGATTTCTCCAGAGTGGACACACACACAAAGAAAAGGGCAGGTGAAAATATTCACAGTGTGCACATAAGCACACCCTGTTTCAGCTAAGTGTTTATTAATAAAACATTTCCCTCTGTCAGTCTGTCAAAGGTATCTATTCTAACACAACAACATTTTTTTAATCTATTATAACCTTCGGTTTGGGGGAAAAATCTATTTGGTCCAAAGTGCAACCAGGCATACCATAATGATCTTACAGTGTGATTAAGATAAGCCAAGAAGTAACACATTTGCCTACATCTTCCTCCAGCTGTAAAATAGTAGAATGAAAGGGGTAGGGAGCAAGAAATTATCCTTTCAGGCAGGTTTGGGTTTCTGAATTAAAAGGAGTATGGTGAGCCTTGTAAGGAGCTGCATAACATGACTGAATAGTAAGACTCGCTTTGATGTATTCAGTGATTATCAGGATTTTTGGAATTGAACAAGCATACTCACCAACACTACCATGGAGGCCGCCGAGAGGCATCTACAAAAAAAAGAAGCAGAAAACAATGTAGGATAAGCCACCATCAGGAGTGGAAAGGCTTCCGTTTTGTTTTATCTGCTACTGGCAGAATCCTTGTCGTAAGGATTGGTCTCGGCATCCACTACAACAGTGGTTCTCAACCTGTGGGTCCCCAGATGTTTGTGGACTTCAGCTCCCAGAAGCCCCAGCCACTATGGTCAATGCTCAGGGCTTCTGGGAGCTGAAGTCCAAAAACATCTGGGGACCACAGGTTGAGAACCACTGCACTACAATATCTTTTTCCGCATGCTGGCTATTTTGGCTAGGGGCACTTGTCCTCAGAAACGCATACTGCCAAATGAAGGCTTTCTCTAATTTACTCACATTTTCTTCCTTGACACTAGGACTATCAAGCTGTGTACATTATTGTTTTTGTCTATATACCGCAGAGATTGAACAGGTTACTTTTCTAGGCTAAATTCCCAGCATCTCCTAGCCACCATGGCCATTGGCCAAGCTGACTGAGGTATTCTGGGAATTGTACAAAAAAAAACTTGTCCAAATTCTGACCATGCTAATGAAACCATGGGTCACTGCAACATATCTAGTGGAAAGAATAGCTGCCTTATCCTTTTACAGATAAGACAAACCAGGGATTTAGGAGTTCTTTCTACTGGTTCAAAAACTTGGCTATTACTTTTGGCCATCTGTCTAATGGAAGGCATTCTTTATCTTTGCCATTCAAGAGAAAACGAAACTAGGTTTCCTTGTTTTGCACCACAAACTTCAAAATAAGCAATTTTAATAATGTGACGAGCTGAGATTTCAGCCCTTCCCATACAGCTCCTATTGCCACTTTCAGTTGTGTGCATACATTCAAGATGTAAAGAACAGCTGCAATTTTTTCTCCTTCTTGACAGTAAAGGGTGTTGTGAAACACCCTGGAAAAAAAAAATCAACCAGTGTAAAATTTTCTTTACCTTTCCGTACTCCTCCCCAAGTGCATTTTCCCCAATCAGTATATTTTGCAGAAAAAGATGCCAACTTTGCAGAGAGAGGCGGGGGGGGACACTTTTTCCACACTAGAGCTTTCAGATACCTTGGATTATAAAAATGAACTCACTGTTCTCTCTCTCAGAGAATTTGTTGTGGAGTTTGGTAGAATTTAGATCTTCCTGGAGCAATAATATGATGATTTGGATGACTACTGCAAATAATAGGTATTGGGAATGAAAATTAATTGCAGGGAATATAAATCAAAGCTAAACCATTCTAATTTACAAGTAATTCATTTTTCCCCAGAATATTTAAAAATGTGTTATGCTGCTTTAAAGTTGTATAGTGTTAAGGTTTGTATAGGTCTTTTAACAAATTTTAACATTTTTAATATTTAATGTTTTAACTTTATAAATTTGATGCATTTAAATAATTCTTATATTTGTACTTTTATTATTGACTTGTTATCATTTTTAATAATTTGTAAAAATTAAATAATGTAATAATTATTATTTAATAATAATAATGTAAATAATTTATATTGTTTTTAAATATGTCCCTACGTTCTTAGCTGCATTCCCATTATTGGGAGAAAGGTAGAATATAAATGAATAAACTAATGATAATAATGATGATTTATGTAAGGAATATTTATAACCCCTCTGGGGTGATTTTTGACAAATATCTTCTTGATCCAGGAAAGCAGTTACTATAAAATGAGCATGCCGGAGTTTCCATTTGCACCAATATGTGTTGATGCAATGGTGTATAAGTTTGAAAAATAAAAGCAAGGATCTTATACCTAGGTTATAGGCCAAATCTCCTCCTCATAAAACTCTTCAAATTAATTTCTCTAAGCTTTCAGAAGCACAATTAGTATCTCCTTCCTCATTATTGTAAGCCAAATTAAATTGTAATTTTGACACATTAACCATGTGATAAAGCCACCAAGTAAAATTCTGGGAATTGTTGTTATCCCTTATGATGAGTTCAACACTCCAACCTACTGAGAATAGGGGTGTTCACTTGATTTTCAGGGATTTTCCCCTCGCAATACACACACACTTCTCCATTCAGCAGAGTCCCCTTACCCTCTGTGTAGCATTTTTAGCCAGCTGGAGGGGCTGATGTGATGAGAAGGCACCAGGGAAGTCCACTTTTGCCATTTAAGTTACATTTGGCTAAATCTGGAGTCATTCTGTTGGCACAATGCTAGTATTCAGAGGCATTTGCACAGGGTTGTGAACCACAGAATCAATACACTAATAAGTGTTGTGAGTTGAGCACTTATAAGCCAAGGAACTGTTTATTTTTTTAAAATTAAGGTATCATAAGATCCTGTTTTAGTTTGATTTCCTCGCTCTAACAGACTGCTCCAGAAGCTGATGCCACACAAATATCAATTGTCCCTTCCTCACCAGATCTGTTCTTTCTTCTCCATCATCCAATCTTCTCTTTATCCTATTAGAACAAAACTAGAGCATTCCAAGATTTTCCCAAACAATACTCTACTATATCACATCAGTTCTTAAAAGCACCCTCAAATATAACATGGGTGATACCTTGACTGACCTTTGGGAGTAAAACTCTCATAATTCATCCCCACTGGTAGTACTGACTATGGTTTCTGGGAGATGAAGTCCAAAACATCTGGAAAGATCAATGTTCCTCATCCCAGCTAGGCATGAAGAAAATTCCATTTATGATCTATGCCCGTCTATCCCTAAGCAATCTTAAATGCTGTTCTGTCTAAAAGAACAGCTGATGACTAGTGACATTTGCAGCCCAATTCACAGCAGAGTCCTGAGCAATGATATGTTTTTGTTAGAAGAAGACAGAGAGAGAGAAATGGTTGCTCTAAAACTCTCCCACAGCTGTCAGTGAAATGAGACCTCTGCTCTGCTTGCCTTTGTAGTCCTGTAATTCGCTCTGAGTTGAAATGAAATCTCTTCTTTTCAAACCGGAAGCATTATTACGTAGTGGCTGAATGCGTGATGATAAAAGCTGATGGCGAGGCTTCCTATTCTGGCATGCTAGTGTCACAATACATTGCAATAGGAATTTGAAAAGGCCTTGATTTCTCTATCAGACCGGAAGAGGGGAAAGGGACAAAGAGACAGCTTTGTAAAACTTCTCCATATTTTATAAGTTATTTCACAGCTGGGACATTTTGTTCATATTCATAGTTTTAACAATGTTCTGTTTGTAGGTGAAGCACAATAGAAAAATTATATTAAGTAAACATTGCTACTAGGTATGCTTGGGCTATGTTTTCAATTGAATATAGGTAAAGTGGTGTGAGCTATTTCTAAGGGATTATTCCAGGACATTTCACACATTAGACAGAGGCTAACCTAAGCAGGACACTGCGGCCTGGTGGGGTGACCTGAATGACATTCATCTGCAAACATGGCTTTTGTGGCTACTGATTTACATTATATGTACACAGCTAAAATGTATAATGTTATTCAGCCATGTGCATTGTACAGGTGTGTGCGTGTGTGCGTGTGTGCATGTGTGTGTGTGTGTGAACAGTCTTTGCCTCTGAGGTGGATCACTTTGTGGAGATAAGGTACCACTCTCTAATCTGCTTCTAAATGGACTGGGAATCCTGCCCTACCATCATGTTTCATCCTGTTGTATCTATGATATTCTCAAACTCTTTAATTCAGTAGGGATTTCTTAATCCTTCAGAAGACTTCTTAATAGGTGAAAAATGTATTTCCCCTCTTTTATAACTGGTATCTCCATTACCCAAATCTAATCCATGTTAATAACTCTTCCATCTGCAGTTGTTTTTTCCTTTCTGCTATCATTCATCAACCTAACTTAATTGTTAGTCCCAGCTATGGCAGATTTATTGATGGGATTCATGTAAGAGCTTACTTACCAATCAGCAATCGATTCAACAGGTCTACTCTGTATGAAACTGTCAGAAGGATTTAGTCCCATATACCCTATAACATTCTCTTAGTTTTTGTCATGTCCTATTGTAACAGGGAGAAAATAGAACCTGATGTAATAGGTATAAAACCTGAAATATAGCTATGTACATAATGTACTTGCAAAAAAAAAATTGTGGCTAACTTTATAGGAAAAGTAGAACAAAGTCTACATGAGTCACTTCATTTACTTCTGCCTTGAAGATAACATGTAAATAGAAGCAAGACAATAAATCTTAACATTTGAATGTAGGGGAATGTTTTCCTGTGATAACAGGATAGCTGCAGAAAAGTAAATTCAACACATGGCAGGGGGTCTTAGACCCTTCTCTGCTACTTATTTCCTGTTTGGATCTGAAGAATTCTTATAGTCTCAACTCTCTATGCTCTATAACTTGGGTAAAAAAAATTCTTGAACCATTTACTTTGAAGTAATCCCACTGAACTCAGTATGATGTCATGGGAATAAGGAATGCAGTCATAATTTATTCCCCTCTTTAATGCAAACTATGTACAACAAGCAATACTATTTCTAGACAAGACTTTCTCAAAGTTTTCATAGGTATTTTGAAGTTACCTCCCACCTACTGTGCTTGTGTTTCTTTTGAATTTGCTTTCTGCACATATTCAGAACTTAGGGGTACTGACAAAAGACCATTGTTGAGTCCTTAAATAAAACAGACTGCCTTTCCTCCTGTATTCCACCATGATGTTCATGATCAGTCATATGTGATTACTTGACTTTTCATGAACCACATTTAAAGAGCAAAGGAATGTAGGGTTTTTGAAAGGTTCATCTCAGAAAAAGGAAACTGAGACATAACATCTTAATAGGTTTTCAACAGAGTTTAACAAACCTTTCAATATCAGTTACTTATACCTGTTACAAACCTGGTATTCAGTCATGTTATGTTAAGAGTCATAACTTCATGTACATAATGTAATGTAAGTATCATAGTCATACCAGAACTACATAAGGTACTTCAGCTATTCCTACTTCTTAAGACACTTATACCTCTAACCAGGATTAATTTTCTTTTACTATGATTTCCATTCAAAGGTTGAATGCAATAATTATTCAGTAGGTTTTGATGGACCAAAAATGATTTGCTCCTTGGTGGCACTTGAGATACAATGTACAATACACCAGAGGTCTTAAATATGAAGCATAGATGATAAAAATTCCATGTCAGTTCTCTCCCTTGATGCAGAGAATGCCTTTGATAATGCTGAATAGTTCTGTCTTAAATTCCTACTCTTGAAGATGGCTTTGACCCAACATCCTTTATAGCTGTCACATTGAACTATCAAGGTCCTTAAACTACTGTTTTTATTAACAACCTAAGGCTTTTTCAGCTACAGAAAGACACAAGGTAAGGATGTGTTGTCTCCATTGCTTTATGCTTAGCTATAGAACCCCTTCCTTTTTAGGAATACCTTCAGCAACATCACTTTCTTAACTAGATTCATATCAAGGAGGCTGCCAAGCATCCACTGACTTCTTTTGAATAATTTACATAAGGTGATTTGATTTAAGGTTTGATATCATCTCTTTATACATCCTCTAAATGCCATTGTTAGAAGTCAATCTATTCTATTTCTCACCATGGGAGAGTGACTTCAGTGAATCTTTGGAAGATAACTGACTGTATATGATGAAGGAAGGAGCACAATGGCATTCTCCAAACCATGGGAATTTATTCTTTACTTGTTTTCTACTGTCTTAGTCTGATATTTTATCCAGGCAAATTCTAAATTTGTCAGTGTAGGTTTCAATGGCTCTCCTTGATATTCTAATTGATTTTCATCTGTTAAAGCCATATTTTTCTTGACCTTTTTAACTTTTTCAAAAGAAAAATAAATGTGGTTTTAAATGAGCATCCACTGGTTCCCAATCACTACTTCTCCAAGGGATTTCAGTTCCAGAAGCCCTGGGCCAATGGTCAGGGATTCTCAGGGGTGAAATGTGTAACAAATAGAGGACCAAAATTTGAGAACCACTGATGTAGGTCATACTGAGTACAGGGTTTTTGTTTTTGTTTGTTTTTTTGAAGTTGAAGAATGAATTATACATTTTCTAAAATTAACAAGCAAATCAAAGTGCACATTTACTTGAAAGGAGGTTCCATTAAGCCCAAAGGAACCTACACTAAACATTAAACTTACACTAAACTAACTATGCACAGAAGGACAGTCTTAACCACATCTGTTTTTAGCTGGATTGGGCCTTAGCAAATATATTCACAGTTGTTTTCTAAAAGATCAGAAAATGTTACTAAAGAAATCTTTGAACATTAATTCTTCCTCCCTTTTTTTCTTCTGCTCCTTTTTTTCCCCTATTGTTTTAGTGTCCCCATTCCTTCTGCATGTCACTTTTAAAATATATGGGAACTGGTGATGATAATTAAGCAACTTTCTGGTATTTATTATTTGTTTAAAATAGCAACTGGGAAAGGTGATGTCGAACATGACAGAAAGAAAAATGGTTTTGCTTGAAAGATCTTTCCCAACAATACCTTAAAAAGCAATGCACTGAATTGCTACTGTATTAATCCTACACAGTGAGGATTAATAATAATCACACAAGGTGAGCATCAGGCTGGAGAAGGTAGTATTCTGTGCCTGAATTGAGTACAATTCCATGTGTTCCCAACAGTTATTTCAGTGCTGAAAACTAACACTCATTAATGCTATAGCATAACCTTTATTGGTGGCACGTTATTCAGCAGACAGTACACAGCAGAAAAGCATTCCAGCACTTTCACTGATGAGGCCCAGCATGCCCTACAGCCAATTGTGGAATTGGACTCCCCCAAACAATTTCTACCCCGACTTATCCCTGGATAGCAATCAAATTCAGTCCCTATCACTAGTATATGGGACACCTGAGCTCGGGTTCACCCCTTGAGGCCAAGGCCAATGGGAAATGAGCTCCCAAGCGCTACACAGTACAGAAGCAAATAAAGAAAATCAGAGTGTGCAGGTGTGATCCACCTCCCCTTGCAACAGGTATGAGAACTGTGCAAGCAGGTAAGTAACAGAGGAAAATTCATTCCCCCAGTCTGTTCTCAGCCTTGATATCGTTTTGCTGTCTCAAACTGCCAAACTAATGCAAAAGGTAACTAGCAAGGTCACTAATACAAGTGGACTTTTTCTCCATACCCTGAAACATTTCAGTTTTACAAAAACGGTGTATGCCTATGTATTGATGACACCATTATCTTCACATTACAAGTCACTGCCTGAATATAAAACACACACATACACACACACATTGCACATTCTGTAACAGTCCTTCCTTTAGCATTTTTTTTAATTAGGTTGTGGCTATTAAGTAGAACACGCATTAGCTTGATCTGTTATCTAAGGTGACAAAAAGACAAGCAGTTACTCTATCAGAATTCCTTAGTTCAGCTATGGAGAACCTGCTTTATTTCTTACATTGTACAGTTGTGGAAAACCATCCCACTGCCCCTTGTTCTACCTGCTTTGTCTGTCTTCTGAGCCATAAATGTATTAGTGCTTTTGGGATTGCTGCTGCATGATCCCATTAAGGCTCAAAGCTCAGTGATTCATGCAGGAAATGATTAATTTTTGTTTTAACTTGCAAAATTACCTACCAGGTTCAATACAATGATTAATGAGGCTAATTATGCATTAAAAACCTGCTCATGTTATAATTACAGCAAAATCCATACAGAGCAAGAACCTGATAAAGGGCGGTGTGGAAACAGTCCCATTTACACTCAGCCATCTTTGCTCTTCCAAGATAACAAGACCTCTGCAACTAAAAGAATTTTCCTTCCTACCTAGTTTTGCAGGGGCAAATCTATGGCAAAGCTCAATTTCTTTCCCTCTAAGTGCACAGCTGAACTCTGTTATCACCATGGGAAATCAGGAAAGAATGATAAGTATGAAGTGCGACTACAGATCATCAGTAGCATGAGAGACAAGACTGCAGCTTCCTCAACCTTCAGAGATGATGAGGCATTTCAAGAACCAAGGATCTGGGGAAAGAAGGAAGGTCATATAGGCACTTGATTAGCAATGCCACTGTTGTACAAAGCACTGCAAAGCCAAGAATAAAGAACTAGAAATAAGCAGGATTTTCTCTTTTATGAAGCCAAGACCTTTATTGGGGAAGACTATGCAAACTTTTGAATTACAGAGAATTTCCTGTCAGATTCAATGGAATGCTACCAATGTACGAAGAGCTTAATTCCAGTCAAATTTAGGCAGGAAACCTGTCCCTTAGTGATCCAATAACTTTCTATTCAAACTTCTCTCCTATATAATTGATAAGGTCATACTGAAATTCAAACTTACTCTGTTTTCTGGCCTTTGGCCACCCATCATCTATTCCACCAGCAAAGTGCACATGATGTTCTCACACAGTTGTGTATCCTGTTGCAACATCAATGGGTTGGGACCTAGGTAGAACTTCCATGAAATTATTTCAGAGAAAAAAGAAAGTGGTGACAGCAATGTGCCTCAATTGCTGGAAGCAGAGGATGGCTCCTTGTTTTTCAAGATACTGAGCTGACCAAATCATTTTGCCTAACCCCTCAAGAAGATACTGTATATATGATGCAGCACTTCTGCCTATTTGGTGTCCACATGCTAAAGCTAGAGTATCGTTGTCAACAGCCACAGAATTACCACAAAGCCAAACATGTCAATTCAGTTGTTGTTCCAAAGCGTTGTGTCCCATAAAGGCAGCCACCAGATGGGACAGGGTGAGGGTGGACATGTAAAGATCAATAATGTGCCCCAATAGTATGCCTGTTAAAACTCAGCTATCAGTGCAAACTCTGCACAGCTATTATGGGAAGGATATTACTCTATATCTGAGGGATTCGTTGCAGTTCAAAAAGCAACACTTCCAAACTCATTGGCACAGCATATGTTTTGCATGCAGAAAGATTCAGTCTCTCTTTCAAACATAGCCATATGGAGACATGTAAAGACCACAGAAACCCTGGAGACATGCTGTCAGAGTAGAGCAAGTGCAGGCCACCTGGGTGCCTTCCAGATGTTTTGGAGTACAACTCCCATAAAACCATAATGGCAATTATAATCCAAAACATCTGGAGAGCATCAGGCTGTCTATTCCTGGAACAGACATTGGGCTCAGTGGACCAGTGGTCTGACTCAGTAAAAGGCAACTTCTTCTCTTCCTGTGTATAGGGGATGAAACAAACTTGCCAAATAAGTACAGCTCCCTAAAAACAGTGTACTGAAACACGTATCCAGAGGTTTTTCTCTTTAATCCTGTGATGAAGAGGAAGAAGAGGGAGACTAGAGGCTTGGCTGCATTTAGGAGTGTGAAGCGATTAATTCATAGTTTCAATGTAGAACTCATCAACAGTCTGAAGACCAATCACTCACATTCTGTGTCTCTTCAACAAAATTAGACAACAATGTTTGTCTAGATTCCCTGTCTCCCTTCACCCAAACCAGGTTAAGGAAAGAGAAAATCTGAATGCACATGAGTGCAATTCAAACATTATGCTACAATACAGCCCTCGCTATTGATTCCTGTTAAAATTCATTTGCAGGCTGCGGGAAACACTGCAGTCTGGCGCGGCTCAATACTCAAAAAGTGTGTAAACAAGAACAATAATTAACAGTTGATTTAGCCATTAAATGGGAGGTTCCCAGCAAAGCCTGAGATTTGGCATGAAATTTATGAGACTTGAATTCCTGCCTTTGGCACCTCAGGATACAACAGTGGCCACGAACTTATCTGACCCACACAACAGCTTGAAAATCAGCAGTTAAGATCTTTAGCATCTAAGAAGTGGTATTTTTCACCCTGTGTTTCTGTTTGTAAGGTAATTTTTCAACATAGATATTCCAGTGCTATAATTATCCTCATTACTAGTTTTCATTGTATGTTGAAAATATATATATTTAGCTCTTGGATTCATCCTTGGTCAACTAAATGTACACATCTCAGGATAGCAATTTTTAGTACAAAACTGGATGAAGACCACTAGATTAGTTTCACGAATTCATTCACAACTTGGCTAAAAGAATAGAGTTTGGATATGTGCCAATTTAATAATCTACTGAATGTTAGCATTTCATTGAACATGTGAGTGGGAGAGAAGTACAACATGTGTATGGTATCATAAACAGTGCAGTTTTTAGGAAAATGAGGTAGTCACTTTATCAGCTGAGGTGTCCAATTTTTGTCAATCTCTCCAGCACTTGGAGCCTTTTGTGTCCTTTGTGTATATCCAGACTGAAGAAAAGAAGACTGAGAAGTGACATGATAGCCGTAGTTAAATATCCAAGGGGATGTCATGTAGAAGATAGAGCAAACTTGTTTTCTAATGCCGCAATGACTAGAACACAAACCAATGGGTTCAAATTACAAGAAAAGAGATCCCACCTAAACATTAGGAAGAACTTAATGACTATAAGAGCTTTTCAATAGGGGAATAGACTGCCTGGGAGGGTTGTGAACTATCCTTTTGAGATCTTTAAACTTATGTTGGACAGCCAACTTTTGGGAGTGCTTTAGTTGTGTATTTCCACCTGGTGGGAGTTTGTACGATATTGCCCTTGAGACCTCTTCCAACTTTATGATTTTATATCTAGATCCATTTCAAGCTGTTTTTAGGACTGGATATGAGACACAGGTCACTTTAGTTGCCTTGGAAGTAAACAGGGTGTGCTTACTTCCCCGTTGTTTCTGCTGCCTGTGAAAAGTTCTCAGGAACTGTTCAAATCTATATGCACTCCTATAAAAGCACCATATTTATGTGTAAGAAATGAGGAGTGTCAGAGCAGGTAAGGCACACAGTGTGGACAGAGTGGAACCACAGAACGAGTATTAAACAGCCTGTAGAATATACAGTGTTTAATTCAAGGAAATCTCTGTAATCATATCAAGATTTCTTCACTCAGCTAGAAATGCAACATCTTGAATACTTAAAGGAAGAATCCACTGCCAACATGTTTATTTCAGAAGGGGAAGATTATGATGTTCCAGTCACATTTTTCAGCTCAGTGTTTATATTAATTGTTCAAAGCCTCCCTCTCCTTGCAGCACTCAACACTGGCTTAACAATTTCAGTTTCCTTTGGACCCAGAAATTAAACAAATTAGGCTCTGGTCTAATGATTGCTAGGCAATAAAGCACTTGGATTAATGAAGATTTTTAATATTTAAAAGGCAGTAAAAGATTATTGTTTACTATACACTAAATGGCCTGTGTGAGTTACACTTCAAGTAACACTTCATCAATGAAAACTTTTTGCCATGATGATCCATGTGTAAAAGAGGCTCTGATCCCACCACGTGTCAGAGGACCTGAGTTCTCAAAGCTGAATGCTAGGGACCTTTGACAAAAGGAATGTGCTGAAAAGCAGACAAATTGGAGAATGAAATGTGAAAGCAAGAAGTAGCTTAACTAGGTAAAAGGTAAAGATAGGTTTAACTATGAGCGGGCATGGGTGAATGTAAGTGTGTATCTGTCCACAAACATGCACATGTATATGAACATATGTGAAGATATGCCTATAATTTGTCCATAGCACATTGTGGTATCATTCTTGGAAATGTTGTGAATGACATTCACACCTGAACAATCAGATGAGCACAGAGTTTAATTATGTTTCAATCTGGTTTGAGACCAGAATAAACCTTGTGCTCCCTGATTAAAGATATAAGAAGAGTCCCACGGGATCTTGCCAAATACCCATCTAGTCCAGTAGTCTCATCTGGGCCCATCTAGTCCAATAGTCCAGGCAATCGGTCACCCATGGGCAGCTTGTATTCTCTAGCAATAGATATACACAGGCATCCTGCCTCTGATAACAGCCTCATCACTTTGTTCACTCTCACACACACCCACACACACACATAGGGAAACTGACAAAGCCTTCTGCGCAGGGATGTCTGAAACAGCAGTGGTCTGACTTCTTCTTATCTGAGTTACCTCTTATCAGAGTCACCTCACCCGATGAAAAGAAAGAGGCAGCAGAGGCACCAAGAGCTGCCAAGTGAGAAGTAGATAGAGATGGCCTGCCACAGCACTCAGAAGCAGAGAGGTTCATAACCAAGAGTGCAATTCTACACATTTCTACTTAGGTATGAAATAAAGCAAGAAAGAAAAGAAAAGAAAAGAAAAGAAAAGAAAAGAAAATTGCATTCAATGGGACCTACTTTTGGGCAAGTGTTTAGAGAATTGCAGCCTAAGGTTGCCACTCTCTCTGAAGAATAGCCTAATCCAACATTTCTCTAAATCTGTGGTACTCCTGATCAAATGCTGTGCTGCTGAACTGTGGATGTCACTTTGATCTAACAAGCTCATTATAATAATGCTTTCCTTCACAACTTATACTTCAAAAAGCACCTCAGACTATAAAAGAGAAAGATCACTCAGGGGAAGGAAAAAAGAATGACAACACATCTGACAGAAGAGGTCATATTCCTGACATACCATCTGCTAAAAGTGTATGAGAGAGAAAGGGACAAACTTAACCATTTTGCTGTGTTCATCTATTAAGTACATTACAATATTTTGTCCAAAATTATCCATGAGTTTCAGTCCCGGCTTAGTGGGATCACTGAAATCACTACTTGAAGTCCTGGTTTTGAGGAAATGCTAAAACCCTTTAAAATCTGACAGTTTTCTGTTCTGGGAGAACCAGAAGTGTTCCATGAAGTAAAGTGGAATATCCAGTGCAGTTTGATCCTAATCAAGGCATGGTTTGTAGGTTTGGAGAGCATCACATGAATACATTCTTGCAACTAGTGGCATCAAATGAAAGGAAGGTATGCTAGTGTCAGCCCTTGAAAAAGTTTTCTCAAAATGATAGTCCTTTATCCACTTGGTATAACCATCCTTCACTATTTATGTTATTATGTTCTTTCTCCATTTCAGTCCCCAGCTATTTCCTGTCTTCTTCATGTATTTTGTAGGTTTCTGAAATATTGCCTACACTGCTCCTCCCACCCATATTCCCTATCTCCTTCGCTGTATTTTCTAGTTTTTCCAACTTCATTACAATACAGAAATGAGTGAGATAAAAGTATGCCAGTACACACTAATACACATATAGTAGAACAATTTTGATAGACTGATTGTGTAAAAGCAACAAAAACTTTGAGTTCACAGATAAAGATATACATATATGCCTTTTAAAATTTACATATATGCCTTTTAAAAATTTTATGCTTTTTTTTTTCAAATTGTCTCTGATGAAGGTTTACAACAATGCAGTTAAAAAGGAATAACCTCATCTATTGAAGATGAGATGTTCGAGTGGGATGCTACAGGGACATGATCTCAAGCTTCCTCCCCAGAAGGAAGAAGGAAGGAAGTTACCCTTGCAAAATCTTGTGGAAAGTTCAAATGAAATATATTGCTCTCCTTCTGGGAAATGAGCTATCAGTCAGCAATGAAGTTAGCCATCACCAGCCATCTTGCTGTTGAGTCAAACAGGGATTCAGGGATGCAAGTTACTACATAGTATCAGAGTTTGGAAAATTAACTTTTTAGACTACAGTTCCCAGAATCCCTCAGCCAGCAAAGTATCTGGAAGCTGTAGCCCACAGCATGAGCATGCTGCGTGCAGAACTCTGGGTGCTCTGGTCCAAAAGGCAACTTTTCCCTGCTCTGATGTAAATATACCAATAAATAAATAAATTCAAAAAAGTAACCTGGAACCAGTAGAAAAAAATCCTTGGTCCAAATAACTATTTAATAATGCAAATATTTTCAGCAGTGTGCATGAACAGAAAGCCAAATAATTTGTTTCCTTTCTTCCTCCCTCCCTTCTTTCCTTTCTTTTTGACAGATCTGGGTCCAAAGATTTTTGGATTCTTATCCAACAGATCAGACTCTCCTCCTTTTCATAAAAAAGGAATTCTGCTATGTATCAAATATTATTTAACAAAGGGGTATGTTATTTGAAGTGGTGCTGCTACCAGACAAATAAAATCATTTTAAATCTGAAACTGTAATATATCCCTGGCATGCTGATTAACAGTTATACGAAATTAGTATGGTTTTCTTCCAAACAATGAGCATAATAAAATTTGGGGTGTTTTAAGCCACTGGCTTCAATGTAAGAATAAGTATATGCTTAAATTTCTCCTATTTAAATAAATATGGCAACAGTAGTGATGGTTGAAATCCTCCCCAACGTAGTTGAATTTGTGAAACGCTCATCATAAAATACACACAGACACATGCTTTCCTTAGAAAATAAATTCCATATTTAAATTTGGCTTAAACAGAATAAATCTTCCACATGTGAAAGTTTTTGAACCAAATGCAAATGAGCCTTCAGGTAATGGAAAACAACTCCAAATTTTTCATGTGCACTGTACAATATTTGATAGTAAGTACTCCAAACAAATGTTGCTCTGATTTTTTCCCTTCTTTACACCTGCTTTATACCCACCTGCTAGCTAGGGCCTGCAGGTAGCCACAGAACAAGTAAATTAGCTTCTTCTGCCATACTCATATTCCACTGCTGTTAACAACATACATATGCACACAGGTGAGTATGCTTCATGCTTCATACTTGGCTAACACATTGAGGACACTTTCAGTGTGATCATCCCTGATACACTGCACAAATGAATACACATATCTGTACTTGGGATTTCAGATATTTCTGCAGTCTTGGGAGTCTAATAAATGAAGAAGAGATGGCAGGAACTGTTGCAATATCATATAATGAGACACAGAAATAATGGTGTTTCATGTGTGGTACAGAAGCAATCACAGAAAAAAATCCTCATACTGTGGAGGTACAGATTGGATTGCTGGGCCAAAGCTAACAAAATGAATTTCAACAGAGATAAAAGTAAGATCCTGTACTTAGGCAGAAAAAGGAATGCACAAATATAGGATATGGGACATCTGGCTGGATAACAGTATGTGTGAAAGGGATCTAGGAGTCTTGGTAGATCACAAGCTGAACGTGAGTCAGGACTGTGATGTGGCAGCCAAGAAAGCCAATGCAATTCTTGGTTGCATCAATAGGAGTATGGTGTCTATATCGAGGGAGGTAATGGTACCACTCTATTCTGCATTGGTTAAACTTCATCTAGAATACTGTGTCCAGTTCTGGGAACCTCAATTCAAGAAGGATATCAGCAAGCTGGAACATGTCCAGAGGAGGGCGACCAAAATGGTGAAGGGTCTGGAAGCCACGCCCTATGAGGAATGGCCTAGGGAGCTGGGTATGTTTAGTCTGCAGAAGAGAAGGTTAAGAGGGGACATGATAGCCATGTTTAAATATTTGAAGGGATGTCATGTTGAGGAAGGAGTGGGTTTGTTTTCTGCTGCTTCAGGAACTACGACAAGGAGCAATGGATTCAAGCCGCAGGAAAGGAGATTCTACCTGAACCTCAGGAAGAACTTCCTGACGGTCAGAGCTGTCCGGCAGAGGAATATGCTGCCTCATAGTGTAGTGGAGTCTCCTTCTTTGGAGGTTTTTAAGCAGAGGCTGGATGGGTATCTGTTGGGAATGCTTTGACGGGTGTTCTTGCATAGCAGGGGGTTGGACTCGATGGCTCCTGTGGTCTCTCCCAACTCTGTGATTCTATGTGGAGGGAATTTGATGACACAGGTGAATTATGTGTCTGACAATCAAAGAAGGAACTGGAGGATCAGAAAGATAATTTTTTTTCTAATTCCTTCACTTTATTGAAACAGTCATTTATAATGAATACCTTCAGGAGACATACCGGAACCAAGCATGGTTTCCAGTCACAACATCCATAAATAAGCTGTATTCAGGCCAAGGAATTCAAGGGAAAGTTATCTGCAACAAACACAAATGTTCTAAAGAGCTCAAATAAATCCCAAGAAATGGATGTGAGGGCGATCTGGCTGTGACATCTGTCACCCCATTGATCACTAGGGTTGATTCGGCTGATCTGGCTGGCTAGGTGGGTGTCCCCTTCCTCCTCCCCCAAGAAATGGAGCCCACTTCTTATTTTCAATGAGGATCGATAATTTCTTTGAGAAATCTACTTCTAGAGAAGCCAGCGTCAAACACTAACTTTTTACAACATAAATGCTCATTATAATTAATAGTGCAATACAACTGCAATATATCATTCTTCATCATGTGGACAGTGAGAACAAATCTGGGCCAATGTCCAACAGAGTGAAACAAAACCACAGTGTGCTGAATTTGGATTATATTATAGGTTGTGGGTTTTCCAGGCTTTGAGGCTGTGTTCTATTAGTATTTTCTCCTGATGTTTCGCCTGCACCTGTGGCTGGCATCTTCACAGGATCTGGTGGCATGGAAGTAAGGCAGAGTATATATATACTTGTGTAGTCCCCAGGTGGGAGGGAGCAATTTGCATGTGCTACAGTTGGCCTGTGTTATGGCCTATTGTTAAATGGGATTTCCCATAGGCTGTATGTTAGTCAGGGGAAATGCATAACAGTGTGTTAAGTACATTAGCAACCCAGTGTATTGTTCCCTGTATACTATACTGGTATATCATATTGGTCATGCCTTTCTTCAAACATTAGTCTTCCACTATAGGATGTGTCATGGGTATTTGAATTGGTTTCTTTATTATTTCAGGACCAAAATCCTCCTATATACTCTATATATTCCAATTTTCATTCAACTACAACATCAGTCACATCCTTTAAAAATCACAAGCATGACAAATATTTTTCATTCAACTACAACATTAGTCACATCCTTTAAAAATCACTAGTACAACAAATAAAAAAAATATATGTGGGAATTTAGATGCATGGCTTTCTATGCTCTTACTGATCACAACATTTATGTTTTCATTTGACAATCATATAAGTATTTCTAAATTATTGTAATAATGGAAGGTACCTCCATATAGACATATCTTAAAATACACTGCTGGTAAACACAATGGCATCAGGTTTGTTTGTTTTAATTAACTATATCACAAATCCAATTGCTTGTCCTACACAACCATCCCAAGCTCATTGACTCAATGGGTCAGCAATTGATTCACTAGGTATATTCTAGTTGAGAACAGCAATTGAATTTGGGCCTACAGGTTGCATCTAGTTATAGTCACACTTAGAGAGACCTGCTGAAATCAGTGGAATCCTGTCATGATTGACAACCCACTTTAAGCATGCCTTTGTCTAGATTCAGCCATATTTTCTAATAGTTTGTAAGTTATCTTCACTCTATCTTTCTTTTCTGGCTGGCCTTGTATTGAAGAGCCATTTAGTGTTTTATTTGTGTCAAGGACTAAAATGCCTCTTTAAAGAACAACTGAGAAAATCCACAATGACATGTATTCAGTACCATTGCTAAATTTTATTCCAAGATCACAAACCCTTCCAGAACCTTAAGCCCAAAAGATCATGGGAAAGTTCCTTTTTTGAACAACTCCCAGAAACTCCCAGCTAGATCTGTTATAGTTCCAAAAAGGACTTCCCCAAGCTAACAAATTAAGTGTCAATAGCAGTTGAGTTCAAGTACAAGCTCACCATACAATATCCACAATAACATCCAGGTTTTCTATAGTATTTTTCAAATGAGTCTTTTCTGAGCATATTCCTGGGTAGTTTTTGCCATGCAGCAAAATCAAACAAAATCCAAAATCCACAGAACAGTCATGTCTTTATTGGGCCAACTAAAATGCATAAAATACATCATGCAAGCTCTTGAAGCTTCACTGGTTTCTTCATCAGGCAAAGATGTTAAAAATCATACAGGAGAAGAAAAAAGATGATGTTAAAGTCACAGGTCTACATTTTGTCTCAGAGATTACTTTTGTTGCCAGTTCAGATGGCCTGGAGGGATCTCAGTGCATGCAGAGACCAATCCTCTTCTTGACCATGTGGAAACTACGGACAAAGTGTAGTAAAAGACAGGTTCAAAAAAATTCAGCTCTATTAACAACAGAAAAGTAACTTCCCATGAGATCCAGGATGTTCCTATCCTGTGTGAACCTAACTGTCCCTTTCGTAGGCATTCTGTACTGTCACAGCTAGAAAAAACTTTTAGGTGTTGTATAGGTAAAACTTGCCAATCGTAGTCCAAATGAAAGAGTTTTACTTTTGTTGGAGATAGAAACATCAAAGAGTTAAGTCACAATTGATTAATTCTCTCTTGTTAAAGTTTCCTCTGTTGTAAGAGCTTCTGAACAATTGAAGAGTACAACTTTAGACTGAGGAACTTTATTTTGAACAAGGTATACATTTGGGGGAAAATGAATACTTGTATTTTGCCAAAGTCATCAATACAGTAAGAAAAATCAATAGTACATCCAGGGACAAAGTTCTGGCTCTCTCCCTGATGTGATTGCTTGCTGCATGCAGGGCATTTCCTTTTGATGCAAAGTAGTTTTTATATATGTGTTCCCTCTATAGCAGCACATCTACCATGTACTTTTGCTAGTGTTCAACAACCACCTCTATTTTTATTTTCATTTCTGCTTCTGTCATATAGTGAACAAAAGGCTAACCAGCTGTCTGCCTCTTTGGTTTATGTTGTCCTCAGCAACATAGGAGCAAGCTATAACTTGCTATTTCTATATAAAATCACAATCAAGGTAGCCTGACATTTTTAAAGGTTGATTTTAAAGCTGCTATCAGAGACCATTCATGAAATCATAAAACTTCTCTTTTTTTTTCTTTGTATAAAGGAATTTTTGTTGAAAACACCAAAAATCTATAACACTTAGCAGAAGACTTAGTCCAGATTCCTATGTATTTACTTCTTCCAGGGCCACAGAGTGGTGGTAAGGAAAGACAGATAAAATCTGCTGGCTCTGAACAGCCTATTTCTCCCATGACTTATTTCTTTCACAGCCACTGCACCTATGGTCTTTCTCTAACACTGCTGCCGATGTATGCACCAGTCTTGTGCACCAAGAAGATTCTAGTCTATTTCTTAACTTTATATGTTTGGTAGTTGTGGTGGTCTACATGCCTTCCATCAGTTATGGCAAGCACATTATAGGTGTTCCTTAGAAAGATCTATTTAGAGTAGGTTTCCCATTACCTTCTTACGGGACTGAGAGAGTATGAGTTTACTCAAGGTCACCCATTGGGTTTCCATGGTCAAGCAGGGATTCAAAGCTGGGTCCTGGTCCACAATCCTTGTCAACACTCAAAGGCTATACCAGGAGAATATAAATTCTGGCAGCATGGGAAGGCTTGGGATAGAGCCTGAAAGGCAGAATATGTCTCAGTCATTGAAGGATCAGCCTAGCTAAATATGGAGAAGCTTGTCACCAGAAGTTTATCCACTAGGTAAAGAATTGGTGGTAACAACTATTAATGAGTGACTGCAATCTACCACTGATAAGTAGGTTACACGCTTTAATGAAATCATCGAGCTACAGGGTTAACATTTATTAACTTAAGAATATCAATGATATGCTCTGACTACTGGGAAATCCAGTTGGAAATCCTAATGTGGTGACTGTTTAAGGGGAAGACCAAAATCCTTCATACCTTATGCCTGAGACCCACACACCTGCCCTCTTTCACAGCCTGAATCTACTTGGGTTGCAGATTGAAAACTGGAGAGGACTCCTTTACCTTTAATGGTTGTATGGAAGAGGGGATTTCAGTAGGTTTTACTTGTCAGGCAACTATACAAAAATCCCTTCTTCCAAAAGAGGACAAAAGTCCTTTGCAGTTTTCACTCCCACAATCCTGCTGGAGGCCAAAGCTATCAAGTGCGCGCACACACACACACACACACAAAACAAAACTATGAAACAAATAGGTGCAGTGCATAAAGAAAAGCTCAAGGGGAACTAACTCATATAATTCTGTCATGGCCACTTACAATAAATATCTTCAGAGGGCCTATCAGTTTTGCACCATCAGGTTCCCTGTGAAATGGCTAAATAATTGCGTCTGATGATGTATCCCATTCTCTTAGTAATTCTGGACAGGGCACCATTAGTGTGAAAGGCCCTCCATCATTACTCTGTCCAATTATAATATAAGGAGAAGGGGAGCCTTATTTCCTGTCATTTCCCAAGATAATGTGAGAACATTATTGGAAATTAGTATAAATGATTTTTTGTTGCAAATGGAAAAGCAAATCCCCAATTAACAGGACAGGTAAAGAACAGGTTGCCTGAAACATACTTGCTAATTCTCTTTCAAAAAGCCAAACTTTGTATTCAGAAAAATCAGTTGCTGGATCAAGGGATATAATGGTAATCTATTCTGCATTGGGTAGACCTCATCTGGAATACTGTGTCCAGTTCTGGGCACCTCAATTTAAGAAGGATATTGACAAGCTGGAGCGTGTCCAGGGGAGTGCAACCAAAATGATGAAGGGTCTGGAAGCCATGTCCTATGAGGAGTGGCTTAGGAAGCTGGGCATGTTTAGTCTGCAGAAGAGAAGATTATGAAGGGACATGATAGCCATGTTTAAATATTTGAAGGGATATCATGTCGAGGAGGGAGTGAGCTTATTTTCCGCTGGTCCAGACACTAGGACAAGGAGCAACGGATTCAAGCTGCAGGAAAGGAGATTCCACCTGAACCTCAGGAAGAACTTCCTGACGGTCAGAACTGTCTGGCAGTGGAATATGCTTTCTCGGAGTGTGGTGGAGTCTCCTTCTTTGGAAGTTTTTAAGCAGAGGCTGGATGGCCATCTGTCGGGAGTGCTTTGATGTGGGTTCCTGCATGGCAGGGGGTTGGACTGGATGGCCCCTGGGGTTTCTTCCAACTCTGTGATTCTATGATTCTAAAGTGGGTTTTAAAGGATAGACCAAATGAATATTTTTTTGAGGACTGGAAACCATTTATGAACTTTTTGAGCAATGGAAAATTAACAATGCAATAGTTTGTGGTTATGTTTACTAGTGATTCTAGTAAGATTACTTAGTTGGATCTGTGGAATAGTATTCTTCCTTTTTCTTCTTTTTCTTCTTCTTTTGTTACAGTTTGGTTTTGTTCTGAACACAAGTCAACAAAGGCCCACAGCAGCAGGTTGGTGTGTAGGAGTGGTCAAATGTCTGAGTCAAGATGCAAGGAGAAGTGCAAAGGTGGCTTTTGGCCAATCAAAAAGTTGTATCAGCAGGTCAGGAGTCCAGGTACATGAGCCAGCAAAGAGAACACAGAATAGTCCAAAATATAGTCAGTCCAAGGTCACGGCAAAACAGGAACACCAGTACTACACAACTAGATAAGACAGTTGTTGGCACTAAAGCTGGGAGGCAACTGTCACAATATTTATGAGTAGCTCCTCCAAGGCCACAGGTGTCTCATTAGTGCTAATTAAGTCAGCATTTATTACTTACATGGTGCTGGGCTCTGCATTTTCCTGTCCACCTCTCAATGAAGGATGCCGGCAGTGTCATCTTCAGCATTTGTAGTGACATTTTGCTTGGAACAGATCTTTCACTACCTCAGCCGCCACCTACTTGAGCTCAGAGAAAGCTGTAGATCCAGACAATCTGCCCCCTCCTCCTCTTCCTGATCCTCATCATCTGAGTCCTCCAAGGGGTGAATTATGACACGTTGGTAAGAGGCATCACAACCCTTTTGTGTTTTAGTAAGTTGCTGTTTAGTGTTTCAGTTAGTTAGTGTGCAGTGTTTTATTTTAGTATGTTAATACTTTGTTTTAGTTTCGGGGAGTTTTCCTTCTTTCTATCTCTTCTTTTCCTTTCAAATGTTTTATTTTAACTGTGAACTAAGTTTTTTTGTTTTAAAACTAGGAAATAAATAATGAGAAAATCAGTTGCTAGAGTAAAGCCTAGACTTTGCCACTTTGAGCCTCGATTCCTACTACTTCAGAGAATCACTGGTATTTTACAAAATAACATAGAACAAAAAGGACAGGGCCCTGCCTTAAGTTTCAGTAGTGGGGAAAATAGTATATGGCAAATTACAACAGTGGAAGAGTACAAATATATATCAACGGTAAGTTTTCATTTCAGTTGGTTTTTGAGAACTAAGAGGTTAAGAAGCACAGAACTAGATGTACAGGCTTCTTCTGGAGCATAACGTCTCAAGCCATAGCATCCTTGGAGAAAAATTTACAACTATTTTTAGATACAATGCAAAGAAACGCTGTTCGCTGAGAGGGAAAGGGGCAAAATGCTGTTGCATGAGGAGTATCCTTTTATACACAACTGAATTAGCCAGCCTGCTAAATTCTTAACTTTGATGTCATAGAATATAATTATTTTTTCCATTTAGCAATCATATGTCCATCCTGCTCTCCACTATAAAATTCCCAAACATCATTTAAAAATAAAATGCAACACAATACAATTCAAAAATACAATAAAATAACCTGTAAGACCTTTGGCTATTCAAACCTGGAAAATCTTTTTAAGAAAACCTGGCATCTAAAGATAAAGTCTAATGTCAAACAGACAGAGTAAAGCAGAGAAGAGGTAGGCACAAAAGGTACCATGACAGGAAAGAACTTAACCATCGTAGCCATCCATTTCATTTCAAAGGATGGGACATAAGAGTCTCACAGCAGTGCCTGTAGGGATGGGCAGATTTTATCAGAAATGGCAGTCTTTGAAACTTAGTCTTACTGGTAGTCAGAGGGGAAATTGGAGGGTTTTAGAAATGTTTCGCTTTGTCCCATATATCAACCAGTACACTGTTTGACTTGCAGACTGTTAACGCCATTTTCTAAGCAAATTATAGCTATATAAAAATGGTGATAAAGATGTAACTGTAAAGCTGGATCCAAGGTTATTCTATTCTCACACTGACAGATTTGAGAACTTAACTATCTCTTCCATCCTTTGCGTGATGAAAATAAGTGGTTTCGAAGCATGTGAAGGAAACAAAACCATCAAGAAAAAACCCCCACAAGCAATAGCCAAAGGCTTTAGAATATTTTTCCTGAGTTTTTTTTAAACACTATACATATTACTGCATAACCATATATTTGTTGTAATCTAAGTGGCCTCTTCGCATGGACGAGGGCCCCTCCACAATCACAAGGGTTCAAAGTGCAGAACCTTTATGAAAGTAGGAAAATTGTAAATAACTCCCCCTGTAATACCCCTCCCATTCCTCTCCAGAGCTGCCTCCTCCCCTTCCCTTCCCTCTGGCCCTAGCACTCCCAGGGTGAAGAAAAAAGGCAAGGTGAGGGGATTACCAGTAGTTTCCCCTCAGACAGAGAAGAGTGGAGCACTTAGTTCTAGAGTTCCAGCTACTCCCAGTCACCAACTTGAGAAAAGAGATTCCTCCCAGAGAGGAGGGGTAAGAACAAAGAGAACATCTGACCAATCAGCTGCCATTACGTAGCAGAATGTGCAGCCACATGGCAGAGAGGACACACCTCCAGCAGTGAGGAGGGGCTTTGCTCACCCAATAAGGAAAAAGTCCATTTTAAACACAAGCCTCACAAGCCTGGAGTGAGAAATGCAAGGGAATAGGATAGGGCGAACGGAAGGGAGAGGCAAGTGTTATCACCGTGAACTGGCCTGGCCTTTGATGACCTTTAGATATCATTTTGATATCATAATTCGGCCCTGCTCTGGCACCAGCCAAGTGTTTGTGAGGCCACCGAACAAGCGCGAAGCTAGGCATGGCTATATTTGTTACACCAAGGCAAGCCAGATACTGCCAGATCTGCTTTAGGGGACCTCCTGAAACAAACACCTTCATTACAGATGTGTACTAAAACAAAGAGACCTCTGCCCCGAGAGGGCACCCTGGCAAGCTAAGTGCTTAACTGCCGAGCTAGCTGCATCTGCATACTGGCCATACTATTGTCAATTTGGTCTATAACTCAATCATGTAAATTCTGACATTTCGGAGACATTGTCTCCAGTCCAAAACTCATTGTTTTCGCCCAAGACCAGACTAGCCCACGGTCATTCCTTCCCCTATAAAAATCCCCAGTTCTGAGAGCTCTTCGGATCTCTCGTTGGAACGCCCGGACTTGCATTCGGACTGCTCTCCTGCCTTGCTGCCTCTTCGTTCTGCGAGCTCCCCTCGGCCGCTGCGCCGAGCCCTCCTGCCCTCCATTGGTTTCTCTTCAGGACTGCGAGACAGGTGGCATATCACCCATTCCTCTAAAGCTCTATTTCCTATTTCTAGTTAGCAGTGTGTTTGTGTTTCTCTTAATAATTGCTTAATAAATCTTACTGCTATTTTGAACTGTTTGCCTACTCACTGACCTGAACCTGTATACATAGGGTAGAAGATTCCTGCTAAGTTACCCTGCCTCTTGTTAGCCAAGAGAGTGCTCCTGCTAATTTCCCCATCTTGTTTGCGTTAGGTTTTGGTTATTTGGGCGTCCCTCCTGGGACCCCCAAGTCACAGGGTAACACAAGCACATGCCTTGCAAATAATCAAATTCACAAAGGTCAAATCCACAAATATGGCAGGAGGACTGTAAGTACTTGGTGACAGTTAATCAGTTCTTAACTGTTTTAAAATACTAAGTATTAATGTATTAATGATTGTGCTAAGAATTCACAGAAAATGTTTGCTTTTTATTATGCTAATTTTAAGTGTGTTATGAACATTCCTGGGAATGTAAGTTAAATTTGGGGAAATGAAAAAGTGAGCTATAATACTGAATCATTCACTCTCCTTTCGCATAGACTGATACCCTCTGTTACAATGAAATCCAGCCTTTCTCTTGTTCTCAAACAGCCACAGAGATGAAGATGTACTCACAACACCTGTCCTATAAAAGTGAAGTGACAGCTGCTTTATTCAAACTAGTGCTGTAACAAGTTGTGAGTTTGTGCACACGTGTACACATGGATTATAGCACAAGGGCAAAGGGTGCAGAACTTCATCATAGGGCCTAAATATCCTAAAGGCACCAGATTATGTCTGATCTTGGAAGCTAAGCAGGGTCAGCCTGCTTAGTACTTGGATGGGAGACTGCCAATGAATATCACATGCTGTAGGCAATATTTCAGAGAAAGAAACTGCAAAGCCACCTCTGAGTATTCCTTGTCTAAGAAAACCCCGTGAAGATCATGAGATTACCACATATCGACAGGGGACTCAAAGGCACACACATCCTATTCCGGGGTGCAGCTAGGATGTGGGGGCAAAATGAGGGCTTTGCTATAGGCTATATTTCAGAGGAAGGAAATAGCAAAGCCACCTCTGAGTATTCCATGCCTAAGAAAACCCTATGAAATTCATGGAGTTGCCATAAGTTGACAGGGAACTTGAAGATACATACACACACAGTACAGCCATCACCAGAGCCAGCCAGCTAGGGTGCTGTCACAGAACTCAGGAGTAGATCAGCTGGAGTGGTAAAGTCAAACTAGGGGCACTGAAATTATGGAAGGAGAGATTACATTCCCTTCTCCCATGATCAGGGATGATGGAAGATTTTATTTTTATTTATTTGATTTATATCCTGCTTAACTCCCAAAAGGGACACCAAGCAGCTTGTACCTTCCCTAAATTCTGCACTTCAGTTTTCTCCAGTTGATATGAATGATAGCCATTCTGTTATAGAATAGGATGCACACTAGACAGTGTCAGAGTGGAAACGGACCTGCTGTCATTTCTACACAATAGCCATTCACAATCAATATTGCTTCTAACTGTGAACACTGCCCTTTGGTTTCTTTCTTATTGCATTTATTTAATACTAGCGTATATACCCGACATTGCCCAGGATTTTATTTTCTCATAGGTAATACCTGTTAGAAAGATTTGAGAGCCTGTGTCTCTAATTCTTGTCCAGTACCTGTAACTTTTCCCCATATTCCCCAATCTAGTCTGTATTCAGCATTATTAAAATGCACAGGTTGGCTTCCTGAGGGAATACACTGGCCTTCTCCTTGCTCTTAGGCCTCATCTCCACAGCAACTGGCCTATTCAAGACCCAAAAGCTCTCTGGCTGAGAATTCTAAAGGCCCCTCCCTAAACTGCAAACCCGGATTCCACAGAATCTTCTTAGGCAGCCAATCATATGAGGTCTTCGCCTGACACAGCCAATCATATGAGGTCAGGTCGTCGCCTGATGCAGATAAACACACAGACTTTGACTTTTATATATTAGATAGTGGGGGGGGGGAGTGTAGCCTGCAGGTCACATGACCCTCGCAAAAGCCCCCAAAGCCCTCACTGAGCCGTAGAACTCCCCACATGCAAAAACATTTGTTGAAAAAAATCACCCCAAGTATGCTCCAAAATGCAACCTGGCATGACATTATAACTTTAAAAAACCTAATTCCCAATCACTATCATTTTCTTTATATCCTGACATTTCTCCCAAGAACAGGAATTCAATGCAAACCATCCCCATCTCCACAAATCCTGAAAATTAGCCAAAATGCTTGAGGATGCAAAGTAGAAGCAAATTTCTGTTTACTTCTGGGCGACATTTTCAGTCAATAGCATGTCAGAAATGTACTAGTGCAGCCTGCTGTGGAGCTGCCAACCGTAAAATTGTACCATTTCCCCATTTTAGTGCATTTTAGTGCATTTGTATCCTATGTTTTTTTTCATCCCATGGATGTTTGTCTGGAGATCCTTTCTAGAAGGTCTTCATTCCAACCACTAACAAACCTGCTTAGTTTCAGGAAGGTGTTTGCATCATGCATATCCATATTACCTCCACACATTGGGACAGAATGGTATAAATTGCCTGTTATGGTATGTAGGTGTAAGGAACTGAAACAATCTATTTTAACTTGTATAAAGTATTAAATAAAGCACTTAAAAAGGCACATGCATGATATAACAGACATTTTAAAACTTTATTATCTTCCATGAGAACACATTGAGGGGAAAAACTGTCAACCATTGTGAGATTTTTTAATTTTTTTTCCTTGAGCTAGACTGAAAAGAGCACCATGTTTCCTGTTTTTTAAACAAAACCCAATGTTTTTGTACAAGTGAATTATTTGCTCCCCTCCAAAAAGGGGGACCTGTTCATGATAGTGAAGCTTGTTGGAAGTGCAGCCATTTTCAGCATTTAAACAGTTAAATGTGTCTTAGAGCGAGCAACACTGATAAGGTTAAATAATTCCAGTGATCTAAGATCTACCATATATACTTGCATATAAGTCAATCTCAGATGTAAGTTGAAGACAGGTTTTAGAGCCAAAATTATGGATTTTGATATGACTAATGGATAAGTGGAGGGTTATTCTGGAGAGAGGGGAAAGTGCCAGTGCTGCCTCAGGGGGTCAGCCGCCCCAACTGCCACCATTCATTTAAAAAGGCCTTTTGTCCCTCTAGTTAAAGAACAGGATAGTATAAAAGTTAAGGTACAGTGCTAACTCTTATTTTAAAAAGAAAAAGAAAAAGAACTATCCCCTTCTCTGAGTAGAATGGTGAAAGGTAAGAGCTTAGTCCATTCTGGCAGAATCTAAAAGAAGAACTGACCTCTTCTAGTTTCTCAAGGCTCCTTTGGGGGAAGCACCATTTTCCCATCCAGGCATTCAAAAAGGCCAAAAGTGGTGACATGGCAGAGAGAGTTACGGTACAGTACTGTACTTACATTGACCCATGGATAAATTGACATATGTTTTTTTGGATAAATTTTTGAGTAAAATTTCTAGAGTTATACATGAGTATAATACAGTATTCATGTCTTATCCACCTATTCTAACCTCAAACTTATATTCTTAGGAATCACTCTGCCTCTTTTCTCCACCTCCTTTTTATTATCTCAGTGCACCAAAAGTGATACTAACTCTTCTTGTTCCAGGTTAACTCAGTTCAGCACCCTTAGCTTAGCACCCATCTCTAAAAGAATTCCTATAAAATTTATTTTCCATAGCCACTGGTGCCAGTGCTCCCTAGTCATAATAGCTAACTGCTGCACACATACTCTATCAAAGTAATTTTTCAGGAGCCCCCTACAATGAATCTGGCTCCTTAAAGGTAATTAGGTAAGTTACTTAGTATGTTTACAGAGTCCAGAATCCTCCAAAATAAACTGCTTCTATTATCTAATGAGTTATAGACAGCTTTTCAATTTTCCCATAATGTGCTTAACCATGTCCATCAAAGCCATTGAGTGAGGCAAGGTATATTATTCCTAGAATCCACTCAGATTAGGAAACAGGTAGTTAAATCAGTGAAGACATACATTATTCATGGAGAATAACATTCAAAACAAGTAGCCATTTAGTAGAAAAAAAGAAATAATAGCTCTGTCTGATAACCTCGCCTGTTTGATAGCTACCCTACTTCATTTCTGCCCCCTCTCATCCAACTCCTCACATTCTCATAATTCCACAAACACAGAGTTGGGAATTGTGTGGACCTAGAAAGGTTTTTGAGCTGCAGTTCTCAGCATTTCTGACCACTGGCTGTGCTGGCTAGGGCTGCTGGAAGCTGCAGTTCAACGACATCTGGGGGTTCATCCAGTTCCTACCTCTGCTAACAGCACAGCCCTACGTCCATTTAAACAGGAGTGACACACAAAGTTGAACGTTCTCACTTTTTTTTTTCCACAAGTGAACCCAAAGTAGTTTATCCTCCCCATGCAAACAAAAAGGACTTCTACCCAACTATGAGACTCCAGCCCTAAAATACAAAAACCTCATACAACACATGAAAGCATGTTCACTATACAATCACAATTGCTGGAATCCCATATGAGAGATTTGTATATGTAGTTATGGTGCTACACAGTAAATCCCAGCCTGACTTCCCAAATCCCCACATACTAGGAAGCAGCCGCTGTGATTGATGGGATTGATGAGAACATCAGAAGGTTGCTTACCAATAAACAGGGGCACAGACCTCTGTCCAAAGCAGTGGCTTCTGTCTGGGAAACGGGGATTGGATGACTTTCACAGTCCCTACATAAGCCTTAAACTAGGGATCATGACTATGTAACGCTCATGAGTGTGTACCTTTATGTTGCACATTCTTAACTGCCATAGAGGATTCCAGCCAATGAAACAACAATATTAAATGAGGTAGATCCAGTGCCATTTGGAAATGCAATAAAGAAGCATTCTAGTATCTAACTTTTCCAATAGATTCCAGAGCAAGTGGTATTATCATTATGATTCATGTCAGGCACTTGTGGTTTGCAGTAACATTCTCCCCTAATTTCCTGGTGGTTTGTATTCCCTCGCTGTATGTACCAGTTAACTGTTCTCCTGAAGAATGTATCAGGTTCGGTTCCCAAGAAATACCTTGGGCCAAAAAACCTGGAGAGACTCCACAGTTCTGTGTAGATCAGAGATGAGGAAACTGCAGCCCCAAGGTGTTGTTGGATTCCAGTTTCCATTAACTCCAGCCAACATGTCCAGGAATTTTGGGAGGTGTAGTCTCACAACAGCTAGAGAACAACAGGTTCCCTACACTAGTAATACCTTCTTCTGATGAGGGAAGATATCTCTGCTACTTCTGCAGTATTACTATTTTTTGTTTTGAAGCTGGATAAGAAATCACTTTATTTTTTTCCCCAAGGATGAATATTGTAAACAATATTTCCACTCACCCAACCACAAGTGTATGACCACATTTTATAACAGAAATCAAGGTAATTAAGCTTCATATCTTTGTCTGGAAATAACAAATAAAACAAACATTTTTTCTTCTAGGTTTCTATTACAAAAACAATGCTAAAACTGTATCAGAAAAACTGAGCTAAATAACTGGGGGAAATCTCCTTTTAGGACAGGTAACTTTTCCAAGCTCAGAGTAGAGGTGCATATGCAGTTTTTCAGTGCCATCTGGCAGTAAGTAACAGTATCAAGGATACCTCTAATCAAAATTAAGATCCAGTTTGAAGGTAAAACTTGGAGGCTGCTAATAACCCTATTCCCATGATGGTGATCCATGTGTTGGGTATACCGTATCAATGTTTCTTACAGAATGCATTGCTTTAATGATGGATCATACGTGCACAGCATATCCATGGCTACATATGATTAAGGAAGCATGTGTTGCCAGAACTTACTAATGGAACACTGCTGTGAAGAAAGATGACTTGGGCAAGTTCCACCTGGAGTTCAGACTATAATGTTTAAATGAGATTTGCTGACCCCTCAAAAATAGTAACATGTTCTAGGCTGCAGAATTACAACAAAAGCTTATCCCTTTGTCTGTTGTTTTGTAACAAGACATCTGCTTGTGCTTGGTTTCTCTCTCAAATGCAGTATACTTTTTGAACACTGAACAAGCATTAAACAAAGCAAGGAGAAAGGTGGGGTTCCCCCCCTCTTAAATAACACTGGAACCCAGTGTCAACAAATGAACATGCAGCACACATTTAAAACTACAGCAGGGATGAGCAACAGCAGCTAGTCTAGGGAACAGTTTTCTGCTCCAGGATCCTCCAGGAGCCAGACAGATTCTCATGAATCAGAGGGACTGTGCAGGGAGGACCACTTAGCATTTTGAAAAATGGTTAGGTTTTAATATTGAATAGTGTAGGACAGCCCCCCCAAAACTAGAGTTGCTGCTACTGGAGACTTCATGGATAGGCAATTCACCCTGTTTCCCCCCACCCCAGAAAAAGGGTAATCTGGAGGGGCTGAAGTCTGCCAAAACAGTCTTGGGGAAAAGCATGTGGCTCCAGGGCTGCACCTCACCTCATCCCAAATTACAGAACCCACTACCACTAGATGCAATTGCTGGGTCAGCTTGGAGGATAGCCTCACTGCACAATTATAGCACTTTTGTATAATTTCAGCTGCCTAGGTTCCATCTTACAAAACCGAGGATTTGTAGTTTGGTGAAGTATGCAGAATTCTCTAACGAACTTTAGCACTAGAGCTTTTTGACATGGAAGTCTAAATCTTAAGAAACTACAGATGTTTTTGATACAAAAATAATAATGTAATCTTATGTATTTTTACAGGATATTAGTGTTGTTCTGTCTTTTTAATATTTATAATAGATTTATATTTGTGTTCTGTTTTTAGCCCCTGAAAGACTTTTCTCATATAGGCCAAAACATGTTGGGCTTTTTAAAGGAATAAACAGTGGGTTATTTATTAACACATGGAGCTTGTCTCCTTTTTGTTTCGTCTTTGCGTGCATCCACACACATACATGTACTAATTTGTACTAGATGTTAACAAACATAAACCCACTACTAGAGGCTATCATCTAGTGTAGGCAATCAGATTTTGGAAAAACTTCTTCTTGGAGTAAAACAACAGGGAGCAGCAATGCTGCCTGGGGATTCTGGGAACTATAGTCCAATGAAGAAACTTGAAAAGTTCTGGGAACTACTTGGTTTATAGAATTACAAAGCTACCAACCAAACGCAGATGATATTGTGGTAAAATAATGTAGTTTTAAAGTTTCAAAGATTACAGTATTACAGGAGGCAGAGCAATATTGTTTCTATTTTCCCTACATGTCAATCTACACCAAAAATGAGGATTTTCAACAACAAAAAAGTGATTGTGACAGTTTTCATACACTTCTTGTTCTTTAGATTCTTCCATGTTGCCACAAGATCTAAAATCATATAGCAAATATGTAGCAAATGTAGAAACATGTAGAAATACATGAAAAACATGTAGCAAAGGCATTGCTAGCAGCTTTCATGATGATATCTGAATTCATGTTCCAAGGCTATCAGGAGCCATATCAGGCTTTTAGATGCCTCATCCTGTATAGCAAATGAAAAAATTATATTCTCTCTGAAGCAGATGATCAAGTTAGTTTCAGACACTAGAAAGCTGATGCTATGATGCAGGGAAGGGGTGCGCTTCCTTCTGTCATCACTATGGCGGTAATGAATAGGCAAATGTTATATAGTTTTATAAGTAGCCATTGTTTATTTTGCTTGATTTTAAATGCCACTGTGAAAACAAACCTATGCAATTTGCTGAAGTTGCTTTATGCAAAAAATATTTTTAAAAAAGTGCTTGCATACCTGTGCATCTTTCCAATATGCACAAGAATAGCTTGTATTATGTTCCCCATGCAAATGGAAAAATCACAGACTATCTTTCCCTGAGTGCTTTTTTCTTTTCTTTTCTTTTCTTTTTTTGCCTCTATGTAAGGGAAATGAGATAAGGGCTTTTGTTACAGTGTTACCTGCAATTTATTAGTAACATAGTTCAGCTACTTTCTACAGCTGACATCCAAATGGGTAGAACCAATTGAGTATTGATTATTGATACCTTGCCTCCTCCTCACCCTGGTTGTTAACTGCTTGCTCAGTGCAAGACCTTTTTCTTCCCGCTCCTTGCCTCTGCTTTCAGGAGAGGTGAAGATGTTATTGAGAGAAAGAAAGGAGGCATTGCTATTTATTCATTTATTTAATACTCTACCTTCCTCCTGACAAAAGAATCAAAGCACAATACTGCACTAATCAATGGAGTGAGAGAAACGAATAAACATATTCAATGCCATGATGTAGCTTGAAGAGATGCATAGAATTTTCTACTGAAGTTTAGTGCTAGAACTTTCTGACAGAAAAATCTAAGTACCTTACCAAACTAAAAATCCAAGGGCTCCACATGACAGACCCATGGCATCAAAATGCTATAATTATGTACTGGAGATACACTTTTAGATGGTTTTAAAATGGAACTTGAAAAATTCCTTGAGGGCAAAGCTATCATTACAAGTGACTACTCATGTAGGCTCTATACTGCCATCACAGGAAAACAGGAAGAATACCTCTGAAGAATACTTGCTGGGGAACACCAGTGGGGGAAAGCGATAATCATCTTGCTTATGGGCATCAACTTGGCCAAGGTGGTAAGAGCTTTGGTACAATCCAGCGGCGTCTCTGTGTACAATAACACTTACTCTCTGTCTACGAAACTGTCCATTTGATTTTCTTTTGGTGAATTAAATGACTACCATAGGCTGTCAGATTCTGTCACGTTCATCTTCATTTTTGCTATTTTCCTAGATTGAAAGAATGATGGGTGCAGAACTTTTCTGACCACCCAATCAAAACACCATGTGTGTATGGAGTAGTGTCAGGTGAATGGAAGAGATGTGGTACTGATTTTACCTTGAATATTTTGGGAAAGTCACAGCACTATTCTAGGCTTCTGTTATCTTATCATGCCACATTTTCAACAGTTGATTCAGGATTTTCTATGTGTAATTACTAGCAAATTGATCCTGTCATTTCTTCTTCTGCTTTTCTCCCCTCCTATATAAGTGTGTTATGTCTATTGTGGTGGAGGCTGTACAAGTTTCTGCTAAAATCTATTCTAGTAGTGCAGTCCTGGAGGATGTTATGCAGCTGGACCACTATGTTGACACATCACCAGAATAGTTTAAAAAAGATTGTTCCTGTTAACATTACTGGAAAGAGAGGAAAAGTTGGTAAAGCAGAAGCACACACATATATATAATATGTGACACTAAACATGCCCCATTCTGAAAGGAGTAATTTACAGCTGGAAATAGCAAGATTTGTTGGGTTCACAAGGCCATACAAAAACCTCAGGTCATATTAGTAAATGAGGCTGACATTTTGGGAAAAGGCATACTTCATTTAGCACTCCTGGAGATGCAGCAAAACTCTCAAGAAATACTGGGATATCATAGGCTCAAAGAATCATAGAGTTGGAAGAGACCACAGGGGCCATCCAGTCCAACCCCCTGCCATGCAGGAACACACATCAAAGCATTCCCAACAGATGGCCATCCAGCCTCTGCTTAAAAACCTCCAAGGAAGGAGACTCCACCACACTCTGAGGCAGCATATTCCACTGCCAGACAGCTCCGACCATCAGGAAGTTCTTCCTGAGGCTCAGGTGGAATCTCCTTTCTTGCAGCTTGAATCCATTGCTCCTTGTCCTAGTGTCTGGAGCAGCAGAAAACAAGCCCACTCCCTCCTCAACATGACACCCCTTCAAATATGTCTTGTATTTGTGCATTTCATTTTTTCTGCCTAAGTGTAGGACCTCACATTTGTCTCTGTTGAAATTCATTTTGTTAGCTTTGGTCCAGCTCTCCAATCTGTCAAGGTCATTTTGAAATTTGATCCTGTTCTCTGGGGTATTAGCACACACACACACACACACACAATTTGGTGTCATCTGCAAATTTGATCAGCATGCCTTCTACTCCTTCATCCAGGTCATTGATGAAGATGTTGAATAGCATTGGGCCAAGGACAGAACCCTGTGGCACTCCACTAGTCACTTCTCTCCAGGATGCAAAGCATCTATTGGTGAGCACCCTTTGGGTTTGGTTGGTCAACCAATTCCAAATCCACCTAACAGTAGCCCTGTCCAGCCTGCATTTCACTAGCTTCTTTGCAAGACTGCCATGGGGAACTTTGTCAAAGGCCTTACTGAAGTCAAGACATGCCACTTCTACAGCATTCCCTTCATCTATCAAGCTTGTAACCCTATCATAAAAAGAGATAAGATTAGTCTGGCATGACTTATTTTTGAGAAATCCATGTTGATTTTTAGTGATTACAGCATTGCTTTCTAAGTAATTACAAACTCACCGTTTAATAATCTGCTCTAGGATCTTTCCTGGTATTGATGTCAGGCTGACCGAGTGATAATTATTTGAGTCCTATTTTTTCCCCTTCTTGAAGATAGGGACAACATTTGCCCTCCTCCAGTCTGCTGGGACTTCTCCTGTTCTCCAAGAGTTCTCAAAGATTATTGAAAGTGGTTCAGAAATGACTTCTGCCAGTTCTTTTAAAGTCCTTGGACGTAATTCATCTGGCCCTGGAGACGTGAATTCATCTAGTTTAGCGAGATATTCCTGTACTACTTCTCTACTTATTCTGTGCTGCATTTCTCTCACTTCCTCACCTGTTTCCCACCCCCCAGGTTGAGTACTTCTATCCTTTTGGGAGAAAACTGAGGCACAGAAGGTGTTGAGTAGTTCTATCTTCTCTCTTCCCCCGTTATTAATTGGTCACCTTCTCCACACAGTGACCCTATCATTTCCTTGTTTTTCCTTTTGCTGCGGACATATCTAAAAAAACCCTTTTTATTGGTTTTGATGTCTCTGGCAAGCCTGAGTTCATTCTGCACTTTAGCTTTTCTGACCTTCTCTGTACATATCCTGGCTATTTGCTTGAATTCCTCTTTGGTGGTTTCACCATTCTTCCATTTCCTGTACATGTTTCTTTTTACACTTAGCTCAGCTGAGAGTTCTTTCGTCAACCATTCCGGTTTCTTTAGACACCTGCCATTTTTCCTCCTTATTGGCACAGTTTTCAATTGTGCCTTCAGTATCTCGCTTTTAAGAAACTCCCATCCATCATGGACTCCTTTCTCTTTTAATATTCTTGACCATGGGATTTCAGCAAGTAACTCTCTAAGTTTACAGAAATCAGCTTTCTTAAAGTTTAGGATACGTGTTTGGCTACACTTGGCTTCTCCTTTCCACTGAATGAGGAACTCCAAAAGGGCACGGTCACTTCCCCCTAAGGATCCCACCACCTCCACCTCATCAACAAGGTCATCCCTGTTGGTCAGGATCAGATCTAAAATAGCCGATCGCCTTGTTGTTTCTTCTACCTTCTGGACCATATGTTCCTACAAACCAATTTAACTTCTGATATCTAGGATGACATTTTGCTTGTCCTGAAATATTTCCAACAAACTTCAGGTGCTATCCAAAGGCTTTTGTTTCCATTGTCCAGGTGAGTTCATTTTTAACCTAGTACATTCCAAAATGAAAGGAATCAGTTACTTGCCTGTGAGTTTTTACTGTCTAGATGCCAGTAAAAATGGCCACAAGTAAACACAGCTATAGTTCCACAGACACAGATTCATGAGAGATCAAATGAGGTAAAGAGAAATGTTAGTGCTACAACAAAATGGATCCTAATGCTTAACTAGTGTAAGACTGCAAAAGCACATTAGCAGTTTCACTATAACTCCTATAATAAAAGTAGCTCAGTGGGAATTGGTGAAAAGCAATTTCTGAAATGTTGCATGAAAGTAGATGTGACATATGATTAGTGAGAGGACGAAAGGAGGGAGGGAAAGCTGAGATATTTCAAGAAAGAACTGTATGGAAAAGCAGGAAAACCTGTGACTATGCAGGTACAATCAAAACAAAAAGAACTGGAAAGTCTCAGTACTTTTATATAGTCTGGTTGAGCCCAAAGACTTCTAGACATGGGTGAACAGAAAATGTCCCATATACAACCAATGCACAAGAACAAAGCAGTCCTCTCCATCTGGCTTTTCTCTTTATTTAAAAAACAAACAAACAGATAAACCAATGAATGGACTTACATACCCATGTATTCTCAAACTTCATAGAAAACTTTTGCAGTTATTGGCAATATTTGCAGTTATGGATGTGTCTAATCTGTTTATGCTCTAATGTGAATAATGAGAACTACCTTTCCCTGAAAAAGCTGCATCTGAAGAGCTGAGGTTGTCTAAGAAGACAGCTCTGTTGTACCTCAGAAAAGATAACATATTTGAATGTTACATACCATTGTTAACATTTCAAAACATTACTTCTAAAATCAAGTAAGAATTAGCATTGCATTTTCAATCTGCTCACCTCTGGAGACAGTATTCACATTCCTCCTTTTGCTTATACATGTTGCATTTAGAATGGTATGGAGACCATATTTAAAAAGACTTTTTGTTTTCATGCAGTAGAGAAAGCAACATTCCCCTCTTGTTGTAAATTATTTTCCTGGTAGCAAAAGGGAAAACCTGAAGGGAGGCAATTAGGAGAACCGATACCAAGAAGGCATCTTTTGCAGAGGTATTTTCAACTATATCAAAAATGGAAAACCAGAAGCAGTGTCAGAACCAGTGTTGTAAAAACAATTGTTTACTACTCTTAGCCCATAAATAGAATACAGAAAAATGATAAACACTAACTGTATGTTGCACCTGGAAGCCTTGTGTTGGCTCTACATTTATTTGGACTTGCCACAGATATACTGAAATCAGTGTGACCTAACTTGTTCTAATGATTTTGGTAGACCTAGTCTAGGTGTGATCTAAATCTGAATCTACCTCATTATTCCTAATTACAGTTCTCATTTTTAGAAAGCATTCTTCACTTTAAAATAAGTGTGGCCTGCTTTAGTAACCTCAGGTCAACTGGGATAAAACAACAAGCATCAGAATCTGTAAGGGCAGAACAGAACTTATTTTAAAAAATGAAAACATGAGGAAGATTTACCATATCATAATATTTTTTTGAAGATTCCACAATACCAGTATGAAATTCCTGGCGGGGAGGGACACTATTACTACCAACAGATACCAGTCTGAGGAGGTAATGATGCACCCAGAACTCCACATGCATTGATCTAGCACAGACTTGGGTAAACAGGCAATTCCATTCTGCATGTGCCATCACAGTAACTTCCACAGTGAAAATGTCAGCTTGCTACCAGCATGAGCCACATTTAGGCGGCAATACAAATAAGCTTGAAAAAAGAGAATTATTAATAGTTTTCACTGGTCCAAATCTGCCACTTAGTCTTCCCTCACTCTCAAGAAAAACAAAAAACTCACACTTCTGGGTACTCAGGAAAATAATACAACTTAAAATTATTAATGAATTTCTGATCAAATATAATGGTAACATTCTATCACTTCTTTGCAGAAGGTGAATGCAAAGCAGAGGAAAAGACTAGACGATTACTATTTTAAAACAGATAATTTGCAAACATTCTTCTTCCTTATGTAGTTCAGCATCTGTGTTATATAAACACACATAAATATAACAATTCGTGGAAATGTGTGTGGTGGGGGATTGCAAAGGGATAGAAATTCTCCAGAGGAGGAAAAATGTGGCTACCTCTCATTTGCGTCTGTTTCATTAGAGGCCCAGCTAAATTTCTCCATGAAATAGTACCACTTCTGATTTTTTTTTAAAAAAAAAAAAAGCTGCATCCAGCACAATCAACAGCAACAAATTACAAAAAAGTTGAGGTGGATTTAATTTGGTTTAATGAGAATGTACATACTCCTGAAAAAGAAATTAATCTCCAGTATTTGTTATGTTAAAATGTGTATTCATTACATTGAGATTATTTCACACTTGACAGGGCTCTGAAGAGGAATTTAGCATTAAACAATTTGATTGATATATGTCATCAGAAGAAATCCCGACAGAGCAACCTAGACAATTGAAAGTGCTACATAACTGCTGAGCTGTGGAGAGCATGCTTACTCATTTCATGTGCCACCACAGCGTTGGAACTGAGAATAAAAGGTCTACCCCAAGCATGTGAAATCTAGGTTGAACTCTCACAAAAGCCATAAGGTGCAAATAACTGACATGGTTAGAGAGATGCTGGGATCAAGTTCCATAGCAGGCGTTAAGACAGGCAGCAAGAAATGATTAGTCTACTCAAGGAAAGAGATTGCTCAGACTAAGGAGCCAACTTTGGCAAAGCTTGGTGTATCATGACTGGCTTGCTGGTCAGCTGACTGGATTCTGTCTTGAACTGCAGCCCAAAGGTCATCCTCAATCATACAGCTTAGAATGTATTTTTTAGAAAAATATTTACCTGGACTTACACGACGACCACACTGCAGGGGAAAGTAAGCTTTTGATGGTCTCCATGGATTGAGACCAGAGTGTTATGCTTGATTGGTGCTAAGCACCAAGTCAAAACACATAATAGGGGCAAAGAAGACAGTGAAGCAGTTTGCCTCGTATACATATCATGTGGTGCTCAACGGTGACCTGCCCTCTCACCCTCAATGCAGTGAGAATTAATCTGGTACTTTGGGGCCAGACAGGAATTTCCCCCCCTTTTCTCAGAGGTTACCCACCACTTCCCCATCTCATACTGTATTTGATGGAATTGAGAAAATTGGTACTGGGTGTTGTTGTGCTTTCGCAAATAATGGGGGATAATAAAACTTTGGTGATCACCCATTGGCACATTTGGTGTAGGTTAGGGCTCTGGAACCACCTCTTTAGGGCTCTGCATCCCAGGGAGTTGGTGAAGGAGGCTACACTTGAGGTTAACCTGGGAACAAGACTCTCACTTTTAGAGCTGTGCAGCTTGGGTGGAGGTCCCTGGGTTACCTTTTAAGATGCTGGACTGGGGAGCAACCAAAGCAATTTAGATTGCCCCTGGGGATGAGGTGTTATCGGCCATGGGTATACTAAGTACACTGCCACAATGTGACCCTGGCATCATCTGGAACCATATCATGTTGCAGGTTAACAAAATTTAAATAAAACAGGTCAAAATAAAGTGGCCATTAGTTAACCTGACTTTGTGTCTTGTCTCTTCATTCCATAGCTGAGCATCAAATGAATGTAATGACATTCTGGAGTTATCTATAACCGAGCATTGATATCTAGAACAATCCAGAACATCATCCCACTACTGTTCAGTGATGAATGGCTTCAGCATATCATTACTTTCATAAAAGCCCAATATTGTTCAAATATTGTACAGAGCTAAGTCAGTGGGTTTTTTTATTCCTTAAATGAGAAGAAAACCTAAGCTGGATCATCGGTCCAGTGTTGTGTTTGGGAAGGGGTTTTATTCCTTTGAAGTGGATGTAGTCTTGGTCCATACTGGGGTTCCTCCAATTTGCATAAGAAAAAGCCCTATTTTCTTCAACTGAAGCTTTTGTTCTTATGCAAATGAAAAGATGCAGCAGTTGGGGGCTCTCAAGAGAGTTTCTCTCTCTCTGCAAATACCAGATGAGTAACTGAAACTAGTGAAGCTTAGATGTACCTCACAGTTGCACTAGTTTTGGAGTCCACATCCACCCAGATGTGTATTCACAAGGCAGAGCTGGATATATCTCCCCAGGATTCAACATGAGAACTGGCACCTAGAGAAATACATTTGTGTGTATGCACCTTCCAGTTACCTGTTGACCTACAACAACCCCATGAATTTCATGAAGGTTTTCTTAGGCAAGTTGTTTGCCATTCCCTTCTCTGAAATATGATCTACAGCATCAGCTGTTACTTGGCAGTTCCCCAAAAATGTACTAAATAGTCCTGATACCACTTTGCTTCCAAGATCACATGGGATCTATATGTTTCATATCAATACAGTGTGTGTGTGTGCGTGTGTGCGTACACACACACACACACACACACACACACAGTGATCTATATCAACAGACAGAGGCCGTTTCCACAAGAGACTGTTACAACACTATGATTCCACTTTCAACATGTTATGGAATCCTGGGGTTTGCACTTTCGGGAGCAGCCACCTACTCTGACATAAGTCTGACTGAACTCAAGGGGGCTTCCTCCCAGGTAAGTAAGTACAGGATTACAACAATTCTCTTAGGGAATATATAAATAATAGGCAGTGCAATTATTTTACTGCTTTCTTGATTCTTAAAATATAAGATAAAAAGATAAATTATTCAGGTGATTTTAATACACATTGGGATAAGAAATGCTATTTTGAGAATATAAAATTTGCAACCATGAGTGATGGCTAATTAAAACATTAAAATGGTAAATCTCTCCTGGTGTGTGTATGTGCCTTCAAGTTCCCTGTCAACGTATGGCAACCCCGTGAATTTCAGAGGGTTGTCCTAGGCAAAGAATACTCAAGAGGTGGTTTTGCCAGTCTCTTCCTCTGAAATATAGCCTACAGCTGACCCTACTTAGCTTCCAAGATCAGAGAGGATCTGATGCCTTTAGGATATTTATGCTCAAATGCCACTTTAACTATGCGAAAACTTGTCATGCAAACAACATAACTTTCTCAGCTGTTGGTAATGGCACAGACAATTTCTGTGTGATTAGACTGATATGTCTATGGGATTGCTAATTTTGGACTTCATTCATTCTATTTGTCCCCTGCCTTGAGCCTTGGGGAGAGGTGAGTAGCAAATAAAATATAAATAAATATGAAATATAAATAAATAAATAAATAAAAATTTAAAAAATATTATTTATATTCTTTACCAGAACTGAATTTACTGAGTGGAACTGGACATACCACAAATCCTCAGGATGACATGCACAGTATGTACATATACACTAAACTACTGATCAATAATTTGCCCATTTTTATAGCAAGGAAGCATAGTGTTGGGTGAGACTTCAAAGGCAACCTAATGTCATACCTTGCTTATGGAGAAAAATTCCTAATAGAGCATCTCCTGCACATGGTAAACCATTCACAATTTCTTACAGATCTCAGAAGGAATTCCCATGCTGTAGTACTTTTCCACACTCTAGGTATGTCCTTTGTAAGGGGCTTTTGAAGAAACATTATAGTAAAAAGGCGTTTTATGTTTTCAACAGGACCTAAACTCTTCCAGCCAGAAAACTGTAATAACAGACTAGGGGCATTATAAATAGCCATTTGTTATTAGGGGAACTCAGTCATCAATTTGCTCATACAGCCAGTATTTGGCAACTGAATATCACTTTGGCATATATTTCATGATAAGTTGTATATAGGGTCAGAACTTTGCTACATGCACAGAAGCCAGATCTTGGGAAAGTAACATTTTGAAATATAATTCACAGAATTCTTACCCCACTCCCCGCCCCCCGCAAGTCTGGGAGCTCTATGCTAAGAAAGAAACTTTTCCACAAGCTCTGCTGAAAACTATGTGACGTGATGTATGAGATAATACATTTCTTTCTCTCTCTTTCTCTTCCCTCCCTCCCTCCATAACTTTCTCCACTGGAAAATGATGACTCTTAGCTTTCTTAAGACCAGAGGATTTTGTTCTTTCAGACAGCCTTTTGTGTTTTTCTGACTTGTACTACTCGTACTCCTGTACTGAACAATACGTTTTGGGCAGCGTCAAGTATTTCATTTCTTATATAATATTTGGCATCTTTTATGTAAGTGATAGTAACACAACAGTGCACAGTAACTTTCCACATTGGAAGAGCTGCTTGCTAGTCTGCTGTGTTTTTTTCTTTCTTTCTTTCATGCAGTACCTATATTGATCGATCTGCTCTCAGAGTCTCAAGCTTGAAATGTAAAAAATGTTCTTTTAAAAAGCTCTGAACATTATAGTCTCTTCTTAGTTTCAAACTCCAGATTGGTCTTGAAGAGTACGTACGGGCAACTTTTTCAGCCATCACAGTCACACCGGAAATACAACTTGGGTCAGATGAAGATACCTAATTACACTATTTCTAAGCCATTCTGGCAGGGCTGAAATCCCTCTCTCTTTTTAAAATTCATTTTCAGGATTCTTTGCAAGTATATCGGCTTATTTGTACAACTTGTCAACTACTCACACTCCCGCTTTCTCTTTTCTTGCTCCAGTGATTAAGGCCATTTCCGCACTAGTCTGTTATAGCGCTATGATTCCACTTTCAACATCCTATGAAATCCTGGGGTTTGCAGTTTCAGGAGGGGGTCAGCTGTCAAATAGCCTAAGTCACACCATGAGATCATTCCATCTCTTCCACTCTTCTGACTGGTTGGGATCACCCATTTTATTAAAGCAGAAAGCAGCAGAAAGTAATTTGTGGAGACAATGGAAATGTAAAGAAAGCAATATTGCCTAGTCATCCCACATATCTCCATATCATTAATTTTTATTCCAAACTTTTTTTTAAGTGAGAAATTCTGAGATGGAGTAATCCTTAAAATGGTTTCACTTATTATTCAGATCACAGACCAAATCCTGTTCTCAAGAGTCCATAGGTCAACATTTCCAATTCTGCATTAGCCTACCACTTTAACTCCAGTTCCATTGTTCACAAATACATGCCTACCTATTAAAATGGCGGTGGTGGCAACTTATTTTTGTTCCCAGCCCCTCTGAGCTGAAAATGTGACTTTAAAATGACAAGAAGCCACTTTCATTTCCCACCACTTGGATTTTCAGCCACTTTGTGGAGCTGAAAGCCTTTCAGACTTTTTGCTTAGTTGTGAGAGTTATAAGTATGCAGCATCATAATCTTCCATGTTTGAAGAGCATGGTTGGAATTATTTGGAAATATTTGCATGCTTTTTTTTTTGTCCACAAATTGAGGAGATGGGGACAAATTAATCTGTTAATGACCTCTTTTGTTAAGAAAACACTTTTCAAATGGTCTCCCACCAGGAGAACAACAGAAAAGACATAATGTGATAAGTACCAGCCAAAGATGCTATTATTCTGCTGCATTTGTGATTTACCTGCTTTGTATGACAAAGCCATCAGAGCCTGAGATTCCAGGGGAGTGTAATACTATCCAGCACAGGCTGAATCCCTGTTCCCTGACTTGCCTTGCAATTGACCAGGAGCACGTCTGTCTTGTCTACACACCTACACACCTCAGTTTCCACCCTTGTCTTACAGAAAGGACCTTGAGATGAATAAAAACAACAAAAAAGAAAACTATGTTGATTTCTCCCATCTTTTTCTTTGTTAGTTCTCACTTGTTTCCAAAGCTACCAGCCAATGTAATCCTTTTGTCCTCTGAAAGATCTTTCTTATTATCTCCTCTTACTCGCTCACACATGCCAGCTTAGTTTTGACCAGTCTCTTTGTTGCTCAACAAATACACTGCTGTAAATGGGGAAGCTGTATTAAGAAGGGCATTTCTCAGAGAACTGTAATAAACCTAATGACACTTATCAAAGAACTGCTGCTTAATTGGTATGGCCATTCATTTAATTGGAATGCCTGCAGGTCTTTAAGAGTAATCAATTATGGCTATCTTCTGCAAGAAAGGTGATATGTGTGAAATGACTTTGCATTGCAAGTTGAGCAAAATATGCTATGCCATTTGTTTCTGAGGTTCTTTCAAACTGCTTGTGGCACCAGGAGCTGGACCAAAATGGGTAGCTGAATCTTTTAACTACTGCACATATAGACAGGGGGATACATAAAGAAACTTTTAAAACAGTAGTTACTTAAGATTAAAGCCCTGTTTACAAGGTACCTTTGGTCTGATAAAAATTTAGTCAATATGGGGATCTCTTTCTGTTTAATGATTTTTTCATCATATTTTGGAATAAAGATAATAGAAGTAGAATTTAAACAGAAAACCAGAGACAAGAAGGTCACATAGTCAGGACAGGAGAAGACTGTTATTGTTGCTATTGTTGTCATCGTCCTTATCATCCTATTGGTGGTGGTGATGTTTACTGTTGTTGTTACTGAGTTTTTGAAATACAGAACAAAAAAAAAAGGCACATCCTGGTACGTGATTGACTGTGAGGAGTAACAGAGGCAGAAGAAAAGGCCAAGGTTGCATGTCTATTCAACAAAATTAATGGTTATATTATCAATTACTATGGAGAAGGTTAAGGAGAGGAAGTTTTGGGATGAAAGTTAAGTAGTTTAGACTTCACCATGCTGAGTTAAAGATGACAACGATTAAACATATCAGTGTGTCTATTAGGCAGGCAAGTGACAACACAGGACTGGATTGAGGAGAATTGGTTTGGAGGGCATTGGTTTTGGTTGCCACAAAAAAATAATATAAGTCATATCGCAAACAAAAGGATTCCGTGAGGCCATCCAAAGGGATTATGCACTGAGATGTATGGGGGCCAAGAACAGAACCAAGAATGACCCAACAGAGAAGGGGAAGGCAACAGAAGTGTTTCATCTAGCTGAAACTCTGAACCTGTAGCCATTCCAGTCTTCCCACTTTTAGGCAAATTGAGTTATCTCTAGCCCTGAGCACACTACAAATGATAATACATGTGTGCACAGATGGAAAAAGCTGTCTTGTGCTTTGTTTTGACTTGTAGCACTGATAAATACTCTGATTTCTCAAAGTTAGGTTAGGCTAAACATTAGTTTACAATTTCCAGCTGTGAATGGGCACTCTGCTTCACTAAACAGGGGTACATAACACTACAACCATTTGTAGAGCTACATAAGAATTACTCCAAAGTAGATTACAGCTTACTTCTGCCAGGAGGAAATAGTGCACATAGCTTTCTCCCAAACAACTGTTGATGTGAAGGAGATAAGTCTTGAAATGAAACCCTGGTGGTTAGGCCTGAAAATGCAGCCATATAAATAACATAGAAAGGAAAAGGAGTTAGTAAGAGTTAGAAAAAGCCAGCAGCTGGTTCCTGACAGTGGTTCTCAACCTGTGGGTCCCCAGATGTTTTTGGACTTCAGCTCCCAGAAGCCCTGAGCATTGACCATAGTGGCTGGGGCTTCTGGGACCTGAAGTCCACAAACATCTGGGGACCCACAGGTTGAGAACCACTGTAAGGACACAGGCCTTTACACACTGACTTGGGAATAAGCCCCACCAAGCTCAGGGGACTTTCTGCTGTATAAATAGTAATATACATAAGCTTGACAGTCATTGATATGTCAGCTTAAGTTTAATATGCAGATAATACAAAGTCAAACACAAACATGCCATAAAGCCTCTTAATCCCATTCAAGGGAAATAATTTACTATCTGAGCTTGATTTTCAACGTTATCAAGTGCTTCTAGGCAGCAACCTACTATTACATGGAACATTAAGACTGATGAAGCAATCATATCACAATGATTGGAGACATTAACTGTTCAAAGTCATCATTACACTGGGCCCTGCAGAGTTCTGACTGTTTCCAACTATGGTCAGGGCTTAAAGAGTGAGATTCTGATTACCAGATTGTAATTGCAGTGGCTTCCTGGAAGAGTGAATCTTCTTAAATCCATCTGGTCAATAACTAGTTCATGTCCTGAAGCATTCATTTTCAGCTGTACTCCTGGTCTCAATGATCCTTTACGGCAGGTAATATCTCTGGATAGCATGTCTCAAGGAAGGAAAAAAAGAACATAAAATTTAAATCTGATGTTGAGTACTCTATTCTTAGGGTAAATCCTGCTGTTAATTTATTTCATTACAATCTTTCTTTACACAGCTCTTGCACTTTTTCACAGATCTCTCACACACAGTATCTCAGAACTTCCAGTCCTTCCTGGTTCACTCCTCTCCAACACTTCTTACTCCATATGTAGACAATATGAATGGAGAAGGAACAGGAACACACTTCTTGGTCTCTCCTGAGATGTAAACTGCTGATCTGGCTCATGATATAATGTGCCATCTTGATCTTGCTCCATAGATGCCCATGCGGTCAGCAGCACAACATTATGCACATAACTCAGAGCACAACAGTGTAAATGAATCACATAGGTTGCCTTTGTGTGCACAGGTGAACAGGCATGTACATAAGTGCCTATTTGCAAATCTCCTAGTCATCATATGGCTATCTGTAGGGATAGTGGGGCATACTATCACAGGCATACAGTCAACAGGTACAGTACTATTTCTCCTCCATGTATGAATAAAACAGTGCTTTCCCCATCAACTAGTATTCAAAAGTATAGGGCCTCTGACGCTGGAGGTAATTACATATATAGCCATTATGACTTAGTAGCCAGTGACAGCCTTATCCACTATGATTCTGACTAACTCATTTGAAAGCCATCCCAGTTGGTGACAATCACTGCATTTTGTGGTAACAATTCCACAGTCTGATATGAATATAGATGTGGTCAGACCACAATGCAACAGGGCAAGATGAATTCACATTCTGAATTTCATAAAAATGTCTCTCAGTTTATATTATGGAGTTGTATGAGTTTTACAAGGGACAGCATTGCCAAAGAAATTTCACTTACAACAAAGTTCGAGAGGATTTCTGTAGACAGAGCAGTTGACAAATTCACCTGCTTCACTAAAGTAAAGCTATTGCGTTGTGGAACATTTTTTTTAAAAAAAAAAGCAAACCACTGAAACATCCACTGGGAATCTACACATTGCTGTATTTGTCAGAAGACAAATGCAAGGAAGAGGAATATGAAAAAAATGTATAAACAAATGCATAAGAAAGGAAACTTAATACAACAGCAAAACATTGATGTCTTATAAAGATTACTATGGAGATGTTGTAATTTGGTTTCAATAGTATTTGAACCTGATATTCAAGTTTTGGTTCTTCAAACCGAATTTATATGTAACAACTTTTCAAAAATAAAACCATAGCAAAAATGTATTTTCTAAACGGTATTCATTCCCCCCACCCGTGCTACCATGCATGGGAGGCGGGAGACATCTTTCCTGGCCTCCCAGGACAGGAGACCGTGCAATCCCTGTGCGACTTGGTGGCACAGTGGGCAAGGGAGAGGCCAAAGTCAGCTAGCCTCCCTTTAGGGCTACACTTGCTCTTTCCTTAGGCATACATTAGTAAATTGCCCTGGTTCAACCCAAGCCCTGTATGTTGTCTCCTTATTTCATGGGTTGGTCAGCAATGGTAATACCAGAATTTTGTTCTTACCAACTGTTAGTTTGAAGCAGAGAACAGCCACTGAATTGATGGAATTTACATAAGCATTTTCCGATAAAAAATTCAATGAGTCAATAGGTCAACTCTAGTTGGGCTAATAATTGGATATAACTTATAAGAAATTAATTGTTTATACTGAATAATATTTATAGGTTGTTTAATCTCAAATCATGTTCTTATAATATATACTGCCCAGCTAATTAGATTTTTGCAATGAAACAAAATTATTATATTGAACGGTTTACTTCTGTCGCAACACTGATGTTGAAGATATTAATTTCTGCAACAGCTTCAGTAAAATCATGTTAAACAAACCAGAGATGCTGGTTTTACATCCCAATATTCACACACTAAAGTAGTGAATAAAGGGTCATACAAATATGTTCTTACATGGGAAAATTGTAACTTAACCTGCACTGGAAAATTAGTAGAAGTTTAAATAATAGAACACAGCAATGGAGTATAAATATTTCTGCTCAGAATAATAATTTAAAAGCAATAATATGCCCATACTATCTGATCTGATATACTCATACTATCTGATCTGAATAGGATTTTAAAGAATGCTTCACATACTAACAAAGATTATTTTTGAAGTGCCATCTTCTTAAATCAACATTCCTCAATTTACTAATGAGTCTGATGGTATTTCAGTCCTCCTTAACAACTTATTGACATTTTCCACGATGAGTAATGCCTGCTGGGCAAGCCAATATTACTGACTCCTCAAGTTTTTCTTGCTATGTCTCTTCAAGTTGCTTCTGACTTATGGCAACCTAAGACAAGCCTATCACAGAGTTTTCTTCATGAGATTTGTTCAGAGGGTGGTTGCACTTGCCTTTCTCTGAGGCTGAGAGTATGTGACTTAACCAGGGTCACCCAGTGGGTTTCCTTGGCTAAACAGGGATTCAAACCCTGGTCCCTAGAGTCCAAAACTCAAATCACTACACCATGTTCGCTCTGTCTTCTAGTTACTGGGGAACAAGAAGCCATATCAGGTAAGTAATCTGCACCACAATAACAATTTGATTGTGTTAGTGACAGGTTGGGTTTGTATGTGTGCCTTCAAATTGTCTGTTGAATTATAGCAACCCTGTCAATTTCATAGAGTTTTCTTAGGCAAAGAACTGGTTTGCCAATTCCTTCCTCTGAAATATAGCCTACAGCACCTGGTATTTGTTGACAATCTGCCATCTAAGTACTAAGCAGGGCTTCTAAGATCAGACAGGACCTGGTGCCTTTAGGGTATTTAGGTTACTATAAGTGAGACCCTTATACCAAAGGATACCACCAGTTACAAGAAACAGAGACAAGAAGAAAGAACTTGGGTCATGGGAGAATTAAGCAAGTGAAGCGAAATAATGCTTTCTTACATATCATTTCTATCTCTAGTACCAGTATAACATTACAGATTCTACAGAAATCATATTATAAAAGAACATTTCAAGAACAGAGTGTTTTTCTGTAACAGATGTTCCTAAGTTTTTGGTCAAACTATAGACCATTATTTTATATTTAAAAGTTATATCTTCTTTTGTTTCCTGCACTGATGCTTCCCGTCTTTTTTCATTTCCATTTTATTTTATGTTGGTCTTCACCACATTTGTGCCTATGAGTTGTGTTGGAATGCAACTCACACTCATGCTAGCCAGACTGGCCACTGGCCCAACTGACTAGGGATGGTACCAGTTGTATTCCAGCAGAAATGAGGAACACAAAGTTGGGGGAAGCTGTTTTAAACCATGCCCTGTAAAATTTCCCTTCCTAGCCCCCTGGTCTCCTATTTTGCACTCCATTATACAGACATAAAATTGTCAGTGTTGAGAAAAAGCAGTAGACTCAGGTCTAGAGAAGAAGTGTGGGAGAAAAAAAGCAGTGCTTTTGCCACCATCACATTCACACCATACATACACAGAGATGTTTTACAGAGAAAAGAAGGAACGAGATTCAATCTCTTCACCCCACACATACATACTTTATTTTTGCAGAACTGAACAATAATACGCAAAGCCACCACCAAAGCAGAATACACTGCCCCAGAGTGTGGTGGAGTCTCCTTCTTTGGAGGTTTTTAAATAGAGGTTGGATGGCCATCTGTCAGGAATGCCTTAATGGTGTATTCCTGCATGGCAGGGAGTTGGAATCGATGGCCCTTGTGGTATCTTCCAACTCTATGATTCTATGAAAAGGACCCACCAACACTAAGGTCTCTAGTGCTTAAAAAAATAGATGAAGAAGAAAGACACAGCTGTTTCTGACATCATCCATTCAGAATCACATAAATATAATGGCCATAATGTCCTACATCCAATGAAGTAAAACCATTAGTGCAAGGCCCATTGTGGTAGGGGTTGTACATTTTCACATGAAGGCAGTCAACACTTCTTGACAATGCCAGTAAAAGGAAGAAGCTTGAATATTTTCTTCTGTGATTTAATGCAACAAAGGTATAATGCAAGAGAAACACAGAAGTTTTAGGTTGTGCAAGCAGTTGTGCAGTGTGTCACACATCCTTTTGTGCAATCACTTGTACAAGTACTTTTGCAACTGCACTATGGGAAATTTTCACTCTGCTATTTTTTCTCTTGGATTTTTGTCAGTACATAGAATTGCACCTCTTAGTTGGAAATTACATATTGGAAATTTCTAACCAGTTTAGCCTTGACTCACCCTGAAATACTGATTTGTATTGTACATATTGCCTATACAGAAAGATTGGACTTTTAAAAAAGACACTGGGCATCTGGTGGTTTTTTTTGGGGGGAGGGTGTTTGTTTTGCATTTGTTTGACAGCGCAGTCCCATACATGCCCTTTTAGAGGTGTGTCACACTGAGTTCAATGGTACTTTCTCCTAGTTAAATGACTACAGGATTATAGTCTAAAGAGAACAAGGAGTATGAGTGTCAAAAGCCAACTATTCATCACGATCATTTGAAGAATTTCTGGAAAAAAAATCTGCCAACTCTCAAATAAAGTTCGTATTTATATATTTTGTTAATTACATTTAAATCTATCTGGCAAACATATTATGCTTATCTGTTAAGAAACTGAAAAGCTCTGTTGGATTGCAATAGCATTTTAATACTTAATGTTTCTATAATCAAGAGTATCCAAAAGAATTAATTCAGTGCTTGAATGAATAAATGCCATGATGTCATTTTCTTCTCAGGCATGTAAACCTGCTGTTTCCTAAAACTGAATGTGAATTGCCCAGTAATTAATAAGTCTTTCCCAACTAGCATATCTGATATGATTAATCCTAAAACGAATCCTTCCTATTCAGTTCAAAATACAGTCGTCTCTCTATATTTGTGGGTTTCACCTTTATGGATTTGATTATTAGTGAGTTTCTCCAGTTTCAGCTCCCTCACCTCAAGAGTTTCTTTTCCAAGGGAACCTTTCCTCTCAGTAGCTTTGAGCAGGCCATACAGTCCTTTAAAAACACACCTCTGGTCCTCCTCCTCACTGCCCAGCCAGCTAAGGGTGGCTCACAGCCCAATTTCTCAGCACCACAAACCTTCTCCCAATGTTCCCCACACCCAAGAAAGGAGATGGGCAAGAAAGAGGGCGTAAAGGGCCACCATCCCAACCTCCCACTTCCTCCTCCTTTCCCTGACCTGGCTCAGACCCTGGGTGCCCACTTTCCTCACCATGCCTCTTCCCCCAGACACACACACACATTTTGATATTTGTGATTCTTCCACTTCTGCAGGGGTCTTCCAGCCTAATCCTAGAGAATGTGGAGAACCCACTATAAGTCATATTACGAGGGGTTTCCCCCTGTTAAATTACATTACTTTATGTAACTGCATGACAAGAACATAAAAATATAGAGCATTCTTACTGTGCATATAGTAGTTTAAGCAAGATCTTTGCCCCATCTGTTGTGGACAGGTCTCCTGCTTACTTAAAAGACTCTCCACAGTCTTTCTAAAAGCTATCTCTTGGTTTGAATTGTAAAAACATTCCATAAACATAAGAGTGGATGGAACAATGGTAATATGATTTCTCTGTCTTTCTCTGTTAATTTTCAATGCAATCTAGTCTCTCTGGGGTAAATCACAAAACTCAGTTTTCAAAACAAAATTGTACTCTTAATCTTTAACAACTCGATTTCCTAAATTATACAGTTTGACCTGGAAAGTAGAATGAGATGAAGAGTGCCCAACACCCCAATATTTTCCATGTTTTGCAGAGCAATTTTCAGTCAACTTTTTTCTAAAAACTGGGGGGGGGACCAAACATGCAAAAGTGTGTGAACCTCCCACACACAGTGACTGGAAGTGATGCGATGTCATGTCTGGTCACCATTTTGGCTCGTATGCAACTGAAAATATAGGTATTTACACATGCAATCAGGTGTTTGTGGATGATGGGTTGATTGGGGAATCGACCCCCCACCCCCACAAAGTGGCCCACTGATGTAAGGAAGATGTCTGATGGGGACTTAGTAAGGCCAGAGTGCAACATTTCAGACAAGTTTGAGCAACTCACTTGATCTGACAAGGTCAGAAGCTCAGCTGAAGCATTTTATTCTTGGCTGTCCCTGAGGATTGCTCTTCATATCCTCTGCCAATATTCTAAAGGGTAAAAGTCTTAGAGGATTGATTCACCAGCCTAGATTTTGTTTCTGCATGTTTGGGAAAATCTGCAAACAAAATGCAGTGGAGAAGATTCATCATATATTTACAGTTCATCACACTCTAATCCTCAGAGTAGTGCTATTCCAACATTTTGTTATTTTATAAGAACTGGTGTGGCTGTAGTGTGACTTCTAACAGAGGTGCACATAACATGCCAAAGCCAGAAAATAACAGATGGAGTCCAGACAAACTACATACTTCTGAACCCCGAACTAATAGACTGAAGGCAAGAAGTTTCTGATATTATATAATGTATGGATTATTCAGTTACGTGGGTGCTAATGCGTACAATGTAAAGGAACTTTTCTTTATGACTACCGTGAAAAATGGCCTTTTATTAAAAGGAAGTACCATATTTCATATATAGTTCAATAATTAACAACAATCCTTCATTTCTTCATACAACTGTTATGATGTTCTTTTTAAATGAAAAGTAAATGATGCAAGTTTTTCAAACTCTGTACGGCACAGACTGCAACTTTTTAATCTTTAAAAACACTATTAAACTGAACTAACAGACTGCAGGTAGATAGAAAGTAGATCTTACATGCAGTAACAAATGCATAATCTCTGCAAATGTTCTTAACTACCCAGTCCTTGTTTCTGTCAGCTTTACAATTTTCCTCAAACTAAACATCTCCATGGTGCTGAGTTATATCAAAATTGTCATCTCTAATGACTAACCCCTTTGTTTCTAAAACTGCTTTTCCAAAGAATTTGTTACCAAAAATATATATTTAAAAAAATATAACTTCCTTTCCTTCTTCTCTCCTTCTTTATCAAGATCAAGATCAAGATAGTGTGCAAAGATGAGAACTGGTGTGGTTGTGGTGGAGTGAGCATAGGACTGTGACCCTGGAAACTAGGGTTCAGTTCCCCATTCAGCCATGGAAACTCCACTGGGTCACCTCGAATGTGTCACACACGCTCTCATTCCCAGAAACCCCATGACAGGTTTGCCTTAGTGCCACCCTAAGTCAGAAACAACTTGAAGGCATACAGTAACAAGTGTATGAAGATCATTTATCTACTTTTCTCTCAAATGTCAAAACATGATGCAACATTTGCCTGACTCCAATACATCTACCTCAATGTAAATCTCATTGACTCCTGTGAAATGTATATAAGACTATCACAGAGTTCTCAATTACCTCATACAATGAGCAAACAGCTTATTATAAAAAAGTAAGCACCAAACAATTTCTAAGTTTTAAATTAACATTTTTTTTGTACAATCACTCAAAAAGTTACCTTTTTATATAATAGTGTGCTTTGTTTAAAAGAGGAGGGTCTGCAAACATTAGGTTTTGCAATAGTATCCCAAGTATGCAACTGTGAAATTAGGAATTTTATTGCACATAGTATCAGGGATAACTGCCATCTTTATGAAATGAAAACTTAATTCCTAGTGCTGTGCCTATCAGTTTTCATAGTGGCAGTGAAAAATTGTGTATTTCTGGCCTCTTTGTCCTGGTGATTGCTAATTAGCAAAAATTAATTAAACACTTTAATACCACTCCTGGTTGAAACACCAGTACGTTCAGGAATCAGATATTATTAATTCATTTAGTTTTTTTCACTATGACATAAATGCCTATGCTCACCATACCGGCAAAAAGACAGCACCTGACATATCTAATAGAGTACAGTATGCACAAGGATTAATCACTGTCTGTTCTTTAATGTGTTAAATAATAATAACTGAAAATTTAACAGACGTAATTGTTCTATGGGTTCACAGAACCTATGGCCTATGTTCAATGGTATGTTGTTCCTCTCAAGGAAGGCAGAGATGAACAGGTTGTGGAATCATGCACAAGGATGCCAGCTGCTAGTTCTAAGGACAACAATCAAGGGCTACTGAAACATAGCCAAGAAAAAATAAACATGCATCTAATATTATTATTTTTATTCCTCTTAATTTTAACATGATAAAATATTTCTGCTGTGTGAGAGAACATTAGCCTCACTTTGCGTTGAGAATAAAGGATTTGGGGATACAGTACATTGTTTCTCTGGACAATAGCTTTCTTGGTTTTGCATGCTTCTAACACATTCTTGTTAGAAGCCAAAAGGTACAAGAGCCACACAGCCACAAGGTATAAGCAGCATTTGAAGGGCCCACAATAAGATCATGAGCAGAACCCGACAACACAAGAGGGCCAATAAATGCTCCCAGCACTTGGGCTAGAATAGTCTTTTTTACCAGCATTATGTGAGACTTTCAAGATATCATAAGATATCATGAGCAGCTGAAATCATAATGTGACATTCGTGGAGCTTTAGAGCACACTCCGGGCCACTGATAATATGTCAGAGTCAAACTCCTAATTGCATTCAACAAGAGACGACAGCAACAACAAAACTTAAGTGCCAATACCCATTTGCAATGAATAAACATAAAATTAGTTTATACAAGAATCAGTCATTTAACTTAAAAAAATAGGTCTTACTCAAGTAAGTGAATTTGCAATCATTAAGAATATAATTACAGGGGCTTCCTGGCCTTAATTTCATTTTGGATGCCTTGTCTTCCCTACTCCCCTCACATACAGCTACATAGAAACATTAGAACAGAACAAAGCAGCTTGAGCCAATGAACTATTTTTACTCCGTCCTCATGTAATGCTCTGTACTCTATTCAAAATGGCTGAGCTCCCAAGGAAAATCTAGCCAATATGATTGTGCAATCACAACAACAACATTAATGCTGTACCTGTTGCTGTGCAAGTCATTTTGATTTCCATTTGTTAAAAAAGTTTATATGGCACACTTGGAACATAATTTCACAAGACAAAATAAATCCACCCAAGTTTTAATTCACAGAATCTTCAGCAAATAATCTCAGAAGAAGGAAAGGGGCTAGATAGCCCTTGCTTACAAAAGCTTCATTATGTTGTTCAAGGAAGGGAGCAGTGTGTTTTCCAAGAATAGCGAGAAGGCTCAGTGCTTTAGTGTTGCCTACTAGAACCCTGAGCTCCCTGCCTGTCCTTCCCAGCCAACCTACATTTGGAGGAAAATATGGATTTCTGTCAGGTACTATAGCTGCTGGCTTGAAAAGCAAAAACAGAACATTTCTGTTGTTTAAAACCATGTGGAGAAGAGAAGTACTGGCCAGGGACTGGATTTTCCAATGTTCTGAGAAAGGACTCAACTCTTCTGTTCACCTTTATTCCCATAGAACAGAGGAAACCTCAGCAATCTCTCTTTACTTTCCACAGTTTAAAGAGCAGGGAGAAAATGGAGCAGGACATACTCTGTGCATTCTACAACTGGCAATATTGAAAAAAAACAGGAAAGTTCTCATGTCATAACATTTTTCCTTTCACTGCAAACCACCCTTGTAGTATGCCATTTCTTAAAATCCATTTCCCCAACTCTGCAAAGATGCTTTAAAAGGAGAGTTGGCATTTTTTCAACTAACACATTCCCTACTTCAGAAATCAAAGTGTCTCAACTAAAATGTCCCTAACCAGAAAGAAATGATCAACTCGGAAGTCCATTTACAGTAAAGATCCTACAGCTAAAAGGAAAAAGGTAATATTGAGTGAATTTTATCAGACTGAGACTACAAAATACTGCAAAAGACAACTTGATTAAAAACTTTCTCTGATTTATGTGGAAAAGAAGGCTTTCCACAATGTTGTTAATAAATTAATCTACAAATCTGGATGAGTGTTATAGCTCAGATGTTATCAAGGACATTTCCTGTGTCAGAACACTAACAAGGAACTTGTGGTTTTCCATTGCCCATTGTCCTACAAGATATCTTCTGTCAATCTTAAACTGATTTTCATATTTACAGGGAATATTTTTGCGCAAACTTTACAAATTGTTTAGACAAGCTGCAGTATATGCTTCCTTGTTGTTTGGACTTAGAAGCATCAAATGGGTTTGCACCTTTTTGACAAATCAGCCACTCCTGTGCTTACTGTCTGTGTGCACACATGTGAATGCACATGTACCCTTTGCTTTGCACTTTCATAAACAGAAATAGCACTGATTTTCCACAAATTACAGAAACTCTGAAAGAGGCAGAACACTCTTTCTTTCATCCTCACACCATAACAGAGAAATCTATATAGGTTAATACATTTCAAAAGTTTCAACACACAAGATAGCTTCTTTCATGAAGAATGTAGAATTTAACAATTTATTCCTAGTCTGCAGAATGTTAAATATCTTTGCCGCCCAACCCGCGAAATGAAGAGACCACACACAGGGCTTGGGTTCAACTAGGGCAATTTATTAATATGCCTAATTAACATAATTATGAGGTGAACTTGAACTTGAACTTCTGACCTAAGACGGGGGTCAAGGCCTGTGTGAACTATGGCAAGAGTCAGGTCCCGACCTTCTTCCATAGCCCATATAGCGAGATACCGGGCCCCAAAGCCAACCGCTGAAGCTGCGTTAAGACCTTGGCCGGCCCCTGTCTGGGAGGTGAGCCCCGAACCAACACCCCCCGGGCTCACGCCAGTGAGGGTCAGTCCTGAGCCCTCCTCAAGGATAGCATTTATCCTACACCAAATGGTGCCATAGGTACTCACCGACACCATTGACGCCCCCACCGGCCATGGATAAGGTCAAGCGTCTGCTTAGTCCTTATCCCCCCAGCCCACCTCCAGGATGGCTTCAATGCCCACCTGCAAATCCCGCAGAAAGATATCATTACCTGCAGGTGACAAGTGGACCCGTCATGTCTATACAACTCTCGTTTATCGAAAACGATGTCATGATGTGGAATAAAATAACCCAAGCCCTGTTTCATAGCCTTGTAAATTTCTTTGTTCACTCGTCTATGTGCAAACTCTAAAGGCCGTGGGTCACCTCCCCCACGCCATACTCTTCTTTGAATCAGGGCCAACCACGCAATGCAGGTGCGAGGCCATGTGTGTTGAATATGTCACATATCATGAATGGCTTGTATAATCAGTGCCTTTCCTTTCAAAAGTCCAAGGTCGTTACCCCCAAGGTGAATGACCAACACGTCAGGTGGAGGCACAGCCCTCCTTAAACAGCTCAGGTAACAAACCGTGCCAGCAAAGACCTCTCTTGCCAAGCCATTGAATCGAGGCTCGCTCGCGCATCCCAAATTCGGCCCTAATTGGCCATCTCGAGCTCGCCGCTCAGCCCAAAAGACGAAACTGTGACCACAAATCAGCACTCGCTTCCTCCTTGAAGCAGGTCACTCTGAAAAGAACCAGAAACATTAGGGTAGTTGGATGGGCCTCACATACCGCTGGTATGCCGAGGACTTCCATCTCCCCATCCTCCAGATGTCCTCGGCCTTCATGCCCATCGATGCTGCAGTAGAGGCTGCACCAATGCGAAAAGAATGCGTGCCAAAATTGGCTCCGTGCAAACCCAGATGTGATAAGGCTTTCTTTGTCACGGCCCAAAACTGATACCTGGTGAGCGGAACCACATCAGCATGGCAAAACAGTGGCCCCGCATGGGTCCCCCGGCTGGCCGTATAAGCTCTCAGTGCCCTGACAGGGCACAATGTTGGATCCGAACATTCCTGTAAAGTTATCACATTGCCCCTCCTGGCCTGGTCTGTCTTTGAGCTCCTAATGTGCAGACGCAAATACCGCTCACCGCAGTACAGGTCACGAAACTCCAGGGCCCTGCCCGACCTGTCCCCTTTACTCTGAACAACCAGCTCACTCACCCTTAATGTCCCAAAGAATGCTGTGAGAGCCGCCGAGTGAAACAAGAGAGCCTCATATGCCGAAGCACACAAAACCCTCCAAGCACCACTCAGACCTCTCAAAATGTCTGGGGAGAGTGGTTGTCTGCTATCTTGGGTAGCCCCTTTCGACCGGTGCCATCCCTCTACAAATTTACGTATCCTGAAATCACCGGTTGGATCGGGGAGACCTCTCGCCTTGGAGAAAAAGGCCAGTGCTGAAATGCGAGATCTAATGGATTGTGGAGATAAGTTAGCTTGCTTGAGGGCCACACAAAACTGCAAAACATGGTCCACCGGGAGTGGCCAAGCGTCAGATAAACCCTTGGATCCCCGAAAACTGTTAAACTGCCTAAGAGCTCTATTATAACTCTTTCTGGTGCTCGGTGCAATTGACATACCAATCATCTGTGTTACCTCACCCCGCCAAGCTTCCACAGGTGGGAGGGCATCTGCTCTGGATGAACTGCAGCTACTGGCACAAGTTCCCTGAAACGATCCATCTGCATATGGGAGAGAGAGTCAGCCAAGGAATTATCCACGCCTGCCGCATGTACAGCTGTAAAGACTATGTTAAAGCGGAGACATTGAAGTGTAAAAGCCCGAACCAGGCGCATAACGCGTTGTGATCTGGAGAGAGGGAGTTAATCACTCTGACAGTAGATTGATTGTCACACCAAAAGTGGACTGAGGCATTTGCCAACTCCCGTGCCCAGCCACCAATATTGGAAAGAATTCCAAAATGTAAGGTCAGCTGTGATGCCCGCTTCCACCCAGCTCTCAGGCCATCTCTGTGCACACCACCTGCCCCTGAAAAAGACTCCAAAACCCACGGATCCTGCTGCATCCGATGATATCTGTAATGTGTCCCTAACCTTGATTTCATCCCACCAAAAGGAGACCCCATTAAAGCCCGCCAGGAACTCCTGCCATACTTCTAGGTCCAATTTCATCTCCCTTGTGACCCTGATCCTGTGATGCGGTTTGGTGGTGCCCTTGGTGGCATCACACAGGCGCCTAAGAAACGCCCTGCCAGGTGCCACCACCCTGCATGCGAAATTAAGGTGTCCCAGGATCTCCTGAAGCTCCCTAAGGGTCGCCTTGCACCTGCCTAGAAATGATGACACCCTTGATCTCAAATCTTGAACCTTGGAAAGTGGCAATTTACATGTCTGGTTCACTGTATCCAACTCGATGCCTAAAAATGTGAGCTGCTGTGAAGGACCTTCAGTTTTCTCATGTGCCAATGGCACACCCAGCTCCCCTATGAGTGATGTGAGTTGTGCTAACAAGAATGCACACTGCCCAGAACCAGCCTGTCCGACAAATAAAAAATCGTCTAAGTAATGCACAATGCCCGAAAGGTCAGATTTCCTTTTGATGGCCCATTCTAAGAAAGTACTGAACTTTTTGAAGGCAGAACACGACACGGAACATCCCATTGGGAGAGAGCGATCAACATAGAATTTACCCTCAAAGGCGAATCCTAGTAGCTCGAAATCAGAGGGATGAACGGGTAGTAGGCGAAAGGCTGACTTGATGTCAGATTTAGCCAGCTCGGCACCAACACCATGTCTGCGCACTACTCACACTGCTGTATCAAATGAAGTATACCTGACTGAACATAGCTCCGCAGGGATGGCATCATTAACGGATTCACCTTTGGGGTAAGACAAATGGTGGATTAGCTGAAATTCACCCGGGGCTTTCTTGGGGACTACACCTAGTGGGGAAATCCTAACATTAGGGGTAGGAGGTTGATCAAAGGGGCCCAACACCCTGCCCTCAGAAACTTCTTTACTAATTTTTTCTCTAACTACATGCTCATTACCTACCACAGATCTAAGATTATTAGCCATAAAAAACTTACGAGGACCTGTACTTGGGATCCTGAAACCTTCAGTAAATTCCTCTTTCAAGTATTGTGCTGCTGCTTGGTCCGGATAAAATTGGAGCCATGCCTGCAGCCTTTCCACTTTAATTGGACTGGGGCCCTTTGTAAACAGCCGGTTGATTCCCTGGTCCCCGTTTATTGGCTCCCTCCTTGAAGCCCGTTCCCCCCTCCCCTTATTGCAGTAGCGAGCGAGGTGGGGGCCCCAGCAGATCCCACATATGTGCTTGTATTTGCAGGGACAACAGGCACAAGACCCCTGCGTCCCATAGTCCCAGCACAGCTGTGGCTGCTGTTGCTGTTCTTGAGATCCCTGGGCCTTGGGGGGGCAGACTTACTAATCTGCACCAGGTGTCCTGATTGGGCTCGCTCACCAAACACTGGGCGCGCTGAGGTCAGCGTCTGCATCCATAGTTCAGTTATGATTTCGTCCCAGCGTAGGCTTGGCTGTCGCGCTGCTCTCAGCCTAAACTTCTCATCGTAATGCAGCCAGCCATTCCCTGAAAACTCTGTATGGGCCCTATAAATGGTATTCAAATACACTAGCATAGAGTGCCCCCTGGAAGGCTGGGCCTTAATTATCACATCCATGTAAATCATGTATCCTATAAACCAATTAGACCAGTTCCTCTCAATCCTACGATGTTTCAATTTTTCTTTCTCTCCCGCATCCAAATCCTCTTTCTCTTTTTTGTCTAGTTCACGATATAAAAGGGTGAACAAATCAACATATTCTCCCTTCAGTATTTTCTCGATAGTGGCCACAGTGAGGTGTTCATCCAGAACCCCCAGCCGTCCTTCTTCCACTTGCCCAATGTTGGCGTCCTTGTCTTTCTCCTGTGACCCACAAACCCTACCCTGAACAAGTCCCGGGGTCACCTGAGAATTTTCTGCCCCCCTTGAATGCGGCTGGGAGGGCGATTCTGCCTCGCCCTGTGAGGCTGGAGAGGAAGAAGTTAATGGCCCGGAAATGCTAGCAGGCGGGGCCCTTCCCATGTTACCTGATGGTGTAGCTAGGTTCCAAGGCCAAGACACAGGCGCAACGTTATCCCCCGGGCTATTATACTCACCCTGTACTTCTCCTGCTGCTGCTGAATTCCCTGAGGGTCCGGCTGCCCCGCTGACTTGTTGCAATGGAGAAGCCTGACTCTGCCCCTCCGACAACGATTGGCTGCTGTTTTCTCCCGATTGTCTCTTCTCAAGGGCATCTAGTTGTGCCAACATCCAGTTAATAGTGCCCACTGGCATGACAACCAACTGCTCGTCGCTACCTCCTCCCAGCACTGCAGATTGTCTTTTCCCCTTGGTCTGAAGCTCTTAATACTGGCCATGTAAGCCCCCCTTCCTCCTCCGAGGAGGAAGAAGCCACTAGTGGGGCAGCCGCAGGTCTAGCCGGCTTGCGCCTCTTGGCTGGCATGGCCCCTTTCGCTCCCGCAGCCCCTTTGGTTGTTTTGGCCTTCCCTGCAGGCTGCTTGGATGTTGCCGGTTGCTCGGAAGCCATATTCAGACACAACAACTTCCCCTTTGCGATAAAACTTTCTAAATTTTTTTTTTATAATAACTGTTTATTCTTCAATATGGGCCTACCGTCTGGCCCTCTCCCCCTAGAGCCACTCACCACTACCCGTGGACAAACCGGGGGGGAAGGGGGGTGCAGCGCAAAGTCTTACTAATAGTCACACTCTCTCAACCCAACTGCTGCGTTCAGAGAAGCAACCGAGAAGACGCCTTCTCTGCGAGCTGGGCCCCCAAAATGAAATAGGGGGCACCCTCCCCCAACCTGGGAGGCCTTTGAGCTAACTAGTGGGGGCAGCTACCCACGCGCAACCGCCTCCTCCCTGCAAACTACTTCTCAAACCCTAAACAAGCAATCAAAACCGATGGAAAGACTAGTGCGGGGAAAACGGGCCCCGGATGCAGGCCACCCTGCACCTCCGCCCTTTACCAGGGCGGCCGCTGAGGCGACCGCCGCTTCTGCTGAGCCCTCGCCCGCCTCAGCCCTCGGCCCTTCCCCTTCGTCGAAAGCAGACTTAAAGGAGCACAGCAGCGCCGCGCCAGCCAAGTCCCCCTCCGCTGCTTGAACAAAGACGGAGAGGCCGGCTGCCAACGCTCAGGCTCGCCACGTGGGAGCAGGCCTCACTCCGACCACGCGGTTGGGATGGAGAGCCTGCCAGCGTCGTCCTCTCTCGTCGCCTGCTGGACAAAGAGGCCGAGGGAGGAGGCAGGGCAGCCCTAAAACGCCGCCGTGCCCGCCCCCTCCCCGGCGGCCCCTTCTCACGAGAGGGCAGCAAAGGCCGCCCCCCCCACTGCTTCGCTTGGGCGTTGGGGGACGAATTACCTTAGCAATACAACCATGATTTGTGTAAATAAACCAAGATAAGGGTGGGCATAAAGCTATTGATAAAATGGAATGGCTTTTGAAACTATTTTTTGACAAGGATGCATGGGAGACTTAGGTTTATATGTGAAATAACCTGGATAAGTTATCATTAAGCATTTATTATTCTCTTATTTCTGAAGCACACAGGTAAGTGCCAACTGTTATGTAAGAAAAATTATTCACGTAAGAGGAAGGTCTGAGCAAGCTTGTGCAATCTCATTTGCAAAATAATTTTTTAAAAGAAAGTTGAAAGGAGACTAGGAGGTTACTGTGGACAAAATGTGACAACCAGACTGTTCTTCTGGGCAATGATCTTTCTGTTCTTCTGGGCTACTCCCCATCTTCTTTCTGGCAGAACCAGTACTCCTGGAAATTCCAGGACTTGCAATTCAGCTTTTAAATGGATGGTGATGTCCTCTGCTATGGTTAAACATTCAGAAACACTACTTTTTCAAAACAAGAATAGCGTACTTCTTTGTGCCATTTCCATTTTCCTCACCATTTGGCATTTTTAGCACTCTGTGTACCCCCTCCCCCCACAAAAATTCAGGTCTGAGAACTGGTCCCTAGACTTATTGCTGTTGCTCACTCCTATTCAGATAGATTCCCTCTGTGTGTGCCTCTGAAGTTTTTTCAGTTTACTTGTATTAAAAAATCCCAAAATACGAAAAACAACGACAGTGTCTACATACACAACTGTGTGCAGCTATGCAAAAGGAGGGGAAAAAAACAGGAACAGAGCATAGACAACAACTATCTCATAAGGAGATTCTTATGACATATAATCTAAAAATTCTTAAAAAAAACAGTGTAACTTTCATTGCTGTATCTGGGACAGCCCTTGCTACATTATCTCCAGATGATTAGTGAAAACATTGTTTGAAAAAAATATTAGTAGAAGACTGTTTTATATATTTCATCCCCTCTTGCTTGTGATCTAACAATAATGCATGACTACTGCACTAGGTTGGCAGGTCTTCATCCACACCTCTTGTTTTGCCTATGGTGCCATGGACCTTTACAGTAAACCTGACTGTAGCATCAGGATTGAGGATGTCACAGAAAGGGGAGCTCTACGTGAGTATCTCACCAACTATCAACCAAAGGTCGAGTACGGGGTGCACAAAAGTCAAGGCACTGCTACATCTTGATGGTCCTTGTACACAGTTCTTAGGGAAGAGATCATATGATGACTTAACAATTGTTGGCTTAGCTGAAAAAAAAATAACAATTGTTGGAAGATTGCTTCATTCACCATAAAGTGGAAAGACATCCTTATACAGCCATGCAGGATGATATGTTGGTATGAAAATAATGTATCTTAAAAAGTGGTGAATTCAAGACTGTATGTCTTCAAATGTGTATTTAAAGCAAGCACCTTATGTAGCTACCAGATGGAGAAAAGTATTGCCAATTCTTATCATGTGCTGCACTTTAAAATTTGTTCTGAATAACTCTTGCAGCTCTGTTAATAAAATATCCTAATTGAGATCATTTATTAGGGTGCCAGGGATGTGTGGAAATTAATTATTTCCTGTTGAACTCATTAACAAACTCTATTTATAATCTCTCTCTCTTTCCTCCTTAGGAAACTACCTGCAAGTAGAATTGTGACAATGACGACAACAATAACAACAACAACAATGATGATGACGATGATGGTGATGTAGTCAAATATTTGTTTTCAGCACTGCTCTGAACATTATACACTGTGATGTTATTGTTCTTCTATCTACAGCAGCATTAAAGAGTACCAAGCAAGTTATGTTTTACTATAACATAAAACTGCTTTCAACTATTAGGTCATTTCTCTGGATAGCCACTTCTGCACACTGCCTAAACAAGAGTTCTACCTCCAGTGCCACCATTGAGGAGGTGTTCTGATGGCAAGGTGGAGCTGGCGCTGATGACCCTCTCAGCCCTGCCAACCTACTGTTCAGCAGAAGGCCAAAAACGGTATCCCACAATGGTTGGATTCTCTGTGATAACTAGTTTTCACCAGAAAATCTCAAGCCAAAACTCTCACAGAAGCCCAAGACCTTACAGTAATTCATAAGATCTTCACAGGCCTTATATAGGCCTGCAGGACACCTGGTCAATCTTTTCAGCCAAGCAACCAACACTACACTGCAGATATAGGCAACTGCAACTGTGTCCTGACTTGGCCTGTCCCTCTGATTTCTCCATAGATTGGCTACTCCTTGTTCAACCGCAAGCATATTCTGACCCAGATGTTATCTTGCTGCTGGCCAAGCACTAGGCATTATGCTCCTTCCTTTTCTCTGGGCATAATAGTTTGACTTTATGCCAATTCCACTCATACTTGCTTACAACTCCTGCATCCAACTTCTCATTCGTACAACAAAATCTCAGTTACAAACAAAATGAAACAAAAGACATAGATGTTTAGCTCATGAGCAAAATAATAATTTAAAAAACAGGGCTGGATAATACCTTTACTCGACCATTTAATTTTCCACACCTATTATATAGTTAAAGGTCACTGGTCACTCAGTGAACTCTCCATTGTCTTTATGTGACATTCACAGCTCTTGTGCTACCTAGGAGCCAATAGTTTCCACATCCCCTGAAGTAAAATCTGTCACCAACACACTTAAGCAGATTCTACAAATTTCCAAACACAGTCATGGGACTGTAGCCTATCATGGAGTGTCAGTAGTTATGTACTTCAATTTTTTTACTTTTTTGCGTCTCCCCTCATGACCAGCCCAATAATGAAACCAAAAGGATGGAAAAACTTGCCTATTTATGTTTGTTACTGCTCTGTTTATGGATGTTTCAGTTGATGAGTATAATGTAATTTGGCAATATAAAGCAGCAACAACTATTTCATAGGAAAACTACACAGGAAAAGTAATGATCACCAGTTACTGCAATTACATACTGGTTGCTAACAAAAGCCAAATTTTCCTAACAGTAAAAGTGACACAGATTCTCCCTCTGTTTCATTACCTAGAAAGAAAATCATTTCAGAATAGTAAACTGTTATTTCCCCTCCCTGTCCCCCGATCTTTCATTCTTTCTCTGTCTTTTGCTCTGCTAGATGATCCTGTTATCACTAATCTTTAGCATCTTATCCCTTCATAAAGATAGTGGGCTGAAATCTAAGATGCTGAGAAAGCCAAGGCTTTCTGAAATGAGCCAGTCAAAAAGCAGGGGGGAAAGAAGAGATGAAGAAAGAATGTGACAGAAGCCTTTGTATTTCTGATCCCCAGGCTTGGACTAAAGAAAATCAGACAGGATTTCAGACAGCCAATTTAGAACTTTCTTGCAGAAAAGTCCAAGAAGTCTTGCATACAATTTAAATATATCCAATATCAGTTTTTGCAGAAATTGGACTTTGCCCAGCCATTTATACTAGATAGAGAAATTACCCTCCTATTGGAGAATTATCCCAATAAAATATGTAACATTGCATCCAATCCATCACTTTTATATCCCATTGATTTCAGTGAATCATAAGCATCTGTTAATCCGTTCATTAAAAATCAAAGATACCGGACAGTAGTTAACTTTGCCTGATTCCTGCCTCCATGTTTTCTAAGTGGGACACTTAACAACGTTATAATCTTTTAATTCTGTTCTATTAAATTAACTCAGTAGTCACCTTTTTAAAATCAGGATTCAGCTCTGCCAGTTAGGCAAAACAGCAGTTTCCTAGGATCCAGCCTTAGACGAACACTCCTCAGGAATACCTTTGGGGCTGAATGCAGTCTGAGAGCTCTGCCAGATTAATACAAATAAGTCAGAGCTCTCCTAACAGAGCTTTTCACTTACAACCAGTTGATGTCTCTTTATGTAGCCTCCAGATCCACTCAACCTCTATGACCATTTTTTTCATCCTCATAAAAGGTGAGCGGGGGAGGAGTTAGAAGAAATCTGTAAGACGTTATAGGCAGCTTGCCAATTATCATTCAGCTCTCAGCTTGGTCAATCATCATGCAGATGATTGTCTTTGCTCACTGTTGGCTCAATATGGTTGTGCCTTCTTCTCTGAAGAAGCAGTATTCTAAAATCTTAGCATAAACTGTGAGGAACAAACTATAAAAAACCTCTGTCTTTGTCCCATCCTTCTGGTAGCAAGGAGAAGGAATGGCGAAGGAGCCAGGTATCAACCAGAAGTATAGCACTATATAGTTTCTTAATTTTATGTATGTACATATTTATTTATTTTGGTTGCAATATATTCTGGATATTTTTCTCTGAAAAAAAAAACTTCTGAGCAGGAATAAAACCTTCCTGCTGGAGCTGGGAATTATCACCAAATGATCTGGAACAAGAGAAATGTTGTCATTGGGTTTAAAAACAAAACAAAACAATAACAACAGGTAGAGCAACAAATACAGTAGCCAACAGCAATATTTACTTCATCCGGAGTAGCTCTAAGTCAGTGGGACTTTCCTATTTCAATGGGTACTAAGCACAATTTGTAATCAATTATTGCTTTTAACAAGTTAATTTTAAATTACAAAAGTGGGCCTTTGAGAGTTACCAACATTTCTTTCGTTCTTCCCCCTCTTCCACACTGAAATGCCACCTTGTCACAATACCTAGCACTAGTTCCACATTAAGTAAACAAAGCAAAAAAAAAAAAATTGCAACAGCTACTGTGGTGATGTAAATCTTGGCAAACGTTCACCAACAGTTATGACATACTTTTCATCACTTGGTTTTTCTTACATCACAACTGTCTATCTAAGTCTCATGCACATTCTTATACTGCAAATTTTATTTTTCTCTTTCCCAGAAAAGGCAACTGGCAGATGTGTCACCACCACCTAGATTTGGATTAATATATACATACCTAGATAGCATTCTATACAATAGCATTTTTTCTGGAAGCTTCAGTGAGATGAGGGCATTAGCAAACATTCTCCACATATGCAAGAAATTCATTGTTAACCATCACAAAAACAGATTATCTACAGCAGAGCTTGGCAACGTACATCACTGTGAATGCTGGTAGATCACAACTCCTCTCTTTCCTAGACAGCATTGCAATGGTGAGGAACGCTGAAATTTTCAGCCCAGTAACATCTGGGATGATGCATTTTCTGCAGTTTAAAAAAAAATCTGAAGGACTAAACAACAAAAAAGGAAAGCTCATCAAAACAAAAATTAGAAAATTAGTGTAACTATTAGATGCGAAATTACCGTGAACAATTTTGAGCTCTCAATCAAGCCAGATCGTAAACAATGCAAAGACTCAGATCCAACACGAAACTAGCAGAGTGAAAAGTCTATTGGTATAGTTCTCCTGGATTTAACCATTGCACGAAGGGTAAAAGAAGAAACAGTATTCACAATCTTTCTATCTTTTTCAATAGCAGCTGTTGAAATAGAAATAGAAAATTATACTGGAGCCCTCCTGTGTACTAATTCTAAAAGTTCTCTCCTGCTAAGGGAAGATACATGTGCATCACAAAGTGGTGACAGATCGCCAGTGTAATGTAATAGTTTTAATGTTGTCTGGGACTTGGAGAGATCGTGGTTCAAATCCTTGCTCAGTCATGAAAACCTACAAGGTGAACTTGAGAAGATCACACTCTTTCAGCCTAAGAGACAGGCAATGACAAAACATCTCTGAATAAATTATTGTCAAGAAAACCCTGGGATATAGTTGCCCTACTTCAGTTGACTTATAACATATACATATAACAGCTTAGAGTCTTAGGATGGAAAGTCTGAGTAGGATCCAGATATGAAATCAGGCTCTGTAAAACAAAGCACTGATAAGGTCAGGTTGCAGCTTGAACTCTTCTAAGAGTTTCCAGAAGGAATTTTTTTTAACAAAAAATACTGGTCTCTCATTTCTGAAAATATGGAATCCATCTGTTATTCAGAAACATCTCCATCCTTAGTGAAATGTGCAATACCACAACAGTGGGAAACTAATGTAGAGGGAAACTATACAGTTTTTAATGAACTGGATATAATTTTGAATTGGCATATAGCTAAAAGGTGTTAACAGAAGTTAATCTGAGGAGCTTTGTTATTGTTTCTGACTTATGACAACCCTAAGAAGAATTGATCATGGAATTTTCTGGGGGCTGAGAGTGTGTGATGCACCCAAGGTCACCCAGTGGGTTTCCACAGCTGAGCAGGGAATCACACCCTGGTCTCCAGAGTTTTAGTCCAATGCTCAACCCACTACACCTCACTGGTTTTTCCTAATACTTAAGAAAATAAAGTCCCAGCTTCAGAGATGTTGCCTTTTTACAGTGGGTTGGCATTTAAGCTGGTTTACACTGAAAGTCATTTGCCATTTTAATGCCCATTCCTCTAGTTTGGAGAAATCATTTTAAAGTTCTTTGTACACTGTCTTTCTTGAAACTACTCTATTTTTTAAAAAGGGAAGTCTAGCCAGTGAGGCTACCTAAGCAGTCCATAGAGATAGTTGTGCAGTCATTACAATTAACTAATAACAGAATTATAGTAAGTTAACACTGGAGAGCCTCAGACAGAGATGAAATGCATTCTCCATATGCAATTTCAAGCAATATCTCTGACTTTCAGCAAACTAAAACTAACAGAGAAAGAAAGAAAGAAAGAAAGAAAGAAAGAAAGAAAGAAAGAAAGAGGGAGGGAGGGAGGGAGGGAGATGGATTTTGATATGTGGGGATACACTGGACAATTTCTACTATATTTGATCTGAATAGAAACAGATAAAGAATCTTTGGGGGAAAAACTGGCAAAAAGACTCTATTTGAAACATCTTCATCTAGGGAGCATAATTATTTTATAATATTATGCTAAAAAGATCTCTATCAACCAATATTTAGATGGTTAAAATAATATGCTTACTTCTGCAAAAATTCTAATTGTCAGTAATGACAAAACATATTCTACCCTCAGGAACACAGTAGTTGTCAAAAAGTGTATGTTGTTTCCCCCCGCCTTGTCCATCAGAGAGATGTTTTTCGCTCTCTCCCACCCACCCCTGTGGTGGATGAAGATTGTATTGGAAAGGCAGGTAGTCTGGGCCACCTCTGGCTTGGAGTTTAGTGAACACCTGGAGTTACCCATGTTTCAAGGATAGGTCCATGAAGGCTTCCCCTACCAACCAATAAGTGGAGAGCACACCAATTAGGCAAGTTATCTTTCATCTTAGCAGACAAACCATATCTAGGTACTGAGCACCTACGGGGTGCTCCGTCTTTTAAATCTAATCATCTGCATAGCTCCTTAAGGAACCTGGTATTCCTAAATACATTAGGACTTTGCCTCAACCAGCCTTAGAGCTAAGGTGATTCACCTTTTGGAATTTCCCATCATTCCCCTAAACATCAGGCTCCCATACTGTTTGAGGTTAGCACAGCTAACAATGTTGTTGCAGGCTTGTATCAGCACAAAAGTGTTGTCCCTTTTAAAATCCACTCGCGTCTCTCTTGTCTTCATTGCTGCTGGGAAGACAATGTTACATATGTAAAAAAGATTTAAAGAATCTAAGTATTATAACAGGGGACACTCTGGAGAAATATCTCCCTTTTATGAACTTTGAGAAGACTTAACAGGATAATAAATTCAGATTAACATTTGTCAGTAAATATTTATAATGCTTCCATGTATTAAAATTTAGTAAATAATTATTTACTTATCTAAGTACATATAGCTGCTTGATCCTTCTGTTTTACATGGTTTTCAACACGAATAAAAAATGCAATATTAAGTCTTGCTTTGTATGCTGAAGCCTGTTAAATATTGTTGGTTTCTGTATTGATTATGCTTTTGGCCGTGTTGCAAAAATAAATCGAGAAATTAAGATTCCATCCCCTGGAAAACACTGAAAAATGTCGTTCAGAATGGAAATCCCCCTTGTGCTTTCCAAGGTGCAGGAGTAAAGACCCCACATTAGCCCAAGTGAAACCCACTTCATTCTCTCTTCTCATTATCAAGCAATTCTAGTGTTTCAACAAGCATAATTTCTAGCTCTTCTGAATGGAAACAGCCTTCATCATTTGTGTCTCTTGGTAACAACTGCTTTAATAAGATGAGGATGTCAGAAGTTCAAGAACAAACAGCAAGCACAGTCCCACACTGATGCTTGCAGTAAGGCAATTGATTTGTAGCCATCATTTTCTAACATGAAGGAACCAGAATGGAAAACTCAGGGAACGAAGTCAGCAAATAAACCAGTGAAGTGAGTAGCACGAGACAATTTGCAACTTTTTATACGCTGATAGGAATTAGAATTAAAAGTCAGTAATTCCTTCTGGCAGGACTTGTAGACAACAGCAGCCTTCCCCAAATGTTATAGATCTACTGCAGCCAATGGTGAAGGATCATGGGAAAGGAAGTCCAAAGGGCACCTGGCTCAAGATGGCTCTTCTACTGTGAATCCTCAACTCCTAGATAAGCTTTAAAAAATTTAACCATCTATTGCAAAATCATGCTTAAGTTGCATTGTAGTGTAATGAGAATATGTTTCGGAAAGTCGTTGGGAAAAAAAGATGTTACTACCTGTCCATCGCTGGATGCTTTTGAAGACTTTTGGACTTCTGACGGCTGCTGGAATATCTGGGAAACAACCTCTAACACTAGGAGAAATGAGGCAGGGGGACTTCTAAAGACTATTTAATAAAACATATTTTAGCCTTTGAGAAACAAAAATTCCAGTACAAGCCAACCAGTATGTATTTTGAACAATGTTATGTTATCTATTTTTCTTCTTTCTTTCGCATACTTCTTCTCCTTTTATATCATGACCATTAGACTGGAAGCCTGCAGGCAAAGATTGTGTTCTTCTGGCATTTAATTTTTGTACAGCACATAGAAATTTGAAGGCATTTTATTTTTTAACAAAATAGTAGTAGCAGTGGGACATGCCACTGCTTTGGAAAGTAACTGATTTTTTTTTTTAAAAAAAAGGTTAGGGAGAGATAATAATTTATTAAGAGAGGCATCATTTCTCCCGGTACACTCATATTTCTTTTGTGCCTCTATGACCTCTGGTCAAACAGGTTTCAGAAACAAGATAAAAACTTGTTTCTAGAGGTGAGAGTAAGGTGAGTATATACACACCATGAGTCGTGATTTCCCTTTTAAACTGTCTTCAACTTCCTGAAAATGCTATTGTTTGTCTCCATCCTCAAGAGTTATTTTTGTTGTTGTTATTTTTTAAATTTATTTTAAATGAGGCAGCTTTGGAGAAAAACAGTGCTAAATTAACCATCCATAGGAGCAGCCGTGCCCCTTTAGTAATGCTGCAGCTGAACTAGATGATAAGTATTCTTTCATTTCTCATTCAGAGTCTCTGAGCCTAGTCAACATAGAGTACAACTTCCCATGAGTGCTCCTGCAATAATTCTTGCGAATACAGATAGGGGAAGTTTTTTCCTGAATTTGGCCACCTGCACAGATTTTTCTGGTATAATTGTGTGAACAAAAGCCAGCAGGATTTTTGTGTTGTGCTTGAACACTCCTCCTGAATTATACCCCTGGAAGACCAATCCCAACATAACATTTTCCAAAAGGATACCTACAGAGACAAATTTTATGTGGGAAAAAGCTCACAGTGAGGCAATCCAATTAAATACACAGCAGGTTGCAAAGAAAGGAAAATCACAAGAATCACCAGACTATGCAAAGTGCATTCTCTGCAGAGCTTGGATTACTGAATTATTATTATTTGTCTTCCTTCTTAGTCTCTCTGGGTCTTTTTCCCCCCCAAATACATCTGGCTCTGATGAACTTTTAAAGCAGCATAAACACTTCAGATGATCTTACAGGAGGACAACTCACATGGTTGCCAGGTTAGATGCAGGATGGGGTTTTTGTAACTTTAATAATTAACACAGATCATAGAGTGGGACAAATGCCTTAAAGTTCCATCAAGCTGGATGAAGATACCTGTCCTCCATCACCTTTCAAACCTGAATCTGAACCAGACTTCCCCTCTCAACATGACTATTGCCTCCCTGGTGGAGGGCAAGGGAACCCAGCTTCATTCTTGGAGTCAGGCTTTGTTTTATTTGTTGGTTCTCCTTTGATATTTTTTTTTAAGTGAAGGCTAGGGAGAACAGGCACTTTCATCCTGCTCAATGGAGCTTTACAGTAATTCGCCCTGCTCCATGATGGGTTAAATATTAAAGTTATAGGAGCTACATCCTGCATCCCACATGGTAACCCTAGCAACCCATGGACATTCCAACAATGTTGGACTGCAAATTGCATCATTCCTCGCTATTTGCTAGCCTGGCTAGGGCAAAGAGGAGTTGTAGTCCAACAACATCTGAAGGGACACAAGTTCCTACCCTTGCCCTACTGCAACTATATTTAAAATGCATTCAGTATAAATAACAAGTAAAGACTAACCCGTGTATGAAGCAATAAGAGTTTTGTAAGATGTAACAAAATATGAAGCCTCAGATCTCTTTTCACTACATCTGTTTGTCCAGGGTTATGACTGGGCTGATTTTCTGTAACAGGAACACAACTATCTCCTTGAGTTTTGCACTTAAAACAGTGGTTCTCAACCTGTGGGTCCCCAGATGTTCGTGGACTTCAGCTCCCAGAAGCCCCAGCCACTATGGTCAAAGCTCAGGGCTTCTGGGAGCTGAAGTCCACGAACATCTAGGGACCCACAGGTTGAGAACCACTGACTTAAAATTACTCCCATAAGTGAAATAATATGTTAAAAATTACTATCCTTTTCACATGGAGAAACCTAAGAGGGCTCAAGATCCTAAATTAAGCTGCTTCACCTCTTCTTGGATTAAATCCTGTTGTTAGGCCTCACTAAGATAGACTCTTTGAATCAATGGAATTTGCCTATATCCAACAACTGACTGAATAGTTCTGTTCTAGTTGGGATTAATCACCAGGATGCCTTGTCTGTCACAACACCAATTTTTTTTTAAAAGGATAGCTTTGTTGTGAACCCTGATTGCTTTGAGTGGGGAAACCTCTGGCCAAGATAATTGGTTAGGAACATGCCAGCAGAAGATACTTCACTTAATATACAAAAGTCAGTTTGTTTATCTGTGTCAGGTGAAGATTTCATATGATTGGCTGTGTCTGGCAAAACTTCATATGACTGGCTGCCTAAGAAGATTCTGTGGAATCCTGAGCTTTGCAGTTTAGAGAGGGGCCTTTAGAATTCTCAGTCAGAGAGCTCTTGGACCACAGTCAATTATGTCTGTTTTGAATAGGCTGGTTGCCATGGAGATGAGGCCTAGCAGCAAGGAGGAGGGCAGTATATTCACTCAGGAACCCAACCCCTCTATGTTTATAACTCTGAATACAGATTGGATTGGAGAATATGGGGAAAAGTTATAGGTACTAGACAAGGCAGTTTGGGGAATTAAAGACACAGGATCTCAAATCTTTCTAACAAGTATTATTTATAAAGTCCCAGGCAACACCAAGTATATACGCTAGTATTATATAAAGCTTGAAATTTATTGACATTACCTATCAAAGGGATTGGGGGTGGGGGCAGAACATCACCATTGGGAGAGGGAAAAGTATGACTACTGTTTTCCAACTGAACTAAATCCTTGAATAAAAATCAGAAGCATGAAAGTATCTGAGTACTCTGAACTGGCAAGGATCTTAGCTCTTTGCTGTTAAACAGAAAACAAAAGAAGCTTGCTAAAAGATCTGTCCTCTTCCACCATCATTGTTCCAGATTCCTCATGCCCAGATGTAAGGGAACAGATGTGGTGATAGCGCTACCCCTGAGTAGATAAGACAATAGGTATTTCTCAGCATGTTCAAAGTCAGAGGAAAGATGGGAGTGTACGCATTTTATCAATAAGCATTTGTTAGAGATGGTCAGACTATTCCCCATTATTCCTTTCCTGGCTGAACGGATGGGACAAGAAGATTAATACATTTGTAAGAATTTTGCAGAGTTTTCACCAGTACTTGTACATTCTGAAATATTTGCGAAACTTATTCTGCACCAAATACAAGCTGTTTTCTGCATTTTTCAGACGGCCATGAGGAGAAGGTTGTATGACAGACAGTTGTTTTCAACACAATATCTTGCAAAACAAAGATCTTACAAAAAGCAGTAATGTTTTTCTGGGTTTTTTTTTTCTTTATCTATTGTGTTTTTTTCCACCCTTTTTCTTATTTGATGATGGTGAAATTATGTATATCATTATGCAAACTTTGTCAAAAATCAATAAAAAGAATTTTAAAAACAAAAACAGCAATCTTGCACACACACAAAAACAGCCACATGGTTTTGTTGCGCACAACTGCTGTTTTCTGCACAAGACTTTTGTTATGTAAGATTGCTAGTTTTTTGCAGACAGAACAGAAATCTTGCATTTTTTAAAAAAAGAGTAGCCTGGAAAAAGTGGGGAGTGTAAAACCCCACAATTTTCACACAAAACCACGTATGTTTCTATGCAGAGTATTTTCTTGAAACATTTTGGAATGTGTGACTACTGAGCAAGAATTGAACGGAAACACTAACTTTTCTCCACAGTGGCGGGAAAATTGCAGATATAAATTCAGCCTCCCTTGCAAGAATGAAATAGTAAGACAATGACATCCCAACATTTGTTCTTCTGCAGCAGGAGGAGGAGAAACTGAGTAGTACAAATATCTTTTAGAAATTACTTTCTTAAGAAAACCAGAAGGAACCATGCAAAGACTTGGGCCATTTCCACCCTACACTGTTATAGTGCCATTATTCCACTCTCAACATCCCATGGAACTCTGGGGTTTGTAGTTTACTGAAGCCAAAGAGCTCTCTGACTGAGAATTCTAAATGCCCCTCCTAAACTGCAAACTCCACAGGATTCCACAGGATGTTGAAAGTGGAATAATTGTTCTATAACACTATAGTGTGGCAACTGCCTTGATGTTTTAGCTTCATGTTTTATTTTCCAAAAATAATTCCAAACAATAATAATTTTGCAGAATCCTATTGGGTGCTACAAGTGGACTTACGTGTGTGGGAAATAGAATATAACTGTGAAGATGTGCAATGTCCATATTCAGTGGAGGGCTGCTGCTTTGTAATTACGTAGCAGAGCTGGCAAAGGGACCAAGGTACAACAGGACACTGATAAGGGATTCCAGTATACATTGGGCACTCCCAATGCACATTGATTATGCATGTTCACAATTCAGTAAACTGGTTTCTTAGTGCACCCGCTACATAATTAACTGCACCCAAGTTTATGTAGCATGAAAGGACATACAGGATTCTAACCAGTAACTTCATAGGTACAAATTTCCTATGTATGTAGAAACTATTCATGAATATGTATAACTACTCATCAATATTATAAGAAAAGTGCTCCTTAAATTCAAGTAGCTGCGCATTCAAGTTCTAAATAATATTCTAAAAAAGATTCTGTATCACCTAAATCAAGATTCACCTCATACTTACTGATCTGCAGCTGAACCATCTAAAGGTAAACCACTATTTTTGTCATCCATCTTTTCAATCAATAAAACCCTGTCTTAGCTTTCAGTAAGCTTTTGTGAACTTTCTCTCTAGTCAATAGACAGAGAGTTCAACAACCCACCTTTCTTTTTGCTTGAGGATGGTGGTCAACATATTTTTAGAAGCAAACGTAACCAAGATGGTAGTGGTGTTTTATTTGTTGTCCAATCAGCAACGTGTATTTCTTCTATGAAGCATTTTATATTACCTCTTCTCTCATTTTTTACTTGTTCATCATTGTCTGTTCATTAGGTTAAGGTACTTTTCATATTTTATAAAGTTAGCAATGTAATTCTATGTATGTACTCAAAAATAAGACCCACTGAGTTTAATCTTACAGCTGCTTACCTGAATTCCCATGTAAGTGGGCACAGGATTACAGCCTAATTCTGAAACAAGTCTACTCTCTTTCTCGAACAGCAAACAGAGGGTTTGAACCACTGTGCACAAATTCTTCCTTCAGCAAGAGAGGGAGGAAACAAGCAGCTCAAAGCCTCTTTTGCTTTAGAATTTAGTCTTATGACAGAACTGAAATTGGACAGATGGGACTGCAATGTGGAAATTCACTGCTTCAGTGATGAAACCTTTTGTATTTCCCCCATGACAGATATGGAACCATAGCAAAAAGATTCTCCAGAGCAGAGCAGTAGTCCAACAGAGTGCCTCAAAAACAGTTCACAAGCAGCATTTTAGCTTGTCTGCTTGAGATTCTCAAAGTTGCAACACAAACCTCAATGGAGAAGCCCAGGTATTTGACAGAAATATTGGCTCACCCATGGCCATTTTTTCACAATTCAAATGCCAATGTATGACTTTTTGAGTTGAATGGGAGCTTCAAGATCACTCAGGGCTCACTATTCATCCTCCTTCCTGAGTATTTACTTTGCAGAGGGTTGTGGTTTTTTTTTAAGAAAATGCAATATTGATTGCTGTAGGACAAAGAAAAGAGTAACTAGTGCTGAATATATTTATTAATTATGAGAGATTCAATTCTAAAAAAAGAAAGATAGATAGATACAAGTACCCTTGAAGACCTGAAGAGCCTCCAAAATAGATGGAATAAGAAAATAATTTCACATTTAATTACACATATCACCATATCCTGCCTGGGGGGAAAATATCCAACAAATAAAAAAAAAATCTGACTGATATGCATGTAAAAGTGCACCTGGAATTCTGTAAGGCTTGTTACAATGTATCAAAAATTTTGGTGGTTGCCAGTTATGGTTCCTGCCAACCATATCTGGCATGGAAATGATATCTATGCAGATATAAATGCAGTTTTGTTTTGTTTTTAAAAAAGGGTTTTACTGCAATAATAATTCAATTAACCTAGGTATTTCAGTAACAGTGCTATTTAATTTGTACACAAATGATCTAGGCTTAGTGGTGGTCAGTGAAATGGTCAGGTTATCAGAAGGTGGAAGATCATTCAGGTTCACTAAAAAAATGAAGCAGACTATAAAGCGCACCCCAAATTGGATAATGGCCCAACAAAATGACATTTACATTCCATGAAACTGTGAAGTGATAGCCACAGGAGCACCCACCCACCCACCCCAAAAAAACAAAGAAAGAGATCTTGGACTGTGATGAATAATCCAGTAAAAATAATCAACTCAGCATAAAGCAGCTGTATTTGAAAAGACCCTGAGAAATAAAACTGACAGCAACACAATACCACTACATGATGCTAATATGTTTAGATTACTATATGTGGTTCTAGTATCCCATATCAGAAAGGACATGGCAGTTGGAAAAGATGCAAGAAAACTTTTAAGCATCCATGGCTTTTTTTTTTTTTTTTGGTTAGAGGAAAAGACAGAGGAAGGACATGGTACAAATTAATGTGAGTATGATATGATATATTGTATATCGCAATCACAAAATTATTATATATTATGTGCTATATTGTTATCTATTCATAGGAAATTAATCTATGGAATTCACTACCATAGAATGTTAAAAAAATTAATGGAAAATGTATCAGTGACTATTAACTATAATGGCTACAGGGATGCTGAAGTTGAATAATACACCTGAATAGCCACGTTGAGTCTCAGAAATGGGAAAAGAGCAGGACATTACGTATATTAACTGCAATCAATAACAGTTGCAGAGGAGCAATAGTGTGTTGAGGAAAGGACGGAGATGTCTTCTTGAACTCCTCAAAGCATTTCTCTGACTAGTGTGGGGAGCAACGTCCTAAGCTGGATAGACTGTGGGTCTCCAGCACCGTATCTCTTATGTTCTTCATAGGCAAGTTAGGTTTAAACAGGTAAGAAGGCTGGCTGTTTTGACTTCTTAATCAGCTTGTGAAAAAACTTGCCTAGCTACATGAAACTGTATCTCATACCCAAATATATAGCTGTCAAAGACTGTGGCCATAACAGTATCATTACTGTAACAAAAACAGCCTGATAATGTTACCTTTTTCAATGTCAGCTCCCAGAATCTGCAGCCAGCACAGGAGTCTGGGAGTTGTCATACAAAGCACCACCACCACCACCATCCCCTTCCAGGCCTATGATACAGTTTGCCCATAAGAAGTGTTTACAGTCCTTATGGCCTATACGCTTGACGTATGTGTTTGTATGTAGGATTTGCCTTGAATCCAAGTTCTGTGCAAAGACCAACATCCAGAGAAAGCTAACTGCATTCAAGTCCTTTAGAAATCAGGGGAAACGAGTTGCAACTAAAAATGACAACTAATTATAACTAACTTTCTTAGGGTTACCTAAAAACCTAACCACGTCAAGTTTTTAAAATCACATCTTATTGAAATTCCCTTGTTTTCACTGAAGCTCATTCCTTCTTCGTGCTTCTTCTGGATAAGAAGGTCCAAAATGTACCATTTTAAATAAGTCCTTTAAAGTGTACCAATACTGAGCATTTTAAATCAGTTTAAATCAGTTCTTCACACAATAGCAATAGATCTGCTAGATGAATCCAACCCTCACTTCAAAAATCACCTTAGTATTTTAAAATTCCATTTTTCCCAAGTACTCAGACCAATCAGCTTGAACAATCTGACACAGTATAGCCATTAAGGCAAACATTAATCAAAACTATGAAGGCCAGGATGATGTAGTGATTTAAGTGTTGGACTAAACACTGGAGACCAGGATTCAAATCTATGTTTGGCTATGAAAACCCACTGGGTGACCATGGGCAAGTGACATTCTCTCAGCCTCTGAGAAAGGGAAAGGCAAATCCCAAGAATATCCCATGATAAGTTCACCTTAGGATCACCATAAGTTGAAAATGTCCTGAAGACAAACAACAATGTGAGGACGCAATAAAATTTTGAAGGTATAAGCCATCAACATTAACATGCAAAAGAGAGATGGAAATTAAATCCCATTAGACTATCTACTACACACAGAAACTGTCAACAGATTATCCCCATCAAGTTCTAATACTTTCCAAAACTTTTTACTAAACTTGTGCAGGATAACTTCTCAACAGTGGACTGTTGCCTGCAACAGTGGTGGTGCTGGGAAGCTACTGTGCCACAAAACTTCAGAGCTCTGCTGATATGCAGGATTCCTGCTGTGGCGCTGGATTCTCCCCAAAGTATAAAGGAAGTATAAAGAAGACAAATTTAATAGCTCTGCATAACATCGAGTAGCTTGAGGGACTGTTATTTTAATCCCTTCTTTGTCTTTTCTGCCATAGTTGTCCTCTTTGTGACACACAGTAAAAGCTCTTATGTTGCCTGTGAGAACCATTTCAGATGGGCAAAAAACTCCAGAAGTAATTCATTTTAAAGTATCCTTTGTGTAAGGGGTAATAAAGTAGCAAAAACATGACCTATTCTTTTCACAAATGAACAAGAACCTTCATCCAGCCAAAAGTTAAGATCTTCAAAACGTTAGGAGAGGCCTACACTTACAGCTAAAGTCACAAAAGTTTCCCTTGGCAAGACCATCTTTTAACCAAGTGTAAGGCAGGTTCACACACTACACACTACACAAATACTTACTAGGGACTGCTAAGGGTCCCAGATCCAATTAAGTTTAAGGTGACACCAATTTCCAATTAAATGTGACAATGTTTGGGGCTCACTCACTGATCATAACGTCCCCATTTCACAGTAGTCTACATTCAACTGAGAAGCACTGCTGCAGCTTCATTGAGACTGTGAGCGTATTTGCAAAACCACTCCAGGGATACTTCCAAATGAGTTACGGTACTGTTAATGCTCCAACACACATTTAATTTCACAGTTTCGACAAGGAGTTTCAGCATATGTTCATCTCTTTACTACTGAAACCAATGGATGTTGCTGATGCTAGTTAACAGCCTATGTTCAAAAATGAAGGGAACATTCCTTTGATATTTATTTAAATAAAGGGAATATTAAGTTCTTTCACTCACTAATACAATCTACCCGCTAGATACCAAGAATGTATTTTAAAAAACAGAAGCTGTCTTTTTTAAAAAATTGAATGGATCAGAACCACTGGGCTGCAACTTCTTTCATACCTAGGCAAGTACAAGCTAAGTGGAGGGCACCAAGGGAAAAGTGAGCCCAAAGTATCTTTTAAAAATATCTTTTAAAAGTATTTTTTTAAAAAGTCAGTGGAATATAATACAGACCTATATCAATGGCAATTCACCAGCCAAAAATAGCTGCTCACACAGGATTAAATAAATCCCGTTTCTTCATCATCCCTGAGAATGAAGAACAAGGGCTCAGTTAAGTGTCTGTAGGTAACAAACAACTGGAACAACTTTAGCCTGGCCAGTGGCAAGTAAATCAGGTGTTAAGTGGCTGGTGTGAGTGGAGTGGGAAGGCAGTGGCATTGCAACAGGAGACACTTCCCTAACCTCATAAACACAAAGAAAGTTCCTGTGCACAAAATCATATTTGTGGAATCAGAACCCCTTTAATAATTAACCACCAGAAGAACAGAATTTTATATATTTTGTTTTCTGACACAATAAAAACAGCAACAACAGTGACAACAGCTTAACTTTTTTGAAAGAGGATTGGAAAATGGTGCCAATAAAAGAGCTATTCTGAATGTTTATCACACAATTAACAGCTGAGCATGCAACTTTAAAAAAAAAAGATGACCCAAAATACTGGCAGTGGGCTTAAACTTGATTATAAAGCCAAAGGAAACAAAGAATCAAAAGCTAATATTGAATCCAAATTCTTCTTTTAGCAAAGCTATATGTAAAAAAATAAACCAAATTTCTGGACTAAGATCCAGAAGATCTTATGGTAAGACTAAAACATTACCAATTTCTCCACCAAAATTTTGACTGAATTACCAGCTATGCCTGGCATTTTGACCTTTACAAATTTGGGAATGGAGAAAGGAACAAGATAGACATCCCCTTTCTCTCTCCTCCTGCTCCTTCCCCCATGCGAATTTAGTGTGGGAATGCACATGTAGCCAGGCCCAGCCACCCTGCCAGTGCAGATATTGTGTGTGTGTGTTTAATACAGTTTGGGGAGTATACCAAATTCACAGTATTTCCATTTTTGCGGGATCCTGTTCTCCTAGCCCCCCTGAAAATGGAGGGCCTACTGTATTCTTTTTAATCATGTATGATATGAATCCACTGAATTTAAGGTCGTTAGCTCAAATGTTGCCCTACCTTTAGTCCAGGAAGAGGGTATATTAGTACCTACACGAAACAGAGCATTCTCCATGCAAGACTTAATGCTCTGGAACTCTCCCCCTAGAGAAGTTTATTCAGAACTCTCCCGCTCTCAATCTCTGTCTCTCTCTCTTTCTCTCTCCTGGCCTTTCAGAGAAAGCTGAAGAGTTCTTGCTCTTGTTTGGATCTGCTTCATTAATTTTCCATGCTTTTCCATTGTTGTTTTGTTTGCTTTATGGGTTGTTTTATTGCTTTAATTTGTACATCACTACTGAATGTTTATGAACAGAAGGTGTATGTTTGCACAGAAAGAGAGAACAAAGACAGATACACGGCTCACCTGCACTTGCTTTGCCTAAAAACTCTATTAAGATTGTATAGCGTTCCTGCGTCTTTAAATTAAACATGTCCATTTTTCAAGATCAAGGTATTTTATTACTTCCTGTTGATCCTGTCTGGGCAGGGAGCTAGTTATGAATAGCAAAATAAAGCCTTTTAAAAAACGTAAAAATGAGAGGACATCAGAAATTAAAGCTCCCACCTCACTCAGCTGACTGGTCTTGAGACAATTCAGAGGTCAAGTACAGGGGCAGGTCACAGACTGTTCATCATTAAATATCTAGTTTGGACCAACCAGAAGACAAAAAACAGTAGGATACAACAACCATTCAGACAGCATTAGAACTTTGCTGAACAACATGAGAGTTTTGAGTTGAACAAGACTGGCTGTGGAGAAGAGCACTACTGGATAATATAGCATGATATTAGATACTTTGTGAATCCTTCGCTTTAATTACACTTCCAGGTAATTGTGGAAAAAACCCAAAATCTTAGCTGAGGGATAAAATGCAGACATACCAGAAGCAATCACACACAGAGACATTGAAAGAGACATAAATTCTTCAGCTGATCCTTGTCACAAACCTGAAAAATGTACCTTTAAAAAAAATGCTTTCCATTTTGCTGTTAATGGGCAGGGTGGCGCCCAAATCAAGTACATGTAAGCACTGGAATACAAACTTATCACACTAAATGTTTCAGAACTTCTAAGTCAGTTTCTCAGAAGACAAATAAATACTTTCTGCAGTAATACCCAAATTATCTTTGTTTTTGCAATAGTACACATGTGGAAAGTCCTTTAATTCCATTACTCAAAACATATTACTGATTCTAAATCATTTTAAGTATATAATGTGTTGAACAAAGCTTTTTTTGAAAAGAGGGCAAATTCTCAAGATTTTTCTCTGGATCACGGGCTTTTCAAATTTCCTTTTTTTTTAAGGTAATACTTTCTATGCTGATCTGTATTATGAAAAATCTGAAGCTCTCCCACAAAATCTCTGCACAGTATAGTATACATACAGTTTGTATAGACTATTTGAGCCTTTCCATTCCCACAAAAAAGGAGTATGCACTCCTGTCACTCCAGAAAATAATGGGTCTGAACAGCTGCTGAACAATGATTTTAAGAATCATTCTCTTGAATTACCAACTTCAGAATAACAACTTCTGACTATGTGTACTCTTAAGCAAAATTTCCAAGATGATATGCTTGCTGGGTGCTCTAAGAAGTCATTGTTTGCCACACTGTAAATATAACAGAGATTCTATGCAAGGCAACTTGAGAAGGCAGACATTATACAATTCAGCACAAGAGCTCTGGACAGCATACTTGATTGCACAGATGAGCAGCTGCAGGTATAATTTATGGCAATGGATGAGCAAATGAAATGCTAGCAGGCCTTCAGGCTACATGAACATGAGACACTGCTTGGGCCTTTGTTTATTTCCTATTCTAAATGATTTTTTTTTTTAAAAAAAAGTCCCTTCTCTCCTTTCCAGGCAGAAAGAGAGAAAGTGCATTTGAAAGCGACACCTTTCCTTCAAAGTTTTAAAATATTTTTAACATGAGATTTAAATTCATGTGACTCCTTAGCAGGGGAACATGGGGGAAGAAAATCATTTCAAATGCCTAAAGGGTAGATAGTGCTGCTTTCTGCCTTAGGTGCTTTTATTTACTCTTTTAAAAAAATGTTAGTTTATTCCCTTGGTTTCAGCTGATGGAACCATAAAACCTGATATTCAACTACATAATTCTACTTCTATTTAGTGATTTGCTAATAAGGAGAATTTGTTTATTTTAAAGTATTTTACCATTAAAATGTTACGAAAAGTAGGAAGCAGCAGATGGGCCACCCATACCTCTTTCCACCTAGCATGGCTCACAGAAGAAAGGAGAGTGTGACAAGAAACACATCCTCCTTCCATCTTTGGGAGGTAGAAACAATCTGAAAGGATCTTAAGCAACAGCTCAAAAAGCACACAACTGCAAAATGTATAACATGTATAACATAAATCAGTATAATTGTAAAGCAAAACAAAACAAAAAAACACCTGATATCAAGGCTACTAAAAAACAGATACCGAGGCCACTAAGCAAATAAATGTATACCAAACATGGATAGATACAAAGTATAACCATCATATCATATATCTTTCTATGGATTGATCACTGTATTACAAAAAGAGACGTGGAATGCTAAATCAAACATTAATGGGTACAAAGGGAGTAAAGCATCACAACTCAACAACAAGATAAATACAGGACTTCTAGATTATATCCTTATTTTAAATCATCTTCCTCACTAAATTTCCTATTATACTGCCAAAATACACAAACATGTTAACAAGTGTACTCAAACTGGAAACTATGCCAGTGAAAATTATTTAAAAAATATGCCATTGTGAGAAACACTCCTCTGGTAACAGCAAGCAAAATTTGTCAGTTGTCTTAAAAACATTTAGGAATTATCCTAAAGTTCAAAAATGTGAATCTGCAGTGTTTTAAATACTTTGTTGTAAATAACAAGGGAAAAAAAGGAGAAACATTAATGACCCACTGAAATACTAAATGACTTTATCTTCCAAATGGACTGGCCAGTAAATGCTATTTGGTAGCCCAGGGTTATTTATAGAAGCAAGTGACTGACTCTCAAAGGCAACTTGTAAAAAACGGGCTGGATGCACCTGCTGAAAAAACCCAAATGATGAAGAGGAATACAGATCCACAAAAAAGAGATCAAATCTAAATATAATAATATACAATATTAATAATATATATTCTACATACCATAAGCAGAATGGACAAACAGTAATATAATTCACTCTCTTAGTAGTACAATTTTGTTTTAATACAAAAGTGTGCTTATCAGAGGGATATTCAAAAACCTTAGTTTGGAGGAATAAACGCCACATTGCATCACATTGCATCTATAATATTCCTGAGACTTCAGATCACAAGATGGATCAATATCCAAATCACAAGATGAATCAATATCCAAATGGATTTAATAGTCTCTAAAATCTTTTGATCATTTAGAATCAGAGTAGGGCTAAACCTGGTAGTCCAACATATCTTCAACTAAATGCTAATATCTGTTCGGAGTCTTCATATGTTAAGTGGCTGATAGGTGTTGTGTGCCTTCAATTTGTTTCTGGCTTATGGCAACCCTAAGGCAACCCTACCCTGGAGTTTTCAGAGGCTGAGTGTGTGTGTGAAACCCAAAGTCACCCAGTGAGTTTCCACAGCTGAACAGGGAATCAAACTCTGGTCTTAAGGGTCATAGCCCAGTGCTCTGACCGCTACACCATGCTGGCTCTCAACATCTGAATTTTCCAATGAGAAAGAAATTAACTAGAATGACAATTTTTAAATTCCTCTAGGGTCTGTTGTCTGGGGATCACATCAGCTCTATTTTCAGTACCCTGTCCAATAGGTGGGGTTTAAATTTCTCTTTCTGAACTGAACATGCAAATACAGAATGTATCTATCCATGTTTTATACACATTTGCTTGCTTAGCCTTGGCATCTGTTTACCTTTTTTTCCCCTCTAATCATGTTTTTGCAATTATATTGATTTATATTCTATTTTCTGCAGTCATGTGCTTTCTAAGCATTTTGGTTTGGTTTGGTTTGGTTGTGAAACAAACAAAAAGTATTTTGTTGGAGAGTGAAGCAATTGCTCTTCCAGTTCTCAATAAATAACCAAACAGCATTAGACATGAGCAGCATATGTGAGGTTACTCATATAAGCTAGCAAAATTATTCAGTGTGTTGAAGGATTCAAGTTAAGCAAACTATAGGAATGAGAAATTTGAACAAAAAGAAAAACAGTAATTTATAGCTAATCTAGTTAATCTTACATGGATGGCTACAACTCCCTAATTTGATCCCAGCAAATTCCACAAAGGACAAGATCCCTATACATGTCAAGATAATAGGATGCGAACAAATGGAGGCAAGGAAATATTAAACCACAATGTTTTTATCAGCTTGGAGGGTTACTGATTGGCAGATGGAAGGAAAATTCAATCAGATAGGATTCTGAGACTTACTGGGTCCAACAGGTATGCAGCACGATAGTGATTGGCAGATGGAAAATACAATCAAATAGGATCCCGGAACTCGCTAGATCCAACAAGTATGCAGAATGTCAATGATCCGCAGATAGAATATCCAATTAGTTAGAATCCGGGGTCTCACCAAGTCCCAGAGGTGTGCGTGATGACAATGTCCAACATTATAGTTAATCCATTTATTTGTGTACCTTGCTCTACTCCCAGCATGAGACCCACAGAAATGGTTTTACAAGGTGTCAGCTTTGAGGAAATGCCCCACTGTTGTCTGTATGTATTCAGGCAAAGCTTTTAGACTACATGGGCTGTGCATGCTGCTGTTAGGAAAGAAGGAATTTTTAGGAGACCTAGACACTGTGAAGGAAATTGGAGGGCTAATTAGAAAGATGTTAGGCAACCAGATAGATATACTAAGGGATAAGAAAGAAGGAAAGAACTGGATATATTAAAATAAAGATAAAAAAGAATGATCAGTTGAACTGGGCAATTCACAGTATCATTCATAGAAGAAAAACAAAAGAGATGGCCATGTTCCTAACAAGAAAATATCCAAAATCCATATCATGGTAAAAATATTTCTCTAATAACATATTTTGCCATAAAGATAGATAATCATCCAATACGAAAATGATGGGCATGCTGGTGAAGGTGTTGAGGTTGTCCAATATATTCACATTAAAAAAAAGAAGTTCCAATAAGTAATTATTTTCCCTTAGTACAAAAAAATTAATTATGTCACAAAAATCTAGTAAAAGGGGACATGTAGGACCTCCTATCGCACAATTATCCTTTTGGTCGTAAAAGCTTCACTATGAGTCTAAAGCATCGGTTTAGAGAGTGCCCAAATCCAGCATGCAGGCAGATAGACAGATATGATTAAAGTATTGAAAGTACAGTTAAATATGAAAAAATAAGCTGAACCCCACATTCTGATATAACTATACAGTCTTAAAGCATCCCTATAACACGTGATTGAAATTGGCATTACTTTCATGGCAACATCAGCAAATACCAGTACAGTTTGTCAGAGTACCCATGTACTCATAGTAGGGTTTTCTTTTAATGGCTTAGCCAGAGGCAGAAATCCAAGCTGATGAATTTTGATAGCTTGAAGAATTTTCTGCCACTGAATAAACTGGAATGGTAAACTTCAAATTCCACTAAACATGCATAAAACATCTACGTCAAGAGACGTCTGAGTTTAACATGATGTTTTCTGCTCAATTTAACTTCACTCAAAATCTTGACTGGTTCTGCTGATGGTAGCTTCCTCACACTGTGCTTTCACAGACTAAAAGGGGACAAGAATTATCATACACCATTTCCACACTAGACTGTTATAGTGCTATTATTCCACTTTCAACACCTTATAGAATCCTGGGGTTTGCCCCTCCCAGAACTGCAAAACCCCAGGATTCCACAGAATGTCAAAAGTGGAATAATAGCGCTATAACAGTCTAGTGCAGAAATGGCCAGAGTCATCATATTTAGCAACCTCTTTATCTGCAGTCATACTTTATTTCACAATTCAGTTACAACCAGCAGAACTCTGGGGCAGTATTCAACTGGAAAGTGCTGTAATCAGAATGAGAATATTGGAGAGACTCTGCAGCTGTAGGTTCCTCAACAATATTTGGCCCATAGATGCATGCCACCTAACGCTCCAGGTGGCAACCCAAAAGGGAAGGAGAGCAACTGCTATGTACAACACTGGAGCAGCCATTTTAGTGGATAGGTAGGAGTGTCTTCAGCAAATCTTGAAAAAGATACTTTTGGGACAACTTCCAGAATTGCCAAGAAATTGGGTATTTCTGGGAGATATATATATATATATTGATAAACAAATTAAAATGTTTTTATTATTTGAAGATATTTTAAATAAATAAATAACAACTACATGTAGTAATTAAGCACTCTTCCACCAGGATGCAGCTTGGTTAATAGCTGAGCTGTTTTTAAGCTGGATTTTCTACATCCAAGTCAACCATCTTACCCACTATATGACTCCCTTTAATTGTGCTATTAGAGTTCAGACAGCTGTGATGTCTCCCCCAAAACAGCTGAATCAAAGGGGGGAACGGGGCATGCCCCAGTCTTGTGAAGTAGAAACTAGGTTAGAGTTCAATGACACCTCTAATGAACATCTGGGAAGAAGGGTTACAGACATTTAATGAAAGGGGCTCTCTGATGTTTTCTTTGTCTGACAGATCCTTCCAAAATAATACATTTTGTCATGCAAGTCACAGGGACAAAAGTGTCAATTGCTATAACACAAACCAGGTCACAAAATAAAAATGTTGAGGAGGAGGAGGGGATGTCATACTTCCCCCTTTCTCCTGAATTCAGATAAGTAATCACACAAATGTAATGGCCTATGGTTGATTCAATTTGCACTAAAAGTAAATTTTAATAAATAGAATTCCATCCCACATCATTTGATCTTCTTAATGTTAAGTTAAATCAGATATTCCACTTTCCTGACAGTAAAACTGCTGGGTGAAGCAAACCTTAACAATTTAATATAATCTACTGCTGCCTTTGATATCATGCCACCCTAATGCTGATTATATTAGATTGGAAACACAACATTGCATTTATCTGTGTATGAATTCTAACAAGGTATTTAGAGTAAGTTTGTGTCTTGAAATTTCACAAAAGCAAACAATCTGTTCCCCACCCGCCAAATGTTTATACTATGCAAAGCCTTTGACAGACAGAGCACTGGAGAAACCTCTTCTAACACCACTGTATGCTTGGTGCATATCAAAACTATTTTTTATTCACCCAGTCCACCATTCATGCTTTAAAGATGCATATTTGGAAATGTACCCTGAAAATTAGAGGATTTTTTTTTAAGTGTTCTTTGTGACGCAGTTCCACAGTGCTTCTGCATAATTCTCTGTGTTCTGATCAAAGCTAAATTCAGAATGACTACTTCTGAAGGATACACACAGCCAAAGCCACACTTAAGCATGACTGACCAATAAACTAAATTAACTTGTGACAGAGGTGAATCTGCTATCACACTGAACTAAGAAATTCTTTCAAATAAACCAATCAAATGGTGAGCCACATTCCATGGACAAAACAAGTTACATTATCTTGTTTGGGTTTGGCCTCGTTGAGCAACATACTAAATCAAAAAGCACAGACTACCGTCTAAAACTCTAGCCAAAGTGAGTGTAACTTATAGTATGCAATCTATACATAAGTGCTCCCAGTATATTCTTATCATGGTTATTGTGCTAAAACTCAAGCATTTTAAAACACAAGACAAAAATCTTAGTTCTAGAGCTTGGTAGCAAAACCACCTTAAAAAATAAGTTTAAAACATAGTGAGACTTTATTACTTGCCCTGACCCTTGACGTCACACAACTTCCATAGACCTGCTCAAGATACTCATATGTCAAGTGTGGATGGGTACAACAAGGTAGCCTACATGTGTGGTAGTTGCACTTCACTGTTGTTGTGTGCCTTCAAGTCATTTCTGACTTAATGTGGACCCTAAGGTGAACCTATCATGGGGTTTTCTTGACAAGAATTCTTCAGAGGGGGGTTGTCATTGCCTTCCTCTGAGTTTGAGATAGTGTGATTTGCCCAAGATCACCCAGTGGATTTCCATGACCAGGCAGGGAAATAAACCTTGGTCTCCCCAAAGTCCTAGACCAACAAACAACTAGACTATGCTGGCTCTCAACTATTATTATTTAAAAAGAAATAAATATGCACTTCATTTTGTTGCTGTTGTGTCCCTTCAAGTCATTTCCAATTTATGGCAACACAAAGGCAACACTGAGAGTGCACTCAAGGTGAACTTCCATGGCCAAGTGGGGAATCGAATTCTGATCTTCAGAGTCATAGTCCAACATTCAAACTACTAGACTATAACAAACAACTAGACCATGCTGGCTCTCAACTATTATTATTTAAAAATAATAAAAAACTCAAACTACTATACCACATTAGGATGGTGAGGACTGTGAACACATGAACTGTGTGCTTGCTCAGTTTGCTATCCAAATGCTACCTCTGATGTGCAAGTTCAGCCCTCCATCTTTCATTCTTATGGTTCATCACCTTTAAACAGGACTTTGTCTTGATGGCCCATCTGAACAAGTAGGAATGGGTAACTCTGGTAAGGACAAAGGTCCATTTTCTGTCTCTGGACATTACATGCACTTGCAAAAATTCCACCATAAAGGCTCCCCTTCCCCCTCGCTCGAAAAAAGGAAAATGAAACTTGAAGTAGCTGGAAGTGTCATTGGAATACTGATAGCACCTAGCCCATTTCTCCAGATGATTTCTCCCAGCATTACACATGTAGGTGTTAAATAGCATTGGGGACAGAACACTTGCTTTTGATACTCCATATCACAACTCCTTTTCTGAAGAGCAACTATCCTCAAGCACCATCATCTGGAATCTACTCAAGAGACAGGACTGGAACTACTGAAACACAGTGCCCATGATTTCCAAACCCCTGAATCACCTTATCCAAAAACGGAAAGTTCAGCATTGGTGTATAGTTGTTAAAGTCCATGGGGTCCACAGAGGGTTTTTAGGAGAGATCATACCACCACTTCTTTTAAACAAGATGGAAAACTTATGTTTTATGTTGCAGCTGAAACCCAACTGCATTTCCTCCCTGGATAACCAGTCAAGAAAGACTGGGATCAAGGGGACAGCTTGTCCTCCTTACTTATCCTAGCAGTTTGTCCACATTTGTGGTACTCACCATCTGAAACAACGTAATCCTACTCATGGAGTTGATGGACAGCCCATTGTCAGCTTCTGCTACATTGATGGCATCTAAGTCAGCTCTTCTCTGAGAGACTTTACCTGTGAAATGATTGTTAAAAGCATGACAGCAAACTGCAGAAGGATCTAGAACTGGATTTGGGGAGGGGGGCAGAAAGCTGAGTTAGATCCCTGGACATGAATCTGCACACGTTAAGTGTGAAGAGAAGAAGCCTTTCTTAGCTGTGTGTTTTGCCACATTACAGAAACAAACATGTTCTCTATAGCATGTCTTGTCAGATATAAGTCAAATTTTCCTCCATCTGTGCTCCAGCCTTCATCCTTCCTGTTTCAGCTCCCTGCTGTCTTTTCTGTATCAAGGAGCCCAGTTAGTGGCAGTAAGAAAGAATGTTTGGTAGCAATTGTGTCAGGAGCTCTATTCAGGTCCTGATTCCATATATTGTCTAGGGCTTTGACAGGATCATCAGTGAATCCAGCTACAAAACCCTCAAAGACTAATGGATCCTTCAGGATTCCAGAAAGTCTTAGAAGATTTTATAGATGGCATCTTAATAGGTCCAACATCCCTGCAGGGACAGATAATAGCAGTGACACTGACTCTGACCAGAAAATTATCTGTTCATGACAACTCAGAGGTATTAATCACCTCCACTCACATATCCATATGCTCAGAACTGAAAACACCATTGAAGTGTGACCGGCTGAGCCTGTGGGCTCTGAGACAACTGGGATAGGCCCATGTTTGTCATGAATGCCATGAACTTACAAGCCACACCTGACAGACTGGCATCAAATGGGATGCGCCCCAAACTAAAAGTCTGGGTGACTCCAACACCATCTCCAAGACCAGTTCCATGAACTCAGCCAGGGAGTCTGAGAAGCAGCAGGGTGGATGGTACACTAACAGAATCCTCAGTTTATCCCTGTTTTTCAGATTCAGGTACACAAATTCAATGTGATTCAGTTCCTTAATAGGCAGCCTGGTTAGCCTAAGATGATCTTTATAGGCCACAGCTACTTCACTCCCTCCACCTAGTTTCCTTCACCTCCTCTTAACATAGTATCCTGGTGGGAGACTCTGTGCCCATGTCAGGCCACTATCATTTTCCAGCCATGTTTCTGTAGAGCATGCCAGGTCACCATCCTCATCCATAAGAAGGCCATCGCTTATATGTATTTTATTTTTAACTGACCTGGCATTACACAGAACAAGGTGAGGTTTGGTGGTTGGCTCAGTTCCCTTTCCAGTTTCCCTGGGATATCAGGGCAACTGGAAGGTAAGACAGATATTAAGCATCTCTCTCTCCTTTCTCTGTAATTACACTTCACCCTGTCATTGCCACATCTTTCTCTGCCCCAGACAACTATTATTGCCACCCCATTTCCTTTAAACATTACATTCAACTAAAACAATCCTCACAGCAATAATAAATATAGATTACACAATTAGCAATTGACACAGTCGAACAATCACCTGACAGTGGTTCCCAATCTGTACATACTGGGTTGGCAGGTTCACCTTAGGGTCACCATAAGTCAGAAATGACTTGAAAGGACAAAACAAGAACAGAGAAGTTGGCTAGTCCAGTATAACTTTACTCTCACTAAGTGAAGCCTTAACCAAACTAGATGGTACCAAGTTGTGCTCTCACCACTACCCAGTCTTACTAGCTGCCACTCCCGCCTGCCAACAGGATTATTACTGTAATGAACAATATCCCTGTAAATACTCAGTCATAATGTGCTAAAAAGATTCTAACATACAATAGTACTACACAATACACATAATACAAACACAAACATAGTTCTCCACTCACTTCAGCTCAGTCACTGTCACCACTTAGACCAGTGGTTCTCAACCTGTGGGTCCCCAGATGTTTGTGAACTTCAGCTCCCAGAAGCCCTGAGCATTGACCATAGTGGCTGGGGCTTCTGGGAGCTGAAGTCCACAAACATCTGGGGACCCACAGGTTGAGAACCACTGACTTAGACCTTCAGCTCTCTTATTTAATTTGTGCCCCCTGCTTCCAGCCTTCACTCAGAGTGTGATAAGTAGTTACAATACGGATCCCATCCAGAACCTAACAGGGTAACAAACAGGTGATACTCTTTGGCACCACCCTTCAGCCACTGCTCAAGGCTGCTGCCTTGCGGCTTCTGATGATGATGAAGCTAGCTGGCCATGCAAAGGGAGCTGGTGCTTTGTAAGAGCACAATTGCCATCTCCTCAGATAAACTGATCTTTTCACCAGCACATCATTTTGGGGCTCCTGAAGATATCCTTGCCAGGAATACTAATCACAAATTCACTTTGAGGATGGTTCCATGTAGAAGGCAGATAAGTACATTATTCAACCTATCCATAGCTTTTTGGTGGAATCAGTCATTAGGCTGAAATGGTAATCACCTCATTTTTTAAGAAGCGTCTCCACAAACATGACCTCACTCACATATTTTATTTATGAGCCTTTTAGAAACAGCTTGCTTGAATTCTTTGGCAAAAAGAACAAGTGAGGGAAGCACCAAAACCAGAGCAAGAAAGAGGAACCACAGTAAGATCCTATGTGTGTCTTTAACATGACAAGCCGAACAGGTTTCAAACACGGGTCCTTTGTTGAGGGGAATCTATTTAAACATATATAAGACAACAGTTATGCAAAACAAAGAACAGCTTCACCTTAAATCCTGGGCCGAAATTAGTGATCCCCACCATGTAAAATATAAATGTTTTCCTCCAAATATAGCTCCTTCTCACACATACACACACATTTAATCACATGTATGGGAAAGAGAGAATAACCATTTAAACAAGATTTTACCACCCTAGAGTTTTCAAAATATGGTGAGTAACAACTCCCATTATCCCCAAGCCTGGGGTTATCAGGACTTGGCCCTGAATCTCCAGTTTCCATGTGTCATCTCCAGGTGGAAGAGAAAGGTGCAAATTATTTGATTTTGGTGGGCTCAGCTCCATGCAAAGGGAAAAGGCTGTGTACAAATCTTCAGCTTAATTGATCTCTTGCTACATCTTGCAAAGGCTCTGGGGTGGGGGCAGGATATCTATTATTTATTAACTCCCTCATTAGTAGCTGTGGGGCCAGGGCTCATCTTTTAATCTGCTTTGCATCAATCTTCTGCCTAGAAGCAAGTAGACTAGATAAAATGTTCCTTATCCCATCTCCCTAAGCAAGAAGGAATAACACTCTCATTTTACCTTTATTTGAGAACAGCCCCTTTAGCTAAGACTTATATCTGAACTTCCAAACAGGAAAATATGTTCTGTCTGAGTGCATGAGCTTGAATGACAAGTGGTGAGCAGCTGTAGTTGATACTAATGCGTTAACACCTAATAATATTATCAGGACCACATTTTGGGCTGGAAACCTCAGGATCTAGGATGGTCCTGAACTGACAATCCTACCAAGCCAGGTGCGAAACTGAGAGAATAGACAAGAATAGAATGAATGTTTTGTTTTCTGGGTCACTTGGTAATTATCAGGTCTAAAATAGGACAACCATGTGTTATAATCCAATACATCTAGAGGGATTATTACTGTGGCAAAGGCTGGTTGAGACTCACCAGGCCCATACAGTAAACCATGTTTTCTTCAGAGACAGGAGGCAATGAATTTAAATGTTTCATCTTCCCCTTCTTGCTTCACATATACCTAACTGAAGAACAGTTTCCTGAATTCTTAAAACAACAGCTTCACATGATACTCAAACCAGGAAATTACGATTTAAAAACCTCTTACAAAATAGGCCAGCAAACCAGGATCAAAATTCCTTATCAGAAAAATCTATTCAAAATAGGTGTTCAAACCTACTAACATTTCCAGTAAATCAAGAACAAACTGATAAATCAAAAATAACATTTATTACAACAGCTAAGTGCATTTCAGGACCACCAGCCAGCCAACAATCAAACCACAGCAAACAGCCAAAAGCACTCCAATAAAGCCAAGTTACTGACATGTACTAGAAGGGAGATTTCCCTGAAGATACAGTTGCCAAAACTGGAGTGATCTTGCCAACCCACACCCCCATCTCACTTGCTTACTGTTTGAATTTCAGGGACATGGAAGCAGCACAATGTATCCAGTGCTGATACCTACTGTGAGCAGGAATCCTACTTCAGGCATCCTGATCCCAGACCACCTATGGCTTTAACAGGAACAAACTTTCAACCGAGCTTGAAAAAAATGAAAGAGGGTAATATGATATCAGAGTGATATGCTCAACTTAACTGTTTCCAGGCAATATACTTACAACTATGTTTTGAACTAAATGAACTTTCTAAAACAGAGATGGGAATCATGCAGCCCACCAGATGTTGCTGAAATGTAATTTCCAGCAGCTCTCAGAAGCATGGCCAAACATCTGGAAGGCTGCCCAACTCCCACACTTGTCATATATTGGCTTCCCCCACATACAGCATATTAGAATATCCATCCTGGAGGTTAGAAAGACATGAATGAGTGTGCCTCCATCCATAAAAGGACACTGCTGGTACAACTGCTTGAGGTATTTTTGGGGCGGGGGGTTGGCAGGAGGGTGAAATTTCTGTACACAACTGACATCCCAGCATCCAGAGACAACGCTGGGCCGAGGAACACTTCTAAGCTGTGTACCTATGTCATAAGAGGAAGTGCCATCAAATCCAGAACAGGCTAAACACCTAAATACAACATCAGATGAACCTCTAACCAACAGTGCTCCCATTTTACCTGGATTGTCTCGAGTTTGGCCAGGTCCAGTATATCACTGACTCCCCTAAAATCTTAGCGAAAGAAAAATAAAGCAAACTGATACATGTCATCATACAGTTCTGAATGGTGGCACATAGCAGCTTCATGTAGATTTTAAAAACTACAGATAATGAGGTGGACTCCTGCCGTAGCCTGTATACTGCTACTGAAGGGGTAGAATTGCAGGCTCCCAATCGCACATTTTGAGACCTCTCCTCTAGAAGAGGCTATCCCACCCTAACTATATAGTGCAGTGATGGGAGTCATGTGGCTATCCAGATGTTGTTGATCTAGAACAGTGGTTCTCAACCTGTGGGTCCCCAGATGTTCGTGGACTTCAGCTCCCAGAAGCCCCAGCCACTATGGTCAATGCTCAGGGCTTCTGGGAGCTGAAGTCCACGAACATCTGGGGACCCACAGGTTGAGAACCACTGATCTAGAACCACCAACAGTCCTAACCAGTACGGCCAATGATAAGTAAGGAGTTACTGTATAACAACATCTGGAGAGTCTCATGATCCTCCACTCTAAGCTAATGGATCCCGGAATTTTATACCCACCGATAGTGCCTCTGAGCCCCATGCCAGAAAGGCAACCAAAGACAGGATTGTCCCTGTTTATATGGAGAGAATTACTTATAACCTTTAGTACTTTTAATAAGTTAAAATGGATAGACTGTTATCTCCTTGTGCATCCACAACATACATTAATTGTTTACTTACATATCGAACTTCCTGATTCTTATGTATTACCCATGCTTCTGTGAAGGAGCAAAACCATACCCTGATTAATCCTCTGTTATCCCACTTTTTCACCTGCTTTTAAAACATTTTTCTTTATTCCTTCCACTTTCTCCCTTTTCCCTCAGTTTACTTAAATTGCTAGAAAGTGAGAGGAAAGAAAGAAATTTGATTGTAGAAAGTGAGTTCAAAGTGCGAAAGTAGCTTTCACCCAATCAACTCAGCAGAGGGAGAGGAAGTTGTGAAGTCTTGTCTTTCCCAGTAAACTTAAGCAAAAGCAAACTACAGTACATCCCCCTGTGTGGCCAGTAAACATAATTTCACTTATCTACACTGAAATGCAGTCTGAAAACATTTTGTTCCCATCTCTTTTTTGACCACAAGTTGTTAGTTTTCATGTTTTTATCAGTTGTGCACTGGCTTTAGACTGCAAATAATGGCTAGAAAGCCTTCTTTCTCTTAGCTTCCAAAGTTCTGCCCAACTTCAGAACCTCATCTCCAAGCTGCATACTTGTCTCAATACCTATGTCATTCATCTCATTGAAAAAAAAATAGTGTTTGCAGTGTTTGGTGCAGCACGAACATATAATCCTGTTCCTCCCCAAAACAACAGCAGCATTCTTATATGTTTATGGCCCAGCCTTATGCAGAGTTAGTTTAAGTCTTTTGTCCTAATTTCCACACTTAATTCTACATTTTATTTTATTATATAATATCACTTTTGTTTACACCCCACCTTCTCCCCTAAAGTTGAAACTCGGGATGAATTAGAAAATAAAAACAATTGCAAGTAAAAACCCATGTAGCTAAAAGCATACTGCAATCCTATTAAATTGCCTGTAAATTTAAACCTGTATTAAATTGCCTGTAGATTTGAAGCTCTTGCTTCAAAAGCAAAGGACATAAGTAGTACAGCACACTAAAAAGCCCCTTTACTGTAATCCAGTCAGTTCCCAAAAGCATGCTGGAAAGAAAAACTTTGCACCTACCAAATAAAAGGACAGCAGAGGAAGCCAGCCTGGCCTCCCTAGGAAGGGAGTTTCGGAATCTGGGAGCAGACACAAAGAAAGCCTTCTCTGGTGTTTCCACTAAAATCCCATGTGAGGATGGCAGGACTAAGAGAGTGCCTCTGAAAGAGACAGAATTCCATCCTAACCTTACAAGGATTGGACACTTCTAAACATAGCTCATTTGCTGTTTATTAACAGGTTGCTGTCATTGTATGCCTTCAAGTCATTTCTGACTTATGGTGACACTAGGGTGAACCTATCACAAGGTTTTCTGGCGATAAGAGTGTGTGATGCACCCAAAGTCATCCACTGGGTTTCTATGGCCGAGTAGGAGAGTCGAACTCTGGTCTCCAAGGTTGTAGTCCAACACTCAAACTACTAGATCACAACTGCCTCTTGTTAACAGGACCACGGCATAAACTTTTCTCTGTTAACAAGCCTTTTCTTTGTATAAGGTAAAGGGGCCACCATCCAGTCCCAAGTGTCAGTGAGAGCAGACCCATTGAATCCAACACCAAATAGTGAATCAACATCCAGGTAATATGTTGATTGAATTGGCCTACTCTGAGACTGTTAATTGGAATTAGCCCAAGTTTCTCTATGGCAGCAAGAACTGTAGAACTAAACTTCTTTGGTACATTGGCACGAGACTGCGTTAGGACAACTTCTGACAGTTCAGACAACTCAATACCACATCCCTTTCAAGCTAATTACAGACACAAATAACGCAGTACAAATTAACAATGCAACTAATAAAGCAAGGTCTAACCACTCTAAGGATTTTGCTTATGAAATTGGCTGATGATTGACACCCGTGTTTTAATATACAACTTGGGATTCCTTAAGTATCCCAACTGGATAATGAAGTGGCTGTGAACAGAACACAATGAGTTCTGAATTATGTGACAAGGTACAATAAATCACAGGGTTTTTTTTTCCTCCCATGCTGTTTAATTTATGTGAGTGAATGGCTCATTTCGCTGTAGAACTGCTGTTGTTCCTCAGATTAAATAAGCAAACCTGGAGAGAACAAGTAGGACAAAGATAACCCTGTTGCAGCTGATGCTTAGCACCTGCGTCTGACACATTGCTCTGAAGTTGAAATAGGCCTCGTATTTGAGCGTGGGTGGGAACGTAGGAAGAATATAATATCCATTTTCCTTATGCCTTTCTTGGGTTTTATTTTCTCGGGAGCAGGGAGAAGAGAGATGCAAGCCCAGTTCTCCTTCAGCAAATTATCTACACCAGAATCAGACATCTTGCAACAGTTTGAATTACAGGTTGAAGTCAAACATGCCTATAAATTATTCAGTCAGCCCAGGCAATGGTGCATGGAAACCACACTGTAAGTCTGGCAGAAACAATGGCTGAGTTGCTTTGAATAGATGGAGGGGAAGACTCTCTTTTATCACACCTATTAATGGCTGGGTCCTCAAAGTGACATTGGGTGAGTTTTTGCACAATCATTATTCATAGAGCTGGCAAGCAGATACACAGACGTTTAGAATTAAGCAGTAATGCTTAATCCATTTATTCTAAAACAGATTCACTTCAGTGAGACTGCTCAGTTATAGGTTTTTGTTTTTATTGCAGCCTCTCTTGAACTGAGCACACTGGGTTTCAGCAATTTGGTTTGTGACCGACTTTTTGCCCTACACTGTTATAGTGCTATTATTCCACTTTCATCATCCTGTGGAATCCTGGGGTTTGCAGTTTATGGAAGGGCATTTAGAATTCTCAGCCAGAGAGCTCTTTGGTCTCAGTAAACTACAAACCCCAGAGTTCCACAGGATGTTGAAAGTGGAATAATAACACTATTAACAGTGTAGGGCAGAAACATCCTGACTGGAGGACCAATTCTAGACAGTGAGTCTGGGATACTAATGGTCAGTCCTGTGGGCTTTCTGTTGTGAAGTTAAATAAGATTCTACATTCTCTCTCAAGCTTTTTAGCGTCAACATGAATCAGCTAAGTAAGGTCATCCAGAGATTGAGCCTTCCCCAAACTGGTCTTCACCAGATGGTTCTAGACTACAGCTTCCATCAACTCAGGTAGTAATTCTCAGAGTTTAAAAAAAGTTCACTTTTTAGACCACAACTACCAGAGTTCTTCAGACAGCATCATCACATTGATTGTTGTGAAAAATTAACAAATTTTAATGTAGCCACCTGTCAGAGATTATTGAATATTTGTCCAAAGGAAGGCATCATATCAAGGAATGTTGCATTAGACTTATAGTACAGTTGGTTGTATCTGAGGATACCTTTGAAGACTGTTCAGATGCTTCTGTTAGTCCAAAGTATAGCAGATATTTTGCTAATCGAGGCTGGCTTATGGAAACATATCACAACAGTAATATTTTCTTTCATCGCCTATCCAGTTCTGAGCACAATTCAGTAGTAGTGCTTCTTTTTCAAAGCCCATCACAATTTGGTTCCCTGAGGTATCAGAAACTACCCACCTCCTTAACCTGAAGCTCCATGCACTGATGATTTTAACCACCATCAAAAGCCCTTCTCTTTTTCTTCTGTTGTGTGTGGGGTGGGTGACGTCCCTTTGGGATACTCTCCCAGGGAGACTTGACTTGTTGTCTTTTCAACATGTTTTTCCAGATCTTCCATATGTTACCTGTTAATTTTCTCAGATGGTTTATTCATTTTGCTAAATGTTATCATTAACATGTTTATTGTTTATAAATCACTCAGGTTTATCAGAACTATTCCTAAGAGTGGCACATACGTTTTTTAAAAAAATAAATACATATACTATGCTTTACAAAACATTAAAAATCATAGAGATAACATATATGAAATACTTTCAACATGAATGCACTGTACAAATGTGTATTACTCATTTGAAGAAAGCAGACCTCTTACAGACATTCTCAGATTTTCTGGATATGATGAAATACTCTACGCTGTTTATTTAGATACAGTTGGAGGGGAAAAAAACACAATGAAATCTTGAATTCTATAAGCTTCAAGGTTCACTCTAACAAGCACTATGCTCTCATTACATATTGCTTGCATATTTCAGTGGGATCTACATGAGGTCCATGCTTAGTGAATCATGCTTTTTATCATAATACATTAACTTCTGCAGTAAAATAACATTAGGAAACATACGTTTTTTTAAAAAAAAACTTGCATCATTTGATTCACAAAACAATTCCAAAAACAGCCTACTGGGATTCTCTCCTGTTAAATTACCATTATAGGCTTCTTAATAAGACATTGTTATTAACAAAACATTGAATTAAGCACCAGGCAGTCATCCTTCTGCAAGAGACAAGAATAAACTGGAAGACTTATGTCTCTCCATAGCTTTATGCAATCATTCCATCAAAATTTAAGCAAGGCAGGCCTTTATCCTGCATCAAAGAGGCTTTCTTTTAAACGGAGAAGTATTTTGCTTGCACTGCCTGTATACTAGATCATTTTTATATTTTCTAATTGCAGAAAAGTGTCAATCAACACCACCACCTTAGGGTCTCACCCACTGTATTAGTGAAACCACACAAAGATCCACTTTAGGCTCTCACTTTATCCTTGGAAAGTTAGGCTTCACCACAAGCTAATGTGGTATGACAGTACTTCGAGCAACAGGATATTTTTCTATAACTCTAGTGTTTCAGTTAAAAAAGTAAATTCCTATGCTACAACTGACATCAACACACATATTAAAAAAATTCCCATTTAGCCACTTTGCCTTTGAGATAGTAATATGTTCACTTAAATATTTTCTCTCTTTTCCTAAATAATCCCAATTAGGGCTCTCCATAGGTCTCGTTATCTGCATTTTGTTCCCTTCTGTCATCCCAATTTAGTTCCATATGTCTATCCAACCTCTCCTATCCTTCAATTTGCAGCAGTTATTACTTTTCCTTCACCCGTCCAAACTGCTCACTTGCAATTCTCTCTTTAAAATCCTTATCTCCACTTCCAAACGCCCCCATGAAGTTGCCAGGCCTATCTCAATGTGTATTACGTGTATTATATGGCTAAGTTCCTTTAAGAACAAAATCTCTCATGGAATGATCTAACTTTTGCAACCCTTGCAAAGAGAGGTACACAAAAGGTAGCTTCCTACATGCTGACAAACGGTAGCAGCTGGCCCTGGTCACCTGCTGCAACAGCACACCACCATCTGATAAGGGGGCAAAGGTCAGGTGTGAGCATCATGACACAGGCCATTGGTATCTATATCTCATTTTTTCAATGCCTGTCTCTGAAGGGTTTTTGGAGCCAGGGTAATAAATGACGTGGCTTGGGAAATCACTTGTTGAAAAGTCACAGGCAATTGCCTAAGCCACCTCTCACATATTGCTTTGGCTACCTTATATTAGGAGGTGTGTACCATACTAATGCCAGTGGTGCGTTCTGCTCTACAAAACCTGAATTGGATCCCAGCCCATGTTCACAATAAACTGACTATTCTAATCTTTGATCTCTCAGCTATAAAAGCCTGGTGTTATCTACTTCTTTTAGCATGATAAATTCTTCTGCTATACTCTCTTACTTTAAGGGAAAGACATGAAAAATGTGTTTTTCCTGCATATCTGTATACTAGTGAGGACACATGGCTAGAAATTCATAGTAATTATGTCCTTTGTTGTGGTTAAGGACAGTCCAATACACAGTACAAGCAATCAATTGCGTGCATCAGAAGCAAGTCACTGCTTGACGTGAACTTGAATCACCGAAGCAAATGAGTCTGGTCTATCCACATACTGGCAGAAGGCTCTAACTACTTTATGCATGGGAATAATCATACCATGAATCTATAAATTAGTAGACTGGCTGGATAACTTTTTGACCAAAGACAGATTAGCTTTAGCTAGAGTACCTCATTCCAATCAAGCATCTGTTATAAAAGTGTTGGCACAACAATCACAGTAAACATATAGAAGAAATTTTCCAGTTAATAGAAAGCTTATTTAGCACATATTCAGCAGTGCCTATAGAAACATGGAAAGTAGAAATTCACTGTCAAATCAATACAACCTCCTCTCCTGATTTTTTTTTCCAGGAAGGGTAGTGTGACAGATATCCTTAGAAGAAAATCAGGACTAGTCATCAGGCAGCACTTCAGTCAAAATTACCTGGTTTAAAGTCCAAGCTTTATATAGGTTTGATTTAGATTGGAGGTTCAATTACAAGGTTACAATGTGGTAGCTTCCTTTCATTTCCACAGCAAAGTTCCTGTTCCTTCTACAGCTGAAGCTTTTCCCACCATTAGCTACAACGATCTACAATACTTCACTTACTTGATTTCTCTTTGTCCTGTTAAGGCACAGGAAATTTGCTAGGTAACAATTTAGCAATTCTAGATGGATTTAATGTTGCAGCCCCAAGTCAAAAATTGTTTAAATCAGTGCTTCCCAAACCTTGATCTTCCAGATGTTTTAGACTTCAGCTCCCAGAATTCCTGAATATTGCCCAAGCTGGTTAGTGTGATAGATGATGGCTCAGAGGTCAATGAGCAATTGATTGTGTCAGAGACAGAGACAGTGATAGACCAAACTATCTTGCCAACACACCCATCAGCTGAAAGACAAGCTGAGACAGAGTTGTTGCAGCCAGTGCCAGAGGGAGAAGAGACCAGCAATGATTTAAAGGAATTAGATCCACCTTTGCCCCCTCAGCTCCCCATCATGGAGGAGACAAAAAAGAGCAGTTCAGAGGGAAGCCATTTTGGTGAGATTGAGAAAACAGAACAAAGATGAGTAACATCTGTCTATCAGCGTGGCTTGCTGTTTGCTTGTAGCAAATCGCTACTCAAGCTCCCATGACTCTTGTGTTCGCACCCTCTTGACCCTTTTTGGATGGACCTTCGGCATTTTGGACTTTTTGGATTTGACCTTGACTTCCGCTCAATTCAGCATTTCTGCTCAACTGTCTGCATGGGACATTCCCTCCTCTTGGGGAAGTACTATTGTTTTCCTTCCCTTGCTGGCAGAGAGGCACAGGCTGGGAGTTGAACTCTGACAGCTGGGGTTTCTGAGAGCTGAAGTCCAAAACACCCAGAGAACCAAAGTTTGGGAACCACAAATTAGATAATCTAGCAACCCACTGGATCAAAGGCAGGTAACTGAAGTTGAGCCTAAGGTCAATGTTTTTGTTCCTGGGACCCTCTAGGACTGCCAAACATGTTTACTGTTAACTCCTGTCAAGTTGTCTTTGACTGACTGCAATCTTCTGAATGAGAGACCTCTAAGCCACCTATTACCAACAGCCCTGTGGAGTCTTGCAGACTCAGGGCTGTGGCTTCCTTGATTGAGTCCATTCATCTGCAATATGGCTTCCTCTTTTCCTGCTGCCATCTTTCCAAGCCTTCCAGTCTTTCTTCATGTGCCATGACCTCCCTATCGAAGTCCACTTTTCATTTTGAAATAAATAAATAAATTTTAAAAATACAGGAGAGGCACTACCTACTTATAAGATAGATTGTTGCTCCTGGAAGTTTCCAAGAGAGGCAATCCATGTTTTGAGGGGAGGAATAAAATGAGGGATTCTGGAGGTGTCAAGAGGCTTGGTGAATGCACGTGGCCCAGAGCAAAATGTTACCTACCCCTGAGCTAAAGGAAGCCTTTTGTGCCAAGAAAGCATGAATCTAATAACTGTGTTTATACAGCTACGACATGGACACAGTGGTGTAGAAAAATGAATTTAAGCAGGTCTAGCTTCTTATGCAAACCAGACTGGCTGATGGTGTTGCCAGGTTTTCAAAACAGCAATAAGGGACACTCAATGTTCACTGACAATCAGGAAGCAGATATTAACAAGTTTGCATTCTGCCTAAATCCCAAATGAAAGCATTGATTTCAGTAAAACTAACTGTATATTCCCTGTAAAATTAAAATATTGTCTAGATTCATAAATTGCATGATGCACATATGTCTGCCTTTACAAAGGTTCCACCCTCCAGGGTTTTTTTTTTTATTATTGGTGTCCTGTTCACCTTCTGTACAACTCTCCAATAGGGGACCTCCCTTATATTAAGGGACACTTGGCAACTCTACCTGCTGAAATTCCCTCTTCTATACAACTACTACAAGTTCAGGAGCCCTGTGATCTTTTTCATATATATGTTTGCTTGTTTGTTTATTTCACCTGGCCAACCAACGTGTTAAAGTCAATGCTTTGAAGGGTTTCTGATAACTTTGCCAGTATGCAAAGATCCTCAAACAGGGGGACATCATAGAATGGCTGCATTCTGCATCTGGCATGAGAGTTAATCTACTGAATGACCCAAACTAATTGTATTATATTAATTCAGCGGAGCATGATCATAGGGAACACTGACAGTCATTGATGCTTGATGGAGAAAGGTTGTAGACAGCGCAGCTGCAGCTAATTGGCTTGAGAGGAAAACATGCTTATTTCTCCAGCATACCAGTTCCTTGCTCTTCCTCTCTGCAGTCATCAGACAAGGAATGGCAACTAAGTCATCTGCACTGTGCGTGGTTTGGAATTGCCAGCTTTTTAACAGGCTACCATAACCAAGCCTTTCATTGGCCTGGCCGCCAGTCTCACCATATGGAGATTCTGATACACAGTATTCTGACCTGGTAAAGTCAGAATATAAAACTGCTTTTATAGGCATAGGAAGAGACAAACCCTCCTTTCTCTCTCCCATCAGTTAGAAACCCTAACTTTGATTTACTGTTTTAATTGGTTACTGTGTAATTTCATTGCTTACAGGTACAATGTTGGACCCATAATTAAATGTCAAGAGGAATTACAACCACTGTAATTTGCAATTACAATGTAATACTGTACACCAGACACCTAACATGACTACCTCTTTTGAGAACGCAATCAAGCAGGTCTCTACAATTTGTATACCACCAGTGCTATTCCCCCTTGGCTATTTATCATGACCTGCGAAGTGCTTGAGAAATTCAGTTCTTGCAGACATTAAAGTTAGCTAAAGAAATAGCAGGATAACAGTTTATTTAGTCTTCAGTGCACACAGTTGTGCAACTGTGTGCGCACACACCCCGTGGCATCTCTCATAACATTATTGGATTCTGCCCACTTCATCAGTCAACACCATACACAAGTTTGTATACACTGAGCTACGTGTGTGCCTGAGATAAAGTGTAATCACTGTAAATTTAATCACGTATGTAAAATCTTTATTTTCCAGATTAAAGAATCATGCAGTGCTATCGGCTTGTACGATCAAGCTCTGTGCATTATGGAAACTGTGAGTAGCTTTGATTCTTCAAATATTTTAGACTTCAACTCCCAGGAACTCCAGCTACCATAGACAATGGTAACACATGGAGGAAGCTGTCATCCAAAACACTTAAGAGGCTGAAGATTCCTACTATTAGTTACAAACCTGTCTGCCAGATGATTTCTAGTGTTTATAAAATCCCATCTTCCTAAAACCCCCCACACTGTCCCAGATTACAACCTCTCCTTACACCCTTCTGGTTATAGCTCTGTCACCTCCCATTGACACCAGATCACCTTATCATGAGGAAGACTGGGAAATTATTGCTCCTGACAGTGAAAGATGCCAAGATGAGGCGAGTCTGGTTCAAGACATTAATTCTCAACACAGGCATGCTGGATTTCTATAAAATAAAACACAGCAATAGCAAACTCTGACTTAATTATTTCAAAAAGTGAAAACTCCCTCATGTTCATGACTTATTGACATACCTAACAAATTTAAACAGCTTTTTAAAGACCACTGCTCCAGATTCTCTCTCAGCAGTAACTACAGTAGTTACAAACCACTAGTTATGCAAAGGAACATGTAGCCCATTTGAGAGTAACTGACAGAAAGAAGTTGATAACATAAACTTTCATAGACTTAAATCTACTAGGACTTATGCTACCAGCTTCTTTCAGTCTCAGGGATGCTACAAGATCCCTTAGCATACTGATCTGGCCTAACACAGCTATGTCTTACAATTAAATCACTGTGTAGGTACAACTGATTCCCCTCCTCTATAATAAAGGTCTTATTAAGTTACAGTTGTAAAACAGAGCTTGGAACCAAGTTAATCTATTCACCACTATCATCCAGGTTGTTTTCCTTCAGTGCATTTAGCACTGTCCTATTACTTTAAAAACAAATTAAAACAAAGCCATTTCAGAAGGAGAAAGACTGCTCGCTCTCATATCTGCCAATATTTTTTATTTTCTTCTATATAATTTGTTTTCAGATTTGCAGCACTTTTAAAAATTTGCACCTTTCTCTCTTATCATTCAAGTTCTCAGTCATTTTATCTTCTATTAATTACTGAAATACTGTTTTATTTTGCACACACATTCCAATTTTTCTATCAATGTTCTTTCTTTTGTCTTTTTGTTCGGTGTTCCTTTATGTTGTCTTGTTGAAAGTTCTTTTACTTGCCTTCTCTTGCCCCTTTTTATTCCTTCATTTTTTAAAAAAATTCATATTACCTCTCCATCAGTTGTTATCTCCAACAACTATTCTCTTGTTCACTTTAACATTATGTCCCCTATATGACATCCATCCATTCATTCATTCATTTACTCCCTAGGAGGAAGCTATGTTCCATCATCATAGCGTCACCAGACTGAAAATTGGAGAGGGCTCCTATACTTGTAGTAGTTCTGTACAAGAGGAAATTTCAGCAGGACTTGCTTGTTAACTGACTGTGTGACAAGCAACACTTGTTGACGTTTCCTCTCCTAAAAAGCCATTCAAGGTATAGGAACCCTCTTTATTTTTTCAGTGTGGCAATCCTATGATGACTGGGCATATTTTCCTGTGAGTGAGCGAGTGAATGAATGAATGTGAAACACTGAAATTTCCTCTTCTAAAAAGCCATACAGGAGCCCTCTCTAGTTTTCAGTGTGGTAACCCTTTGACGACCGAACAGAGTTTCCTTCTAGTGAGGGAGTAAATGAATGAATAAATGTGATACGGTGAAGTTTCCTCTTCGAAAAAGCCATCAAACGTACAGGAGAGTTTTCAGACTGTTGACTCTATCCAGAATACTCTTATTATTCAATGGTGTTACTACAGCTGAAATCAGAACCTTTTCCCCTAAGAATGAAGGTGGTTGCTCTTTCCTACAGGTTCTCTAGAAAATAAACAATTCTTTAAGTGATGTTCATAAAATAGGCTGATTATAAATTACTTTGTAGCCTCAATACTTCAGAGATCATTTTAAGTCCTGAATAATGACAATTTGTTGTCTCTGAAACTCTGTTTTATGTCAAAAATGGGTACTGTTATTGTATTTTGCTGGATGAAACATGACAGGTTGGACACAATTCTGGTGGAAATAATAGTGACTGCCAGGAGAACTTGTTTTGCAATGTGCATACATTAGAAATGTTTTGGAAAGCAAAAGGAATTAACATCAAGTTCCTGGAGTGTGTGGGAGTGGGCTTTAATGGAAATTTCAGTTCACTGTGACTCTACAGAAAAGCAAATCTGTCTAGAGATAAACATGTTGGTAACACAAACTGAAGCCTTCATTTTTGGATCTCATCATATTACATATCTTTCTTTCTTGTTTTCCACAGAAAGAGGGGAAATGTTAATAAGGAATTTAAAAAACCTACAAAAATGAGCAAACATATACCATATACCAAACCCAGGTATTCTGAGAAACGCAAGACATGCAGGGTTTTTAATCTTTTAAAAGAAATAGCTATTATTTTTCTTTTAGGATACATCTTTCCTAATTAGATATGGATATAGGTCTTAGTTTGTTTTTGAATTAGAAAAAAGGTACATACTTAGAAGCATTTAGTATTATCTCACAAATTTTATTTTTAAGTAATTTAGTTGGCATATTTGTGTTACTGTTTTAATCACTTTGAATAAAAAAGGAAAGAAAAGGGGGGAAAGGGAAACCTCCTCTTCCTGAAAGGCAGTGTAGTATAGTGCTTTGAGCGTCAGACTGTGAAGATCAGTGTGCAAATCCCTGCTTGGCCATGGAAACCCGGCTTAAACAATCATACTCTCTCAGCCTCAGAGGAAGGTAAAGGCAAATCCTTCTGAACAAGTCTTGCCAAGAAAACCACATGATAGGTTCACCTTATGGCCACCATAAGTCAGAAATGACTTGAAGGCATACAACAACAACAACAACAACAATCCTCCTCCGCCTCATTATATCATAACTGGTTTCATGGTCTACCAGATATTAGCAACTAGAATTTTGGACCATCAGCAATCCAGATTCTATCCAAGAATCTAGGAATCAATGAGGTACCACCAATGAGGTCACTTTGTGCAATTGTGCTATTGTGATCCATCCTATGGTAATGCTATTCAGGTGTTTTGTTAGTTTGTTTAAAATTGCTTCCAGAGCACCTGGAACCATAGTTTCTTCTCCTAGAAGTACTGAATCTCCATTTGTAGGTCTTGATATTTCATCATCTTTTCTCTATTTTTACCCTCAGTTTGGCTGTCCACAGGAATTGCCACATCTGTAATCCAAACTTCCTTTTTCTCCACCAGTTGTATCTGGCACATTAATAATTGTTTCTCAGTTTGTACTTTGAAGCCCCACAAAAGTTTTCATTTTGTCATTTTAAACAATTTTTATAATTCTAATTGTAATTACTTCACCCAAAGGGATTTAATCTTTAAGGTATCCAGCAGACACTATTACTATTTTAAGAACAATAAGTTTGAATGCTGAAAACTTCTGTTCACAATATATTGAAACTGAGCCATGACTCAAATGCCAGTTAAGACTTCTGAATCAAGTTTTGTCTGGATCCTAATACAATATTCTCCTGTGTGTATGTGCCTTCAAATCACCTGTTGATTTATGGCAACTCCAAGAATTTCACAGTGTTTTCTTAGCCGAGAAATACTGAGAAGTTGTTTTGCCAGTTTCTCACTCTGAAAAATACCCTACAGCACCAAGATCATTCAAAAGCATATGCTTCTTAACATCTGTGAACAATTTGTGAACAATTTTTGGTATGTTCATGAGCAAAGTCGAAAGGAAGGGCTATTCTAAAGCTAGTCCTCATTGTTCTGTTATTGACCTGCAGTGAGAAAATCCAAGAATCTAATTATTAAGAAAAATTGCTACTTTTCAAACATATTCATATATCAGTTGTACTAAAATGTAGTTTAATTTTTTGCCCTCCCAAAACTATACGATACCAAAATTATCCGCCCCCTTCTCCTCTGTGTTGTAGTATCTGAAAGCTGTGTCACCACCACTCATAGGTTATAAATACTAGCATTGCTAATGAGATGGTAATAAGTTGTTTATTCCCCTGGTGAGTGATCATCAGTAGCCACACAGGTGGTTGCTAAGGCATAGCTCTGCCAAGTCTAATTCACACAAAGTGGGATTTATACAGAGGTTCTATTTCTTCCAAGCTCAAAAGATTTATAATGGATTTGACAGTACACAGAAAATATCTTATTGGTATTATGTCAACGTCAATTGGCAATATCATCTCATCCTCCTAGACCCACTCATTGAGTTCCACAAAAGAAAACATTGATGTTTCCCCCAAGAATTCCAGGTGAAGAAAAAATTAAGGAAGTTTTGGACCTATTACCAATATAAAATGTTGATATCTGAAATTTTAGGTGTTTAATATCCTGATAACAAATGATTTAACAGAGCATACAGTAAGATAGTAAGATTTTACAATGCAGTAACGGTGAACAAATTATTATTATTATTATCATCATCATTATCATCACTACTGCTGTTGCTACTACTACTAATACAATACTACTGCTCCAATAGCAACTACATCATAATGGTAATATTGAATGTTCAAGTATCCAAAAGCAATTCATTGCACTATTGAGTTGTAAGCCAATAGGCAAGGTCAGGAGATTGCATACAAGAAGAATGAAGGTATGATCAAGTGTGATTACCCACAGCTTCTGGGTCACTCTCAAAAACTGGGGAGTGTATGAACTTTTCACAGGAAGAAAGTGGAAGCAGTCCTGATGCACAACCAGATTTCAACTTGTACAAAGCTGTTTCAGCCCAATACTGTGGCAGTAGAACAGAGACATAATCTGATAGAAATAGTATCTTGTAACATAATGGTATTAATGGCATATAAAATATAAGCCACTTAAAAAGCAAGTCTAAAAGCTGTTCAGAGAAATTAAAGAGGACAACATTACTCAAAGCAGCTGTAGAAATATTTTAAAGTAAAAAAAAAAGTGTGGAGCCTCTTAAATTGTGCCCCTCTCAATAAATGTTAAAAGATGAAAACTCTCAGTTTTAGTGTTTTCCAATTTGCCTGGTTTCAACTGATGCATCAAATTTCTCATTAACAATAATTCCTAAAGTTAAATATTTAATAACATTCTGTTCCAAAGGGCTCTTTCTTGAACTGATAAATATTTTTGGTATTCCACCTTTTTTACTGTTATGGTGAAAATAAATTTGTGTTAAATGTGACCGAACTCTCAAAGGCTGTGAGTCTTAGCAGCTGCCAACACATTGAGCTCCCTCCTCCTCCCAGCACAATTCAAGTTTTGCTTCAAACAGTACAAATGTGCCATTTTTCTCTCTGTAAATACTGATATTTCCAGAGCCTTCAAAGTGAGCTAACTAGAAGTCTACAACTTGTTGAAGCAGTTGTTTAAAACACATATATCATGGAACTTTCTCTTAATCCTGACATGCAGAAGAGCAAAAGCAAATCTGGTAAAATGGAGAGTGGCTGTTATCAAAGTAAGACAATCACAAAAGAAGTTTAAAAACAGTACATTTTTGTTAGTGTGAGATAGAAGCAAAAATGTGGCATATCAGTACTATTCATGACCAGCCTATGGAGAGGTTGAACAGTAAGCAAAGTCTGAGGGGAAATAATTCTCAGTACTGTTTTTTAGTTACTCAAAAGTAGAAGTCAGGACACTCAGCATGGACCCCACTATTACTATTTATTTCAACAGTGTTTAATGTCAACTTTATCAAGAACATAATGGTGTTTTTACCCGGGAAAAAGTTCAAATGAGCCCAACTAGTCTGGTTTCTCAGTATATATGGCTAGGATTGCACTATCATTTGTAGACTGAGAGAGGTCTTCATGAATCTGGTGAGCTCCCTCATTGTGATAGCCTACAACTCCCCAATCCCCAGCAAACACCACAGCTAGCTACATATGTCTACTTCGACAACACTGTCTGTCTATTATGAATGGAAAATCAGCCACGATCATTTTCCTTTAATATTTGTTGTCATGTGCCTCTGTTTCCAACTTATGGCGACGCTACAGTGAACCTACCATGGGGTTTTCTCAGCAAGATTTGTTCAGAGGGGGTTTGCCTTTGCCTTTCCTGGTTCTGAGAGAGTGTGACTTGCCCAAGGCCAGTCAGTGGCCAAGCAATGATTCAAACCCTTGTCTCCAGAGCTGTGGTCCAAAGCTCAAAGCACTCCATCATGCTGGTTCTCTCCTTTTAATATACTATTGCAGAAAAATAATCTTGAATACATCTAAAAGCAGATCTGTGGATCTTCTGCCTACTGAAACCTGAAAAGGTTAGCCTGTATTTACAGTTTCCTATAATCTGCTGTAGGGGGGGTAAATTGGTTAAATTGTTATTAAATAGGCTTATTATTAAATAGATCAATACTTTACTCATTATTTAAGAATTAGTTTTAGTTTGAACCTAATGTCTGTATATTAATTGATCCAGGTATGTTTAAGATAGCAAGACACACATATATTCACACACATACACAAACAGAGTGTGTGTGAGAGAGAGATGTTATACATGTCCAAATCCACTTAAATCAATAATAGTACTGTCTCAGTCTTAGACTCAATTAACATTAAATCATTCAGTGGCTGATTAAAAAGGAATATGCAAAGCATTATGAGTCAGTCAACCATGGGTGTCCATCTACATCATATGGATTTTGGAATTGTACTTAAAATCATAAACAAAACATTTACAAAGCACTGACTATACCGTTACAGCATTAGACTGCAACTGTGAGATCCAACATGGAAACACACACACACACACACACACACACACACACACACACACACACATAGAGGCATGCACACATCCTGTGAAGAAAGCAGTAGGTACGGAAAATTCAAGGCCTTTCCTACAATTTGGTGGGTTATAAAAACCTCAAGTCAAACATAGTCCTGAAAAAACTGAACATAAAACACTGCAACAAAAACTCTAGCTGTGTGCACAAATATCATCAATTGCACATCTCCCTTTCATTTGCTGCTTCTCAGTGTTGCGGACTGGGCTGAAACTCAGCCAAGGACAGAAAGATATTTTAAAACACACACACAAGGATTCTATTTGTATCATTTTATCCACAAAGAACCATCTCCACAGTTACAGGGTGGCCATTGCATATAACTAATATTATGTTTGTAGCATTCTATTTTGGATCTTGAGGTGCTTTTCCAGATTTTTGTGGTCTTTCTAAGAAGCTGTATGAGGCCCAATAATTGTCCATGCTTTACAGTTTGTCAGGAAGTTCTTCCTTTTTTGGATGCCCACAGTGTGTGGACATGATGGAAAATATTGCCATTTGTGAAGTGGAGTTAAGGTCCTGTGTCTTGCAGAATGCACAATCAGGTTGGCCTCAAGGTTGGAATTTCAATTTACTCTTTGAGCTTTACTTGGAATGCCTAAATAAGAAAGTAACTGAAGCATCAAGACAGAAGGAATGTCAAGAGTCTTTGTTTTCCACACTGTCAATACTGTAGGGTGCATTATAAAATGTTCAGGTATACACATGGTTATCTAGAAAAGCATGCAGAAGATACTATCCACTGAGAGAGCATAATTAGCAAAGGTTGTTCTAATAATACTGGTACATGACACTTGAGAAAAACCTGGAAAACAATCAATTTATTCTGAGTGATTGTTGCTATGCTATAATTATCTCACTTGGCAGCAATGAGAGCAACCAATCGATCATTTAACTGATTACATAATTATTTAACAGTCCACACCTTCTAATGAGTGACATACTGTGTTGATGAAGGCAGTGTTTGCAGTTCTTCCCAGAAAATTCATTTGTTTAAACTTTAATTCATACACAAAGCAGAGAGGGGAACATAAAACAAGGGGTGAGGTATCCAGATTACACTGACAAGGCAATAGCTACAGACCAAGAAGACCTTTTAAAGGAGACACATTCAAAGACCATTTCCACACTAGTGCTATTATTCCACTTTTAACATCTTATGGGATCCTGGGGCTTGCAATTTAGGGAAAGGTATTTAGAATTCTTGCCAGAGAGCATTTTGGCCTCAAGAAACTACAAACCCCAGAATTCCACAGGATCTTGAAAGTGGAATAAGAGCACTATAACAGTGTAGGGCGGAAAGTGTGATAGATGATGACTCTGAGGTCAATGAGCAACTGATTGTGTCAGGAACAGAGCCAGTGATTGACCAAACCAGCTTGCAAACATCCCCATCGGTTGAAAGACAAGCAGAGGCAGAGTTGCCCCAGCCAGCTCCAGAGGAAGAGGGAACCAGCAGTGATTTGGAGGAATTACAGTCACCTGTGCCCCTCAGCCTCCAATCACAGAAGAGGCTGAAATGGACAGCTCAGAGGGAAGCTGCGTTTGGCTAGGTTAAGGAAACAGTGACAAGTAACACTTGTTTTAGTGGCTATTTAATTCTGTCACTGTGGCTTGCTGTTTCCTTGTAGAAAATTACTACGCAGACCTCTTGACCCTTGTGCTCCAGCTCCCTCGACCCCTCTGGATGGACTTTCAGCTTCCTAGACCTTTTGGGTTAGACTTTGACATGACTTGGCTCAGCATTTCCATTAGTTGTTTGTGTTGGACACTCCCCACTGCCTCCTCTTCCTTCTAGGGCAAATACCTTCGCCTCCACTTCTTTGCCTGGAGAGAGCCACAGCCAGGGAGTTGGCCTCTGACAGAAAGGCCCAAAAGCTGCTCAGTGTGCTCCAGGGCTTCTCATTCTTTTTGTTAGAGGCTATTTCTATCCAAGATCTTTTGCTTCCTGAGGCAAAGAGCAAGATGGTACCTTTCCCCTCCCCAATTCATGTGCAAACTGGACTGAAAGTTGAATCTGATTTCAGTGCAGTCACAGAACAACATCCTCTTCTACAATGGGAGGCAAGATGCTAGAGTAAAGAGTTGCTGGGCATGCCATATTCCAGCCACAATGCTGTTGTACCACAGCTTATTATCATCCTGCCTGAGAGAGCATCTGCTGCCTGACAGAGCCACCACAGCAACAGTGTCCTTGGGGCCTGAGGGTCCCAAGCTTCAACCTGTTCCCTTAGGCTCCGGAGCTGCTACTCACACCTCTGAGTACATTAGAGTTCATTGCAACCAATGGAAATGGCTTTTTTCACTCTCAGATAATTGCCAAGCAAGAGAGGACCATTTCTGTGGTGGCATTTCGGTTGTAGAATTCCTTCCAATGTTAGAATCATTTCTGTACCAAGTTAAAACCTTTGGGCCGAACTGATTTTATCTAGGCTGCACATGTTTTATAGTTATTTTGTTTCAACTAGTTTTAAATTATACGTTTTAAAATTGAAAATCTATTTAATATATTTTTAATCTTAATGTTTGTAATTAGTTTTAAATTGATTTTTTTGTAAGTCACCCTGAGATCTTCAGATAAGGGGCAGAATATAAATGTTTTAATACACAAACTAACAATGGTTAATTTCTCCCCTCCCCACATCCTGCAGCATTTTCCTCAAACAACCTCTTTTGAATCATAAGGTGTATTTTTGAGGTATCCTCAACTTTGGAAACCGTTTTGCTTTGGAGGGGGAATACTTGCATATTTTATCCTGTGCATGAAAAACTCAACACATTGCAGTTAGTATTTAACATAAATACTTTTTTAAAAAAAGTCTGTGAAAGATTGAATCTCTCTATTCTACACAAAGCTGAAAACATATTCTCCTCACAACTTTATGTCACAAAACCATTCAGTAGCACATTAACACTCTTGCTGTAGCCTTACTTGGGTAGTTCTAATTTCTGTTATCGATACCCCAAACCTGGAAGGACTGCCACATGAACACGGGAAAGAAAGCAATGAAGCCCAGTGTCTCTGGGCTGTCAGTTTTGGTTCATGATTAGCAAGTCCAGTGATCATTTCATATTAATATTAATGTTTATAGCTGCCCTGGTAATCTGAACGTTTTTATCTGGATGAATGTGTTTTACTTCTGTTTTTAGAGTACACACCTATTTTCTAAAGGCTACATAGGATTACAAGGATTATTAGGATCCCAGGAACGGTGTGGCTGTGTGTGTGCACCATCATTACAACCACAGTAATGATGGAAAATGAAGAAACCATCAGCCACAACAGCTTGGAGAAGACATGATATCTGCAAACTATTTAATCTGTTGATTTGTTATTGACATCATGGCAAATGATTCACTTCTATCTTTTAATACAAGGCTGAGAAAGGTATTAGCTAGCTTTAATTTGCTTGCTATTAATTTGCTTGCTTTCTACTAGTAAGTTGTATTAAGTGGACTGGAAAAATCTTTCACAATTGGTGAAATGATGACCTTGAAAAGGGTGTTCATTTGTCCTAGTCCTTTTATAGGAGTGTTATCATACTACGTATATAAAACTTGTCAAATCTTTATTCTTCCCGACTGAAGATAAGAAAGCCCAAGATAATAAACGTCTGTACAAACAAGGAAAATCCTCACTACTAAATGAGCTCCTGTTTATCTGTACTTCCCCCTCTTTAAAGGCAATAGGCCTTTCTAAAGTTTGCAGTAGGTTTTTGCGTAGTTTGTAGTGTCTTCTCTCATGTTAATTAGTATCATAGGCCATTCCATCAGCTGCACAGATGGAGCATCTGTTTTGCATGCTGAGCAGCCAGCAATTGAATGCTTTCACCACAGCTAGTTCTCCTGAGTTACCAGACCATAACTCAGGAACTGCAATATGCTTACCCCTTTTGTGATCTAGCTAGTAAAATGACCAAATAGGTCAGATGTCAGGTGTCATCACAGCAGTCAGCCTGTCTGACAACAGTGATGGAAAAGCAGAAAGTAGAGGAGGAAGCAAAGAGTTCAGCAGTGATATTGATTCACTAGGAGAGAGGAAAAGAAAAGGAGATGGGCTCCATGAAGATGTCAGGCCACAAATGATAGCCCGCAAAGGAAGGGAGAAACATTGGTAGAGGGACAGCACCTCGAGGTAGCTCAGTCTATACAGCTGGCCTGGTTATGACAGACTTGAAAAACATTGAACTGAGTGGCATCATGAGCTGGCACTCCCTCATCTCTTCTCCCTCTGAGGACCTCACTGAATCTGAAAGAATTAAAAATCGAGCTGAAAGAAATGGAATAGAATGTGCATATCAATGTCTTCTCTCTGCATCTTAAAGCTAGCCGGTGCTGTACACCTGAGTTAATGCCAGCTGCATAGTCTTTCTGAATAATCTGGTTTGGGAGCTGAGGAGGAACCAGTGTGATGAAACTGCAAGCTAGTAAGTAAATAAATAAATAAGGCCTTATATTATGCCACAAAACATCATATGTATAGCTGGTTAAAATGAAAAACAATATTGTTGAAGAACCTCAAAGGAAATAACACATCTCCATATAGATATCAGTTCACACTAATCTGGTTACCATTAGTCACAACACTAAGGTAGTGTGATAGATCGTGGGTGACAAGATAAAGAAAACTTAGACCTTATTTTCTTGTCATTGATTTCAACAACATGTCTCACGAAAGGCTGGAAATATTAGTGCCTCCTGTGAGCTGTGGAATATTCTGACACAAATGTATGGTATTAATGGTATTAAAATATCTCATTTCCAAAGAAATGTTTCCAGTATAGAGTCAAACATATTCCACCCAAACACCTGGAGAAGGAAAACACAAAGTGGAATAAAAGGAAACTTAAATAAAACAGAACATATACTTTTTGTCTTGTGGTGTATTTTCTAACCCTAATGAATTCCATTGTCCCCTGTTTCCCTTGAACTGGGTTAACCTATTGGCAAGCAGTCAATTGAAAGCAAAAAATGGCATAGGGGTTTGAGTGCTGAATTAGGGATATGAGGATTTGAATCTCCTCTCAGTCACAGGAACCTTGGGCAATGTTCATTCTCTCAGCTTAGGAGGAAGGCAATGGCTAACCTTTTCTGAAAAAAGAAAACATGCCTAGAAAACCACAGAACAGGATCACCTGAAGGAACATGACAACTACAACACACCAATTTCTTCCTTTACTGCATCATTTTTTCATTGTTTGTTTCATGTCATTTCTGCCTCTGGTACCAAAGTTTCTGTTAAAGAAGTAATGCCCAGAACGCATTCACTTCATTAACCAAAGTATCTCAGTAGACTCCAACTCCCATCATCCCCAGCTAACATGGCCAATCATGAGGGAAGATGGGTGGTCCAATACAAGAACATCTTAAGATCTATAGGTTCTCCATAATTGAATTAAAGTGTGGTATGACATTTCAAAAAAACCCATACTTCTTTACACCTCATGTGTCTAAAATATCCTTGAAAAGACAAGGCTGCACTGCATTGTCTGTGGAAAAGGGCAGCAAAAGGAAAGTGCCCAGGACTATTTCATGCATTTCATAGCATGAAGTCTGGGTTTGCTGTTGAACGCAAACTCAAGAGAGAGCTGCAGTCAACCAGCACTCCCTGAAAAGTTCTATATCATGATACCTATAGTAGCAGTATTCAACAAAATAGCTGTGTTAGTCTTTTAGCATAAAAAGACATATGCATCGGATGAAGCAGACTGCGTCCATGGAAGCTGAGGCTAGAAATTTCTTCTTCCAGTTAAGTCTCAAATGTGCCACTGGATTCTTCTGTATCTTTGTAAGATACCTATGTTACAAATTCAAATTTCTTGCATGTTGTTGTTGTTGTGACTTCAAGTCCTTTCTGACTTGTGGCAACCCTAAGACGAACCTGTCACAGGAGTTTCTAGGGCTGAGAGTGTGTGATGCACCCAAGGTGACCCAAGGGGTTTCTATGGCTGAGCGGGGAACTGAACCCTGGTCTCTGGGGTTGTTGTCCAATGCTCAAACTGGTTCATTTTGGCATACCACCAATCTTCCCTTTTATGGAAGAAGTGTGACTTTCCCATTTTCCCTTCCTCCTGCAGCCATTGTATTGCCCCTCAAAATTTGTTCTTAAATATAAGAGGCCCCTGAAAGAGGTGCAGGCTACACAGAAAGTGTAACTTTGTTTTTTGCTCTCTCCACCCTGTTCTGCCCTCCCACCACTATTATTCTACTGAATGAAGAGAATACGCCAAACAATGAGAGGAACAAAAGAATAAAATATAAGATGGAAAGTCAATATTTTGTTTCCAAATTTGGCAGGGCTGCCAAAGCAATATCTTTGCAAGGAAAAGTAACATATGAACAAGTAAACAGCTGGGTTCTGTACTGATCCTTTTCAGGAGGATCATAAACCTTTATAGTCAAATATTGTGGCATTTGGAATCGTTGGCTGTAATAAGCATTTGTTCTAATGCCTTCTTAATTTACTGTGTTGTTGTTACCAAGGTTACCAAAATTATGGCCAATCTAGGATAAGTAGAAGACTGATGTCAAAATGAAACTTCCACTTGCATAAACTGAAGTGTGAGAGTAGAATTCAAAGACACAGCCATATTAGTCTGAATCAGCATGCAAAGATATATTTTGGCACCTTTGAGATTAACCGAAAGAAGTTAGCAGCATAAGCTTTTGTAGGCATCTGATGAAGTAGACTGAAAGGTTATGCTACCAATTTTTTCTCTCCATCTCAAAGGTGCTACAAAATCCCTTTGTACACAATATGACAGGGAAGTGGAAAAAATATTTGAAGGTAAATTGAAATTATTAAATAGCAAGCCATTATTTTCATATACCATGGCATCAAAAAAATCAGAATTTGGAAAAGTTAGTTTGTTGGACTTTTTGGAATCCACATATTGACTGGGGTTTTCTGGTAGTTGTCAACCCAAAAAGTAAGCTTTTATATACAGCTTGAAAAATTTACTTCTGGGCTACAAACCTGCTTAGGATAAACAAGATAGTGATCTCCAACCTGAGCAGGATTTGCAATATCTAAATGCAAAGGGAATCCCAACCACAATACAGGCCTTTCACGCTAAAGTCAACAAGATCTGAATATGTGTTGGACTTTATCTGGGATGCTATAATCAATACCTCACAAAATTATAAGATAGCCAGAAATGCAGTAAATATGCCATAGTAATTTCTTTTATATAAATCCTATTCAGGTATTCCCTAACTTCTTCAACATACAAACAGAGGAGTACCTAGTCCTGCTCATGTCTATTTTCTTCACAGGCAAAGCAATGTATCTGAAGAGGAGAGATTCCTAAACTGCATTACCTCAGGAGCCCCTGTGGGCTGGGAGCTATTATATAAATACTCCAAATAAATTAATAACTAAATATCCACATGAACACAAGATCTCCAATTTTCCTGGGATTTTGCTCCTCATGAACAGGAACCTTTACTCTTCAGGCACATCACTTTCCACATGAGGAATGCACTGACAGAAAGAGAGGTAGGCACATTTCTGCTCATGTGTTGAGGTAGTGCCTGAATATAGCTATAGCTTCAGGAGCAATGAAAGAATAACTAAATTCCTTTTAACTTAACCATGAAGTATTTTTTTTTAAGCAGGAGTATTAGAGACAAAAAAAAAATCCTTCCACTGGTGTGCCAGGACAGCTTATGACCAAGTTGTAAAGAAACAGTAATTCAAACTGTGAAAGACTAAAACACTATGCAACAACCATGGTACTGAGATATATTCTTTACTGCTTCTGATATCAGTTTTACTTTTTTCCTAAATGCTGCAAAGAGCTGAAACCAGTAATTTGGAGCAGAAACCTGAGGGTCTGCCAATATTGTTGTTGGACTCAAACTTTTACCTGCCCCAGCCAAGCTGGCCAACAGTTAGGTCTTGTGGGACACATAGTCCAAGAACATTTGAAGAGGCAACAATCTCCTGCTCCTGTGCTAATTATTCCATATGGGGGCATGTCTCCTCTGAAGTAAGCACCATTAAAATAATGAAGCCCTGTTCCAGATAATGAGATTCAGGAATACATGGGTTGGAAAAGTTTCACTGAGGTGGTCTTCTCCAACACTGCTCAGGAAATTTTTAGATTGCATGTGGGATTAATCAGTGGGCACAAGGGCAATCATTTATGCTTACTCTTTAACAAATTTTGAAACAACAGCTCTGAAACTCCTACACTGTTTATGGCAGTAAATGCTGCTCTATGATGACATTTCTAGGTCAGAATGACAGGGACAGTTCAGGACTGAGTTACCAATTACTTATTTGCTTGCAAATAGGCTGAGGTTGCATAACCCTTAGCTCTGCTTCCTTTTTACTGTAGAGGTCCTTGAACATGATGCTGTGAAGCAAGCCTGACAGCAACATGAGAGACACAAAGAAAACATTAGCATGCTGGTCACCAGCAGTAACAGCTGTTATATAATGTTCTAAACTGATTTCCTGCTACTAGAAGGCTGGAAACAGCACTTCAAAATAATTCCATTCTGGACCTTATAACCATTCTGATTTCACTTAAAGCAAACCTCAAAAAAGCCAACCAATTAAATCTATGCTGAATATACACTTGAAAGATAATAATGTCTTTATGGGGGGTTGATATCCTACAGAATGCAATTTTTTGACAGTGTGGAGTAGGAAAGGAAATAGTCTCCCTCCTAAAAGCATATATGTGTAGCTGGCCTGATGAAAAATAGAGAGAAAATTCCCATTATAGCAAATAAAGGCTATATATATCCCACCCACAGGTCCCACTTACTTAGTTTGTTATTTACCTAGCCACTGAATGACGCACACAATTATAAACCTTGCTGGCTGAAACCTGACCCTGCACTGAAAAGCTGTGCAGCTCTCCCAAAAGATGATGGTGGCAGGATATTCAGAGTTTGAAAATGCTACTTTTTTGAACTACAACTCTAAGAATTTCCAAACAAACAAGGCCAGTGACCATGCTAAATGGTTGATTCTGGGTGACAGTGTCCAAAAAAGTAAGGTTCCCAAGAGGGTGGGCTGCCTGGATCAGTGAACATCTCCCTCCAGCCTCAGAACACCTCCCATTCTAGATAGACACACTGATGATTTTTTTTATTATTATTTAATGTCCTGAGAGAAAAGGTTGTTGTGGCCAGTACCTATAATTATGTTTTCACTGTACTTAGAAGTCTTATTCACAAGAGCATTGAAGCAATACGACGATAAAACCCAATTGTTAAATCTCTGCATCATAGGCCAGATTCTTTAGACCAGCACTATGATCCTGGTTTAAGTTCTCACTGACCCAAAACTCAACAGGAGGAGTCACAAATACTGAGATCAGCCTTCCTAAACAAAAGACTTCCAGATATGCTCCACCACAAGCCTCATCACCCCCAGCCACTATGGCTATTGGTTAAGCCTGCCTCAGAGCTAACTTGTGTGAAACAGGAGATTGGAAAGAATGCAAATATTAATAACATGGAGAAGTCCTCCCTGCTTAAGGAACACAGATACCAATGTGTACCTAGCTCAGAACTCTCTGCTGTGACTGACACTAGCTCTCCGGAGTTTTAAATAGGGCTGCATCTGTGACCTTTTGTGTACAAAACTACAAGTCTTCCCCATATTGTCAGGATTGCATGGTAGCACTATGGGGGCTACTTTTCCATGGCCTCACAAAAGATCTGATTGCTTAGGGAATCTTATATCAATATAAATGCAGAATGGAAACAAAGACCCCCTTAAACAAATGCCCTTCAAAAGAGGGTGGCAAAGTAGCTATTCTGCCATCAATGAGAGAATAACCATATGTTGCAGCACAACCCTATGCTGTGTCCAGTAGAGCTCAGAGCTTGGGAAAGCTTTTGACTATAACTCCCAGTACCCATGCTGGCCATGCCACGTGGGGGGTTCTGGGATTTGTAGTCCCCAAAGTAACTTTTTTATACTCTGGCAGAGCTAAACCTACAGACCTTTATGCTTTTTTTCCATCCAAATTTAAATTCATATTCAAAGTGCCCCATGGCTTTCTGTACCCAAATTTAAGAACTAATTCAAAATGCCAAATGTTTCTCGCTGTACTCTGGACCTCACATCCAGGCACTGGTTGATTTATAGCAATCAAGGATGATTGGTGCTCTTTAAAAAAAAATGCTGACTGCCTATTAATTGGCTGTTTATAGACCCATTTTCCATAGCCAAGTTGTCAAACTCATTAACATTTTATTGTAGTCTTGTGTTTTTATAGCTCTAGGACAGGAGAGAGGAAATGTTCTAGGAGGGGCAGATACTCCCACCCTCTTTTCCAAAGCCAGTCCCTCAGCGTACCCACACTTCCTTGCCTGTGCGTGCATGCCTCATTCAGGACAGCCAAAAGGGCTACCCTTCCCTCTTCACTGCTAAAGAAAGGCTGCCTCTGAGCACTGTGCAGTGTGCTGAAGAATAGGGAACCCCGTCTGAATGTACCCCATATCTCTGCTGTGGGGTCAGCATCTAATCAGTTGCCATTCCAACATACAGAACACTAAATGCTAAATTTCTATATGCAATGAATTTAAATAGGAACAGGTTTCTCCACAGAGAACATTACAGAATAGTCAGCCTTTATCCATTGTTTTCGAATGCCAGCTTCTTCTATATTGGTCAAATCCTGGCATAAGAAGAAGCCATTTTAAGTTCAAAAAGAATGTGTCGCAGCTAATATGCTTCAGCACCAACAAGATGATCAAAGAAAGGTTAGGAGGAAACCCAGTGACAAGGTCTTAATCTGATTAAACCTATCTTTTATGTTAAAATCAGGAAAAGAGAACAGCATCTTCTGTTCCTCAAACCATATCATTTTGTGATCAAAGATTTTCTTCTACTGCAAAAACTGTCATTCTAATTACATATCCAGACTGTTTATCACCAAAGACAAAGAGACAGACAGTAAGATTCTCCCCCTCCTCAAGCAGGCCTAAAGTCTTTTTGCTTTTTTTAAAGGCTTCCCAGGAAGGAAGTCTAGAAGTTTCATTCCTACAACAAACGCCGCAATTATGTATCTACCTATGTGTGAGAAAGATCCACTAAGCTCAGTGGAACTTACTTCTGAGTAGATATGTCCAGGATTGCATTGCCAATCATTGTGACACAGGGAGGTATGTGGTACTTCTGAGGGAGAAACAGCAATCGCTTCAAACAGAATGTATTTATGGGTTTGTAACACATGACACGATTTGCGGGTGAATAACTGATGAAGCATTTTTTATAACAGTAGAAAAGTAAAATACTAATGCTTCCCACACACACAGAAAGAGATACCAGAGGCAGAACTTACATCACTGCATTTGTAAACTGGATTGAAAAAGCCTGGCCCTTGAAACACAACCTTTTGCATTGTTCTTTCTCTGTGAGAAAATACCCATCATCCATCATCATTTTCTTCTTCCTTGCAGGGCCCTTAACAACCTTACTGTAAGGCCCTGCCATCTCCTATTGCGTATCAGTCAAGGACAAATGTCTCAAAATAATAAAATCTCTCTCTTATGAACCACTTCTCACAACACAGCTGTCATATGGAGGTGTCTGTGGAACATCATCCACACAATAGGTTATCCACATCACTATCTTGTGCCCCAAATATACTGACACCAAATATTTCATCTGGTAATTTCTGATGGCCCCAAAAGCACTATATAGAGACACAGGATTATAGCAGTATTTGCTTCCAACTTGTACCTCTTTTTGAGAGGCTGGCATCTGAGAGATGAAGTATCATAATGAACCAAGATAGGTAATGCTGAACCTATTTCAAGCACCGTCCCTGAGGCATAACTCTATCTCACAGCTTCCCTCACCACTGGCTATGCTCACTGCTGGCAATCAGCTAGAAGAGTTGGAGTCAAAGTCAAAGGTTTGGGGTACCAACTCCACAGTCCTGTTTGCTAGGGCTGCTAGGGATTACAGTCCATCTATAGGCCCACATGTTCACCCAGCAAGATCCCTAACCATTGTAAAAGAAGCCGAAGAAACCATCCTTCCTCCTCATCTTTCTCAAGGGCTCGCATGTCCAACACATATGCATATTTTGCTGTATGGTGATTCTTCTCACTTTTTTGCGGGGGGGAGTATCCTGGTATGTTAGCCACTGCATACATTATCTGAATACTTTTCACACATTATCAAAAACTTGCATTTTCTTACATAAAAATTGCATCAGTATAGGAAGGGGGTGCAAGTTGGGATGGATCTGTCAGTTTCTTCTGCATTTTTTTAAATCACAGGTTCTTTCCTTCCTGAAAGTGCAATTTGTGTATGTGTATGCATGCATGTGTGTGTGCGACTTTTTGAGAAATATTTATCAAAAATAAACTAAAACAACATTCTCACACCTTCTTCATCATGAGTGGATCACAAATTAGGAATAGCAGAGATAGAATATATACTCAGCAACACTGAAAGCCAGTACAAGAAGACTAGGTACCACTGATGCCTGGGATAGGAGAACAGAGATAAATAGGTTGACAAAGTCAGCAGGCATGAAATCCAGAGACATGGCCACACATGGCAGGCCATCTGTATGGACCTGGCCAGACACCAGATGCTGTTCTCAGTAGCTGGCAAGCCACCAAAATCCACTCTGACACAAATCAAGGCTTTCAAGGTAGGTCATGCCAAATGTATAGGTCAAAGCCTTCATTTCTCTCAGACTTTCTCAAGCAAAACAGACACTGGTCATCTGTAAGCAGATGCACGTGGTTACTTCTTCCCAGAATCTGAATGTGAAAAGATGGAGAAGAGCTACCATATAAACTGTGAACTAGCAAGATCCATCCTTATGAAAGAAACAAAGGGATGGCTCTAGTAGACTTATCTGCCAATAGATGGGCATCAACTTAACTGAGGGCTTGGTTGTAAATTTGTTCCTCAGATGGCCTAAAAAGAAGAGACAATACACAGATTCATTGGTAGTTTGTCTATGGCAAAGGTACCACAACTGGCACAGCAAGAGAGTCTATAGAATAACCCTCTGGAATTCCCTCTCTAGGAAGGCTAGAATGGCCTCCCCATTGCTATCCTCCCATCTGCAAGAAAAGGATTTTTACTTCAATGCGCTTTGCAAACTGAATGTTTCTAAAGAAAGTGAGCTTAACAGTATTCTTAATTGTATGTTTTTAACTGCTTTTAATTATTTTTGACTGTACATTTTAAATCATTTTTATTGTTATTGATAGTTGCATTCCATTTTAATGTTGACGTGTTATATGCTAGCTATGTTGTGTTTGTTTTAATTTGGAAGCTGCCTTGAGCCCCAGTTTTAGGGGAAAGACGAGATATAATAAAGTTCATAACCGCAACCATTACCCACACAGGACAAGAAGGGCTCATGGGACTGGTTAAGAAAGGCTGTCATGAATCCTTTCTTCTTCTCTCATGCTGAACTTCTACCTTGTCCTCACCCAGGTAGCCTGGAAGGAAAGCCACAGAAAGGCAGTGCTGGCTTAATATGCGCACTAGAGAAGCACTGTCTCATATCTGTGGCACAAGTTTTCCAAAGACTGACACCTGCTGACATCCAGACACTCTCCAACATTTCACAGATTAAAACTGAGACAGGTGTGGCCAAACAAGATCAGAGTGTGGTTAAGATGGCAATGTTATTAACAAGCAAGAATACACAAGCCAGGAGAGTCTGCAGCAGTTTGCTTTTGTCTTGAGTCTACTGGGAAGAGTAAAATTTTGCTCTCTACTTTCCTTTCCCCCCACTAATTCACTGTAACCTATTTTTGTACTGTGAGCTGTTGTTGTTGTTGGCAGGAACTGAATGAAGCTGAGGTCAAAGGCGGAAGTGGAAAGAGGAGAGAGAAGCTGGGACATTTTAAACACTTATGAAAAAGTGGGACAATAGAAGATTAATCAAGACTGTCACATTCTCAGTTCTCCTCTTCACAAATCAAAAACATCAGCCCAAGAGTTCAGCATGTAATCAGGAGATAACTCCTTTCTCCTGAGTGTACATAAAAAACCTCCACAAGAACAAGAGGAAGAAGACACAAAAGATTTCTAAGAATGCATTCTTCACTTACAGCAAGGGAACTTCACTCACTTCAGACAATGTGTTGTAAGTTTACAGTTTGGGAATTTAACATGCACCTTAGCATCCTAGCTTAGCATCCTAGCTAGACAGTGTCTGATAGTGGGCTTCTTTGGGCGTTTCCACACTATACTGTTAAAGTGCTATTATTCCACTTTCAACATTCTATGGAATCGTGGGGCTTGTTGTTTGGGGAGGAGCATTTAGAATTCTCAGCCAGAGAGCTCTTTGGCCCCAGTAAACTACAAACCCCAGAATTCCACAAAATGTTGAAAGTGGAATAATAACACTATAGCAGTGTAGTGCGGAAAGGCCCCTTGGCATTAACTATATGAATGGAAGCTGCACAGGATCTGTGCAGTTCTTGCTGCACATACCACCTCTTACCTAGAAACACTGGAGCACTGAAAGACTGGCTCTTCCATGAGACAGAGAAAGGCAGCTCACATTAGCAAGCAAACTGAGGAACTCTCCACTCTTGGGAGGACTGCCTGCTGGTTACCAACCAGTTGGGCATAATACTGCATTCTGAGGACTCCTTCTTAGAGCCACACAAGACATCCTATGCTGCCCTGAGATACATTTATTGCACGTCCAAACTGAAAATCCCATTTTATCCAGCTTTTTGAACCATGGCTGTGGCTCACAAAAAGATGAATAAATGTTTTACCCTCAGTTTTAACTTCACCCTTTCCAGCAGCTTCTCTACAATTTATCAGTGCTTAGCAGGAAGGAGCAAGAGAAGAGAAAACCAGCAAAAGGGTGCATATTTCCACCCAGCTTCTTTAATGATTATTTATCATAACCTGCCCACAGAACTTTATGGAAGGGAGTTGAATACAAATATCATAAATAAAATTTATAAATACTTGTACATTGAGACATCAATATGTTATTTTGTCAGTGGTATTTCTCTCTTATTCAAATGCTAGTATATCCATAACAAGCTCCAATGTCCTGACTCCTTGACTAATGCTTTTTGCCAAGAGAATAAATTATCTTCATATGAATGCAACAGAGAAAAATAATTAACGGTTAATCAGTAATTCACAGAGAAATCCCATTTGCCAGTTATACTGGGATGAAGAGAAAAATGCAACTGCTACTCTGTGTTCTACTACAGTATTCTAGCTTAGCACTGAAGGGGAGGGGAAACAGTCAACTCAAGAAATCCCACTTCTCAAGGAGAACAGCAGACACTCCACTTCCATGCCCACTGAACTCTCCCCAAAGCTTCCACTTAATTGCTGGGCTGGCAACCATGCCCACACACTGCCCATGCACAGTTGTGGTGGTAGTGGTGTGCCTTAGTTGTAGTTCCAGGTAGACATTTTCCAGGTGCATCACTCCACAGAGAAGGATGTTAGGAAAGAGACAGGTTTTTGAGGGCCACCCAGGATGAGTGCGGAGAAATGCCCCCACTCAAGTTTTGCATGCCTTACCCAAAATAGTGGTGTTGAGCGGGCGAGAGCTCCTAGAATTCAGATTACAAACACCTACAGCAGTTTCTTACCCTTTCAGCCATAGGCTCAGGTAAGACACTTGGCTAAACGCAACTGCTGAAAGGTAAGTCAACATTTATGCAAATCTCATTGATCCAATGGGTTAACTCTAGTTAGGGCTAACAATTGGATTTAGGGCAATGTGGAATATTCAAATGAGGTGCTGGTAGGTGAATGATATGTATGAAAGAGACAAACAAGAAGGTGGAGGAGGAAGGGAAGAAGGGTATGATGGAGAAAGGGAATAGTATGGCAGACATAACCAGAAACAAATGTCCCATCTGTCCATTAGGTAGTCCTGCGCATAGTTGAGAGATAATGGCAAAGATCCTATATACCTTTTATTTAGCATAAATATATGCCAGCACAGTTATGCTAGATCCCACAGTTGGGCAACTAACAACACCATTATACAACCGCCAATTAGCTCCTCACCTCCCAAGAACAAGAGAGAGAGAGAGAATGCTGTGTGCATGTCTATAAAATGACTGGCTACACTGGGGCTCACACTTATAAAATGTCTGAGAAAGCACAACTTGCTCATGCAACTATCTTTATTCTAAGATAGTGACCCAACAAGTTCCTGGCCTGTATACCAACAGGAAAATAGGCTTTATCACTTAGGTTTGCATTCAGACACAGTGTCTTCTGAGTTCTACTCTAAACAGAGGATTAAGGCTACAATCTTATATATGCTTATCTAGTTCTAGAAGTTCCGTTTGAAGCAGCTTGGAGCAGACATGCAGAGGATTGCCTATAGATCTATTAATTTAAGTGATTCTCTGATGTCTCCCCCTGCCCATGCTTCTTCCTCATTGTGTCTCTAAAATATACTGGCCTCAAACCATGCTAAAGCTTTACAGAGATTAATAGAGCAATTTAGGTACAACTAACATGTTCCATTCATTTCAAGGGGCTTAAGGACTGCTAACTTTATCTGGATTCAGGCAATAATGGAGGCAGCAACTACTCTAAGTTACAAACAATTCATGACAGACAGTTATGCAAAATATTACAAGATTTATTTGTTTTTCTAGCCTTTGGCCATCATCTCCTAAAGCAATTCAGCTATCATATATTGACAAAAGCATCAGCTGTGACAGTAGTGAGTTCAGGAAGGTAACACAAGCTGACATTTCTTGCAGCATTTCTGGCCTGTAAGATTTGGAATGAAGATAAATGTGACTAAGCAAATCCTTTTAAGCATCTGCAGCTTTATGCAAAGTGGAAGGAGCCTTGGTTTTTATTTTCTGGAAAGAAAAATGCACTCTTCCAATTAGTTAAGCAGCATTTTGTCTGTGTAATAATAATTTAACTATGTATTGCTGAAGAGCTGGGGGAGGAATCTATATCCTGACATTTGTTTCCAACCTTTCCTTCAAGGATACAGAACGGTAGTGATATTCCATTTTATCCTCACATCAATTTTGTTAAGTAGATACTGATATACTTACCGTCAACAATTACAAAAGCAGCCACCGTGGGGGATGGGGAATGGCGTGGATTTTGAGCAGGAAAGAAGGCAGAATGGAAAAAGTTAAGCATGGATTTACCACCACTGCTAATATGTTGACTTCTACAACTCTCCTTTGAGGAGTGCAGCCCTCTGGTCTCAGGAGGTTCCTCATTCCTGTTGTAAAAAGTTGAAGGAGTGGGATATGCTTATATGCATACTTGCTTTTTGTCCATCAAAGTCATTTCTATGTATTTTCTTTTTTCTTCCTTGGTTCTTGCATATAGGTGTGTTGGAGGACAGGAACAGTGTGGCACCTAGAACTCTGAGGTATGTGGTGGTGGTGGTAGTTGTGTGCCTTCAAGTCATTTCTGACTTATGGCAACCCTAAAGTGAACTTAGCACATGGTTTTCTCAGCAGGATTTGTTCAGAGGTCACTTGCCTTTGCCTCACACAGAGAGTGTGACTTGCCTAAGGTCACCAAGGGGGTTTCCATGACTGAGCAGGGATTAGAACCCTGGTCTCCAGAGTCATAGTCCAATGCTTAGAGTCTAAGCCTTAGACCATTACACCATACTGGCTTTTGATCTAAACTCGGATGACCTTGGTTCAAATTCCTGAGCATCCATGAGATGCACTGATGGCCATGGGACTATCAATGCAATCTGCCTCAGAGAGGTGTGTTGAGAAGATGGGGGAAGCATATATTCCCTGAAAGTAAATATGAAGAATGGCAGTGAAGTGGGAGAAACATAATAACTATAAACTGGATCCTTTAACTCCCCAGTACTGACCTTAGACATTGTCTTTTGAAGCAGAAGTGTTCCTGTTGTAGGCAAAATGATTTCTATAAAATGCATGGCCTCTTATGAACCTGGGCCATTTGTCCAGAAGGCAACTATCTTTATTAATACACAAGCCAACACTTCTCTGGTTTTGATACAAGCAACAAATTTATATTACTATAGAAATCCTCCATATTTATAATGGTGTAACAGACCCTGAAATCAATCATAATCAAGGGAATCATGTCCATAGTTATAACCCTTTCATTTTAAGATACAGCATTGCTACAGATCTAATATCCCATACAAATGGATTTCCAAGAGACTAAATATGGGGACTAAACCTTGTAAACCCACTGTTGATGGACATACTGTTTTGAATAACCTTTGGGAATGAACAAAGTCCTGGGGAGATCATGGAATACACGTCACTCAAAGTTGCAATCTTTTCCTATTTTTGAGGTATTCAACAAGGATGTGAAGACGCACATCTTTGCAAACTGGACTCTAAACCTGTTTTAACAGTTTTTGTTGATTTTAATTAAATTAATTACTTTAATTATTTTTTCATGATGTTGTTAGCCACCATGGCATTATTTTGTGTGTGTTTGTGGGAAGTTGGGGTAAAAATGTAGGTAAATAAAAGAAGCAAGACAACATGAGGTTAGAAAATTAGATTAAATAACACAGGGTAAAGGACAACATGAATCACTTCATTTCTCACTATGCTTGCGATTTATTTGTTGATCTAAAGTATGAATAATTGGGTTCCAGTATAACTAAGAAGAAAAAGTATTCTACTGATACATAACTCACGTCTTCAACAGGACAGTTCATCAATCGATTTCAAACAGATGACTCACGTCAGTAAGTGTTTTCAGGATCAGTGCACTGAAATGGCCAGCATAAATAATAGATAACATTTTTACAAACAAAAGACACTCCAGAGCTGTTTGAAAAAAGAAACACCAATTATACTGTAGAAAGCTGTAAAGTATACAATATATTCCTTTTCAAGAAAAATAAATGATGCAAGTAACTAAATAAAACATCAGCATTTGTGCCTATCTTTTCTTCATGTGTTAATTCCTGTCCTACATAAAATGCAAGTTTTTCTGAAGTTGAATAAAACATATGGCAAGGAGTGGATCCAAAGGTGCTCTGCCTTTTTTGAGCACGAAACGACTTCTGTGCAGAGAATGACCTTTTCTCATTTAGTACAAGAATCTTGTACAATAAAGGAAAATTAAGGTCTGGAAATTAGTCACTCACCACTACCAGAATTTCTTCCACTGGTGCATGTCTGGATCCAACCCACAATAGCTTTTAAAACACACATTAAAAAATATGTTAACTTTTTAAAGACAGACAAAAACTTGGATTTGTATGATGCTATGATTCAGATACCAAAAACACCTGCATGTCTTTCCAGAATACTACAGCTGTGTATCTGTATACATCTTTGTTACTTCCCTCCACCATAACCCAGTTGCTTGGTTTCAGTATTTACTGGTTTGGTACTCCATCGATATGGGAAGGATCCCTAAGATCTTCTTAAAACAATCAGCAGACATAGTTCCCCCCTCCTTGCTGTGCTGGCGTGAGCCTAAATAGATCTCACAATACCTATAGTCATCTATGGGAATTAGAGGCATACTTACATCCAAAAAGGCTAATCTCAAGTTTCTAACCAAATACATCACTTTGTGGAGGAGAGTGGTGCTTTATGGTCATTGACTTGGATAATGTGGCAACCCACTCCATCAATTCATGATAAAGAACTTTTTTGCCCCTTGATGATAGTACAAATGTTTGGTAGAAAAAGAGCGGTGTGATGGCAAGCAGGGAACTTGACAATTTGAGAAATAAAGAAGCATGGAAGTGACTTTGAGACCATCAGGTGATTCAAGCAGTTGAAGGCAAATGCCATTGAAGAATCCAGTATAATGCCCTCTGCCAGCACACCTAGTCAAGAGGGCCAATATTCAGATTTTTAAGTTTTCTAAAAAAAAAAAACTATTCTAATTATTTCTGAGAAATCATAAAGCAAGGAGTTACCGTTTTAAAACTGTAACTACAAAAGTAACTAACAACTCATTCAGGTTGTAGCACTGCAACTGTAATCAATTACTTTTTAACTTTCCAGCCTCTGTGTTTTTAACTTCACTTTTTAACTTTCTAAGCTCTCCAGTGTTTTACAATTTTTGAAATCACATCTGCACCTCTATGTGAGATAAACAGGCAAAGAGCCAGATAAACTATTCTGGAGACTTTAAAGTAAAACTAAGTAGAGACTAGAAAATATGTGGAAATTGTGTACAACCTGCAAATTAACGTGCATAAATGTGATCATGTGCTCAAATACATGCGGTACTGCCTGGTTTTTAGTTCCTCTACATCGCAGACTAACACAGAGAGAGCAGAATGATAATATTGTATCTTATCAGACTGAGATATCTCACTATGAATAGTCTTGTTTTCAGCTGTGAAGTTACTCAGCAATTATGATTACTATTTCATGTAAGAATATGAAAATGTATGTGTGGGGGATGAAGGCAGAATGTGTTACAAGAAAAGTATGTCACCTTTCAGCATGTTGCTGTGAAATCTAGGAGTTGTTAACCTAAATACAACTAGCACTATCATTGTGATTTCTATGTGGTGGATATTTAAGTTTGCTTCCTACTCAATACAGAGACTTATTAGGAAGTCCATTCTTCCCCTCTTTCTGTTCCTTTTCACTAAAAAGTGATAATCTAGAATGTGTGGTCTAGCAGCCACCACGGCTGCTAAAAGAATTAAAAATGTATTGCTACGTTGTTTTGGCTTTTTTACGAGGTATAAATTTGTGCTCATGGGTAATAGATCTATTCAATTCCAGTACGCATTTCTCTGTTTTTTTATAAAGTACTCCTTGCTTGAGAAGCACATATCAGCTTAGCTGCACAGTGCATTCAACAGACCTGCACTATTAACATAGAGATTTCCAGACAGTGTAAATGACATACAGCTAATAATAATCGTATTAATTAACACTTGAGCGATGTTCAGCACCTTAAGAACTCTGGAAGAAACCTTGAATAATTCATCCTCACAAATGCAGTACAGAAGGAGAACATAGGGTAAGAGAGAGAGTTAAATTCCTACTGAATATGAGAAGCAAGAATTTTTTTAAAAAAAAATTAGTAATAATGTTCAAAAGAAGAATCATGAGATTAAGAGGATGTCCTTACTTTGAATAATGCAGACTATTTTAACGGAATGGGTGTGCTTCATTTTTTGACAAGTGTACATGGAGAAGAGCTAATTAAGCTCTGCAGAGAGAAAACCCCAAAGTGGAAACACATGAACTAAGGGAGTTCATTCAACAGCCTTTCTGTCTCTTTGTCTGTGCATTTGCTGTAGACATTAGAATAAATCTAATCCACATTTTGCCTGTTAAAACATGCAATTTCTTCCCAAGCAATATTGCTGTCCGTGTTTATGTAATGAAACAAGTATGAAAAAAAGTCCTTGCATATTGCCACGAGTGCTTGTGTTTTGTTATGCTTTCAAGCAAAAGAAAGACTGGAGAAATAATTAGCTCAGATTGCAGGGATTTGGTCCAAGTACTCTAGTCTAAACTGACAATTTCCCACACTTTTTAACAATTACTTTATAAATATAATAATCTGTACTTCAGGCCACTGTCATTTTCTCATTTGGTTGATAATAGCTGAAGTCTCAAGTTGTAGCATGTCTCTTTCTTTCATCCAAGTTCCTCCATTTTCCCTACTGATATCACCCTCCACAAGGAAGACTGGGAAATCAGTTCATGGGAAACAGATGTGTGCAGCCAAAGGACTTCAGTGACTCCCATTCAATGTATATACAGTTCATTGTACATACAGCCACATGTTATATAAAACAGGTCAAGTAATCTCTGCCTTTTTGTATTTTGAGACTATAATTCCCATAATCCTATACCACCAGCAATGCTGACTGGGGATTCTAAGAACAGAAACCAGAGCCATCTAGGGCAGCAAAGGTTCCCTTGTTGTTGTGTGCTTTCATGGCATTTCTGATTTATGGCGACCCTAAAGTGACCCATACTTAGGGTCTTCTTAGCAAGGTTTGTTTAGAAGAGATCTGCCTTTGCCATTCTCTAAGGCTGAGAGAATGTGACTTGCTCAACATTGCCCAATGGATTTCCACAGCTGGGCAGAGACCTGAACCCTGGTCTTTAGAGTCATAGTACAGTGCTGAAACCAGTACATCACACTGGCTGTCAAAGTTCCCTACTTCGGTGTAAAAAAGAGAAGTATTTGTCTAAGATTCTTAATGGATAAATGACCTTCTTTGTGAAAGAAACACTTTCCAAACGGTCTCCCACCAGAAGAACAACAGAAGAGGAACGAGGTAACATGATAAGTCACAGCCAAAGACACTATTATCCTGCTTTAAGTGCAATTTACTTGCCTCATGTGGTAAAGCCCTAGATTAATCCTGCACATGTTGTTTCAGATATATGTGGTACTCTGTCCCATACACACACATCTTTGGCTACCTGGATGCTCTCTGGAGAACTGAACAATGGAAGCCGCTACTATCCTTTTCTTAATTCTGCTATTCCATCTCACCACTAGAAAAGAGACAAGAAAGTTCATGCAGTACTAATAATGCTGTGTTCTCCCTTTCAGAGAAAAACAGTCCAATATTCTGGCGCTGTCTTTTGTTTTAGAGGTTTATTAAGGTGTGAGAATGTGCTACACTTTGGCACAAATTAGTTTAGTCACAACTACAGCATATGAAATGAATTAGTGGAACTTAAAGACATACCAACTTCCCACGGGTTTTATGTTCCTATACTTGTTAGAAACTAACAACTGGATTTAGGTGTATGCTGCCACATCCCAACACCACAGGGCAGGAGGAAGGCAAAACAATCTACCATGCAGATACTTGCACTAGATGAGAAGGAAAGTGGCGTATATATCAGTGTCACAAATATTCACTCACCGAGCCCAACCAAGCGAGTTACTGAGACCATTTCCACAGTATACTGTTATAGTGCTATTATTCCACTTTCAACATCCTGTGGAATTCTGGGGTTTGTAGTTTGCTGAGGCCAAAGAGCTCTCCAACTGAGAATTCTAAATGCCCCTCCATAAACTGCAAACCGCAGGATTCCACAGGATGTTGAAAGTGGAATAATAGCACTATAACACTATAGTACAGAAAGGGCCTAAATCAACTCAGTTTTGCATGTTATAGAACTGGATTCCTAGGTGAATTTTCATGAAAGTATAAATAGACCAGTGGTTCTCAACCTGTGGGTCCCCAGATGTTTTTGGACTTCAGCTCCCAGAAGCCCTGAGCATTGACCATAGTGGCTGGGGCTTCTGGGAGCTGAAGTCCACAAACATCTGGGGACCCACAGGTTGAGAACCACTGAAATAGACAGACTTTTTTTTCAGTTCTCACATTCCTTCACTCCAAGGGAAACTTCATTTTCTGAGCTTTCACATATCCCCTCTTTAGTTATCACCCTTGATTACTGGACTGAGTGATAAAAAGGAAAGCTCCAAGTACATTTAAGACACTAGAAGTTGCCAATGCAGTAGCCTCGTTGAAGCTGGGGATGGGGAATAACTTCCAGTTACTCTTCCAGAATATGTGGAATTGAAACTAACTGAAAAGGTTAGAAGAAACAAACCAAGATCAGTTAACAGTTATGATGTCAAAAATAATTATACTAAGTGAACTAATAAAATGATTGTTAGTCCAGTGAACATGATATGCATAGCAAAGCACTCTATACACTTCCTAGTTTCTTCAGGTATCTTGGTATGAGCCCTTCGAAATGTCAGTAGGCTCCAGTGTTATGAGGCCATCCACATAATTACAGTTGTCCCTCCACATTTGCGGGTTTGACTTTCACAGATTTGGTTATTTGTGAGTTTCTCCAACCCCTGCCCACATACCTAAGGTGCTTCTTTTCGAGGGAGACCTCCCCTCTAGGCAGCTCCAATTGGGCCACACAGTCCTTTAAAAACCTGCCCTTGGTCCTTCTCCTCCTCCACCAGTTACTGCCTGGCCAGCTAAGAATTGCTTTCAGCCTGATTTCTCAGCACCACAAACCTTCTCCTGATGCCCCCCCCATATCCCAGGAAGTAGATAACAAAGGGAGGAACTACAGGATTGCTATGCTCATCCCCTCTCCTTTCCCGGACCTAGTTTGGACCTTGGATGCCTGTTCTCCCCACCATGCCTCAGTCCCCTTCCTACAAACACACACATGCACACATTTTGATATTTGCAATTTTTCCACTTTCACAAGGGTCCTGTGCCCCTAACTCGAGCGAATGTGGAGGGCCAACTGTATACATTTCTAGAATAAGGTCCATCATTATGAGCAAGATCTGTAGATGATATGTGTGGAATATGAGGTTCTTCATATTGGGCAGCAACTCCTGTCCACTTTTGCCAGCTTAGCTAACGATATTGAATGACCCAAGTTATACTTCAGCTACATCTGGATGGCCATATATCTGCACTCTGAAGCAGACTTGCATATTACAAGAATGCCTAGGAATAAAAATCCCTGCTAGACTTGTTGTCCATGAGAGCTCAATTAGCACATGTCTTCCCTGTATTGCAACTGAATATTCCATACTTTTCCTTACCCCATCTCAGCAAGTAGTAACCATACAAGCCAATGTGCATTTGTTTATTAATTTTGCTAACACTATAAAAATTGTTCTCAGGGCGAGGTACTGAGCTGCAAAATAATGAGTTTAGTGTAGAGTTCTAAGGCCTCAGCACCAAACTCCAAACCCCAGGATTCCATAGCAAGTTGCCATGGCAATTAAAATAGAAGCATACTGCTATCATTGTGTGATGTGAAAGGGACCCCTAGGACTGACAGCCTTTTGCATCTTACCTTTTCATGGAGGTGGGGGGCAGTGCTCGCGTGAGAAGCCTCAGCAGGAACGCTGCCACTTCCCTGCTGCTTCAGTTCTGCAGCAGCTTCCTGGTCGGGCGAGCGCCACGTGAACGCCCCGCCCCTTCCTCCCGCAGCGCAACCTGGGAATTGCAGGCTAGCGCTGAGGCAGGAAGCGCGACTGGCCTGGCTCCCGATGCACCGCACGCCAGGTAAGTGCGCGCAGGCCCCAGGAGCATTGCGCGACCGTGCACCATTTTCGGCTTTAAGCAGAAAATGAAAAGGTGCGTGCGTGGTCCGCATCAGGGCCTTGAGCGTCACATAAAAGGGAGTGCGTCATGCAGACCGCTCCTCCCATTTACGCAACGCTCAAGGGGCCCTCTCGCTTTAGAAACGCCGTGCAAAAAGGGCCTAGGAATTGGTTAGGGGCTTACAAAACAATATTAGTGCCTTCTAAGCCCTCAAACACATCCTGTTTGGTTATACAGTAATGCCAGAATTGTACTGAAACTTAGCATTTTACTTTTTTTCTAGTGGGTGGAAAGGATAGCATGGAAGAAAACAAAATCTTCTAGTAAGGCTAGGCTAAATATCTAAACACCTGCCCATTTTCACAAGGCCATTCACCCCATGCAAGAGTGGGGAGAATATTGTCAGGAGGCAAGCAAATCTGGCAAACTTTAAGTCTATATTAAGAAATAGGGGGAAGGGGTGGTCAACTTCCCTTAAAGCTACGGATCTTGAAAATTTCTCCCCTTTTTTATTTTCCTTTTACAAAACACAAAACCTTTGCTCCTTTCCCTCCTTTTTCCATTCCCCCATTGTTGCTGATTTTAGTTGTGTTTCACACATCCCATCAACTAATTGCTCTCACCCATTCAGAAAACTGCCAGGTTCATACAGCTTCACAGAAACCCACAGAAAATAATGGAACAATCTGGGATGTTAGTGTGATAGCAGATACCTCCCAAACAACACCAAACAGGAAGGACAGAGGATTTTATCTTTGGCATTTTGTGTGAAATTTAATATCCCCCTCCAAAAAAATTAATCTAAAATTTTCTTCTCTCTGTCCTTGCACCTATTCTATAGGTGCTGAATGCTCACATTTCCTGGAAGCTCACAGGACTGATTGGGGTTCTATTTGGTGGTTTGCCTCTCTTTTGAGGAATTCCCTAAATATGCACAATCCAGGACTGGTATGCAACCTTTCTTCAAGGTCTTTGGCTGCAGTAACATATGAGCAATAGTCAATTTCAATTTCTTTTTCAAATAAACTCTGCTATAATGAAAATTCCTCTAAGAGCGCCTAGATTGTAACACACCAACATGTGTTCACACACACATACCCTCCAATTTCGCCACCTGTAGTTCCACTACTCTGCAACACTAAAAGCATGGATAGATGAGGATAGATTTTTTTTTTAATTTAATCAGAGGTTTGGATACAAAAACCATTCCCATTACTCTAGAAGAAAAGGAGCCCAATAAAATCTCTAGTAGTTGATGCTGACTGCTGCAAAACCTACAGAGACATTCAAAAACTGACCTGCCACTGAACTCAGATAAAAAGCATCATGCCTCTAAGCAGACTGCACTTGTCCTCTTTTTCTATCAGAACACAAATTGAGTTAGTCACTATTGTACCTTCTTCCTTGATAAAATAAGCAACTAAATAATAGATTCTGGCCACATGAATTTAGACTGCAGTCTTCAGCATGTTTACTGTAGAATAAGCCTGAATGGACACTTATTTCTGAGTAAACATGCTGGTATTTATACTACATTAGTGTCCAGAACCTCAGAGCAAAACCATTTATTTATTTAAATTACATTTTAATTTCAGGGAAATTTACAATCCTGCTTATAAGACACTGATAAAATATAACAGAACATAAAATACACAAGGACAATTATACAAAGCAGAAAAACAATTTAAAAAGCAAAACTTCAAAGAAACTAGTTAAGAAACAATAAAAATTAGTTATCTGTGCTCTTCCAAGCTTGAGAAAATGAATAGTTCGGGGGCCTGGTGCATAAAACTAAACAGACCAGCAGTAACGAACATTTCTGGGGAGGGTATTTGAGATCCAAAGAAGGGGCGAGACACATATAGAAAGGACACGTATCAAAAAGGAAGGTTCATCTGTGAGCAAGTAGTCCCATGGTTAGTGAAAGTTCCTGGTTTCACATAGGTTAAAAACATGTTTCTCCTTCCTGCATCCCATGCTCAACCTCTCTTTCCTTTCCCGCCACTTTTTTCTTTCCCTTCCTCCATCCATTCAACCTGTACCAGTTCCGCCTAGCTTAGAAATCCCTCCACCAGTCTCCTGCCTCCCACTTATTCAGCTTGTCATCAGCTTTGTATGGGTTACAAGCCATTTAGAAACCCCCTCCCTCCAACCCACACACACACAAACACACTTCTCTTCCCCTCTTCTCTTTCTTCCTTCTGCCCATATACTTCTTTCTCTCTCTCTCTCTCTCATTGCTCCTTCTTTCCCTCCACCTCAATGCTCATTTAGCCTCACCTTTTCTCACTCTCTTCACCCATGACAAATACCCTGAACTAAGCCCAGAAAGAAGTTGGAAGCCAGTGAGGGTTTTGCAAGTACGCTGTAATGAAATCTACAATGTGAATTTCTGACAAAAGTCTAGTCACCACATTTTCCGCCAGCTGTAATTTTACAACAAAAGGTTAACTGCATACTGGGCACGCCTACACTGAGTCCATTAAAATAATTTAAATGAGAGTTGGTTAGGGCACGAATTCCCCAGGAAAGGCTGTAGCTAGGAGATCAGACAAAGCTAGACAAAGACATTTATGGCTACTAGTGCCACCTGACCAAGAAACTGCACCTGATCCAACAGCACTCCTAAAAGGCATACCTGATCTTTCAAGAAGACTGGTGCAACATCCAAAACAAGTTGCACCCTGGTTCCAATTTAGGCTGCTTACTGACAAATAATATTCCTAACTCCATCCATATCCCTCATTTTGCTGATGATTATCTCACCTTTTCAACTGGCGCTGTGGAAGCCCTCAGCTACTAGATGTCATCAGCAAAATGATGAGACTCCAAATGAACTCTCCAAGCAGTCTCAGGTGAATTGCAAAAAGGGGACAAAAAAAGGAAAGAAAACACCAGAGGAACCTCATAGTCAAAAGGCTGAAACAGAAGTCCCTAAGTACCACTTGATTGAACTAAACTGATAAACAGTGATCATGTGAAAATGTTAACCTTTTTAATAATGTTTCCTACCATAGTTTTCAATGATCTGCTGATGCTTTGGTGCTTTTTTCCTGTTTTAATTACTGGCTCTTTCTGCTGAGTTAGTCCAATAAATGATCCTAGCCAGCTGGGGATCCCACAGTGAATGGGGTGATGCCATACTGTGATACTGCCAATCAGATTTGTTTTTGTGGCAATATCACTGACAGCAAATTAAGTAGATTGAAAGTAAAGGTAGCATATCTGTGTAGAGTTGCAAGAATAATCCTAGCCAATTAGAAATTAATGGAATATCATGGTACTATTGCAGCTATTCAAATGTGACTATTGTTAGGAGTACATAAATTTGATTTATATTGTACCAAATGCCTCATTCAAAAGCCCCCCCCCAAAAAAAATCAAAGCACTGATTAAGCAAATAGTCAAAAAGGAAATTTCCTGATACTGCTGAAACTCATGAGGAGAAGCACTGAGTATTTTCAGGTCAGCACAAATACTCTAATATTGAGTAGATTTTAAAAGAAGTTTCAGTCCATGTCAAATAATCTTCAAAAGCATATTGAATATGTTGTTCGGCTATCTTAAGTATCTATCAAGTACACAATCCTAGTTGGTTGTGCTCCCCAAAAGAATAAAAGCTATTGTCAGTATCCTGTATAATCTTTTTTTATAAATACTAACATCTTTGAAAATAATGGTTAACGATCTCTGGACATCAGCTATGGCCTCTGACATTTTGATACATAGCGCTACATTTCTCTTAGAATCACCTTCTCTACTTTGAAGGTCCTTTGACTAAAAGCTATAGTCAACTATGTGAGGTTCATGGTACTACTCACTTTACTATAGTGAGGCAAAGGCCAAGAGTTTACACCAAGTAGATTCAAGATACAGTTGGACACTTCTCTTGGTTTCTAAGCAGCTATACAAGCATAAACATTAGTGGGTTCAAGACTTAAGATGAATAATGAGCAAATGATTTGTAGACAGAAGTAAAATTTGGAAGGCATTCAGCTATCTTCACTGTAACATCAACTTCCTATGCAAATAAGATATACAAAAGAGTCATTCTATCTCAGGAAAATAGGTGTGATATGAGTTTGTTAAAAATAAAACATAACAATCAATTAACTTCCTGAGGGTGGTCTTATGTGCCTTATCTTTTATTCTGTTCTTTCTTTATGTCTTTCTGGTCTCCTCTTCATCTACTAACTTATAGTACAGATGAGAGTTTTTGCTTGTACATGTGATTTTGTTTGATATTTTTTTCCTGTTGGAGTTGTGGATTGATGAAGGCTGCCACTGGCAAAACAACTTGAGCAGATGAACTCCTCTCATTGGCAGAAAGGTTAATTAGGGCTTAAGTGACAACAGGCCGGGGGAGTGTTCCCAGTATGAGGGAGAAGAATATTAGAAAACATTTTTAAAATGATCAAAAAACAAGTTTCAGTCCATCCTGAACTGATGAGAACCTTTACATTCTCAGATTTATTCTGCACAAAATTTGCATCTGATAATTTTGCAGAAAAGAGTTTTCTGTCCAAGAAACACCATTTTCTGGGCAGTAATATTACTTTAAGCATAGCAAATCTGTAGGAGCAAATCACTATATCATTGTGCCTCAAGTTTCTAACCCAAATACCCTAACCATGGTTGATAGTGATCAGAGATCCGGCAGAATTAACAGGATCATATATCTATATTTTTCTCCCTCATAGGTTATCCAATAGAGCAATCAAATCAATTATTGTACCAAAGTCAGACCGTAAGACCAGACTGAAATCACTTTAACACAAGAGCAACAGTAGCTACACAGCCAGTATCTCCTCAAGTGCTTTGTCCAAGAAGGCTATATGAGAGACCAGTGATCAAGCTCCAGGGAGTGGTTGTTAAGGTATCTTTTAAGGCATCCAGTCTCACACACACGCACACTGCGCACAGACACTGATCACCTCCTGGGCCCAGACAGTCAATCTCTCTCTAGTTGTAGTAAGAATTCACAAAGAACAAGGATCAAGCAAATGTGTGCCATGACCTTATCCACATCCTCAGGCTGTAATAACTGATAACTAAACTGATAGAATGTAACATGGCAGTGCACTAAATTTGTGAAATAAACTGCACTGTTTTTGTGGCACCAAAAATGTGAATGTGCATATTTTAAGATGTGAGCATCATCTATCCTCCAAGTGCCTAGCAAATATATCACAGCATATTGCTGAGGGTTCCTGAAGAAAACTCTGCTGGCCAAGGCAAAGCAGGTCATTAATCACTCAGAACAACTCTGCTGGATGACCCCATCCAGCATATAACCATGAAATAGATGCAAGGAAGTGCAGGTACTGCCTCTTTGCTGCTATCACCTTTGCAGAGAAGGAACAAGAACATGCTGTTGATCATATTTGATCCTATTCATATCACATTTGACACCACCAACATCTTAGCTGTCTCCCAGCCCTGTTTCATTACTCCCAACTTCATAATTATAGGACTATTATTCTGCTTTAACACCTATGGCTATATCCTATGAAATCCAGTAGCTTTGTAGTTTGATGAGGCATTAAAGCACTTTGAGGATTCTAAATCCCATCCAGATCCCAGGATTACCGAGGACATTGCTTTGGCTGTTAAAGTAGAATACCACTATAATTGTATGGTGTGAAAAGCCCCCTGATTAATCAGAAAACCAACAGAGATCTGCTTCATGGAAGACAACGCTTCAAAGCATCTGTGTGCCAATAGCCAAAGCCAATCAGAATCCCACAGAATGGCAGAAGCTCTAACACAGTGCTACTTGATGTGGCAGACAGGCATTTTTTTCTAACCTGACTGAAATTGGTCCGATATAATTTATCAAATGTGCATAGTTTCCAGGAAACTCCCCAAGGACAAGTAGCTGATGGCTTATGGATCAGCAACAGTTCATGGACCATCACTCTCAGTAGCACTGCCCTAACATACTACCATAATATATGATACCACAGTATGTTCTGAAGGCATTTCTTAATCAATCTGGCTGCCTGAGAATGCTTTTTTTTTCTGGAAATTTTACTGGACTAGTTAAGAAATTTAGGCAAACTATGTCATGAAAAGAAAAAGGTGACTTAAGTATTTTAAGAAACATTTGAAGAAAGCATTCTAAACTAAAAGGATCTGGAAGGTTTTGGTAATATAAATTAGTTTCTGATCAACAGCAACAATAGAATGAAATAATATTTATCAATAAAGTACCCACTATTTATCACAAAGCCTCAGTCGCCACCAGCTGACAAAAAAATACTTTAAAATACTGTTGGGATGAATTGGTATAGGATCAGGAACAACAGATGCTAAGCATCTTCTCCACCAATAAGCACTGGTTCACCTTTCTCCTCACTTAATTGGTCTGCACCTGATGAATCACAGTTGAACACATAAACTGACTCCACTGAAAAAGTATTGTATCTGAAAGGAAAAGCTCTATCCGTGACAGCACATTCAAACATTCACATCTTCACTTGAGATTGCAGTTATTACATGACGTAAATGAACATCTGGGAACATAATGTTTGCACATCCAGTTCTCTGAGCAATGGGGAGGAGGGCTGAGAGGCCAACCACAGGGCAAGACATTATCAAAAGAGTTTTTAACAACCTCAAACTATATTGCACATGCCAAAAAAGTCTCAGGGCACAGTGCTGCTGGTCTCTTACCACAGAGACATCATTCTGCATTTACAACTTCAAATTACTTGGAAGGCAAAATGGTATAAAGGTCAGGAGATAGTACTCTGGTAACTCCTACTCTGATACTTTGTTCTGTGCTTTTACCTGGTTGTAGTCATATTGCAATTATATTCTGAAACCCTGAATATGTTGAAAAATACACTGCTATCCGTTAAGACGAACAAGGTGAAGCCGTAATTGCATGCCTTATAAGGCTGCTCTTCTGACCAAGAATAGCTATTTTTCATGTAAAATTTATAAAAACCTATTAGTTTCCTAAAGGAAAAACTGACATCTTAGCCACATATGACATCTCATTTTTAAAAAGACCTCCCAGATTCATCCAGCAGTCATTTAGTATAATAAATCATCTCAGGCCACGCATTGCCTAACACGCACTTTGCCGCTCTGAAGACTTAAATATCCAAGGCCAACTCTGGACTTTCTTCTTCAGGCTACATTTTTTATTTTCTGGTCTAGATTTTTTCCCCTTCTTATTATTTTCTTTCTCCATCTCTCATTAGGGCCACCCCTTGATGTACGTGTGTATATTTCCTTGCCAACAGGATGTCAAGTGATATGCTAATTGATCTCTTGCTGCTTTGTTAGTCTCAATTAAACAGATAGGTCACTAATGTTTTCTTATAGCTAATAGATTTTCATTGCAGGTTCCACAGCCCTTACAATTTTCCCCCTGCCTTTATATTGAGAAAGCCTATAAAATTCTTTGGAGTTGTTACAATCTGTACAGTGTGTTTCATAATAATAAACTGTGTATTCAGGAGGAAGAAAAATCACTTCCAAGAATACAGCAAGTTGAGGAGATAATTAGTTAAACAAAATTTCCAGTGGATTTTGCATATCAAAGGTAACACGCTTTTGGAATTGCCTGAAGTGATTTTTGTTAGATCATTTCCAATCGGAATTTTTTCGTTGTTGTTAAATAAAATCTCTTATGCAAGGGCATCACAGAAAGTATTTTAAGACATCATTATTTAATATTTAGAACATCCCTTCAAGGTATCTCATTGGAATTGACCCTTTCCCCAAATTCATACTTTCATTTTGCAAACAACAACGACAACAACGTATACACAGCCCAAGCAACAACTCCTGAAATTACCATCTGTCGAACATAAACCTACAAGTATTCTTCTTCAGTCTATTTTCTTTTCAATAAATATTGTTGGGTGAAATATATTCTGTTTTCCATGAAACATGCAGGAAGATATCAAAGAGCTCACTGATCCACACAATTTAAATGTCAATAAAGCTTGTTCTTCTGGCGTGATGGTAATTTGTGCTGACAATTATTGCCTTTACTCCAGACTACAGTGATCTCACAAGTTATCCTTCTTGTTTTTCAGAGGCAATCACAGCCACCTTCTGGCTTTCGTTGCTTCACCATGTAGATGAATGCTCTGTCTTTGTGCTCAGTCCGTGGTGCTCAGTCTTTGGTCCTCCAGATGTTTTTGACTTCAACATCTAGAAGCCCCAGCTGCCCTAGTCAGTGGTCAGGAATTCTCTCTGTTTGTGGCTGAAACATCTGTAGGATCAATGTCTGAGAACCAGCAGTTCAATGCACTTCAACCATTTCCATTCTTTTTATGGATAATGTAATGTTTTAAGACTAAAGGCCTCTATAGAATCATAGAATCATAGAAATGTAGAGTTGGAAGAGACCACAAGGGCCATCCAGTCCAACCCCCTGCCATGCAGGAAAACCCTCAAAGCACTCCCAACAAGTGGCCATCCAGCCTCCCCTTAAAAACCTCCAAAGAAGGAGACTCCACCACACTCTGTGGCAGCACATTCCACTGTCGGACAGCCCTGACTGTCAGGAAATTCCTCCTGAGGTTCAGGCAGAATCTCCCCTCCTGCAGCTTGCATCCATTGCTCCTTGTCCTGGTCTCAAGAGCAGGAGAAAACAAGCCCACTCCCTCCTCGACATGACACCCCTTCAGATATTTAAACATGGCTATCATGTCCCCTCTCAACCTTCTCTTCTGCAGACTAAACATACCCAGCTCTCTAAGTCTGTCCTCATAGGGCATGGCTTCCAGGCCCCTCACCATTTTGGTTGCCCTCCTCTGGACCTGCTCCAGCTTATCCATATCCTTCTTGAATTGGGGTGCCCAGAACTGGACACAGGATTCAAGATGAGGTCTAACCAATGCAGAATAAAGTGGTACCAATACCTCCCTCGATCTAGACACCATACTCCTATTGATGCAGCCAAGAATTACATTGGCCTTCTTGGCTGCTGCATCACACTGCTGACTCATGTTCAGCTTGTGGTCTATGAAGACTCCTAAATCCCTTTCACACGTACTGTTAGCCAGCCACGTGTCCCCCATCCTATATTTCTGCATACCATTTTTTCTGCCTAAGTGTAGGACCTTACATTTCTCTCTGTTGAAATTCATTTTGTTAGCCTTGGCCCAGCTCTCCAATCTGTCCAGGTCCTTTTGAATTTTGATCCTGTCATCAGGCGTATTAGCAACCCCTCCCAATTTGGTGTCATCTGCAAATTTGATCAGTGTGCCCTCTATTCCTTCATCCAAGTCATTAATGAAGATATTGAACAGCACCGGGCCCAGGACAGAACCCTGTGGCACCCCGCTAGTCACTTCTCTCCAGGATGAGAATCTGCCATTGGTGACCACCCTTTGGGTACGGTCAGTCAACCAGTTACAAATCCACCTGACAGTAGCCCTGTCCAGTCCACATCTTACTAGCTTCTTTGCAAGAATGTCATGGGGAACTTTGTCAAAGGCCTTACTAAAATCAAGATATACTATGTCCACGGCATTCCCTTCATCTATCAAGCAAGTAACTCTATCATAAAAAGAGATAAGATTAGTCTGGCATGACCTATTTTTGAGAAATCCATGTTGACTTTTCGTAATTGCGGCATTGTTTTCTAAGTAATTAGAAACTGAATGTTTGATGATCCGCTCCAGGATCTTTCCGGGTACTGATGTCAGGCTGACTGGGCGATAATTATTTGGGTCCTCTTTTTTTCCCTTCTTGAAGATGGGGACAACATTTGCCCTCCTCCAGTCTGCCGGAACTTCTCCGGTCCGCCAAGAGTTTTCAAAGATTATAGCAAGAGGTTCCGCAATGACCTCTGCTAGTTCTTTTAAAATCCTAGGATGCAATTCATCTGGCCCTGGAGACTTGAATTCATCCAGTGTGGCCGGGTATTCCTGTACTACCTCTCTATCTATTCTGTGCTGCATTTCCCCCACTTCCTCACCTGCTCCCCAACCGCCAGGTTGAGTGTTTTTATCCTTTTGGGAAAAAACTGAGGCGAAGAAGGTGTTGAGGAGTTCTGCCTTTTTTCTTCCTCCTGTTATTAATTCACCATCTTCCCTGTGCAGTGACCCTATCGTCTCCTTCTTTTTCCTTTTGCTGCGGACGTATTTAAAAAAGCCCCTTTTCTTGTTTTTAATGTCTCTGGCCAGCCTAAGTTCGTTCTGTGCTTTAGCCTTTCTGACCTTCTCCCTACATCTCCTGGCTACTTGCTTATAATCTTCTTTGGTGATTTCCCCCTTCTTCCATTTCCTGTACATGTTTTTCTTAATACTTAGCTCAGCTGAGAGCTCTTTAGTCAACCATTCCGGTTTGTTCAGATGCCTTCCATTTTTCCTCCTTATTGGCACAGTTTTAGCCTGTGCCTTCAGTACCTCCCTTTTAAAGAACTCCCATGCATCCTGAACTCCTTTCTCATTGACTATTCTTGACCACGGGATTTCAGCCAGCAGCTCCTTCAGTTTACAGAAGTCTGCTTTTTTAAAATCTAAGACGAATGCCTGGCTACACTTGTCTTCTCTTCCCCACTGAATGCAAAATTCTAATAGGGCATGGTCACTCTCTCCTAAAGATCCAACCAGTTCTACGTCATTAACAAGGTCTTCCCTGTTGGTCAGGATCAGATCCAGAATATTTGATCCCCTTGTCGCCTCTTCCACCTTCTGGACCATGAAATTGTCTGCAAGACAAGCAAGAAACTTGCTGGACCGTGCCGCCTTTGCAGAGTTTGACTGCCAACATATATCTGGGTAGTTGAAATCTCCCATTATTACTGTATCTCTCCTTTTTGAATGTGCAGTCATTTGGTCTATGAAAGCGCCATCGAGGTCCTCAGTCTGGCTTGGAGGTCTGTAGTAAACCCCCACTATAATATCCCTATTGTTTCTCGCTCCCTTAATTCTTACCCAGATGCTCTCGACCTGGCTTCCGGTGTTCAAGTCATGGATCTCTTCACAGGTGAAAACATCCTTGACATATAAGGCTACTCCTCCTCCTTTCTTATTTGGTCTATTTCTACAAAATAGGCTATACCCCTCTATTCCTACATTCCAATCGTGAGACTCATCCCACCAGGTCTCAGTGATGCCTATCAAATCATATTCATTTTGCTGTACTAGGAGTTCAAATTCATCTTGTTTGTTTCCCATACTCCGTGCATTAGTGTAGAGACACTTAAGTCCCCGTGCCCTTCCTGCAAGTCCCATAGCATTGTTTCCACCCCTCCCACGATTGGATGCTATTCCTACTTGGCCAATATCATTTGGGCCTTTTTCCCCTGCACTTGCCGAGTCCTTGTCCTGAATAATCTTGTCTCCCTCCCCAGTTGTACTCAGTTTAAAGCCCTCCTAATCCTCCTTGTGAGACTGTTTGCAAAAACGTTCCTGCCAAGTTTCGTGAGGTGCAGCCCATCCCTTGCCAGAAGCCCATGTTCCTGGAATTTCAAGCCATGATCCAAAAAGCCAAACTGTTGGCGGCGGCAAAATGTGCGGAGCCAGCTGTTGACCTCTACTATTGTCCTTTCCCTTCGTGCACCATATCCTTGAACAGGGAGGATTGATGAAACGACCACCTGCGCACCAAGGTCCTTAAGCTTTCTCCCCATAAGCTCGTAGTCCTTTGTGATGTGGTGAAAGCTGCGCTTCACCGTGTCATTGGTTCCAACGTGAACCAAAACGAGGGGCTTACGGTCAGTGGGCTTGACCAGCCTGGCTAGCCTCTCTGTTACGTGGTTTATCCTGGCCCCAGGAAGACAGCAGACCTCTCGACTGAACTTGTCCGGTTTGCAAACTGCCAGTTCAGTTCCTCTGAGCAAGGAGTCCCCAACCACCAGAACTCGCCTCCTCTGAGGCCTGTCCAGGGTTCTTCGACAAGCAGATTCTTCCAGGATTGCCTGGGCATTGTGTTGAGACCGGGAGTGCTGGTCTTCCCGATGTTGGATGCTGTCCTGTTGGTGTTCAAGTTCCAGTTGCCGAAGTTGGATTCCTTCTTGCTGATGTTGTGTTCCCTCCTTCTGGTGTTCCTCGTCATTCACAGCACCAAGAACGTTGAAGGGATTCTGTAGTTTGAGAGTCTCTGTTTCCTTCCTGGCCCTTCTACTTCTCCATGTGACATTCCTCCAAGCATCGCTTCCCTGGTTCACAGAATTGATTTCCTCATCAGGCATGCCCCCTTCCTTCTGTTAAGGTGATGATGGGGAAAAGAAATCAAATCAAATCAATAAGAGAGGTCTTTGTGGTTTTACAGATGTCATTTGCTATATTTAATTTGTTAAAAATAATTCAAAGGAATTCAGAAATCTAGAACCTTAAAAGGGAGGTTCAGATGGGAAAATGAACAAAATAAATCATTCACTGATTTATGCATTTATCACATTTATGCATATAAATTTAACACACAGAAATGCAAAGTTTAGAAAACTGCCAAGCCTTGTTGGCTTGGATTCTGGGAGTTATAGTCCAAAAAAAGTTATATTTTCCAAGCTTGGTGTAGATGCATGTTTACAATCTTCATATATATATTATGTCACCTCTCTACAGTAACCTTTGCACTTATCTTATTTGCCTCCTTTCCCTGTTTCCCATGGTGAGAGATCCACCATGCATTAACAAACAAAATGAGCCCAAGCTTACTCTCAATGCAGGAACTACAGAGGGAGATGAATTCTTCTCCATAGCCTACTTCCTTGTGGATTCAGACATGAGTAAGCACCTTATATTTTGTTTTAGCTCTCCACTTGCTCATGCAAACAGCAAACTGAAAGAAACCTCTGACTCTAAACTGGAGGGCTACAGCATAAGCATGGAAGCTCCTCTCTGCAAGCACTGGACACATGGAAGCTCCAGCAACATGTTTTTTGCCAGCTCTGACCTGGTAGAGTACACTGGTTTGTCTCATTTCACTATTACAGCTTAACTAATTTTTGTGTTCGACTTCTTTTTCCATGGCTGAACAGTAACTTTGCCACAGACCTCCTTCTTACCCTGCTTAGTAGTAGAGGTGTAAAAACTTGGCTTTGAAATTCTTGCACACAGGAAAGAAAAGAATTCCAAAAATAAATTTTCCCTGAAAGTGACAATTTGAGAATGCTTGCATAGCTCCTCCTCCACCTTTGCATTTCAAGGTCCTTTTTTTTTTTTCATGGTTCTGGCAGGAATCTCCCTCTCTGCCACTATTCAATTCTTTCCTTTATTTTTAACTTTAGGTCTCTGGCTCTAGGACAGAAAACAAGGAATTGGTTAAATGATTGCAGCCACCCCAAATGAAACAAAGTGCTTCCTGCCCTCATCCTTGATAACTTGAAAAAGTAAAACTTTGAATTGCAATTCCCAGAAATTTCTCAACCAGCATAGCCATGGGCAACAATGACTGAGGGATTCTGTGAGTTGTAGTCCAAAAAAGTAACTATTCCATATTCTGCATGCATATAAATACAATGTGTCCAGTAGCTCTGCCAGAATAAACATTACAGAATATTGTTTTCGGCTGAGTTAAAAGAAGCCATCTTGGCTCTGCCTCACACACTGTATCTTGTACTAGAGAGAAACTACAGATCAGTAGCAGAGTAGGGATTGTACATGCTGAGTTCAGTCTTCTCCATCCAGTCTCAAGAATTAAGAATGGCAAAGACAACTGCTACAGGTCCTGTGGAGACATTCCACTAACCAGAAAAGATAATCCTCAGCTACACAGATAAGAGAGTTCTTTTGCATTATTACTAGTCTCTAAGAATGAGAGCATTTATGCATCAGTTTAATGCAGACGTAAACTCAAGGCCCAAACTAGCTCGTATATTATGTATGTCAATTCATTTGATGTGTCCTGTTGTTGTTGTTATTATTATCTTTAGAACAACTGGTGATAATATTAGGACTGGAACCATGGCACACAGGACATTTAAACTTTTTGGCCCATGCTATATGCCAAGTGAAAATGAACATGCAAAAGGAAACAAAAAGGCCAGGGAAAATCAATAAGCCAAAGTTGAGTGAGGAGCTGCTACTAGCACCAGTGATAGCTTTCACCCCGAGGAAAATAACCAATAGGGTCATGATTTTCAACATGACTTTGATGCAGGGTAGGGTTAACCCTCACCTCTCTACGCCTGACAAACACATTCCTGATCATGCTGTCTCACATGGTGCTCCTATTGCTCAAATAAAACACACTAATTCCTTGTCTAGGTCAGTCCAATCATCTGAGTAATGTGAAGACTGACAACTCCACAAACAAAATCTGAGCAAGGAGAGGTAACAGAAAGCATGAGGTATGTGAGGAAGTCACAGAGCAGGACACAAGACAGGCATCACGTAAGCATGCAAAGTGAGGAACTGGAAACGTAAATGTAAAGCAAGCAAGGCAGTATGATGTGTTCACTAGGGACCTATTCAGATGCTGAGATAGCCATTGGCCATGCCTGCTGGGGGATTCTGTGATCATTTCGCCCCCAAAGTAACTCTTCCAAACTCTAAATAGTCTATCACATTTTTCTTTCCAATGTAATTACATATTGACTTAGGAGTTAGCTTGTATGGTAATCGACCTGAATGAATAGTAGCCAACATGGGAAAGGGGTTGATGGAATGAGTATGAGATCTGAGTCCATTCAAGTTTCATTCACCCTCTTCCTCTAAGCCAGAACTTTCCAAACTTTTCCTATTGGTGACACACTTTTTAGACATGTATCATTTCACAACACAGTAATTCAGTTTTCCTAGCAAACCGGAGGTTAAACTGACTTACGTACTAGTACAGACCGTTTAGCACTTGATTCTTGAGCAGTTTCCTCTACAGCCGCTACATTTTGTTCATTGCAAATGTCATCTTCACCAGCTTTTCATTTCTTAATCAGAAACTTATCCATTTTAGGGGTAATTCGACTGCACTGTAAGTAACTAAATAAGAAAATAACAGCACTCCACTCTCTCAGTGATAAAGTAAGAGAACAATCCCTTGTGGTACACACTTACAGAGCCCCCGCACCTTTTCACATTCACTTCAACTCTTTCGAACTGATCAGGCATACGCAGTACCCAGAGTCCTATCTAGGGTGGGGAAAGGCAGCCCCCTTCCACCTGGTCCTTGCCCACTGCTATTGTTCTTGCCAGGAAAAGGCCCCAACGAGAGCAATGACAGGGAGAAAGGCAGCCCCCACCCACCCAGTCCTGGCTCGCTGCTGTAGTTCTTGCTCGGGAAAGGCCTCAATGACAGCTACGGTAAGGAGAAAAGCAGCCCCCTCCCTTCCAGTCCTTACCCACTGCCTTCGTTCTTACCGGGGAAAGGTCCCAATGAGAGTGACGGTAGCAGGCCAGGCTCAGGTGGGGAGGTCTTTCTTGGCTGAGGAGGTGACACACCAACACATTACAGCTGACACACTAATGTGTCGTGACACACTGTTCAGAAAGCCCTGCTCTAAGCCCTAATATCAACAATCATAGAGGGTACAACCCATAGGATCCAAACCTAAGGCTCTTATCTTTACATAAAGCTGCAAGAAGCAAAAAATTGATTTTCAAAGAAATACAAAAGAAATCAAGTGCACCTACAATGTGTATCTTAGACATCAGAACAGTCAGATTAATGAACGACGACAAAGCAAAAGTAGGGCATGTTCTTTTTCTTTTGAGGACTGAAAGATGGATAAAGTTATAGCTCCTGAATTTATCTCATACATTATGTACTTCACAGCAGGAACTCAGTCACCCCATTATTCCAATAGCAGAGCCTATTAGCAGTTACACAATAGATCATAAGACAATCAAGCAGCAGAACAATATCATTTTCAGAGCTTATTAGACATACAGAATTCTGATACAAGGTCCTTTAGGGGTTTTGAATAGTAAACTGCATAAAGAATGTGTTAAAACACTGGACAGCTGGTAAAAATAAAATTACCTTCCTGCTTCCTATAATTTCTGCATTGCATAATCTTGCCAAGTTGTTGAGCAGAGAAAGTAGTTAGTTTCTATGGCCGCTGGTACTCCCACATGTATCCTTGCTGGCAATCAAATTAAGGTAGAGAACTCTGCTAATTGTGTCCTGATGCAGAAGCAGTTCACATTTTACGGCAGCCAAAACAGAAAAGAACTCAAGCATCCCCTATGTTCCCCCACAGACACATCACCAAATCATAACAGCTAAGAAAAACCCACCAGTTCTGCAAAAGCTCATGAATAAGCCAAAGTTTCAGACCTGACCTAATTTTGTTTTTCCGTTAAACACTGACTGCTCTAAGACTGTATCATATCCTTAGCATGCCCAAAAAATGATTTATAAATAATGAGACATTTTTCTGCTATAAAACCATTTCCTTATCCTTCAGATATTTTTCTCTATCAAGGAACAAGCACAATATCTGCAATAATACTAACTGTCCATGCCCTAAACTTAACGTTCTGTCCTTCCTATTTATTTTTTTAAAAAAAACTGGATGATTTGGTACATTTGCATGTTCTATTTGCATGGAAATATTTTCATCTGCATGTTATTTACAACAAGTTAAATGAAACAGACTAATACTTTATGCAACCAAAAATAAGGCACTTTTAGAAGATTTAGTCATATGCCTCTCTGGTAAATATCTTATTTTATAGCATATACCATGCCTTAAAGCATGAATTAAAAAGAAAGTTCTCTGAACTCAAAGACCTTATAATTTAATTTTGAAAGTGGAAAGAAATAGAAAAGAAGAATATAAGGACAGAGATATCATGCTGGGTTATAAGATCAGCTAGACCTCTAGCAGACAACAAACCCTCACATATTACAAAATGCAAGAATATATGAGATGAACAGCCATGTTCAGATGGGGCAAAGGAGAGGGGAGATTTATAGTGGCACTTAAGAAGATAAAGGTGAATAAGATAAGACTGAACACTCCTTAGAGCGGGGAAAAAGATTGTTTCCAGAGGCATTTGGAAACCTAAGTATGGTTGTCAAATGCAAGCCCTGTTTATGAGTATTTTAAATACTGTATAGGTTCAACCTGTTACTCTTTGTTTTCCACACCTTTGAAGTTACTATCTTGTAGTTCATCATCATAAAATAGAAAACAAAATATCTTTGACAGCTTAAGCTTTAATACTTAAAAAGTGTCAAAAGTCTCATTTAGCCCAGTAGGATGTTCTATTATAGAAGAACACATCAACACGAAGATTGAGCACAAGAAATCACTTAATGGGTTAAATCTCAGATTTATCTTAAGCTTTTATGCATATGATTAATGCTCCTATCAGTCACCAATATGCATCAAAATAACAGTACCTTCATGGGACTGCTAATTGCTAATAAACACAGACACAAAGTGCTGTGTGTACATAATTTTCCAGTTGCAATTTATTCAGGGGTAAGTGCCAGCTGTCTCCACCTTATGTTACAGGAATTGTACTTGATTTCTTGCTTGCTACTAGTGAATGGCCTGTAGACATTGTCGAGAGGCAGACAAGGAGCTACTGGATATCTGATACTGTCTGCAATAGTAAGAGACACCAATAGCTTGGAGAAACAGACTAAGGGCTTTATTATAGGAACTCCATTTGAGAGCAGGGTAGTTTACTCAGGGTGCTAACCTAGTCTAGCTTCATTTTAGGGAACAGCTGAGGGAGGACTGGCAGGAAGAGAAGAGGTGGACAAAAAACATCCCTAAGTATATCAGTTTACATCACACAGGGGTCAGGATAGGTAGATAGGAAGGGAACACATTTTGCATCACTCAGAGTATCTAGCGCTATTACTACTGCCTGCTCTGAGGCATTCTTGACTCTTCAGTCAAGTATTGACTTCAGCATTGTTGTACTTCTAACACCCCAACAACCTGTGCACCAGTCCATAATGGTCCCTATTCAATGGCTTGAAAAGGACATCTGCAATCATGACTTCTTTTGGGCAATATTCTAATTTAATAAGCCCTTGTTCATCCCTTATGAAATGATACTTTATTTGACATCTTTAAGCTGAGGAATGCTCTCTGTCTGATAGATCTTTATGCATCCTTGTTTGTCTTCATATATCTCTGTTGGCATTGGCTCTTCTATTCCAAGGTTTAATAGTAATGTGTAGCCACTATTTGCACGCTTTTGAGGCCGAGGCATATTCAGCTTCAGTAGAGGCCACAACTGTCTTCTGCTTCTTCGTAATCCAAGCAATTATTCCATCTCCATAAAGGAATAAGTATCCACTCATAGATTTTTGGTCAGTGACATCATTGGCCCAATCTTCATCTACATACCCTGTTAGTTGAGGCTTTCTCATTGCTTGCAATTAAAGTTTCAGGTGTGCATTTCCATTCAAGTATTTGGCTACTCTCCACATTCCAGTCATATTCAGTTGGTGAGTTGGTTCCTCTGCATGAAATCCTAACAGCTACAGATATATCTGGTTTTGTTACTTTGCTTATGTACAGAACCTTCCCAATGGTTTCTTTGTACCGACTGTTGTTTGGTAATGCCTCACATTCTATAGTGTGCTTCCAGTAATTGGAGCAAATGATGTAATAGGAGAAATGCAGCACAGAATAAGTAAAGTAGTAGTACAGAAATAACTGGATGGCAATTTGCTGGTGGTGCTTCAAGTGTGTATTCCTGTATGGCAGGGGGTTGGATTCAATGACCACTGTGATCTCTTCCAAATCTTTGATTCTATGATCTGTTATTCCACAAGAGTCCTAATTGGGTATGCCTCAGTTAATCCAAGATTGCTTCAGGATTCTGCTATCTTTTGCTTTTGGTTAAGAAGATAACTTTCATCTTCTTCTCTTTCAATCTGTATTCCAAGTTAATACGTGATGTCTCCTGGTTATTTCACTTCTACTTCCTTACTTAAAGAATCTATGACTTCATCATTGTGTTCTCTTTCCCCACAACAAATGACCAGATCATCAACATAGGTCAAAATAAATGCCCATTTGTTGTCTTTGTATCTTGAGTACAGGTATCTGCCAGCCTTTCAATGGGCCAGCATCTTCTCAAGGAACACCTTATTCAACTTTTCATTCCATGCTCTGGTACCTTGTTTATAAACGTCCTTCTGAAGTTTGCACATGAGACTTTTTTTTTTGTCTTCAAAACCTGGAAGTTGCTCCACAAATAGCTCCTTCTGTTTCTCCATGTAGAAAAAATATCTGTCTAAATGTTCAACATACATCTTTCTTGCTGCTGCAATGTTTAAGAGCTTTCTTACTGTAGTGTGCTTTACAACTGGCACAAAAGTCTGAGCACAATCTTCTCTAAACCCTTGTGAACATCTTTTGGCAATTACTCAGGCTTTCTATGTCTGAATTTCTCCTTCTGCATTATGTTTGATCTTGACAATCTGCTTACATCCCACGACATTCTTTCCTGGTGGAAAGATCCAAATTTTGTTCTTGTCTAGAGACTCAATTTCTTCTGCTGTGGCTTTTTCTCCATTTGTCTCTTTCATTTGCAGGCATCTTATCTAATTCAGCCCATGTGGATGGTTCTGGTACTTCTTCCAATCTTGTAAAGTAGAAAGACATTTGGGTACTTTTCTTAGGTCTGTCTGAGCATCTGAGTTGCACCTCTGCATCCCCTTCTTGTGGGTTAAGTGCCTTGACTGTCTCATTGGTGAGCTTCAGTGTCACGCTGAGTTCTTCTTCATCATAATCATCATCTGGAGCCAGAGTAGAGATTTTGCTGACCAACACTTCTTCTATTCCCAGCCTCTCACACTCATCTAAATACACTGCTCTGGCTATGGCAATCTTTTCATTCTGGGGATGCAGGATCCTGTAGGCTTTACATTCTGGGGCATATCTCACAAATAAAACCTCTTCTGTTTTATTGTCAAGTGCGGTTCTCTTCTCTTTTGGAATATGCATAAACCTTGGACCCAAACACTCTGAGGTGTCCCACTCTGTCCATTCTATAACTCATAAGGTATGGTCCTTTTGGCTTTAACCAGTGGTCTAGTTTGCAGGTAGGTCAACCATTGCAAATGCCTCTCCCCAAAGTCTTGCTGGCAATCCTACATCTAAAAATCATGTACCTTGCCATCTCCGTTAGAGTGTGGTTTTTCTTTTCTGTCACTCCATTCTGTTCTGTCTCATATTTAATGCCTTGCTTTCTTAGGAAGTCTTCTTTCAAGTCTCATGTGAATTCACCTCTATTATCTGTTCTAAGAATTTGTAGCTTTCTGTTAAATTTTGTTTCTCACTGCTGCCACATAATCTTGTAGCTTTTGTTGCACTTTCTTCTTTTCTTGGATCAAATAGGTGATTGCATATGTGCTTTAATCATCAGTAAAGCTCAGCAGAGAGCTGTTCCCTCCAATTGTTTTTGTTTTCATGGGTCCCCTTGCACATCTAACAATATCTAGCACTTGTCAGATTACCAAAACAACTGTAGACGTTTGAGCACAGAAGCAGTGTGTACAACTCCAGTACTAAGCTACAGTGCCTGCTAACCAGGTCCTGTTTACATCAACACAGCAGGAGGAAGGTAGGAAAGATGGGTTTAACTTCTACATAGCATGGCCTGAAGTCTCATCAGGACTGTCAGTTGCACAGAAGGGGGAACTGCTTAAACTTAGCAGAAGTTTTCACTGGTTCTGGCCAGTGTGCCATTTGTGAGCATACCTCAAATACGAGGTCTACTATCTGGCCCGGTTAATGGATATTTAAATGCAGAAGTGACATCACCTGGCTGTTTATTATTTATTTATTTATTTATCAATCATTTTTATATGCTACCTTTCTCAATAAAATAAAATTAGCGAAAAACATAAATATACATTTTAAATACAATTAAAATATCACCGTTTTTAAAATCATACATTAAACAACATAAAATCATTTTAAAATATACAAAAGTTAAAACTGGAATACCCCCACCCACTCCATAAGAACACTCCCTGAAATAGTCATTAAAAGGTTGTTTAAACAAGAAGGTTTTTGCCCGCTGGTGAAAGGATACCAGCCTGGCTTCCCAGGAAAGAGAATTCTACAGGGTGGCAACAGTCACTGAGAAGGCTCTCTTCTCTGTCCTCAGAAAAAAGAACTGTGACAGTGGCAGGACCTAGGTCCTTTTCGCATGGCATTTGCCATGTGAAAGGGCGCCTGGAGCATCACGCAATTGTGAGGAGTGATCTGCACAACGCACTCACAATCGCGTGGTGCTCCAGGGTAGGGCAGGCGCACCCATGCACTTTTTCATTTTTGGCTTTCAGCCGAAAATGGTGCACGATCGTGCATTGTTTCAGGGCTCCATGTGCACTTGCCGTGTGTGCAGAGCCTCCGGAGCCACAGCAGTCACGCTTCCTGCCCCAGCACAGCCTGGGAAACTCCCAGGCTGCACTGCAGAAGGCAGAGATGGGGCTCTCACGCTACCTGCTTGGGAGCAGGCAGCTCGTGCAGAGCTGAAGCAGCGGGGACACAAGAGCCTCTCGCTGGAGGCTGCTCGCACGATCCCCACACCCCAGCGCTGAAAAAAGGTAAGGTGCAGAAAGGGCCCTAGAGAAGCCCTTTCCTTTAAGATCTTAAGACTCTGTAATAGGTTCATATAGAGTGGTACAGTTTTTCAAGTAGCCTGGATCTAAGTCACATAAGACTTTATAGATCATGACCAGCACTTTGAATTGAACTGGTATGAACTGGTAGCCAATCAAACTATTTCAACAAGGGAGTGTATTCAGCGCTGGCCAGCACTCTGGCTACAGCCTTTTGGACCTACAGAAGTTTCTGAACAGTTTCCAAAAGCATCCTCATGTACAGTGCTGTCATGTTTTACGAAAACCTCAGAGGTATTTTTCGAGAGCCATGACTCTGCATTCTCCTCCAGATCAATTCAAATTACTCTGTATTAGTGCTGAGATTTACACCTTGACAAAATTCAGCACTTAATAAAGTAATCTGAATGGATCTGGAGAAAATTGCATGGTCATAGCTGTGTACGTCTGAAAAATATTCCTGAGGTTTTCACAAGATGTTTCAGTCCTCTTGCCCATGAAGCTGATCTTGTAAATGCATGGTTCAAAGTTTAAAACACTGTGACAGAAACCAACATTGCGGCAAACATTTGGATGAGCCCACCCCAAAGTAGGAGAGAATATTAAGGCCTAAGTATGAAGGGCATGCAGATTCTTAGGTCCCTTAAATATCTTAATGTTTTTACAGTCATGAAGGAAGGTGAGTTGAAAAGAGACAATTAGGATAGGGAATTAAAGCAAAATGGACTAATAAAATAATGGAAATGTATATTGGGGTAACCATTATAGGGTAGTAAAGAAGAGAAAGGGTTTATGATTTACGTAAAAAGAACTGGGGATAGGTGAACCTAGGAAGTGAAATTGAGAAAAGAAGATGGAAAAGAAGATAAGGAGAATCTTCATAGTAGAAACGACAGTTTGGATGTATGTAGATGTGATGACTGTATGGTTTGTAGGTATGTAAATATTTCTATGTATAATTCTTGTGGTTGGGTATGAAAGGGGGATGATTGTTATTTATTTTGTGTTTTAATTGATTAATAAAGCATTTAAAAGAGACAATTAGTTTTAATAAGGAAGAGACTGCCTTGGTGAATGTGCAGAATGTAAACACTGCAGTAAAACACTCAGAGGATATTTTCTCATGTCATAATCTTGTTTCATATGGGTGAGCACCATTAGATGTCCCATCTCACACAGCAAATTGTGCTATTTTCAGGAACTATTCTAGAGAACAAAGGTTGAACAGGGTTGAGTAGAAGCTGCCAAAAGAAAAGAAAGAAAGGAACATATTATTGATATCTCATGGCGTGGGAATTATGCTTTGAAATCTTTTTCCTTCTGCCTTTTCCTCTGCATGCTGACCTTATGTGTCTTCTGTGCCCCAGCCCAAATCCACCACCACCAAGTAGGAGTCTATACATTTATTACTCTCTTTTGTGTTTCTGAGACTGCTGAAAGAACAGGCCGATCAGTCTGAGATGAAGCTAGATGGACACTGAACAGAGAGGGAAAGGTATTTCAGATCCAAATGAGGTTTCCGCTTCACTGCCTTCTCTATGCTTTACTGAACTTCACTGAGAACAGCTGTTGCCTTGTGCTCTGCTGGCTCTCTTTCAATCTGCTCAAAAAGCTTTATCGTCCAGGGACCTTCTAGTGACAGCATGTGGCTCTGTTATCAAGAGGAAAACCTCTGCTGGTACATATATAAGCCAGCAGATGGGGAATGTCCTGTAAATTAAAACAAATGGACATCTTAACAGCATCTAAGTTGTTGTTTTAAATAATGCTTTTAAAATACAACGCTACCGCTCTTGAGAATTACTGCTTTTGAGATGCAATGCTTGCAAGGTTAAATTTGCCTTGGGAGGGTGGTATGACTGAGATCCTTTTCTGTGCCTATCACTGGAGACTTTCATGAGAAAGTCAAAAAAAGGAACTGCTTTTCCAAGAGTAGGTGCTGAAAGGAATAAGCAACTGATTCACGTTCTATTATATTAGGAAACTGATACAGAAAACAGATTTTAGCAACAACAACAACAACAACTTGTTCCTTCTGCTTCTACTCCTTATCTGCTGCTGCTTCCCTAAACACTAACCTTACAAACATTTCAAAACTGAGCAAGTTTTAGATGCTCTCATTCAAGCAGCCTGCCAATGCCTAGGTTACTGTCCTCCTCTGTTTTGTGTCCAAGAAAAATATGGACCCTGATTAACAATTAATATGAAATATGAAAATATGGTCAGTTTGAAAGCCTTGTAAGATTCATTGACTCTTTGGAATGCCCCTACTACAGCTTCTCTTTGTCTCTTTGCATTTCAAAGTGAAGTTTTCACTGTGCACACTCTACCCCCTAGATTGTTTTAATTCCTTACAATGTCTTGTCCTCATTTGTTGCTCCAATTTGTGATGATGGTCCTCAAACAGAAAGTTCAGTAGAGAGAATACTTTAGGAAAGAGTTAGTTTTGTAGAGATATATTCTGAGTAATACTGTTCTACAGATCTGAGTACAGTGGTCTCCTGCTAAAATTATTGTGCCAGGCATATAATATGAAAATATTTCAAGGACAAGCTTCTGGATTATACTACTCTACAAAGAAATAAAAAAGAAAGCAATTTTTAAAGCGGAACTATTCATAGATATAAGGTTAATCCTTCCTTGAATTCTTTGAAACCCTTCTGGAAATGTTTCAAATTAAATGTCACTTTACTTTGAGTACTTAAGAGGAAACATAATTTTACAGTAAGATACCATTTCTTATCACAGTTGTTATCCACTTACCCAATCATTCAAAAGGAACAATTAAAATATATGAACATTGTTAAATCCAGGCCTGTCAGGGAAAAGAGCCACTGAAATTAGCAAACCCTGGAGCAGTCATGATGAACCACTGAAAATTATTGTTTGCTTTTATGCTGATTTACCTCATTTCAAGGTTCTAAACCAACACATGAACTAAAACACAAGTTATACTTCAATACTCACTCTTGCTCCAATGACAATGGCTATTTTCCCACTTATGCAGCCTTAGGATACATACAAGATCCTTGGAAATGTGAAAACCACCACACATAGACGACAGGCTTTCCCCACTTATCTGACAGGTTAGGGTCAGGAGCATTGTCAGAAAGTGTAAATAGTCAAAAAGTGGAAGCTATCTACTTTAGGGAATATGAAGGACTTATGGAAGCTTGCCTGAGACTGACCATGTGTGCACTCTGCTTGTAAAGTCTCTCAGCTGGCTTGATGCCTTTTTCTCTCTCTAAGTTTGCTTTGCAAGCAACGCATGTGCAGTCCCAAGCTAGCTTCTGTATCTAAGAACCGACAGAAGCCCATTGTTTCACTGCTTGCAATACAGACAAGTTCCATTAATTCGACCAGAGAATCTGCTCTTTCTGTAAGCAAGACTTGGAACTACGAGTGTCTGCAAGTGATCCCAAGCAAGCCTCTGTAGCAAGAAGAACTGATGAAAGAGCAGACCCTATGTTGAATTAATGGAACTCGTCATTAATTTGGAAGCACTGAAAGAGTGAGTCGTCAGATAATGCATTGAAAGATGGGGGCTTCCTACAGATCTTTGCTCTTCCTGACTTATTAATAGTGCAGTTAACCATGAAAAATACGTATGAAAATGCAAACATACAGAGTAGTACAAATATAATGTATTAAGGAAAATTACTTCCAACATGCCTGCATAAGGCTAAATTGCATAGAAAGATAAATATACTAGCAAAAATTTTTAGGAAAACAAATATAGAGCAGGAGGAGGAGGAGGAGGAAGAGGGGGAGGATTGAATGACAAAATGCTTTGAAACTTAGGTAGAAAGTCCAGGATACCTTCAATGCTTAAAACTAACAGGATGAAAGAAGTGGGGAGCGGGATGTTGACTAAATCACACTGGAAGGCATGGCCACATTCCAGCAGCACTGGCTGTCCAACTGAAGCAGGAGTCAGGGCTTTTCTATTCAATGTTATGTACTGGCTATGAAGTTAACCACTTACTTCTCATCTTTACGATATGACAGGGTGGGAATTATGTGTCTAGTAGGCGGCATGTGGCCTGCCTATTCCACCAGTGTGACCCCAGGGACCCATGCTGGGGAAAAAAATTGGTCTAAAAATGACCAGTTGTACTCTTGAAGCCACCAGAGGGTGCGACTGGACATATATTTTAGAAAGGGAGTGTGTCAGGCGCAAAATAGCCTTAAATTTACACTTTAAGCCATAAGTGACCACTTCTAGGGGAGTTTTTTAAAAAAAGAAGGTACAAGTATGGTCCTGTGATCCAGCGAGGTGAAAATGAGCCAGGTGTAACTCCAGCAGCTGCCCACTCATGCTGTATGAGGATCATATGGGGGAAAGCAATGCCTGACACTCCAAGAGACTGCTGAGCCTTCTGGTTGGAACTGAGCCAGCTTCCTAAGTGTTAGCTGAGTGCAGTGAAGCCATGAGACCTCGTCCTTCTACCTCCAAAATAAGGACATTGGGAAGGGGAGATTCCTGTGTTACACCCTTATAGAATAACACAGGGATTCCTCTACCCTGAATGCCTTCCAGATTGGTAGAGGAGGGGCTGGTGTTGGTTGCAGCTTGCCTCCAAGCCCTGCCAAGAAGAGATTTTGTCCATCCATAGTTCAGAGGTTTCCCTCCCCTGATATAACATGTGATTGTGTTCTCATCCAAACTGTTTGTATCAGTTACCTGTTCATTTCTGTGGCATCAAAGACAACGTTAAAGACAACATAGTGATCTGATGGGCTTTATGTTTCTAGGTAATCATTTGTGTTCATACTATTTTTTTCTACTGTCCTTGTACTGAACATGGTGAATCAATAATCTATCAGATTTGTTTCAATTACAGTCTTGAGCCTGTGGTCCTCAGAAATATTGCTTCAGCTAGTCATGAGTGAAATATATAGATCAATCACATTGTAAATATAAGCATGCAGAAACATTTGTCTAAGAAAATTTAACCCATAAATAAATCTGTGTTCTGCAATACATCATAACATTTACATTCCAAGACATCTTTTTCACCTTCCTAGCTGACTCAGGTTCACCCATTTCAAGCATTACAACTCAACAGAATACAGTTAAAGCTTTCTGCAAAAATACCGTAAAATAATTCCTTCTTCAAACTGATACAAAAACATAAAATTTAAAAGCTAGCAATTGAAGAACCCACTGCATTGACAAAAACCCAAAGGGGCAGAGAATCAAAGCACAAACCTACAATGAAAATAATATACCAGGAGAGCTCAGATTTTTGCACTGAATCAAAACTTTGTACAATTGAAAATAAACATTAAGATTTCCCTTAATAACATAAACAATTTGAATAAACAGCACTTCATTTTGTTCGTTGCAGTTGTGGATTCTTACATGGTTTGGTATGCTTTGGGCAAGACTTGAGGGCTGAAGAAATAAACGGATACAGAATCAAGAGCTCAGAATGCAGAAAAAAAGAAGCTGGTCCCTCAATTAATTGATCATTTTCCATATTACAACATAATACAACACAAGCTGCCATTCAAATCTACAGCGCTCATCATTTGTTTGTGGGAAAACTTTGGTCCTCCAGGTGTTTTGACTTCAACCCCTAAATCCTTTGTCATTGGCAATCAGGCTGGGATTTACAGGAATATAATCTCTTAACAAAAGAAAACTGGGGATGGGAGAGCAAACTTAATCCATTTGGTCAAACTCTGGGCTAAAAGAATTTTAGACAAAAAGGAATATCTTCTGAATATATACTGTATATACTTATGTATAAGTCGACCTCATGTTTAAGTCAAGGGTAGGCATGGGCCCAAAATTATGGATTTTGATATGACCTGTGGATAAATTGAGGGTCATGCCACAGAGAGAGGAGAGCACCAGCACCACCTCAGCGGGCCAGCCACCCCTGGCCACCACTGCTACCATTTTTGCACACAGGCTTTCAAAAAGGAGATGGTTCCATTTTTGATAAAAGTTAAGGAACAGGATTAACTCTTATCTCCTTCTCTGAGTAGAGTGGCAAAAGGTGAGAGCTTGGTCTGACCTGGGAGAACTAAAAGGAGCGCCACCCCCTTCTATTCTCTTGGTATTCCTTTGAGGATAAACACCATGCTCCCACCACCCAGGCATTCATACAGACCAAATGTGGCACCACAGCATACAGAGTAGAGTAGGTTGGAGAGTAAGTTGTTGCTTCTTTTAGGTTCTCTCAGGACAGATTAAGCTCTCATTGTTTGGCACACTACTCAAAGAAGAGAATGATTCCTTTTTTTGGTAAGAGTTAAGGTACAGTACTTACATTGACCCGTGGATAAGTCAGCCTAGGTTTTGGTATAAATTTTTGACTAAATTTTTTTGACTTATACATGAGTATATACAGTAAGCATTTCCCTTACAAATAAAGGTACATCTGACAAGCTGGAGGCATATTTTAATTGAACTAGCTTCAGTGGGAAAAAAAACCAAATGCTTATTCTGTCACTAATAGAGATATATACAGAGCTGCCTGGAGGAAATGGCATAAATGGGGTAGATAAATGTTGCATCCATAGCCACTCTGAGATAGGCTGCAATGAGATTCAGAGCCCTGACGAGTAAATGTAACCACAGCTCTAATGTCAGGGAAACATTTGCATGCAGCTTTTGCTCGCAAGCTTGTACAGTGGCTTTGCCTGTTGCTCTGATTTCTGTAAGTACAACTGCAAATGTTTCCATATATCTGTTAGAAAAGCTTTCACTATACAATACTTATACACTTTATATGTGAAGAAGGATTTTAGAAGAATACAACCATAAGGTGCCTTGTATGGTCTCATATTTGACTTTTTCCCCCCAGATCCTCTGATTTTTATATTTTCTGAACTGAGAAATAATTGATATAACACCTTCATTCTATATAATTCCAGAGTGGATTATGGAATCCATTTCATTCCAATAAGGTGCAATGAGCCCTAGCACAGATATACTTTGGGGTATCCAAAGCACTTTGATACACCAAGCATGTGTCCAAAATCCACTTCATAAATACTTCTGCTTCAGTAATCTGGTACACTGTGGGTTACATGACATCATTTTAGATATACAAAGAACCTCCTGAAGATGCACCTGGACCAATTTCAAAGGCAGCAAGAACAAAATCAGTACCAGAGGCTCAAAAAATGGGCCTGACCTGCATGAACTTTCTTCTGGATGATTTACAGGTTATGGAGGCTGTTTTAAATTACACCCATAGTATACTGAAGTTTGGGATTGGAGGAATAATGCAGTGAGGATCACTTCATCCATTTCTTAAGCTGCTGGATCTGAACAGCATACCACTGGGGCTCCCAATAGCCCAACAGCTCCCTATCTAAAAAATTTTAAATGGCTTCCACTTCAGGATGTTACCACACAGTTATAACACTATAATTATACTTTATCTACTATCGCTGCATCCTATAAGATCTTGTGGTTTGTACTTTGGTGGGACACTAAAGTCCCTGGCTGAAAATTCTATACATCCCTCTCCAAATGCTGATCCTAGGATTCCACAGCTTGTTGCAAGGGCAGTTAAAATGGAATCATAGTGCTATATAACTGGTCAATGTAAAAGAGCTCACAATGTGTTTGATGTGTTAATTGCATGTTGTTATCAAGACATATTTTTAAAAGCTGAACATGGTAAATTTTTTATCCATCATGCAGGTTACAAAATATGATCTAATATTGACTGAAAAATAACTATGGAACATATATCATGCATGAAAAAAATGCTGTTATCTCCCCCTTCTCCTGGTGGGGGGTGGGATTGAAAAGCAAGAAAGGATTAGTTTTGCTTGGAGCTTATTAAGTTTCTTCCTATAAACATATAGATGGTCCTACATAACACTCTCCCAAAACACCACTCATCACTCTGCCAAGCACTCTGTTATTACATGTCCTACGGAACATGCATTTGAGTTTTCACATTCCACAATCCTTGTTCTACAAGGAAATTGGCTACTGTATTCCCTCTGCTTTATTTAGTCAGCCCACTCATTATTTTAAGGTTTGAAAAACAATTTTTTTATTGGGCTTTGTTTATGTGTGTTTTGTTCAAGAAGTAAAGAAGTAAAAAAATAATATGTGAATAACAATGTTACACAGAATAAACTTGAACTCTGGAATTATGAATGTTGCAAGGTATTTTATTATCAAAATGCTCATGAGGTATGCATTTTTTGTGTAGGGAATATCAAGTGAGGTTTAATTGAGAGGTTAAATAATTTTGTTTACAGACATCCAAGGACAGACTAGCATAAAAATGAGTCACATTAAGTAACAAGGATATTATTTTGAGACTGGAGATGCAGTGGGTGGAAAGTTATAAGACTCTGATAGTAGGCTTGGTCCAGATAATAGTGCAGTGTGAAGCTCCATCAGAGAAGAAACTATAATTTGGAAGAAAGAAATAAAAATAAACAGAAATAATAAAAATATAACTAAAATCTGCCTATTCTGGTGAATTAGAAGAAAATAGCTATTGCACCAGTTTTGCATGAGAAATCAAATCCCAAATGAAAGAAAACTCAAAATATATACTGGCTAGACCACCACATGGTTGGATTACAAGTCCTAGAATGGCTTGGCCATGTACTTGCCTGATTGGAAATTCTGGGAGTTGTCCTCCAAAAAGTCATTCTTTCCCAGTTCAAGGTACTGGCTATTGTAAACCAAGTGAGAAGATGCATTTTGAAGGCACAAGTGAGAAGGGGCAGTGTGGTACTGTGGACAATATGTTGGACTTAAGAATTTGGAAATGCAGCTCACAATCCCAGCTCAGTCATTAACCTGATTGCATGATACTAAGACAGGGTAGGGGGCATGGGGCATGGGGCAAGGGGAAGTAAAGGGAAATGAAACCTAACCACAAAGGGCCATCAATCAAATTGCAATATATTATATCAACAAAATAAATATGTGAATTTCATTAAGATTTTATAAAATTCATATACCAAATGTTATAGCCCCACTAAATATTCAAACTTAATACATGTCTGTATGAAATACACTGAAATACCATTTAAACATTAAAAAGAACACTGAACATATTTTGACGCTCAACTGTCCTCCTTCAGGGATCCAATAATTATTACACTCCCACCTTCTCACAGTAAAATACCACAAAATAGTATCCTTCCTCTCAAACACCACCACCAAATAAAACAATAAACGTGTAACAGTGATAACAGTGGTGTCGTTACTTTAAAAAGGCCTTTCTAAAAGGCTTGATATGGTAATAAAAGCTATATCAAGAAGAAAGGCAATAATCTTTGCATATCCACAGTCCCAGGCTGCAAGATTAAGTTCAGATATCAGTAAAAACTGGGAGCACATCAGTATTTTATTGCTACCTGAGCTCTTACTTGACTTTAAAAGAGGCACTGAAAAATGATCAGCCATGATTGCTAAATACAACCTCCAGGTTCAGAGGAGGCATGCCACTAGATTCTGTGGCAGCAAGGACAGAATGCTTGCTTTGTAGGTTCTGTCAATTCTGTTGGGTGGCCACTGTTTGCTTATTTCCTATATTTACATTCTGGCTTTTCTCCAATTAGACACACAGTACCATGTTGTACATAGCTATCGTCACCATTTTATCTTCCTACCAACCCAGTGGCATAGGTCAGGCTGACATAGAACAACTTGTCCCCAGTCACCCAGCACATTTCATGACTCAGTGGGGACCAGAACCTGGATCTCCCCACCTTCTTGTCCAACACTCTAACCATTATACCACACTGAGTCTTTGCTGGGAACAGGCCCAGATGGGCTTTCAATCTGATAAGAACATAAAAACCAAGGAAAAGCCTTGTTGGATCAACCAAAGGTATATCAAATTCAGTGTTCTATTCACATAGTGTTCAATCCAGTGCCTAAGGGAAGCCCACAACCAGAACGCAAGTGCAACAAAAATCAGCTTTCTTATTGTTACAGCACAGTAGCGGCAACTGTTGGAGTCAGTGGACCACAGTGGCCCCTCAGGGGACTTCAGAGTGTTGCACATAACGATGTCATCGACTCTTGAGTGTAAAATTTTTGTTTTATTTACTATATATATTAGAGATAATAAGGTAAGCAGCTGTCATAAGGAGGTGAGAGAACAGAATGCTATAAAGGAGAAGTGATTAATGGAATGTCTGAGGCAATTTGAATAAGATTGGTGAATGACAAGATGACAGTTGATCTAGTTAGTTAGAGTAGTTAGAGTAAGGATGGAATAGTTAGTAAATGGAATATTAGAGCTCAGAGAGTAATTCAGACAAGTTTAAGAATTAATGTATGGTGTTTAAGAGTCTGAGTTACCTAGGAGTGGAGAGTAAGAGAAATGAGAGTTGTGTTTTAAAAATATTAAATCATCAATCTGTTTTGTTACGTTCAAATTGTCTTTGTATTTGTATGTTTTTGGCCTTCAGGAACACCATATATTATAAAGCTTGGATTCAGACATGGTCTCTGTAGCAGCTGTGAATACCAAGTAATGGTGTTCGGTGAGGATATACATTGTGTAATATCTATGTAGATACTCTAAGGGCATCTAAAAGGTCCTCACAGTCAGTGCAAGAGGTAAGGATGACAAAAAAAAACCTTCTTGGTGCTAACCATGAAGTCTTCATATTTGGTAGCAGTGGAAGTTAGAGCCACACACCTCGTGAAAAAGTGGTGGGCTTAAGTGGTAAACCCAAACACACACTACCTCCAGCACCACCTCCAAATGAGAAAGACATGTCCCTACTCCTTCCCAAGGGCAAGAGGGTCATTTTTGTCACATTTTTGGCCCTCTGTAGGTCATTTTAGGGCCATAAAAGGGCTTTTTCCAACCAGAAGTGACTCATAAATCAACTTCCAGGTGCCTTCCTGTTGGGAAAAAAAAATATCTTATTCCAATCTGAAATGGCACATTCATGTTCATGAACAGTTCCTCATCACACAGGGAGGAGTGACAAGTAAAGTACTTCAAAGTTCTGTCCAGAGCCTTGTGTCATTCAACATCTTTAAAAATGACTTTGATGAAGGAGTAATGGGAATGCCCATCAAATACTCCAATGATACCAAAGCGGAAGGGTATCTAATAATTCAGAGGACAGATTTAGAATTCAAGATAACAATAAATTAAATTAAATTTTGACTAAATAATAAGATTGCTCAGATATCAATTAACAACTACAAACTGTCACCTAAAAAGCACACAGGTTGAAGTTCTATTCCTTACTTTGTTCATAGACAATTGCCCTGCCAGACTCCATCCCACTTAACTCATTGGTCTGAGACGGTATGTATGTGCTTAGCCTTGATGATGGCTTGGACTCTGAGGCTGACCTCCTCCTACAGGGTCTTCACTCAAGTGCAAATCTGCTGACCACCTGGTTTGAGTTCTGTCAGGCTCACAGTTCTTTTGAAGGCTACTAACAATAGAGTTTTCCTTTACATTCCTCTGGCATAAACCCTTCTTAGCCATGTGTTCTACAGTGATTTCACCTCCATTAACACAACTAACCACTTGCTGCCTCATTCCATTTTCACTACTATGGTTCCATCTGGGCTCTTCTATAGCCTGTTTTAATCCTCAAATCTTCACGGCTTGAGCTCCAGCTGCCTTCTTTTCATTCTAGCTGTAAACACTGCTTTTAATGCAGCCAGGGACCCAATACTGTGAGATGTTCATTCCTGGATGAACATTCTTCACTAGTCAGATGATATGGAATATTGGCCATTCCCCCTAGTCAGTGAAACACAATTTGGATCCTCCCTAGACGTATGAATATTCAAGTTAGAATTATTCTGATAACCACTGCTTGGCAAAGGTTCAAATAGCCAATCAATTCTTGATAATATATCCCTTAAACACAAGTCTCAGTTCAAAATATAGGCATACATCAGTTAAATAAAACAGATGTGTTCCTCAGAAATTTTGGTACCAGAGGCAGAAACAACACTGGAAGAATAGGGATAGGTTCACAAAAAGAAGAGCAGCTGGAACATTTTACTCAGAACTAAATTTATGAAACAATCAGGTCAAATAAGCTTTGCATGAATAAACAAAAATATCTGGAATCTTCTAGAGACTACTTCAAGGTTTCTTCCAAAATGCATTCAAGGATTATTTTTCTCTCTCATTAATCTCCACTTTCCAAATAATTTCCATTCTGGTAGCAAAACATACAGGTCTATATGCATAAGTTTTTATAGACTTAGGTCTGCACAGAGGGAAGTGCCTGGGAACAGACCTTTACAGCTATGAATGAGCAAGTTGTCTGACTCGCTATACAAATGCAACATTCGTGGGTATGGTGATAAGGTGACAAGTTCACTTTTAACAATCGTCATTGGGGGACGATGGCAGGAGGAAAGATATTGTCTAAAATCAGGTGAGCAGATAATCATATGAATAGTGGAGAAAGTTACTGGACTGTAGTGTGATGTTGGCTGGGAACCAGAGAGGAGATATGACAAAGTGGGTAAGAGAGCCCTCATAAGGTTGGGGTGTTAACTAGTGTTGTAAAATGAATAGTGTGCCATGGAACCATTGTCTCTGTTCAACTGCTCCAGACTAACATGGCTATATCTTTGATCTATGGTTTTTTAACAGGTGGGAGAGGGGTAGCTGGTGAGGCTTATCTGCTCTCTCCTTTTCTCTTTTTGCTGTTCAAACTTGTTCAGGAAGGGATTCCAAAAGTGGTTGCTTACCTGTTTAAGCAGACACACAAGGCTACAACTGGATCAGCTAGAGCGGAATCTTGCTCTTTCCCTTTGCAAGCTTTATTGTGTGGTTTACTATAGACATACTTACGCACAATGGAACAGCCCTCTGTTACCGCAGTTTTCTAGCCCAGACTTGTGGGATACCAGATATCATTTTGATATCAATAATTTGGCCTTCCTCACCTATTCCTTCCCATGTGCTTGCGAGGCCCCTGGACAAGCACGCAAACAGGCTCAGTCGCTAATCGCTGGAATATTCCAAACAAATACAGGCAGGCCAGAAATAGCCAGACTGCTGCTTTAGGAGACCTCAAGGCAAGTACCATATTATGTAAGCACGCTACTTACAAAGAACTCCCTGCCCCGAGTAGGCAGCTTGACGAGCCGAATACTCAATCATCAAGCACTCCGCATTTGCATACTGGCTACTCTATTGACAATTCAGTCTCAATCATGCTAAATTCTGACCTTTCGGAAGCTTTGTCCGCAGCCCAAAACTCATTGTTTTCCCCAAGTATGGACTAGCCTATGGCCACATTTTCCCCTATAAAAACCACTGACTTTGAGAGCTTCCTCAGATCGCTCCCGACTTCCATACCGCCTTGCTGCTGCTTTGCTTGGTGAGCCTTCCCCTCAGTTCCACATACTGAGAACCTTCATATCCACGAACTCTATCTTCAGACTACCCGGGCTTCAGGACAGGTGCAGTATTTCCCATACCAAAAACCTCCTCTCAAAATCCCTCTATCCAACTCCAACCTTTATTTCTCTAGTTATCTGTGTGTGTGTGTTGCATACACTTGTTTGATGGTATTTTAATAAAAACAACAATTATTATTTCACATCTGTTTGCTCCCTGACTCAGCCTGACCCCGTAGACGCTAGATAAAAGATTTTGCTCCGTTGCCCTGCCTCTCACAATGCCAACTTGTGCTCTTTGACTAATTTCCCCAACTTGTATAATTTGGAGAGCATTTAGGTGTCCCTCACGGGACCCCCAGAAATCAGGGTAACACTTCCTTCACAATCTTCCCAGTACTGATGGTGAGGACAAAGAGGAAAAGGAAGACTGGGCAGGTATAAAAAGACTGTGCAAAAAGATGCTTCTTTCCCAAAGGCTTTGTCAACTGAGGTAGGTCTGTACTCCATTTTTTTCCTGTGGCTGTTTAAACTTATCATGGCCTATTATACACCAGTTAACATAAAGTTACATACCAACATAATACATTCTGCCCCACATCAAGGCTGCCTCTACAGTGTGCATCACGCACACTGGTCTACACTGGGCACATATTTTGAGCAGTGATATATGAAGGCAATAGAGAGTAGACAGATAATAATGTTGGGCCTAACCACTTGGTTAGAAACCAAAATGACTCCTTATCCGCAATGTTGCAAATGTTCTTAAGTAAGAAGTTCAAACTTATATGAATCTACATTGGGTTTTGGTTGGAAAATCAGAGAAGGGACCATGGGAAATGAGTTTTATAGAGTTATTTTATTTATCTGCCCACTGTTGATTTTTCATTTTCATGACTGTAGCAAATACAATTATTTTATTGGCACAGTAGTTTTTTATCCTATAGCAAAGCTCATTTTTATCTTTCTTACTTCCTCTATTTTTAGCTCCTTCTCCCTTCTGTATCATCTCTGCTTCCTCCCACTCTAAAACATCATTCCTTCAAAGCCTTTTTCTTTCCTCATCTTTGACTCTCAAAGAGTTTTCAGTTCATTCTCTCCTACCTCAACAAAACAAAAATGACACCTTTTACTGTTTTAATCACTTTATTCAATAATACTCAAGGCAAAGAGTTGTTTACTAATAACATGAATAAAATGGTTTATACTTCATCTAGTTAAATACTTGTGTCCTCCACTCCTTGACTAATAAAAATGTTACTATTTGACTGGCAGACGTTTAAGATGGTGCATATTACATCTTATTGGATCCCCTTGAAATGCCTCAGGCATTTTTCTCACCCAGGAATCATTGTTTCTTCCTTTACATTTCAAATTATGCAATATTCTTTGGCCAAGCTTACTTTCCAGAATCTCAGAATCTCCTAACCAGTAGATATGTGAATGATCCTTTGAAAGAAAAAGAAAGAAAGAATAACATGTACTTTGGCACATTTTAAAATATATTTTTAGCAGAATTACTTCAGTTGTATGCAATTTTCTTATAACTCTGTTTTAAGATTCTGTTTTAAGATAACAAAAAAAAAACAAGCATCATAATGACTAATGTAACAAATTACTTTTTATAATGTGATAGGTAATGAAAGCAAATAATCTTGTAAGCACTGTAATGAATAACAGGAATGAATTACTTTGTAAAAATAATGTTCCATGCTCCAAGAGTGACTTCATTTTAAAAAACTCACAACAATTATATGAAGAAGCATCCATATAAAAACAAGTAGGGGTCATCATGCGTACACTGATGCATTGTCCTAACAATCTTCATATTTTGTTGCCACATTTCATAAATGCATCCAGGTTATGTATCTAATTTCTAATCTTACATGAAGTGATATCTGTTTACTAAATCTCTGTCTGAAATCTTAAGGAAATCATTTTCACTATCATTGATACTGTTTTATCTTCCTCACCATGAGAACTGATTGCAAAACTACTTTCCAGGGAAATAGTTTTTAAAAAAATCCTGAGAAGTGACAGGTTAATTCAAAAATCCAATGCATGTCTCTGCTGAAGGAAAAAAGTGAAAAAGCTTGTGGAAATGCTTAAAGACTGGCACATATAAACAGGAAACTGGGATGGGGAATTTGCCATTTGTTTATATAGAGAGCAGGAGAGAGAAAATCTGGGATACTGACTATAAAAAGAAAGTACCTTCTAGCAAGATAGATAGCATCACAGCGAGAGCTCCATCATTTAGGGGTGTTTCTTGATGAGGCTTTTATTGTTCAATCACCCTGCCCTACAGATGATCTCACTGTCATCCCTCTATAATTCTCTTGTATTTTCCATTGTTTTCTCCAACATTTTTTCTCACCAAAAATTTTGCATAGGGAAAGAAAGAAGGAATGTCTTCTGACTGATAAGAGGAACTGTTCAAACAGAAGACACATATATGAAGGTACTTCTTCCCACAGGTGGAAGACAGGAAAGGGCCCCTCCAGACTACCTCAGTATACAATGCAGGTCGAGTCAGTATTTACAAAGATAAACTGTAACATTTATTAAGATAACAATAAGAATAAAGTGGGGTGTTAGAGTTCATTTCCAGTTCAATGTTGATACATTTCTTTAGTGCACTCTTCAAACACTATTAACAGTTAACTTCCTGCTCAGAAACAGTTCAATTATGTCTCTGAACTTTCATGAAAGGTATAATTATCACCCAGCAGCACTTTGGCTAAACTTCCACCAAAAGGTTAACCCCCAATCTAGTTCACACTCTCTGACTAAATCCTATCAGGGTTCAACTACTCTTCTGTCTCTCACTAGGCTTCCACTCAACTAATCCCTCAAAACAGCCATACTTTCTGGCTGATTGAGGGACTTTGCTATCTAGCTCCTTGCTAGGTCCTCACTGAAGAAATCAAAATACCCACAGGTACTTGGCTATATAAGACCCTCCCACACACTATTGGGCTGGGTTTCTCTCCTGAGGTGCTATTCTGGTTGCCTAGCAACTAGCTTTCAGGCTGCACTGGCTCCTGAAATAGCCACACACCCCAGAACTTCCTCACATGTGATAACAAAAGAAGATAACACTTTATGGAAAATGTCTTGCCAGGCACTTGGCTAGGTCTCCTTGCTCAATTTTTACCATCCCGTTTTTTCAGCTACAGAGATGGTAGTATATTGGCTCACATAATAGATTGTCTGCATCTAGTTTCTAGGTAGCAGATTAGACTAATAAAGACGCTTAATAACAAGGAGACGGGCGGAATACCTGAGGTTGCTTCCCATTCTTGAGAACAGTTTCTCCATGCAAGCCTTTCACTTACACTAAAATTAATTATAACATCCACTAATGGGCCACATAGGAAAGGGGAGTTGCTTCAACAGGATCAAGAAAACAAGCCTACAGAGCAAGGCACTGACATATTCTGAACTGTTGCATGAAAAAGCTTAATTCTATAAAAAAGGACACAAAATTCAACTATCAGAATACAGAGTACAGTATAAATACATTTGTTGTTGTTGTTGTTGTTGTTGTTGTTGTTGTTGTTGTTGTTGTTGTTGTTGTTGTGTGCTTTCAAAGTCATTTCCAACTTTTGGCACCCTTAAGGTGAACCTTGCATGCTGTTTTCTGAGGGCTGAGAGTGTGAGACAGCAAGTTTCCATGGCCAGGCAAGGAATGAACCCTGGTCTCCAGGGTAAGAGTCCAGTCCAGAAACCACTACACCATATAAATACAAATGAATATGAAATAAAGATGTATTTCACTTTTCTTATTTATTTTAGTTACAAGATATGGAATTTTTTAGACTTCTAATTTGTTGGCAAAAATTTAACAAGTTCAGAAACTTGGGAAATCAGGGTTAACTACTTTCAATCACATCACTTATGTATCAAAAAAAAAGTATGAATGACACAAATAGTTCACTGCATATAATGAGAAACTAATGCTGATTTTAAAAAAAAATTCTCAAGTGAATTTGTGCAGCTGAAAATGCTATTTGGACATTTGGAAGAAGGCTAATATTTGAGGACCTTATCCTCTATGCACCTTTTTTACAACATCCATCTTTCATGCACTGCATGATATTATTCTTTTACTTGGTTTTACAAGCCACAAGTCACTTCATATACTGTTTTGTTTTTCATGAGAACACCAAGAAGGCAATCCGTTTTATGAATTTAATTTAATATCAGTTTATGTATCAATGACAGTTTGCTAATCAGATAATACCTGAAGCTGAACAGTTTAGGGTCCTATTTGCTCTACTTTACAGACAATATGGTGAAAAGGGCTTAAATAACTGTAAGAGGATAAACCCCATGTCAGGAAACCTCTCAGTCAAATCTCCATTTAGCTTAGAACTCTCTTGGTAGTTCATGGTTGAATTCAGACATTTGGAAGCAAAGAGAGGAATCTAAGTCCACTTCCAATTGCAAGGTGCAGGCAATGTTGTGGTGAAGAGCGGCATTTGCAGAGCTGTGACAGGTGAACAAGGAAATCTAGTCCTCGTGCCAAGTTAAAGACAAGCCCTAAGATAAAAGTAGCCAAGTTGAAGGTTCATAGGATGACTGTCCTGTGCTATGCACCCTCATCTTGCCCATCATTTTTCCTCTATAGTTCTCCTTCTCCACTGAAGCAGAGGTTGGAAAAATTACTTTTTTGAAATTCAACCTCCAAAACTCCATAGTCTATGCAGCTGGGAGATTCTGAGCGTTGAAGTCCAAAAATAATAGCTATGTATGGGAGGTAGTCATTAGAATGGGAGCATTATGTTTGCTGAGAAACATATTTAGACACATCACTGCCTCAGTCTCAGGCCAGGTACCTGCACAGGAATAATAAACATGACCTACCTATGTTTTTGTTGTTGTGTGCCTTCAAGTTATTTCTGACTTGTGACAACCCAAGGTGAACCTATCACAAGGTTTTCTGGGCTGAGAATATGTGATGTGCCCAAGGTTGCCTAGTGGATTTCTATGGTCAAGCAGGGAACCAGACTTGGTCTCCAAAGTCATAGCGAAGCACTTAAACCATGCTGATCTCTCCTACTGGACTATTAGAAGGATAAGTGTAATAATGTATTTGAGGAGCTCTGAATCTGCTAAGTTTTTTTAAAAAACAAAATGCCAAGTGTTACAAGTAGGAAGTATGTAATTTCTAACAGAGATGTGACTTTCTATATAAGAAACTTGATATTAATATAAAATAGCCCTTGGACAATGGGAATTCTGCACATGAAAAATTGAATGTCAAATGAACATGGGGCTTCAGCTTCCTATGCATGTTTGAAACATTCAAAGAAATTGTATCAAGAAAGCCTAAAACTGGTTGTATACATAAAAAATAGATGTCATGAGCTCCACCAATGTTTTGTCACTGCAGAGTTAAAGCAATCAGCCCATTCCGGACCCCTTTACCAGTCCCATGGGAAAGCCATTATGGCTTTGTCAATGCACCCCTTCCGAGTGTGAAATATGATATAAAACTGTGACTTTAACCCCAGCCAATTGTGGTACACAGTGTGCCCCAGACTTCCATTCCTCTGTGCTACCCTCTGAGCCTCTCTGCTGTGATCTCCTTCATCAAGACTGTCAAGACTGGTAACTATCACACTTTCCACCCCAATCACTCTCTATCCAACTTTGCTCACCTCACTTTCCGATAGCCTTGTATGGTGGTTAAGAGTGTCTGATTTCTTGTATGTTTGTCAATTCAAATAAAATACTTTATTTAACTTTAACTGGAGTCCTCTCTGGTATACTGGTATACATAGCTGAAAAGATCCTGCCGTTACCCTCCTCTCAAAGGCCTCCTTTAAGCTGTAATTCCCCTAAATTCTAAGGAGATGCTGTCACTGAGGGTGGACATCTATGTCTCCCACATCTTACAGTAACAATGAGAACACTGCATCCCCTCCAGATAAGAATTTGAAACCCCCTCCCAGTGAAATTTTCCTTCCATTCCTTGACACTCTTTTGTATTCTGAAGCAACTGCTCTGTAGTTAAAACTTTGGGAAGGTGAAATAAAAAAGTGAGTGAGCTTGTATCTCACACCTTTCTCAGTATTACTCCATGAATCACAGCGGCACTGACCTTTTCCCTTCCCATGACTTTTCATGCGCAATTCTCCTCTCCAGCTGCTTAATCCTTCACACACACACACACACACAAATGCACACACAACTGAGCTTCTGTGTTTTTGTCACAGGAGCACTGAGTGGAAAAAAATATGGCAGGTAGGAAAGATTTAAACATTCCCTTCTCTGCTCTCTGCTTCTCTGATACAATAATTTCTCCTAACAACTGTTTTGCTGAAGAAATGTGATTATACAAATTAGCTTTGTAATAGACAATTCAAAAAGAAGTGGCTTACGGTAGAGAATCATTAACCAAGGGGTGTAATTTAAGGAATAAGACAATACATGATGGCAACTGAATATATAAAAACAAACAGAGACAACCAAGTGTCTACAAAATTGGATCATGGTGGTACACCACTGCTATTGTTTTTGTAGCGTTGCCTCACCTTTTTTCCAGTTCAGTTCCAATTAAAACAGGCATAGCTAAAAATTCATAACATGGAAAAGTTAAAAACATAACTAAACTAGGAAAAAAATTAAAACCTGTTAAAAAATAACCCACCAAAAAAACCACAAATACAGTCAGCCCTCCACATCCATGGATTTAATACTCATGGCTTTTGATTATCCACAGATTATTTGCCATCGCCTCCGCTGCTGCCCTCTACCATTTTTAACAGGGACTTAAAAGTCTTGCCTCACATTTGCAGTCTCTCTGCAAGCCTCATGCGAATAAGAGAGACTGCAAATGCAAGGCAAGGCTTGTAAGGTCCTATTAAAAATGGCAGAGGGCAGCAGAGGAAGCAACAGTATGCCCTGTCAGCCATCTGTTTCTGCCTTATGAAAGAACCCTGCTGTGTCAACAGCAGAACTGGATGCCTAGCATGCTCCCCATTGTAGATTCAAATGTATCATACCTTTGTGTGTGTGTGTTATATGTGGTTTTTGCTGTGTAATATATGGTTTATGTTTTATATATAGATATTTATGGTTTTTCCACTTTCATGGGAGTCTTGCACCCCTGACCCCTGCAAGTGTGAAGGGACAACTGTAGAACATCGAACACATTATGCAAGGCCCTTTCCTCTTGAGTAATCAATCTTGCAAGTCCTGCTGAAACAAGAAGAATGCACAAGCTAGGAGAGGCTGCAGCGACTTCCTTTTGTCTAAGTGTAGTGGGAAGGGTTAAAATTTTGCCCCATCCTCTTCCCACTCCTGAGTAAATGAGGTGCAAACAACTTTGGCATGTTGAACTCAGCTTACAATTGAAGTACGCTGAAGACAAAGGGAGAAGGTAAGAGGAGAAGAGAGAAGCTGGGATGTTTTAAAAGCACTTGGAAAAAAGGGGACAACAGAGGATTAATCAGGTCTATCCCTGGCAGATCAGAGTGGTGGGAAGGTATGGCCACTTGGAGGGACTGGGAGAACACAGTGCATCTGACCCTGGCCACTCACCTATTGTCATGTTTACTAAGCAAGTGGAAACGGACTATGGATAAAAGTGATATTGTGCAATGATGAGATGTAATTGCCTGTCTTAACCTAGGTTAAGAGGTCAGAAGCAAGCCACAGGCTTGTGTGTTCTCTTCCTCTCCCTGGATCATATGCCCCACCTTCCTTTTCTTGTCATCTTTAATCACAGTTTAGCATTACATCTGCACTGAGCACTGGGAGATTTGTTGTGCTTCTTTAACTTGCTTCTGGACAGCTTGGTAAATAGGGTTTCTATGATAATTTTGAGTGCCTGGTTGAAGCAACGTCTGTGTTCATTTTTTTCCATGTGAAATTGTTTTCAGACAACCAGCCCAAACTCATCAAGAGAAGCCAGACAAAAGAGACAATGCAGTATTATCAACATTGGCAGTTTAAGCTTTCCAAACACAAGTTGAATCTGTAGAGGCCAAGTCTGCTAACATTTAAAAAACAAAACTATGGCCCTTTCCGCATGGTATTTGCCATGCAAAAGGGCTCCTGGAGCATCGCACGATTGTGAGGAACGATCTGTGCTACGCATTTACAATCGCGTGACACTCCAGGGGCCGGCAGGTGCTGATCGCGCACCTTTTCATTTTTGGCTGGAAACCGAAAATGCTGTGTGATTGCACATTGCTCCCGGGCCCCGCATGCACTTACCTGGCGTGCGGAGCCTCCAGAGCCAAGCCGGTTGCGCTTCCTGCCCCAGCGCAGCCTGGGAAACTCCCAGGCTGCACTGTGGAAGGAAGAGGCGGGGCTCTTGCGCGAGCAGGCAGCTTGTGCAGAGCTGAAGCAGTAGGGACACAAGAGCCTCTCACCGGAGGCTGCTTGTGCGATCCCTGCACCCCAGCACTGGAAAAGGTGTGGAAAGGGCCTAAGTGTTGTTGCATGTATAAACAAAACGTAAGAATTTCCATTGTTAGCTGTCTTTACACAATGCATATTTTCTGATAATCTAAAACAACTGATTTATCCATAACATTCCTTTCTACATGTTACTTGTTGATGCTTTTCAGTGACAAGCTGAAAAGCCCAGGCCTGCCTGACTAGTCCAGCCCTACCTAACTTGTGACCCCAATCCAATCACACCTCACCAGCCTTATACGGCACAGCCAGCCCACCAGGGCCAAGACAAACCTTCCTTTTGATGACTGCCTGTTGCTGCAGAAATATCTCAGTGAAGGTGCCAAGCAACTAGATAACTACTATGTGTTACAGCCTTTGATCAGCTTCACAGGTCACAAGCTTTGGTTGGCCTAATTCAGACAATGACATAAAACTCTTTCACTAGAATGCCTAGTTCTGCAGGCACATGCATATACTTATGTGCACATACATGAGATCCTCCAGATGTCCCAAATTTAGCAGGTACAGATCCAATTAATCCTCTTATCCTGCTTTTTCAGCAGCTTTTAAAACATCCCAGTTTCTCTCTCCTCTTCCCACTTTCTCCCTTTCGCCTCAGCTTACTTCAGTAATTGCAAAGTGAGTTCAAACTACTAAGTAGTTTGTACTCAGTTAACTCAGCAGCAGAGACAGGAGAGGAGAGAGGAGAATCTTGGCCTTCCCTGTTAACTCAGTCAAAAGGAAACTCCTAAAGCCTCTCCTGGCTTTTTCGTTCTTCTTCACTAATAACTTTTGCCATCTTGACTACTTTCCAGTTGCCTGACCACATGTGTCTTAGTTTTCATTTGTGAAATGTAAGTGGTTTTGCACAAATATATCTCCATAATTGTTTTCCACATGTGTTATATTTGACTCCATAGAATTTCTTTTCCTTACAACAACAACAACAACAACTGGTAGCCTGTCCAAACTCACCTACAGCAACATAAACAAAGACTGCCATGGTCAATCCCACAATCAGGAAAAGTGAGGCAACTCCTCAAGCAAATTGTAATTTTAGTTGTTTAATTTTAGTTGTTCAATTCTTTGTAATTTAAATTTTAATTACAGAAAGAAGAAGAAGTACTTTCAGGCAGCAAAATAATTTGGTCTGGCTTCAAGTCCTATGTGCTTTGGCTTGGATTGATGGTCACTATTTACTGATGTGCTTTAGGCTAAGAAATTTCTTGGGCCACCCCATGGGTAAACATACATCGTTTACTGGCTGCCCACGCCTGAGCCCCATTTGGAAACATTTGAGAACTGCCTGTTAAGGGCCGTACTATCTCTAAATTGCTCCTGAGTCTACAGACAGGATAATAAAACTTGTGCTCTGGTAAGTTTCCAATTTCTTTACACTGAAAACATTTTGAAATACCATAAAGGTTTACAGTTCTGACAGCCACATTATCACATTAATATTTTGAATGTTCAAGTGCTGATGTTCAGACCAGAATCTTAATATTGTTTGCAGGTTACACTGTAAAGGGATGACTAAACAGCTATATGCCTATTCATTCCATAAACAACTGGCAACCTGACAAAACACAAAAGGACATGCAAGAAAAAATTAGTACATAAATCAGGAGAAGCAGATGCATATCTAATCAGGAACACCTGATGTTTCACATCATATTTGTGAAAAATTTTAAACATATCCATTTATTTATTTAAATTAGGTAGGTAGGTAGGTAGGTAAATAAATAGAAGGAGGAGTTAATGAACACAGAGACTTGGACAGCTTGCATTCCAAGTCCCAAGTTTCCATTTAGTTCAAGTATTAAACATCTGTGTAAACTATTCAGCCTGTTTTCCAGACACTAACTGTTGATGTGTAGCCTCGAGGCTCTCACTCTTCCTTTTGGCTCCTTATCTTTAAATTGGACATACAATGATCAGCCGCCAAATATTGGACACCTTTGAACAGAAGGTGGTTGCCTTCCCATAGCCTTTCAAATAGAAGTTTACCCTCTGTAAAGTAGAACACATGGCAACCCTATGGCCATGAGATCACCAGCCAAGCTGATCAAGGGCTCTGACTCCATCCAAGACAGCTTTGTCAGAGAGAAGTCCTCTCCCCGGGACGAAGGACCCAGGAGGAAGTTAAGTGGTTGCACCATAAATTTCCAAGGAGGAAATAAAAGTCTGTACCATTAACCTCTGAGATAACAGATGTCTATGGAGCAAGGAGATGCATGCCACCCAAACAAGAAAGGACACCCCGGGCATGGACAAGGCTGGAGAAGGTATAAGTTACCCATCACTAGGACTCTTCAGTCCCTTATATTTAAGGAGCAGTTTTTATGGAGGAATGTGTTAGCACTGCAGGAGAACTAAATTTGTGATGAAGTAGCTCGCCAAGAATTGAGACCACCAGATTAGAAAGCAAAAATAAAAGTTTATTTTACTGCAGGGATCTCAGTGGAATGATTTCCAAAGCCTGAGAGCCCCGATCCAGGTATTAGCTCTCTTTTTATACCCTCTTGTAAACAGGTTACAGGAAATGATTACATATGACCATATATGAAGTGTTTACAGGTCAGGCAGACCTGGGTTACATCTTTCAAAAATGATGTATTTTGGTACCAAGGGAGTATTTCTCCAACATCAAAACTCCCTAGGTTCCCGGCACTGCTAAGCACATACCTAAGCCTCTTGATAAGATAAAGGGCGCATCTGCTCACCTTATTTTTCTATATTTTTCTACCTTAGCATTAGCTTCTTCAACTTAACCCTTTCATTCCCCCCTTTATGCCAAATTCTACGCAATTTGACATACTTAAGCTTGCTTTTGGGCCATAACAGCAAAATGAGCTGCCTTCCCCTCCATAGCTTGGGAGAGAGAGGCATGTACACATTTCATAGCACAAGAAATACATACCATTACTAAGAACCCTACTACAATTAAAAGTACAATACCTAGAAACAAGGTTTTTAACCAGCTAAGATCTGGAAGCCAAGAAGTTAACCAATCCCAGGGGTTACTAATGCCACTGTCATTATTTTGTATCAACCCTTGCAACTGCTGGATCTCATCCTCTATAGTCTTGTTCAAATCATGGAACGCAACCTTGCATCCTCCTTTGACTATGGTACAAAACCCCCCTTTTCTGGCTAACAAGTAATCCAAGGCCATTCGATGTTGTAACAATAGCTGATTTAGCTCTTCAATTTCTTGTTGGAGGGCTTGTACCAATTTCCCAGTCGCATTTATAGTTTTCTCCAATCTGCAAGTCAATCCTATTATGCTCCTACGATTTTCTTGAGCCATAATTCCTGGGTAGGATCCCAAAGTGAGGACCCCTGTGATCAGTCCTCCTCCTACTCTACTACCCTCACTCTCAGACAACTGTGGCCTCACGATGACCAGATCCTCACATTGACTTCCCAGTGGTCCCACTAAATGCCGTTTCTTCCTACCAACTCGTTTGATCTGTCTTGGTAGGAAAACTTGGACAGGTATAGTCATATATCCTATTCCTATACACTGGTAAGTCCCTGGGTGGTAGTTGGTGGCCCACCCATTAAAGTAGAACCATAAATGCGGGTCTCTAGCCATCAATCCAGAGCATATACTACCTGACCCTGTATAATTAGGAGTGAACATGGGATATTCTGGGTATAAATCTCCAAAATTAGTTTCATTTAAGTCCCCCTTGGGTTGATAGGAGTTATTATATGTGCCATACAAATAGAATCTATCACTACATGCTGAATAATTTCCCAATTTACCATAAAATGAGGAATATTTTATATATCCTTTCCACTTAGAATTCCAAGATCCACTATGGTGACAGCAAAAACACATTCCAGGGGAATAAGTATAAAACTTCAACCGCCTAAATCGAGTCTTGCTTATATTACTATCAACCTTGGCAAACATATTGGGATTCCCTCTCAATGCTGACTGTAGGGCTCCTACAACCACTCCCGGTTCACTAATAAGGGAGGGCATAAAACCGAAATCTGCTACAGTCTGTGGATGTTCATAGATCAGGGTGACATTGGGTCCGTGTTGTTGGAACATGTGTGCAGCATGTCGTTTGAACCAGTTAGCCTCAACTACTCCACCCATCACGCTCCACATCCCGATCAACATTACCCACTTCATTTTCGGAGCCACTCAGGGACCCAAATCTACTTACTCCACACAAATTCCTTCTGTACATATACAAAAATACTAAAATACCAAAAAATATACACACTACTATTATTATTAAATCACTAATACTAATATTCATTGTTTCTCTCCCATATCCACTGTAGGGGATCTGGCCGTGCGTAGAATAGTCAGCCTCCGGAGTGACTACAGCAGGGCTCAGTCCCAATCTTCCTCCTCTGCAGTTGCTAGGTCTGACTGTACGTAGAGCTACCAGCGTCCAGCGGGTGGTAGCAATAGGGTCTAGCCTAGAGTCTTCATTCACCTGTTGCGGATCTGACTGTGCGTAGAGTGGTCAATTCCCTGGTATGACCACAGCAGAGTCTAGTCCGAATCTTCTCTCCCCCTTTCGTCTGGACAATTTCAGTTTCAAAGGATTTTCTTGTGATGAAATTACAGCCCAATCAGTAAATGCCCTTTTTATCCTGGTGTAGTGTATCCAAGGTTTCAGCCCTGCTACTTTTACTGCAGTGGGGGTAACTAACAGCACTTGATACGGCCCCCTCCAGCCTGGTGATAGAGGCTCCCCTTTCCAATCTTTAACCCACACCTCATCCCCAGGCTGGAAGGAATGGGCCTTTGTGAGGAAAGGAACTCGTCTAACCTCCAAAGCATGGGCGTTTACCTTCTCTAGAGCTTTCCCTAATGCCTGCACTTCTTCTTGGAGGGTTAAGTTCCCCAGCTCTCGAATGTCCCCTCTCAATCCCTTCAGGATGGCCGGGGATCTTCCATACAGCAGCTCAAATGGAGTCAGCCCAGTCGTCCGATGAGGGGTGCATCTTATTCTCAAAAGAGCTATTGGGAGTACATCCAACCATTTGAGCTTAGTTTCTTGACACAATTTTGCAAGCTGAGTCTTCAATGTTCTGTTCATCCTTTCCACCTTCCCAGAACTTTGGGGCCTATACGCACAATGTAATTTCCAAGTAATTCCTAAGACTTCTGCCAAACTCTTAACTACTCCGTGCACGAAGTCCGGGCCATTATCAGATCCGATGTGAAGGGGTAACCCGTATCTAGGTACGATGTCTCGGAGTAGAGCTCGTACTACTTCCTTCGCCTTCTCGGTTCTAGTAGGATATGCTTCAACCCACCCAGTGTGAGTGCACACCATTACCAACATATATCGGTATTGTCCCATCCGTGGCATCTCGGTGAAGTCCACCACTAGGGATTCGAAGGGAGTAGATCCTTGATGTTGGGTTCCCTCTTCCAATCTGGGTCCTTGACGCGGGTTGTTCCGAGCGCAGAGTTGACACCGTGATGACGCCAGCATGGTGTACTGTCTCATTCCATCTATAAACACATCCTTTGCTAACAACTGGGCCAACGCTGTCTTTCCCAGATGCATGGCTTCATGTGCCTTCTGAACGATTGGCCATCCCATAGATTGGGGTATGTACCGTCTTCCATCTGGTAGGACCCACCAACCATCTTTGTCGCTTATAGCTTTCAGGTCCTTTTCAGCCCTCTCATTCTCCTGCTGGGTGTATCTAGGGGTCTGGTTACTCAAGGAGACTTGGAAAAGTGGTACTACCAATTCTCTGGGCAGGTTCTCCTTCCCACTCACTAGTTCACTCTCAGCAGCCTCCTTTGCAGCAGTATCTGCCTTCCGGTTTCCCCGGACCACTGGATCTTGCCCTCTCTGATGTCCTTTACAGTGCATCACAGCAACTTTACTAGGGGCCCACACCGCTTCTAATAGGTGCTCTATTTCTTTTCCATATTTGATCTCTTGTCCTGAAGAATTGATCAATCCTTTTTCTTTGTACAGTGCTCCATGCGCATGCAGGGTAGTGAAGGCATACTTTGAATCTGTGTATATGTTTACAGTAAGTCCTTCGGCCAGCTCTAAAGCCCTGATCAAAGCGATAAGTTCCGCCTTCTGGGCCGAGGTACCAACAGGTAGCGCTTTGGCTTCTATTATTTTATCTGCCGTGACCACTGCATAGCCGGCCTTTCGCTTCCCCTCTCGCACAAAGCTACTTCCATCTGTATAGTAAGTGACATCAGGATGGGGCCATGGGGTATCCCGCAAGTCTGGTCTACTTGAGTATACTTCATCCATGGTTTGAAGGCAGTCGTGGTGTATATTTCCAGATTCTGCTGGGAGCAGTGTTGCAGGGTTCAAGGTGGTGCACAACTCCAACTTCACTCTAGGGTTTTCATACAACATTCCCTGATACTTGGACATTCGGCTATTCGTGAACCAATAGCTACCTTTGTACTCCATGAGGGCCAGTACAGAATGTGGAACCTTTACCATCAAATTCTGGCCTAAGGTTAACTTATCTGCTTCTTTTACCAACAAGGCTGTTGCTGCTATAGCTCTGAGACACCCAGGCCATCCTCTAGCGACTGGATCTAATTGCTTAGAGAGATATGCCACTGGGCGATGCCAGGATCCCAACATCTGTGTCAGTACTCCCACGGCTATTCCATTCTTCTCATCAACATATAAGGTGAACTTCTTTGTTACATCTGGCAGACCTAGCACCGGAGCTTCCATCAGCGCCTTCTTTATCTGTTCCCAGGCGTTCTTTTGTTCTTTTCCCCACACAAATTCAGACTTCTCCGGACCTTTGGTAGCTTCATATAATGGTTTGCTCATTACCGCGAAGTTAGGAATCCAGATTCTGCAAAACCCAGCTGCACCCAAGAATTCTCGCACCATCTTCCGATTCCGGGGCTCAGGCAGAGCACACACAGCCTCCTTCCTTTCTCGGCCTAGCGCTCGTTTCCCTTGAGTCACTTGGAATCCCAGATATCGCACCTCTGTCTGGCACAACTGGGCCTTCTTCTTAGATACTTTGTAGCCTGCTTCCCACAGAAGCTGGAGCAACTCCATTGTGGCTTCCTTACACTCCTCCTCACTGGTGGCGGCCAACAGTAGATCATCCACATATTGCAGCAAAACTCGTCTCTCGGGTTCAGATCGGAATTTTCTCAAGTCTTGACTCAATGATGTCCCAAAAATCGTTGGCGAGTTCTTCCACCCCTGAGGCAAGCGGCACCACGTGAACTGGGTCTTCTGGCCTGTAATGCTGTCTTCCACCTGGAAGGCAAATATTTCCTGGCTTTGAGGGGCCACTCGGATACAGAAGAAGGCATCCTTGAGATCCAAAACAGTGAAGTGAGTAGCTGCAGATGGAACTAGTCCCATCAGGACATATGGGTTTGGTACGACTGGGTGTAGGGTTACTGTAGCTTTGTTTACCATCCTTAAATCTTGTACTGGACGATATTCCTTCGTCCCAGGTTTCAATACTGGGAGTAATGGAGTATTCCAGGGAGAGCGGCATTCCCGAATTATATTGTACTTCTTCAGCCGTTCTAAATGCTTCTGGATCCCTTCCAGGGCTTCTCTGGGTAGATCATATTGCCTTACACGAGTGGGCATAGCATTTGGCTTTAATTCTACCACTATGGGGGCCACGAACCGGGCTAACCCAGGTGGGTTGTCTTCAGCCCACACGCCTGGGGGTCCAAATATAGTGGGTTGCTCTTGACAAACCATGATCTGGTACCTTCGCCACTCCTCCTCCATTGGATAAGTCACTGAGATATTCTTTGGTCCTCTAAAATTTATTTCCATCGTCCCATCTTCTTCAATAGAAATTTGAGCTCTCAATTTAGCCAACAAATCTCGACCCAATAAGGGCACAGGGCAACTTGGCAAATACAAAAACTGGTGAGTGACTTGATGTCTTCCTAGATCCACAATCCTTTTTTCTAAGAGAGGGTGTTTTTCCAATTTCCCCGTGGCCCCCACAATTCTTATGGCTTTCTCAGTTTTTGGGGCTATTGCAGAATTTAATACTGAACGGGTGGCTCCCGTATCTACCATCATGGGGATGGCTCGGTCCCCTATTTGTGCTGTGACCATAGGCTCCCCGGGGCCGAGAGCAAGGGGGCCCGGTCTGTCCTAATCGTAATGTTCCATTTCAGCTAGTCCAATGAAGTCCTCGAACCCTTCGTCCATCCCTTGCTCATATCTTCCATCCACTACTCTTCCTCTTCCTCTTCCTCGATTTGCTCCCCTTCCTCTTCCTCGATCCATTCCTCTTCCCCTGTTCGCCATCCCTCTCTGTCTGGGACATTCATTCTTCCAATGCCCAACCTGTTGGCAGAGGGCACACTCATTGCGTCTCAATGGAGGTCCACTTCCTTTTCCAATTTTCTGCCCCCCTTCCTTTGTCGCCAAAGCTGCAGCCAATAATTCCGCTTTCTTATGCATCCGCCTGTCCTTCTCCCGTTTCTCCTCTTGGTCTCTATTCACATATACTCTCTGGGCAATTTCCAACAATTGGCTCAAATTCATACCCGTAAATCCCTCTTGTTTCTGGAGTTTCTTCCTTATATCTGGATAACTTTGGGTCACGAAGGCCAAATTCACCATCTGTTGGTTGCCTGGGTCTTCTGGGTTCACAGGAGTATACTGCCTATAAGCATCAAGTAACCTTTCCAAATATGTTCCTGGGGGTTCAGTGGGTCCCTGAAGTTCTCTGATACTTTGGACATATTAACAGGCCTCTTCATTCCTTCTCTCATAGCTTCCACTAGTAGAGCTTGATAATCAGTGAGCATAGTCAACTGTGCTGGGAGGTTCGGGTCCCATCCTGGGTCCGCCAAGGGGACCCTACCTCTCATCCACTGCTCAGGGTTCGCCTCTCCAGGAGGTACCCTGTTTCTAGCTATCCGTTCTGCATGCTGAATTATTCTCCTCCGCTCTTCAGTAGTGAACAAAGTCAGGAGCAACTGCTGACAATCTTGCCAATTGGGGACATGTGAGGCCATAATACTGGAACAAAGTTCAATTACTTCTTGTGGCTTATCTGTGTAAGTAGCATAATGGGTCTTCCAATTAAGGAGGTCAGACGTGGTGAAAGGAGTATATTGGTAACTCGGGACTCGCCGATAACCACCCTCTTGGGTGGGATCTGGCACCAATTGACTGATTTGTCGCAATGGTCCAATCACATCTCCACTTTCCCCATCCGAATCATCTACTTCTTCTACTTCCTTCTGGGGTTTTGTCTGTTTACTCTTGACTTGCTTACTCTTGGATTTTTCCTTTGGTCCAGTCTGTTCGGGTTTGGGTCTGAGTGTCATCTTATTCTGGACAGCCAAACTGGAACCTGGCAACTCCTCTGTCATTTCCTCTTCATGGGTAACTGGGGCCAAATCCGCCAGTCCCCCAGCCACTCCCTCTTGTTGTGAGGCTGTCTGAGGTACTGGTGGCAGTGGAGCAGGCAGTGGTACTTCCAAAGCCAGTGGTGGCGGGGCTGGCTGCATCACCACATACGGTGGAGGGGGGGCAGTGGGCTCTTCTGGAGCTGAATCAGGCAAAATCTGGGTTTTTCCAAGCTTTCGTCTGGCCCTGTCCTGCCTCAGCACCATAGCCTTACAAATTTGTTCCTGACACTTCTGCAACCAAGAGGGGTTCTCTGTAACCACTGTGTCCCATGAATCTATGTATGGATACTGATCAGGATGGCCAGGCTCACCCACCACTACTGAATACACTGCCTTGATTCGAGCGGGTTCTAAGCTCCCCTCCGGAGGCCACCCCACCTTGAAAGAAGGCCACTCCACTTCACATAAATTCCATAAACGCCCTGGCGTCATCGGGGGGTCCCCATAGTCCCCACTGAATCCTTTCTTGAAATTCTTTAACATACAACCTAAAGGGGTTTGCCGGCTTTGCCCCCCACCCATTTCCTCCCAACGTGGACAAGACACACTAGGAGAAAGGGATTTGGCGCGTGAGTAAGGGGTCTCACGCGCCAATACGAAGGGGGATAGACACCACTCTCTCTGTGCCGACCCACGCACCCGGACTCTCAACGGTATGCAATGGGAACTGCGACACCTTGCGCCCCTCCTTTCACACCACATTCACGCCAACAAACTACCTCCCACCTCTTTTTCCACCTCCAAAAAGCCTCGTGGTTTCACCCACAACTGTGGGGTACTAAGGCAAGACTTAAGGGGTTGATCAGGCCCCTCTTCTCCCTGAAGCTGCAGGGAGGGCACTCACCAACAGTCGTGGGAGGGTTCTGCTTTCTGCTCCGTCTTCGGGTCCCTGGGCTGGAACACCACCACCAGAGCCGCCGCCTCACTCCGAGTCAATCCTTCTGACAAAAGTAAGTCGGGGCACCCTGGGTCGCGTCGGAAAGAGGCGACGGCCCCGACGCCCTGGCGTCCGCCAAAGTGGGCAAAACGCCCCTCAATATCCCGGAAGAGCCCCCAAATTGAAGTAGCTCGCCAAGAATTGAGACCACCAGATTAGAAAGCAAAAATAAAAGTTTATTTTACTGCAGGGATCTCAGTGGAATGATTTCCAAAGCCTGAGAGCCCCGATCCAGGTATTAGCTCTCTTTTTATACCCTCTTGTAAACAGGTTACAGGAAATGATTACATATGACCATATATGAAGTGTTTACAGGTCAGGCAGACCTGGGTTACATCTTTCAAAAATGATGTATTTTGGTACCAAGGGAGTATTTCTCCAACATCAAAACTCCCTAGGTTCCCGGCACTGCTAAGCACATACCTAAGCCTCTTGATAAGATAAAGGGCGCATCTGCTCACCTTATTTTTCTATATTTTTCTACCTTAGCATTAGCTTCTTCAACTTAACCCTTTCAGTGACAGCAGATAATTCAAATATTGAGGAAACAGAGTAGTTCTATGCTTTTATTCAACATTGTCATGTAGGGAACTTGCAAAGTAAAGTTAAACATCAGAAACCTTCAAACTTTGAGATAACATTGTCATCTTTCATTATTTAAATATATTCCTGTCAATAATTACTCATCATTACCTACCTCTCAAAAATATGATTTTTTAAAAAAACCACTCAGCTACTAATCACAACACTGGACTACTAATAATAATTATGATTATTTATTTGCTCTTAACACAGGATGGAGGAGAATATGAAAATATTTCTTATCTTTTCCCATTGTATTTCATAAATCATTCTGCCACATTTCTAATTTGCTAGATGGTCGTGCCGCTGTTCATCCAAATAAATTATACAATCTGCAGGAGCTATAAGAAACAAAGCAATTCTATAGTTTCTATTAAATGATTTATATTTCACTTCCATATTTTCATGGAAAGGTACAAAAATAGTGGAACATCAAGATCATATGTAACAGCTTCTCCTGGATAGTTTCATTGCAGGTTCAGAATAAATTTTAGTCTCCAGTTTAGGAAACCACTATGCCTACAAAGCATTCATTGATAATAAGTATATCATGTATGTTTAATATATCTGAATCTTATCTGACACTGCAAAAGATAGCTTTCTAAATTTGGTCTAATCTACCCATAGTTCAACCTTGCAGTGTGTGTATAAGTTTGAATACAAGCAAGCACTTAAAATGTATAAACAAAGTATTAACTGCAAAGCAGACAGGATATCTAGGCCCTTTTCACATGCAATTTCCATGGGAAAGAGGGCCTGGAGCACTGGACGATTGTGAGGAGCGATCTGCACGATGCACTGACAATCGTGTGATGCTCCAGGGGCCGGCAGGCGCCAATCATGCACCTTTTCATTTTCAACTGGAAGTCGAAAATGGTGCACAATTGCACATTGCTCCTGGGCCCCGTGCACACTTACCTGGTATGCGGAGCCTCCGGAGCCACGCCAGTCGCACTTCCTGCCCCAGCACAGCTGGGAAACTCCCAGGCTGCACTGTGGAAGGAAGAGGCGAGGCGAGGCTCTCGCGTGAGCAGGCAGCTCATGCGGAGCCGAAGGACCCTGGATGCAAGAGCCTCTCACCACAGGCTGCCCATGCGATCCCTGCACCCCAGTGCTGAAAGAATGTAAGGTGCGGAAAGAGTCCTAAATGTAAAGGTCTTCAATTGTTTTAACATTTGTTAGAGGAAGGAGACAATTCTGAGTTTACAACTGAATTTTATACTTTTAGAAATGGGAGATTAAACATTCTGACTTGTTTCATCCCAGGATGTACAAAGGTTGCTCCAAGTGCAATCTGGAAGCATCCAGAGCATGGTGGGCAACTGTGGAAGACTAGAAGGAAACATTAGCCCCTCCCTCAGGAGGCCTTGGAGGGCTGAACCTCTCACTGTACTCTTTTGGGGGGGGTCAAAATTCTCCCCAAAGACCTCCAAGCAATCTCTAGAGTAGTGGTTCTCAACCTTCCTAATGCCGCGACCCTTTAATACAGTTCCTCATGTTGTGGTAACCCCCAACCATAAAATTATTTTCGTTGCTACTTCATAACTGTAATTTTGCTGTTATGAATCGTAATGTAAATATCTCATATTTAGTCCACCATAAATGATATAAAGTTTGAAGATTTGGTTTCACTTAATTCAGACTGAATTAAATCCAAAATAAATCTGGCATGGGAATAACACTAGATTTTGTAGGCTTATTCCTTACAATTGATGCAACATTCTTGTTTTTATCAACATCTGAAGTAGCACTCTCCAGACTGCCCAGCCCCAGAGTTACCAACACCTTTTTCAGCAAATTTTTAAAAGAATCTGAGGAAAATAACCTCACTTTATTATCATCTTCTGCATCCTCCTCCTCGGAAATAGAACCATCTGATTTAGAGTCATTATCCCCATCAATATCTGCCAAACCTGGTTCCTCATCACTTTCAGATTCAGTGTTGGTTTGTTCAGAGCGTGACAAAGCAGATTCCTCAGCTCTAGTCACTTTGGACCTACAGGTAGACTTTTTGGTAAACACACACCAGCATCATTTGATTCAGCTTGAATAACTTTTGTATCATCAGGAAAATCACGTGAAAATGAAGGATTCATTGAAGTAGTTTGTTGACTGCTTAATAATGACATTACATTCAAATTCAATGAATTGTCCAACTTGCAATACATTTTTTAAACTTGCTATGTATTTTGTGAAATCATTTCACTAAGATTGTTTGCCTATTAACATGCACCTCCATTTCTTCAGCAATCATTTGTCTTATCACCTCCCTACTACACTCAGACACATTCCCCTGGGAAGACATTGAGGACATAGGAGGTTCAAATCTTACTTCTTTACGTTCCACAGGCGCTGCAGTTTGACTCCTAGAGAATAATGACACCATACACAATGCTAAATTGCCCTGCGCTACTGTATTCGCGAACACAGAAGGGCAAGGAACTGCTGACTGAGAGGTTGCCATTTCTCCTGGCAGAGACTGCTCGCGGGCTTGAGTGTGATTGGTTGTGTTGCTGGCGAGCTTGGATTGGTCAGGAGAGCTCCTTCCTCTCATAGCCCCCTCCCTTGCTTTCTGAACGCCTCTTTTCAAGATGGCGACCGGAAGTTAAAGGAGCGGTTGGGAGCCCTTCCCCGCCCTTAACAGACTTAACTGCATTACCAGGTAATTTTCCTTTCACCTTCTTTTTAATTCTTGCCTTCTCAGACTTCCTTACACTAGATATTTTCAGCTTTGTTTGAGCCTCGGAGTGGCTGGTCAGAGATTGCCCTTCCAACTCACTCTCGCTCGATGCCAAGAAAATTTTCTTTAGTAAGGGACTTCAAAGGGGGCAGGAGGACGCGAGCGCGTGGCTCGCGCTTGCGTACCACCACCAAGGAGGGAATGGAGCCTAAGACCATCGGAAATACGTATTTTCCGATGGTCTTAGGCAACCCTTGTGAAAGGGTCATTCGACCCCCAAAGGGGTCGCGACCCACAGGTTGAGAACCGCTGCTCTAGAGGGACAAGGGGGTATTGCTACCATCTTTCGAGGCTTTCTTGGATCCCAAGAGGACATTTTGGTCATTTGAAGGGAAAAAAAAGTTTTTGCCAAAACTTGTTTTGTCCATGTAATGCCCTAGAGATCATTTGGGAGCATTTTGGAGCAAAAATAATAATAAATTTTAAAAATTGCAGAAAAAAATACCCCTGGGGGCCACAAAAACAGCCCTGGGGAGGACAGTATGTGGCCCACAGGCCATGCTTTGTCCACCCCTGTGCTAGAGCTTCATTTTGTCCTTCCTCCTTGATTCCACCTCAAGACAGCCCAAGACATGTTGACTTCAACATCAAGTCAGATTTTGTTTCCTCCCTTCCTGGAGTGTGTGCATACCAGTGATGTGTGTAAGTCTTTTACTCCAAGTCTCAAGTCAAGTCTCAACTCTCAACCTTCAAGTCTCAAGTCAAGTCTCATGTCCTTGAAGATACTTTCAAGTCAAGTCTCAAGTCTGGGAGCCAACTTTATACCCCAACCTATATTCAAGAATTTCAGGACAGGGTCAAATAAAGTCAGTTTTAAGAATTTAAGCAGAGTGGTCCCTCCACATTTGTGATTTTGCCATCTGTAGTTTCAGAAGTGGGGAGTAGGATCCTTCTTACCCCCTCTTCCCAAAGCTGGTCTTTTGTGTCAATGGGCATAAAAGAGTCTGCAGCTTTGGAAGTGGGGAATAGGATTCTTTTTACTTCCCACTTCTGAAGCTGGAGGTTTTTTCAGATGTGGGGAATAGGATTTTTTCTTACTCCCCATTACTGAAGCTTCAAAAGCTTTAGAAAGAAGGATCCTTCCTCCTAAAGCTCATTACCTAACACATTTGCTGTTCCCCTCTGAGAAATACACCCTGCACTCTGGGGTGAGTCTTTTCTTCTGCTCTTAGGAAATGTTTTAGAAAGCTCCTCCAGTATGCAGCAAGGTCAGGCTGCTGAGCAGACCTCAAACCTGCCTCAAGCCCATTGCCTAACCCATTTGCTATTCCCCTCTGATAAACGTGCCTGCACTTATGTCTTGAGAGAGATTGTCAAGTGACAAGTAGGCAAAAAGAGATGGAAGCACTGTACAAAGTTGCAAGATTTCTGGATGAATATATTATGTTACTGAACCAAAGGCAGCAAGTCAATCACTAAAAATATACAAGTCTCGAGTCAAGTCAGTGCATCATTTATTGCTATGTCAAGTCTGAGCCGAGTCACTGAAGCGACTTAAGTCCGACTTGAGTCCAAGTCAATCGACTCAAGTCTACATCACTGGTGCACACATTTCAAGAAATGCAAACCACTCCTCTCTTCCTTTGCATCTGATCTTCTTAACTTGAGACCGACATATGAATTATAAATATTTCAACAGTAAACCTTGGGCTCAAGAAAATAAAAAGAACTCTACAGATACAGAGCCAGAGGAAATGGGGCAAACACTTAATTCTGTACTTTATTGATCAATTAAAATGAATACTTCACTGGAACTATTGCATCTACTCAAGAGGTATTTGAAAACTCAGAGGTGAAAGCACTAGCCTTTTTCACCCATCCACCCCACCCCACCCCGAATGATGTCCCTAAGATTGGTTTCATACCTGAATATTAGAACATGGTCAATTTAACATCAGTCTTTAAAAGGGGATCCAGAAAATTACAGCTTAATGTCTATTTCAGTAAATGAGTAGAAAGGATTATTCTGTAACAAATTATCAAGCAGGACAAGTCCTGCTGAAAAATAATCAATATGAGTTTATAAAGGTGAGCCTTGTTTCACTAATCTTTCAGCTCTTTTAGAATGTCAACAAGTATGTGGCTTGGGTGATCCAGTAAATTTTGTATATTTTGATGGCAAAGTGCTCACTAAAAGCTTCTGAGCAAATAGAGCAGTTGTGGGATTTAAAAAGAAAAAAGGGTCCACATATAGATGGGCAATTGGTTCCAGAACAAGAAGCAGAAAAATGAGTAGCATGTCTATACTGGATCTATTCATTTTATATTATCTGCTGTATTAAAATGGAGGATAGTCTTCTTGGCCTGAATCCAATGCTTATCCCAGCATTTTTAGACCAACTGAGTCAATGGTATTTAACTGTCGACTTAGTATTCACCAACTGAATCAATGGGTCTATTCTAGCTGACACCAACAATTGTCTTTAGGCCAATTTAAGAAATAAAGTGGGCTCTAATCCAGGGAAGCATGGGCAACAATCAAAGCATAATCCTATATGTACTTACTCAGAATTAAAAAAGCAATTCTCCTCTTTGACCCTCTCTCAGTGCTGATGGCTAGAAGGGAACTACATCAACAGAGGGCAGATCTGTTAGTCTGCCTGGGTGAGGGAGGTCTTCATGGTGGTCTCTACTGCTTTTGGATGGTTAGGAAGCAGTTCTGCCACTTGTAGTACCTCATGGAAAGCCTCAAAATGGAAGGTTGCTTGCGTGGTGCAGAAACTTAATAACTTGGCCAAATTGAGCTATATTCCTTCTCTGACCATCATGGGCCAACAGGGCTGTGAATAAAGTGGTAAATCTTTCTTGTCATTCTTCATAACTCAACCCCTTCCATAATCATTCTGCCTCTTGTCTTCCCATCTAGAGGAAATGTCCACTAGTCTGCAATCTAAAAGTCTGCCTTTAAAGACATCCTCTTGTGGTGGCTCCTCTGTAATTTCTACATAGGTCCTCTCCTTTCTGAAGGCTGTGCATAGACATCTACTTTTGTATTCTCTGAAGTCTTTGCTATTTGAATACAAAGTACATTTTTACTACTTACGTGACTTACTTCCCCTTCTATAGTCCTGCTGGGGGGAAAAAGAGCACTGAAATGTGTAAAGGTTCTTCATTGTTGGAATAATTAATAATGCATGACTATTTTGTATTTGACTTCACTTTTTTGCCCTTCGGGGAATTTGTGCCTGCAATGCTAATTAGTCTACTACATTAAGGCGATCCCTTGCCCTGAGCAGGAAGCTTCTGAACACAGTACTAATATCTATATAGCTGCTGTGTGGAATAGAGCAATGTCAATTGAATCCAAATTTCTGTTTCTGTTTCCAAGGGAGTTCAGTCAGATGCCTCTTACACAGGACATGATGTTATTGCTACTCTTCTAATTGCTTAGTCCTTGCAACTCAAATACAGACACATCTATTACCTTTTTATATTAATTAGGTCTCCCATTCTTGTTTTTCTCTTTCATTGTTTTCAAAGTTGGGTCTAAATACCCTGAAGGCATCAGATCCCATCAGATCTTAGCAGCTAAGCAGGGTCAACTTTGGTTAGTATTTTTATGGGAGACCACCAATGAACACCAGGTGCTGTAAGCTATACAGCACCTGTATCTAGCAAAACAACCCCAAGTTCTCTTTGTCCAAGAAAATCCTATGAAATTTATGGGGTCACCAAAATCAACAGGCAAAGCATATACACTCACAAAATTGGACCAACATATTGATCAGCCTTCTCTTAACTGTTGTCCTTTAGATACAGCTGACTGCAACTTTCATCATCACTATGCAACAGGACCCTGCTGGCTGGAAGCAATAGAAGCTGTGGTCCAAAGTGTTGGGAGGGTACCAGCTTGGGAAAGGTTGACATCTACTATTATTAAGTGGAGAGTCCAAAGATGGTAGAATGCCCTGTATCACATTGTGCATTCAGCAATGGACATTATCTTCTTTAAAAATGTTTCCCAATTATTATGAGGAGTGGTAGAATCCTATGACAGGTTCTCCTTAGGATCACCATAAGTAAGAAATTACTTGAAGGTACACAACAACAACAACAACAACAACAACAACATCATAAATGGGTATCACAGTGAAAATGCACTGCATCCTAAATATTAACAGTAATCCAGGAGATTAAAGGTAAGTGCCCTGCCTATTTATATCAGTTACCATCCATGCAAAGGTACACACAAGGAATTAAAACATCTTTGAATACACAAACTGATCCTCTGATCTGAGCTTGGGACCAACCTGTTAAAACACAATTACTTGGAGATTTCATTATGTTTAATAAGATACATATATTTAAAAGAAATCCATTGGATGGGGATGTGAGAAATTGTTTAACCTGAAATTATTAAACCAGATCTAATGTTTATTTTAGTTTTGAAATGGAATTATATCAGACATTAAATGTAATGCATTTATGTACATTTGTTACCCAACTTTTTAAGAAAACAAATATACATGTGATTTTTAAATCCAATTTTATATATATATGTATGTATATTTTAAAGACAACAAGCTTGGTTAATATCTAGTTGCTCACTGTCCAAATTAAGGTGCTTCCAAACAGAAGCACAATGAGAAAAAGACATTGAGCATTTGTTTCAACTTTTCTTCCTTAGCAGATTTTTCTGTAGAAAGAAAATGGGCTAAAGAAGAATAGCAGAAAAACAAGAATATAAAATGGCAAAATCAAACTTTGCTTTTTAGAATTTAATTTTTTTGGAATATTTTCAAGTTGTGGTTGGTTGAATCCATGGACACAGGATGTACAGATATGGAGGGCCAACTGTGCTGCTGACACTTCATTCATTATGGTATTGAAATTTCATTTGCTTTCTTGAGGAAGGATGGGAGGGACAGAGAAAGAGCCCTGATAGATTAATGGCTATTTGAATTAACAGGTTTCTGCATGTTGATTTTTCAGCTGATATATATTTTGCTGATGAGAAGTCACCTATATTCTCTGTATATTTCACTGGCAAATGAAAAATCAGAGAAAAAGATACAGATTGAATTGTCATCAGTCCTCCCTATAAGAAACTTCAGGTGTGATAAAGAATTGTTCACTAATTGTGAAAGCTCTCACGAGAAACTAAAGAAGTCACTTATTCATTTTTGCCTGAGCTTTCCAGCAACTACCTGACCAGCTGATCTATTTGCCCTATGTACAATGAAAAACAATGGCTCCCTTGTCATTGGGCACTGAATCTATTTTGGGGTTTATTCTGAACTTAGAAGGAGTTATTCAAGCTGTTCTTTTACCACCTTGGACACTAAATATTCCATTGCAAGAGACAGTATGTTGCAGTGGTTAGGATGAAGGGCTAGAACTTGAGTAATCCAGTTACAAGCCCCCTGCGTAGCTATGAAATTCATCAAGAACCTTTTCACACTACACAATTACAGCACTGTGATTCCACTTCAGTTCTTTTCAGAGTATCATATGGATCCTGGGCTTTGTAGTTTGATGAGGCACTCGAGCTCTTCGGCTGAGAATTCTAATGACCCTAATAAACCGCAAATTCCAGGATTCCGCAGGATGTTGCCATGACAGTTAAAGTGGAATCCCAGGGCCCCAGACGACCTTGAGAGAATTTCAGAAGGTGGCAGGGTTGAAAGGTAGAACTGCAGCATCAGTGAAAGACAGCAGTAAATAAAAGATTGGCCAAAAAAAGAGCGGAGGAGAGGAGAACATCGTTTTTTTACATGTAGATAGTCATCAGTCATAACTATATGATGGCTAGCACTACTGCATAAAACGATAAGATAGATAGATAGATAGATAGATAGATAGATAGATAGATAGATAGATAAGACGACAGGCAGGCATTTAGATCTCTGCTATCTAGAGGCTCGCATTTGATTGCCCTTCTATTAGCCAGTTTGATGGCACAGTCCCATAGTGACCCTGGCTGGCCATACCACCCCATCTTGGCTAGCTGTCTAGATAGAGATGGCGCAGTATATGAAGCAAAACAAAATAAGGCACAACCAGGGGTGAATCTTCACAATGTTAGTAAATGTTCAAAAGAAACCCAAACAAACAAAAACAAAACAAAAAAGTAAGGTGGAGAAAGGAGAAGTAAGGTTTACCAAAAACATGCTTTAAAGCTAACAACCACCTACTAAAATTGATCAGAAAAATGTTGAATTTCTGATGCTTTAAAAAAATAGCCTTTTTTAAAAAATGAAAAACTACTGAAGAGTCCAAGTGTGTTTACAAACCCCTTTAGGGAACCAGTTCTAAGATGACAAACGGGAGAATTTAGGTGCCACTATTTCTGCAGTGAGCAGCAGCAGAAACTGCACATTCCACAATCTGAAAGCACAGCTAAAGAAGATGTAAACAGACACTTTAGATGCAAAACTGCTATTGAAGACCTGTCAGGTGGTCTTCCAGAAAGAGGTCATATTTGGATAGCAGTTCTGCAGCAAAGTCAGCAGGGGGGAGGGGGAGAAGAGTTGCTTGGTTATTGTTCCACCTGCTACAGACTGCGGATGTTTGCAACAACAATAGAAAAACACTACATGGTGATGCAGTGGTTCTGTACACAGAAGGAATTGTCAGCGATTAACCTAACGTTATACTCAGATATTTAACCCATGAGGTGCCACTGAAATTAACAGCAAGCCTGCACTGGATTTAAGATCAAGAAGGGACAGAGACAAACCACTCAAGGAAGAGAAGGAGAAGCATGGAGGGAAAGCAGAGATGGGCGAGAGAAAGAGAGACAGAGAGACAGAGAGAAAGTGAGCGCAGGAGTCATGGAAATTAAAGAGGCAGTATTCTGCAGTAACTGAAGTATGTAAGAAAAGAAGACAGAAACACTCCTTATACACTGAGAAAACATAGCATGCTTTTGAAGAGCTCTTAGTGTTTTTGAGTTCTTTCTTTTTAGAAAAGTAGTGATTAGAGAGGTAGCCTTAACTTGGTTTCCATTATGAATGTAAGGCAGAATAATGCAATGCAAATATAGCCATAATGTTCTGTCAGCTCTAATGCAGATTAGTGATGAAGTCACAGTCAAAAATGTGCACTCGGGGGGCTATATAAACTTTGAGAAAGAACAGCAAGAATGATCTTGGAGGACAAGGCAGCGTGCCAGCACATCCTGCCCAGCTGAGCACAGGGCAAGTGGGAATCTCCCTGTTTTATGATGATGTCCAAAACATGGAATCTCCTGGTTTCTTTGGCAATGTTCAAAACACAGCACTCTTGCTTAACTCTACCCCAACAAATAAACCAGACAAACAAACCAGCAACAAAGTGAGGCTTATTTCTTTGGCTTGGCAGTGGAGTGGCAAGCTAGAGTGCCAGGGCTGGATATCATCAATACAAACCATGGATGGGAAATCACAATTTGTTCAGCCACAACCACTTGCAGCAGGAGCAATCAGGCAGTATGCACAAGAGCATTGGATCTTCCTAGATAAGCCAGAATTTTGGCCTATTCTTCCACTTAAACACAGAGACTGAGTAACAGGAGTGAATGTATTGCTTATAAGCTGTAAAGATATATCACTGAATCCCAAATTCAAGATGACCCATGTCGTTGTATTTCTGATTTCTACATATGATTGCGAAAGCTCTCCAGTGAAGAAAGTTAACCAGAAAAGAATCAGCTGACACGTGGCACTGGATGAGAGTTCTACAGATACTGTGGACTGCCAAAATTATCAATAAATTAGTTCAAGAGTAAATTAGACATGAACTCTCCCTAGAAATCAAAATGACCAAACAAAGGTGATTGTGCTTTGGATGTATCATGAGACAACATGATTCTTACAAAGGACAGTAATGATTGGTAAGATAGAACGCAGTAGGAAAAGAAAGAGATAGCATTAACAGGCAAGCAGAATCAACCAAGGAAACACAACCCTGAGTTGCAAGACCTGAGCTGGGCTGCTTTTGACAAGGTGTCTTGGAGCTTTCTCATTTATAAGGCCACCGTAAGTCAAAATTGAAGGCATTTCTCACAGCAAAGGCAACTTCGTTACTAGGGCAGAAAATGTTTCCATGATAGCATTATCAGCAAATAAATACCCTAATAACAAAGTAGCCGTTGCTATCGGAAACATCTTGTAGAGACTGTACAGATGACAATGTCATAAAATAACTGAGCTGAAACTATACCAGCTGAAACTGTAATGAATCCAAAATGTTCCCAGTGTTGTCACGTTGGGAATTATTCAGGATTTCCTTCACCCAGCCTAACTTTGTGCTGGTATTGTAGCCATAACCCTGGGAGGAGGAGGTCTGGATCTAGTATGGTAGCTGCTCCTATGGATTCCCTCCACCTCTTTTTTTTAGCTCTTCTGGCAGAAGATCTTAGCCAGAAGAGTAACTCCACCAACAGATTGCTCTGATGGCAGATCTCTGATCTGGGTTCTGTCAGCAGAAAAGCATTTTTGCCCCCCACCATACATACATATACATATATACGTATACGTATACATATACATAAACATGTGTGTGTGTGTGTGTGTGTGTGCGCGTGCGCGCGCGCCTAATAATAACATCTCCTTACAGTTGGTCACCCATATTTTCCACACTGGAAGTTGTTGTCAGCACTAACAACAAATACTGATGTATCCCGACACATTCTGCTGCAATTTTAGAAGTATCTTGGTTAGACGGAAGAGCAGACTTAGTTGCTTCCACACCAAGGTTTTGCTGTAGAATTTTCCTGCCTCATTCATGGAATTTTATGGACATTCTGGACAATGTTGTGATTAGCCCATGTGTTGTCAATGATGCATTCACTGATGGGGGAGTTATTCACTTAGTCATTCATTTACAATTTTACTCTGCTGGTACTGGGCAATTCTGCAGTGAACCAAATTCCAATGTTTAAAATTTTCTTTTTATCTAAAAAAGGAGAGCGGGGGGGGGAAGGAGGTAGAACGAGTACACAATTCAATGTAAAGTTGACGGTTTTCACAGCTGGAATCCATAGGTTGTTGTGGGTTTTCCGGGCTTTGAGGCCATGTTTTATTAGTATTACTAACACTAATAGAATACTAATAGAACACGGCCTCAAGCCCAGAAAACCCACAACAACCTAGAGTACACAGTTCATCCATTTTAACTACTACCTTTCCTTCTCTCTTTCAAGAGACAGCATTTGGAAACAACAAATCAACGTTTCATGAATCTCTGGTGTTCCCCACAGGATCTTATACAGCTTAAACCATGTGAGAAGCTACTCAGCCTGAAGAAGGACTTTGGAACACTCTACACCAGTGCAAAGTTTTACTAAAGATCTGATAGCAATCAATTTCACACACATTCCCATTTGTACATCACATATTTTCTTCAGGATCCAGAGCAAGCTAGCCAAAAAGAGATCCTTAAAATGTTTCAAGAAAGGTGGCTTGAGGAGCTAGTTAAGGTCTACAGTTTTAGTGGTGAACAGAGGAGAAAAAGCAAGAGAAGCACTTGAAACTGTTCCAAAACTGGAGCGAGCAAGTTTCCTAGCCGATGTTAAAAACCTTCCTGAAGCAAGTGAAAGACAACAGGAAGGGCTTTCCATGAAGGCCACAGCAAGCATTATACCTACCATCACTACAGCCCTTGGAGGGTTCAGAAACAACTAAAGTGATTTAACTCCTGGTTCAATAGAAAGGATACAGGGAAGATACTGTGTGCAGATGGAGCTCTGTGGCTCTTCCCAGTGGCGGAGTTCAGAGTGCATGGAGGGGGGGTGCAGGGAGCATGGCTATCGAGTGTGGGATGGGGCTACTGTGCACAGGGGCAGGGTTACAACAAACGGGGCAGGGCTACGACGGATGGAGCAGAGATACGACACGTGGGGGCAGGGCTACAGCACACAAGGGAGGGCAAGCGAGAAGCCACAGTGCCCCCAAAAAATTGCCGCTGGGGGCGCACTACCCCCATTGCCCCCCGTTCTTACGTGACTGCCTCCTCCCCTGCCAAGATTCACAGTTCAGAGAAAAATGAGACATTGTTCCTGACTCCTTGTATAGAAGATGAAATCCTGCCTGAACAGTACACACAAACCTTTTGAACTGCTTGCCCCATGAAGTCTCATTTGCAAAAGGCTTTTAACAATATATAGAAGAACTCATTTCCCTTTTCTTTTCAGCTTATGAATATGTATCTTCTTACAGAGCTGATGGGAAACGGGTTCATGTGACATCCTCTCTTCCAGGCCATTCACATTTCCTTCACTAAATCTGAGTCCTTGGGGGAAAAGAAACATCACTGCCTCCCATGTACTCTAGTTACGTTTTGGGAAAGAACGATTTTTTTCAGCTTCCACATAAATGAACTTCTCATTATTATAGCCCTCCATTTTATGCCCTTTTCCTCCTGTAGTTTGCCACAAACAGGAAACATACAAGGACTAGACGCAATGATTCACTTTAACAATACTAATTGTGGCAAATTAATGATGTACCTAACTGATCTAGAATTTATTATGGCAACAGCAGCAGCTCTTTTATAATTGAAAAATGAGTTAATGTAATATTAATTACAGACATGCGTGCACTTCCTGTATGATCTCTCCCCACCAAGTTTCCCACCCCCACCCCAGACTGTTCTTCCCTGTTATTTCATGGTAACGAATACTATTTATTCAAATTTACAAAGAAGTCCTCCAGTTCAAGTGCTGCTGTGCTGGAAACAAACTGCCAAAATTAAATTCCTGTCGAAACGAACTTAAGTGGATTAAAGAAAAGAAAGGTGCAACAGACTTTCCTGCCAAAATCGTCAAGTGTGATCTTCACACCACTTGTGGATCTGATCCAGATAAAGCTATTAATAGCAAAGTACAAATGCAATTGAAACCACTGGAACAAATTAATTCAGATAAAGACTATGCAATCACCCGGCCTCACAAATGTGTGCATTTGAAAAAAAAATCCTATAATCCACACATGATTTTCTAGCACTTCTTCCATCTTTTGTCTGAGGAAGGAAAGGAATGTAAAAAAGGAAAGATGTAATAATTCCACAATGTCTTTTCATGTTTAGCTCTAGGAAGAGCCCCATATACTAGCACTTTAACTTACAAGGTTTAGAATTGCTTTTCTAATGAGACTGGGCTTCTTTCTTGGTGTTAGACAAGCAGAGTTTCAAAATACAAAGCAGCTGCTGAAGCTGTATCTACACTGCACAATTATAGCAATTTGAAACCACTCTAATTGCCATTAGTTCATCCTGTGGATTCCTGAGATTTGTACTTTGACAAAATCCCCTTCTAGAGAGCAATAATTCACTCCACTGGGCAAAGGACTCTTACAGAATTTCTAAGTCCTTCCTCGCCCTAAAAGGATTCCACAGGGTGCAGCTCTGGCACATAAAGCAACATCAAAGCGCTATACTTGTGCAAGGCAGATACATCCTAGAGCAAAAGCGGAAATGGCTTCTTAGTTTCTGGGTTTTTCACTCATGCAGAGCTCCTTTTTAATAGTAATTCTGCAAAACTCTAGATTCTTCCAGGTGTGCTGCTGAAATTTCCCTCTTCTGCATGGGTGTTTCTAGTTTTGCTAAATAAACACTAGCAATCCTATCCTAGACAACATTTGAAGGAATGATTACCAGAATCAAATGACATTTTAAAAATAAGTGAATGCTTTGCACTATGATGCGGTTTAAATAATGAGCCATTTCAGGTCACATGCATGCAAGAACATTAGGTCTGCGTATTATCTGAGACAGGCATTTTAAAATTCCACCCACTTGTGCAACATTTACAGCATAATCTTAGGCATGCATATGCAGTAATAAATTGCTTGACTCCAATAGTCCTTTACTCCAAGATATATTTGTAAAGAATTGCAGCTTCAAGACATTATTATGGTGTCCTAAAAAGTGATAGATGGAATAAATATTGGAACAGACATGGCAACAAAAACTGTATGTTGCAACAAAAGTCCCTTCTTTCACTATGTGTTGTTCACACTTGCCTCTTTATCACAGGTCTTATAGTGCAGCTTAGCTTCATCAATCTTTGGGAATGCATTATATAGTTGTTGCTAACCTCTGGCTACCAGAAGGCACAGATAAATGGGAAAGAATAAATTACTCCACAGTTGCAATTCTATTCAGTACTCTTTTATCAAATGTTTCACCTTACTCACTATCAGTGACAGAAGGTTAGATTAGGTACAATCACCAATTTAATCCAATAATAGCAATTTTAATGTTTATCATTCTTGTAAATTACCAGACACAGAGCTGTAGAATGTATGTCCGGAATTCTATTGGGCAACTGAGAATACATAACCTACAGTGATGCATGCATAACTACAACATTCTTAGGATTCCTATACAGCTCCTAATTTAGGGGCCATGTTGGGATCCTAAAAGTCCCCTAAACCTCACTTACTGGTAAGCAGTTGCTGCAATCAACAGGAGTCCATTCAAGATGCATTTCCCTACCTGATATTCCTACTTGCCCTCCTGAGAACAATCCCTAAAGTAAGGAGGATTTGCAACAGGGGATTTTTTTTTCACCTATTGCATCAGAGATTGCTGATGGGTATACATAGCAAGGTCAGAAAGCTGCTTCTCAATCAAGCAGGGAACAGACCCCGGTCATGCCAGAATATATTACATAGCAACATCCTTACGATGCTACACAGTATGCAATAGCTGGATAAGATTTCCACAGATATTTTTAAGTGCCCAGACATGCAAAATTCCAGATAAGATTCTGCGCCATCAGATATGACACTGACAGGCATCTGCTACCACAGCTACATTTGACAATGCCATCCACTCCAAAACCACCTCTTCTTCCAGACAGTGCCTCAGCGGAAAGGTTTCTGAGGCAATGCCAATCAGGCTGCTGAGAAATGACATCTGCAGTGCTCTCCCAGTTGCAGCAAGCACTGAGAACAGGCAACTGGAGGCACCCCTCAGTATCCTGCCACAACTGCATCTCTCAACATGATCCACAATTAGGAGAATGATGCAGATGTCATTTCTCAGCACCCCAAGCTGCAGCACCTCAGAAATCCTTCATATGGGGCACTATCTGACTGAAAAAGTCATGTTCTGTCATTAAGTATTGTTAACATAGATCCCAAAGGCTGTAAGTCTGGCTTACAATCTTGTAACTATAGGGTACAAGCCTCCATGATGACACTACAGGCTGCACTGATAATTTCAAGACAAGAATTATTCATAGTTGTCTCTTCTACAAGCCCCACCAACGATCAATTATTCCATTTATTAAGAAAAAGGAGGGGGATATTTCTTTCCTCCTTAGAAATAACAGGAAAAGAACCTCATGTAACTTTCACATTTATGCAAAGTTGGAGACTCCGCAGGCTACAAATTCAAATAAATGTAAAACCAGCTGTAAAGGGCCAAAACAAATTTCTTCAGAATCTTTGTTTGCTTGAAAACATAAATTACAGTTTGGCTATTTTCTCCAAACTGATTAAGGAGTGTGAATTACACCACCTGTAAGCAGACGAGCGAGCCCACAACGTAGGCATCTTCCAGCTGGAATACCTAATGCAGAATCAGATCAACAGAATTTCCATGCCAAGAAATATAAATATGCTATACTAACCTTTTGAACATTAATAACTGAAATGGTCAATGACTCTGTAAAAAAATGTCAGTTTGCCAAGGACTCTATATACAGCACACTTCTTAACATGGTTTTTTTAATGAACTAAAACTTTCGATTAGAGGTGAACACATTTGTCAATTATATTTCCTCCCAACTTTATAAAACTTTTCATTCAATTTCCAAACAATTTTGTGATTTTTGTAAAATTCTTTATCAAAAATTAATTGAACAAAATTCTTCATCACTTTCAATGATCAAATAGCTACAGCTATTCCTTGCATGGAGATTGTTATTTGTGCTGGCCATATAAATTGGAGACACTTTTAGAAATGAGAGGTAGAAACCTTAAGTCAACAACATAAATATGAATGAATACCCTGAATGCACAAAGATTCACATGCAAAAGCTTTAAGAGTGGTCAACACTATTTCTCTAGACGGGCAAATCTGTTAACTTTGCTTTATCATTTAACTTGTTTACTTCAAGTTAAATCAAAAATGACTTTAAAAAATAGATAATAGAAGTTATCTGAAAACATTCAACAACAAGGTGAAAAAAGAATGTTTCTTCCAAAAGATCAAGGAGCAAGCTCTAGAAGAAGCTAACTCAGCTTTGTGCTTTAGATTACTTTATAGTAAAAGTAAGCAGACAGAATATAAAGCAACATCTTCAAAACTCTCAAAATGATAGTATCGGTTTCATACAATTTAGAATAGCAGGCATTTAAGAGCCAGTGCAGTGTAAGGGTTTGAGTGTTGGACCATCACAATAGAGACCAGGGTTCAATTCCCCACTCAGCCATGGAAACCCAGTGGGTGACCTTGGGCATGTCATATACTTTCAGTCTCAGAAAATCCCATGACAGGTTCATCATAGGGTCATCATAAGCTGAAAATGACTTGAAGGCACACAACAGCAACCAGGTATTTCAGAGCCAAAAATAAAATCTTGTTAGAATGCCTTCTGAAACCAGGTAACAAGTAGCAAAGGATTATTAAAACATAATCTAGCCAGTTTATATGCGGTAAACTAGATCTGACCTGAAGTTTGAGTCATTAATTCACTTCCTTAGATTCAAATTATGTTTCAGAAGGCTAAAATCCATTTGTGATTATGCAACAGCTGTACAACACAGAATTATATTAAAGGAAATAGGTGGGGTACGGAGATGAGGGAACTCTATCTAGATGAAAAAAGGCATGATAACTTATTGGAATCCACAAAATATATTCCATGAACACAGTAATTACACCATTAGTATTTTCATGGTTTCTTGCAGAAACATTGCTGTGTAGTTGTACTATGGATAATTTATCAAATGCATCCTTTTGAGGCTTGAGAAAATTATTTGGCTCTTAAATGAAAGAGATGTTATAATGCAGGAATTTAACTTTGCATCCATTATTTCATTGACAAGCACATACTTCTTGCCTTAGAATATGCACGTTTGACATTCACTGTGATTTTTCAGACTGCCAACTGCATCACACAATGTTTGGAAAGAGAAGGGAAACACAGACATGGAAATAAAAATCCAAAAGCCAAATTGTGAAATTAAAGTTCACCCAGAAATTCAGGGTTCTCCTTCACATTTTAAGTCAAGTTTCAGTAGCGATGTGCCAAATCTTTATTTTCGGCAAAATCCTCAGTTTTAGATTTTTTCTTCTTAACAGTAGCTTGAAGTTAGCATGATTATGATGCAAATTGATGTCAGAATGAGAAGGCGCAAATGAGAACTAAAAGAACAATCCATCTATGTCTACATAGACATAAGATCCACAGAGTGCAATAGGACTTACTCCAAGTAAATGTAGGACCATAGTTCACATGTCGGGGGTGGGGTGCAAGCATACACATCGACATACTTCAAGAAAAGCAATTCCATTTCAGGGATCCAACGCATTTAAACTGCAATATGTCTCTCCTTCATGCACTGGAGTTCATACAATCCAACAATTTTGAAACAGCAAAGAGGCAGACAACATGGTTATTTCTCCAACCTTTCTGTGTAGACTGGATAGTTTATCACTGCCTTTAAGCTGGGACTTCTAGGACTATCCTGCAAAGTCTAAAATCCAGTAGTCCCTGTGCTGATGAACAGATCATCTAGATAAGTCCCTAATCTGTCCCAAATCTATTGGCAGGTGTGAAACTGCTGGCAAATGTAATTACCAGCAGCTAAGAGTAATCTGTCTTAAAACTCTTGGCAGGTATCAAAGGTTTCAAGCATAGTCAGTGACAAACTACATTTATATCCCTGCTGTGAGGAAAACAAGAAAGGCTGGCATCTCTCTTCTAAAGCACTTGCTCAACATGCCAATTACCCAGGCAGTCGCCCTAGCCTGACCACTTATGACCCACCAGACAAGATACCCCCATTACATTTCCTGATGGCTTGAAGAATGTCAAAGAAGCATCTATACCACATGGTGCTACATGTGGCTATTATTTCAACCTAGGACATCATTTTATTTTGAAGTAAGAGATAGGGTTCAGATTGGTTTGCACTTTTTCTGAAATTCTGAATGAGTTGTTCATTTTCTTCTTTTAATGCTACTGCCTGACATTCCAATCCCACCACAAGAGTCACAAGAGCCCACATCACTATTAACAGGAGGAACTGTAGTGCTTTATGAATAGATTCATGGAGGTAGGCAATTTCAAAAATATGAGTCAAGAACTGAATTGTAGGACAGGATGCAGCTATGGTAATTAAGTAAAATCAAACTGCTACAGCTGTGCAGTGTGAAAGGGCAACAAGAGTACTTCCCCCTGTCAATATCAGACAGCTGTCTCATGTCTATGAAAATCTGAAGGACCCCACATGCCAAATCCCAAACCCAGGATAACTTCTAATCCACCATTTCTGCTCATCTCCTATCACTTAAGGAATAATTGAGGAAGGTGGATTAAAGACTGTCATAATAATATCAGGCTATGAAAAGGTCCTGGGCACCTTATATGAGCATGCAATGAATCTTTCATTCCAGCACAGTCCTCAATGCATACTCCTCACTGTTCTGACAGTGTTCAAGAGACAAGTGGCTAAACTGAATTAAAAATTAGAGAAGTGAACTGTATGTTTGCAAGGAAAGAGAGGAATCTTTCCCATGGGAAGGGCACACTCCTGATGTTTCATCTGGGCACTCATTAAAAACAGTAATTTACAAGAACTGACTTCTTTGCATACAAAAGTCTCAGTGTTTCACAGTGAACAAACATTTCATCACACACTACTGACACAGCAATAAATGCCATTAATTCCATGCATACTCAAACTAAGAATATGCCCTAGTCATTATTATAGCATGTTTATTGTTACATTTTAAAAAAAAGATGATGTAGTTACCGCCACTGCAAAAAATTACATTTCCCTCTACATTTGTCAAATAGGCTGGAGTCCCTACACAGTGCCCTGTGCAGAATGCTGTGTCTTTTAAACTAGGGGGAAAAAGAGCTGCTATAAATGGTAGTAGTTACCCCATCATATACAAATTATTCACTTTGAAGACTTTTTTTTCCATTCCCAAAGAAACACATAAAACTTCCTACTGTGATTTTGAGGGAGCAGAGCATCAAATGTTTAATTATTGCTGATTTGTTTCTCTGTATACAATCAACAACTTATTTCTTAGAATGATTCTGTATCTCATTCATGTTGTTACCCTCCTTGTCGGGGCTCCCTTAAGGGGATTCCCAAAAGCTGTCAAATTGTGGGGAAAATTAGCTTAGAGCACTGTTTAGCAACGAGAAGGAGGGCAACTTATTAGGACCTTTAGCTCTATGTCTACGGAGTCAGATCAGTGAACAAAACAAATCAGAATAAACCACGTGATGTTTTACTGAAAAGTAAAAACAAATAAGACAACAATCACACACTAACTAAATAGTAAATAGGAAATAGAAATGAAGTCAGGAAGAAGCAATACAACCTGTTCAAGTCCTGAGGAGATAGAGAGAAAATGGAATTTCCTTGGAGCTCGCTGTGCAAACTGGTAGCAGGACAGGATGACACTGAAAAGCGGCCCACTCAACTATCACAATCAGGGGTTTTTATGCTTGTGACTCATGTCATAAACTTTGAGAACAAAGTTAACTTTTTGAAATGCACCAAAAGGCTTAGAAGTGATCAATCACGCAGCCCAAATGTCAATCTGTTATTTATGGGTGCGAATCAGGTATCTTGCGAGATGAAAGGAATAGCATCCAGATCCCAGATAACAATCCAAGTCAAGGCTTTTTGAAATGCCCGCCTAAGAGAGGAAGTTGTAATTCCCATCATTAACAGCTGCTTCCCTGTGACTGTTTTTCTCAGGATCCTGGCAAACATTATAAACCAAGGTGCCACAGAAAGGTCAAATTATTTGATATCACAAAGGGATATCTAGTGCTCAAAGTTAGGTGCTTAAATCACAGTTACAATGTTCTGCATACTAATGTGGCAGGAAGGGAATTAAATATTTCAGGAAACACAATTCATAGATCTAAATTTTGTATGAGTAAAATTTAAGCAATAAGGCAAAGTAGATGCTGTTGTTAACTTACTACATCAGGTATCTTGACAGATGGATGTTGATTATATTAAGAAACACAGGGAAAATATTGAAACTGTATTGTTTAAAACTTGTCAGATAGTAATAAATCAGAAAGGCTGCTAAGTAAAGACAGTAATTCACAAGAAGAAGAAGTGAAGGCTAATGTGCTATTAATATGATCCATTATGTTGGAATAATAACTTCTTCTTATTCAGCAATCTCTTTACAACCTATATATTTAGAAGGTTAACCAGAGCTGACTGCCCTCATTCTGTATTTTATGGTCAAAAGCAGCAGGGAAACACAGGGGTGCTTCATACTAAATTCTTCAGTGGAACTCACCTCTATGGAGGAAGTTGTGTGAATCAAACAAATATTCACATGTGATAAGCCTTGCTGTATGTTGGATGCCTTCAAGTCCCAAGTTATGGCAACCCTCTGGTGAAACTATCATGGGGTTTTCTTGGCAAAATTTGCCTTTGCCTCCTTCTGAGGCTGAGAGAGTATGGCTGGCCTAAAGTCACCCAGTGAGCTTCCATGGCTAAGCAGGGATTCAAATCCTGATTTCCAGAGTGGTCGTTCAGTACTCAAACCACTACACCATGTTGCCTCTCTGTGAATCACTGCACATACCCACACTGAGAAGTCACACAATGAGTACGCACAATGATCTACATTACACTTTACAATCTAATCATGGTAATTACAGAAACATGAGAAGTTACTTAGTATCAGGTCATACAGCATCCACCTCACCCATTATTGTTCATTTTGTCAGTGATCCTCCTGAGTCTTCAGAAAGGTATCTGATAAGATCTGTTGTCTCATCATTTTAACTAAAGATGGGATTAAATCTGGGACCTCCACTCTGTTTTCTGCAACTAAGATGCAGTCAATACAATTTCCTACCCCACCACCACCACCCAAAAAAGACTTCTACAGAAGTTCATGAGGAGGACTGATGTAGTTCTTGGTAGGTTGTGAATGACTATTCCAACATAGCTATTACATGAGCATGGACTAGGAAGCCACTGAGAATGCCTTGTCACTGCACATCTATAATCCTGACATAACAACTGTGACCTGTGAACACTGCCAACCCTTTCCAGTTCTTTGGAGGTTTTCAAACAGAGGCTGGATGGCCATCTGTAGGGAGTGCTTTGATGTGTGCTCTTACATAGCAGGGGGTTGAACTGGATGGCCCCTGTGGTCTCTTCCAACTCTATGATTCTATGATTCTACATCAATACAGTTGACCTTCCATATCCACGGATTCTCTATCCATGGATTCAACCAACTGCAGTTTGAAAATATTCAAAAAATAAATCCTAAAAGCAAACTCTTGATTTTGCCATTTTATATCAGGGACGCCATTTTATTACACCATTATACATAATGGGGCTTGAACATCCAGGCATTTTGGTATCCATGCAGGATCCTGGAACCAAACCCTAGCAGTTACTGAGGGCCCACTGTAGTTGCAACAATTTTCCCACCTTCTCACCTAATACTATGGACTAAGTTGAAGCGAAGACATGCACATCCATATTTTTGCCAGAGAATTTGATCTTAACGCGAGAAATTTAAGGTAGCAAACAACATAATCTAAATCAAGGGTTGGGGTGGAGCCTTCATACTCTTAACCAGTGGCATCATCCTTTTAAGTACTACTCGTAAGCAGAGCTAGAAAAACTTAATGCCAAGTGCGATCTTTTTATCATATGTAGGGGACATGTGATAAGACAAAAAATTCTGGAATCAAATACATCTCATATTACAAAAAAAAACTAGAAAAAAATATTGAAAGTTAATGTTCAAATGTAGCCAAGACTGTATTTGTTATGATGAGTAGAAATGGAATTTGAGAAGAAACATGGCAAAGCACTGCCATACATGACCACTGCAGCAAGACTATTATGTGCTCAGAGATGAAAGGACATACAGATTCCAGCAAAAGAGGATGGGCTAGTTAAGCTATTGGGCTTAGCTAAAATGGACACTACTGAAACAATATTGACAAGAGATAAAACTGTGAAGACTTTCATGAAAGACTGGGAATCATTAATATGCTTTTTGCAGGATAAAGAGTATAACATGTTGACTGTAGGATTCAGCAATTAGTCTTTTGGGAAGAATAACAGTAGAAGTGTTTGGTATTGATAATGAGAGGGGGTTTTTTAAAGAGGTAACTTAGAGTTGGCATTGAGAAAGCTGGAAACCGTCTTTTTAGAAATCTTTACTGTTTCTTAGGGGTTTTTTCTTATTATATAATGTTTGTATGTGCTTTGTATATATTTTTTTCTTTTGTACCTGCTTTTTAAAATATTGGAAGTGAGGCAAGGGAGGTTATAGAAAATGAAAGGCAGCTTTACTAAACCTGTTAATATTGTTTTTATCAGTTTTGCTGAAATAGTTAATATTGAAACCACAAAAACAGCTTCATAGAAAGGACATGTAAAGAGTTAAAAGAGCGAACAACTACCTACGAAGTTAATGAGCAGTAGGCCAACAGCTGCCTGGGGCCTTTAATGAGCTGAAAGGGTTAGATCATACCTAAGGAGGAAGATCAAAGAATTCTTAATAGGTAAAACCAGATTGATATAGGCTAAGAAAAAGAAGCCAAAGTGTCAATGTGACCTGGCACAGGTTTGAGCTAAAGGAAGAAAAGTGTGCCAGTGAGGTAATGCACTTCCGAATTAACAAATCAGGTTTGTTTTTGGTGAAACAATCAAGTAGTGGAGCCTAAATTTGTAACCAATAAAATAATGCTAGCAAAAGTGTATTTAAAAGATTGTAAATCCTTTGTTTGGATTCTGGATGTGCCTAAGAGCCCAGAACTTTTACTGCACAGTAAATCAATATAAGCCTCTGTTGGAAGACACTCAGCTGGTGGCAAGTCTTTTGGGCACATCAAGCATGAACCTAGAGGGGTCTTTCCTGTTTAGTGTGACAGAGGCGTAATTGGTGCAGTCTGTGTGATTTCATTGCTTCTCCCCTGGGGATTCCCCAGAGATCTCCAGCAGGGAAACTCCAGATTACTTGCAGTGATTGAGCTGGGAGGACACCAGGATTCCTAGGTATTCCCAAGAGAACTTCTGTACATTTGTTCTCCATTTTCTACCATATTTTTTTACACTATTTTAATTTTTATAATCATAGAATCATAGAATCATAGAAATGTAGAGTTGGAAGAGACCACAAGGGCCATCCAGTCCAACCCCTTGCCATGCAGGAAAAAATAATCAGAGGAGTAACGCAATAGCACAGTTCTGATACAATCCTATTAAAAATTAATGTCCAAAGAAACCATGGGGTTTAGGAAAAGTTTAAAGAGTAATAGACAAAAGCAGAACTGGGCAAGCATTGGCTTATGGGAAAAAAAACATAGGAAAAATGGAAGTGGTGTTTTCATGAAAATTCACACTCTCTCAGTCTAAGGAGAAAGCAACAGCAAAACTGCTCTGGACAAATCTTTCCAAACCAGAAGTCACCACAAGCCAGAGTTGACCTGAAGACACATAACAAGAACAACAATTTGTTTAAATAGTTCTTCTCCAAGCAGAATTCAGTCTGGATCCAGCACAACATACTTCTTTCAGTTTTGGATTAAAAAGAAATAGAAAATAGGGTGGAAGAAGAGAATAACGCCATTCTCAGCCGGATGCTCAACAGAGAACTAAAAACAAATCTTGATATAATGATCAAATAAAAACCTGAAAGGTGAGAAAGCTTAATTTTGGAAACTATTTGACTGAGTGGGGGAAAAAAAATCCCAGAAATAGATTGATCTATGTGAATCACACATGGCAGACTGAGATACTAAAACACTCTAGAGTGATAATTCATTTTAAAAGAAATTAAGCTTTAGTGTTACCAAGAGTTTACTTTATCCATAAAATAATCAATGACTTCTATTAAATTTTAAAGCCTCACTAAAATTTATACATAGAGAAATGGCATTGAAATAAAATCAGTTAATTCTGCTTTGATTACTGCAGATACAATTCAACAGTGAAAAGCTAGATTACAACAAATTCCTTACAGTCCAGCCCCTCCCCTCAAGCTAGTTTGTTACTATTGCAATCGAAAAATTTTCAAGTACTCTTCTGATTCTCTAACGTAGCCTTTCCTAACCTTTTCACACTGAAGAAACCTTTGAAATAATTTTCAGATCTCAGGGAACCCCCTGCATATAAATTATATCTACAGCTCAAAAAGCATTTTTTTCTCATCATGATCTCTCACTGAATTTCTAGTGTGCTCTTGCAGAGCCCTAGAGTTCCAAAGAACCCTGGTTAGGAAACCCTGCCCTAAAGGAACCAAACAGACAATTTTATGTATTTTTAAAATCCCAGTGCTACAAGCCACTATGTTGTATAAAACCACTTTCCATCCATCATTTGTTCCTTCAACTCCCATGCAAGTGCACAAGGGGAGCAGCATGAGGCACTGCCTGAGTCAGCATTTGAGGCAGGTAATATTCCTTCTCCATCATTTCTATTTAAGCCAAGTCCTGGTAAATACTAAAGTAATTTTAAGTTACAGTTTATCTGCAAAAAATGAGTGGCATCATCCTCACTGAGTTACAATTGCGATAAAATGTAGTTATACCTTATTGGAAAGTGTAATGGATTCTCATTCTTCTTTGAAAAAGAAATTAAGTTTGTTACTAGTTACTTCTGATCTCTGCAACAATATACAAAAAGACCAAAAGAGACAACAATGAGGTAGGGGAGAGAGAAAAAGAAAAACAAAGGATAGAGGGCAGGCAGGACAACGGTGGGCAACGCTCCAGTTTTACCTATCTGAATCATTAATATAAAAACTAATCAACAGTAAGTTCAAAAAAAGGACTCCAAATACTCATGTTTTTTCCCCTGTGGCCTCTTAAGCCATCTTTTCTTTTGCCACAACAGGTCTAATCATTCTTCTCCACATGGACAGTGAGAAGACTTCTAATTTCCGAGAAGAATGCGCTTGGCTATGTCTGATGCTCTGAGAACCTAAAGTTCCTGGTGATTCTCCAAATTAATTTCTGAGGATAAGCATCCTAATAACAAGCGAAATGAAGTGGAAGTCACATGCAGTGTTCAACACAGAAATTAATCCCTTGAAATCTTTCATTCTAAAAGAGTTTAATTACAGAGTCAACCATTACATGTGTCTCCTAGCACCGCACCAGCAACCATTATGACTCATAATTCCTGCCCACTGTAGTCTGTCAGAAGACCAGCATGCTCTTAATATATTCTATGGTATATCTAACTGTGACAAGGCAGATACTGCCATGAAGCCTACAAGCAGGGCATTGAAACAAAAGTCACTATGCATTGTTTGCCCTATAGCAACTGAAATTCAGAGCCATCCTCCCTTAAACCATGGACATCTCACTCTGAACATCACCAAGGTCTAACAGAGCTCGTTCAGAGTAAACCAATGGCTGCACACATAATGACACCTATATTCTCAGGAAGAAAAAGACCATGTGTTGTGTTGTCATTGTTGTCGTCATAGTTACTGATGCTGCAGCAGCCGACAGCAGCCACAAAGTTATTAGCCATGTTTGATTATAAATGTAAATCTTATATCTAGTGAAAACAAGCTTACTGTAAATGAGTTGCATGCCCATTTTCTTCCACTTAATTCCTCAGAAAGTTTACCATTTATAGTTCTGGGACTGTAAACCAGGGTTTGTTCTAGGTTTATTCATCTTAGCTTGTTTGGGATCAACCAACCAGGATCCAACACATGGCTCATTCTCGGCAAGCCAAGATTTGCCAAAAGCTTTGCTCACTGTTCTGTACAAACACAGCCTCTCGCACTGGAACACTGTCATCACGGATGCTCCAACACCACCTTGAGTATCAGATGCTGAAAAGCAGAACCTGAATGTGAGGGCAGGATGCAGGAGGGAGAGCAACATGGTTGTGGAGAATGCATTAGATATACATTCATCCATATCTGAGCAACCAACCAGAAGAATTTCCAAAAGGAGGAGCCCTTTCCTCAGCATGCAAATAGGATACAAAGTCAGATTACTCCTTCCCTACTCCTAAATACTCCTAAATCTATGCTAAAAGCAAAGAGAAGAAGACACTCAGCCCCAATATCCTCATGTGTTAGTCTCATTGGTGAAGCTCAGTGGAGCTATATTTTTAGATAAAATTCTCAGAATGTTTGTAAATTCTCTGCCAGGCATTTCTAAATTACTTCAATTTGCAAAGCCATCAGACTTACCTCTCATCTCAGAATTATCAGGGACTAACTTAACTAATTTACAAAGCAAAAAAGATCTTGCAAAGAATGTTACTAGGTTCTTTACAAATATACCATCATCAATGCACCTGTGTGAAGAAGACAGATGTTTCCACTGAGGCTGTTCCCACACAACACTGTTATAGTGCTATTATTCCACTTTTAACATCCTATGGAATCCTGGTGTTCGCATTTTAGGTAGGTTCATTTAGAATTCTCAGCCAGAGAGCTCTTTGGAATTCCACAGGATGTTGAAAGTAGAATAATAGTACTAAGTGTAGTGCAGAGTGGCCCAAGAAACTCAGAACATTATTTCACAGCAAAACACTTCAAAACAGAGCATTTTTGGATTTTCAGTTTTTGACACACAAGTATTGGATCTGAGCAGTGTTGTGAAGTGTCTTGCTTTGATCAAGTAAGCCTAGGTCTTGACTGCCTAAATTGCAGTTCAGTTTGTAAAATGCCTGAGACAATGGGGCAAAAGATTACAGCTCAAACATGGAAAAAGGGGGTCAGTGAAAGTCAGCTTATTTAGTCCAGCTCCCTACAGTGCAGAAAACCACTAGTACAGGTTATCCTTGATTTCGTCTATCTAGTAATCTGTGAACTAATGTAAGTGATGGCTCCTCAAAACTACAATACAACTACTACATACAATATAACAACATTCTTAAGCAATCATGATGGAATATAAACATATCTTTCTTTTGCCTTAGATAAAATATAGAAAACTAAACAGCACAATTACGATCAAACAAATGCAACAAAGCAGCCACAATGATTGCAAATACTTGTACTAAAGTTTACCACTCTCAGTTTTTAGCACTATGCAATAGGATTTTTTTAAGCCAACAAAATGGTCCCCCCCCAACAAATTCTTTGAGAACTGTAGGAAACCAATAGCATCTGCATGATAATCTGCTAAAACAAGTTCTTTCAAGCATATCATGAGCTGAGTGGTGGCAAAGTGATGTTTGCAAAAATTATTACAAATGGTTAACTTTGGAGATCATTTAATGGTATCTGGAAATGCTGCTTTTTTACATGGAGTTAATGTAAGAGGTCATAGGCTACCAATAGTTTCAGCTGACCAAATTAAAAGTTACTATCTTCCTCTTGCCTAAGTAACTATATGTTTTATTATTGTTTCCATAAACCATTGGCCAACTTTTGCATAGCTTTTCTTTCTTGCTTTCATATTTATGCATGAAATAGGAAAACAAAAGCCAAGTAAGGCTATTTTCCTAAACTACCATTTATGCTTTCCCTTTCAGCCTCAGATTATACCTTCTGAGACTGGATCACTGCTTTCACAGTTGAGAACTACTGCCATATTCCTAGTCAGCTATGCCACACACAAATCTTTTCCACCAATTTGTTCACATATTTTATTTATTCCTAACAACCACAGTTCAATATACAGAAAGGTTTGGAAGCAAATTTACAGGGATATAAAACCAGTCTAAACAATATACCCAAGGATATGGTTCAAATGAAGAAAATATTAGAGAAGAATTACTCTGAAAAAGAACTGAAGTGATGGTTGATAGGTTACACCTTATTTAATATGAATAATTAGAAAACAATGTCCCATGAGGTCCAGCAATTATTGACTTTGAAATATTTTCCCACTTTCTTCTGTAGGGTGTAGCACGGCTGTTAAAAAGCTGAGCAGTTGAAAAACATAAATAAAGAGAGTGTAATTCACAGACAACAATCCAGGCAAAGCCAACTAAAACATGATAGGAATAGCTTTCTTCTTCATCTCTGCTTAGGCATTTGATTCCTTTCCAAAAAAATTTCATTCTCTCTCTCTCCCCAGCCCTTCTCCTCCTCCTCCTCCTTGTCTCTTCCTCCCACAACATCTGGATAAATATCTGCTCCATTCCATCTCCCTCACTCCATATCACCTTCATCAATCTCCAGCCCCTACCCATGACACCTAGCTAAATGTCTTCTCTTCTTTCGCTCTCTCACTTAGTTATTCTTCCCCCAATTTCATTTCACTTAACATCTCCCTTTGATGGTAGTCTCTCTCCCTCTCTCTCTCATCCTTTATTTCTCTTCTCCCCAGTTCTGCCTGCTTTTGTTTGTTTGTTTTCCTCCTTCCCACTTTTCTCTTCTTCTTTCTCCTTATAAACTTATTTCTCCTAGCTACACTCATGGTCCTCTGTCTTCTTTTCTTCCCCTGTTTCAGTTCAGCTCCTTCACATTTGTTCCCCTCACAGAAAATCTAGAAACCATGACTAGGATATGTCACATTCTCAACAGTTTTAAGATGCAAGCCCCATTAAACTCAATGGTTCTGAATAGGTATGCACAAACTGGATTGCTCTGCTGTTTCATCATCACCATTGTTGTCATCATCTCCCCACTCCTATCCAAAACATTTTATAACAATAAGTAGCACTGTTAGAGGTGAGGGAAGATTCCACAATCTCACTGTGGAGAAAAAAGAAAAAGAAATCTGGCCAGTGAGTGGAACTGCTTAATTGAGACAACTCATTTAAAAGCAGTCTGGAAAACTTTCTTTTTGTTTGGAAAAGATTCTTTGGTTGAACTACATGCATTAAAACCAGTTCTTGCAAAAACAGAACTACGAAAAGTTTAGATTTTTCTTTTTAAAAATAAAGCCTAGAATATATAACTGCTAAACTTTGTATTTTTTCCTTGAATGGCAACAGTATGTGAGCAATTTTAACTGATGCTTAATGTGCATGCTTAACTGCATCACGAGTGCTGTCCCTGTGACTTCACCATGCACTGTCCCTAGCTCTCAGGACTTGGGCCCTGAAATCTCCTTGGGATGCTCCTAACCTGGCAACCCTAAACTCATCCGGTATTAAACACACACTAATAATAATAATAATAATAACACTGATGTTGGTTTAAAGTTACAATAATTCCCTAACTGGTGTGAAATTCCCCCAGTTGATGAAACTGAGCTTTGGCAAACTGGCTGATCTGAAAAAAAGAACAGCATTAATAAAATATGTTTACACAATACGGGCTTATTTTGTTACTATAGAGAGGAAATTGGAATGCCCTTTGCATTATATATGGATCAAATCTTACTATATCTGTATTGTATTCAGTGTAAAGTTATTTTGAGATGTTATATACAAGTTTTACTGTACCTTCTTCTATTCTAGTTTTCAAACTTGCAAATATAACATTAGTACTCTGTTCTGTTCCTTATCCCTTCCGTAAAAGCCTCCGAAAACTTGGGATCACATTTTGATCAAGTCCAGAAAGAAAGATTTGTACAATACCGGGTGTCCGAGCAATTAACTTCTCAGAGGCAGACTACATCAATTGCATATTTTTAAAAGTAACCTTATCAATGCTACTTTTATTATCAAGAAAAATCAACTATGGAGCTGAAGTATGGTACAGCAATACTTCTCTGAATAAGAAACCAACAAACATTTCCTACCAAATAGCACCACCCAAGGTGCAATTTAATCCTGAAGTTTTACCTGCCAAAGTTGAAAAGTTGGCTAGTTCAATATCTGCTGTTTCCTATAAACAGCAGGTACTGGATTAATGCAACTTTTAAGAAAGCTGTGACTAAAATCACCAAAGGGGATCCACCCCTACAAAGAGCAGCAACCCATGGGGAAAAACACCCTACACCATTTTGCAGCAGTGTATCAGACCTCAATATAACATTTTAAACAGTCTTCCAAGGGAAGAAATAACATGTCAAAATGTGTTCTGGCTGCTAGCCAGCAGTACTGCAATGTGCCGAAATGTCATTGTTTATTGACATAACTCGAGCACTAATCTCTGAACACTTAGATCAATGCCTTAGGTTACCCTTGTACTTTTAAATATGTCATTTCCTCATTCTCTTAAGAATTCATGCCTGAACAGTACCCACCATCTCTAGGGACCTTACTCTGCTCTAATTTATTCCTCTTGGTCTGTATGCTGTGAATATCAATTTTCACAAGCATGTCATGGGTCATCAGCAGTCCTGAAGCAGTACTGAAGAGGTGTAATGCTATCAGCTGTGGGAATGGAAAAACAATTAACCCTTGAAAACAAACAACCATTTTAGTATTATGTCACTCTAGGATACGATAGACTCTGAAATTCTATACAATTTATTGTTGTTTTTAAAAAACATAGCTCCTTTCTGCACTACACTGTTATAGTGTTATTATTCCACTTTCAACATCTGATGGAATTCTGCGGTTTGTATTTTAGGGAGGGGCATTTAAAATTCTCAACCAAAGAGTTCTTTGGCCTCAGTAAACTACAAACCCCAGAATTCCATATGATGTTGAAAGTGGAATAATAGCACTATAACAATACAGCGCAGAAAGGCCCATAGAGAGAGAAACCTACACACTATACCAACTAATGTGTGTTTTCAAAGCACTAATTGTCAGACTAATGTGAATTAAGGGCAAGTCTGCAATGAAGAATATGAGAATGTCTAGCACTTGTGCCTGCCAGTCCTCATCTGTAAATGACCCTACCTCCCTCCTGCCACATATGAAACTCCTCTGCTGAACCTGAACTCCTCTTGTTTCAGATCCTGGGTTAGGGAATGGGACCCCTTTTTACAAAACCAGCAGTGGGTATTTGAAGAGAACAACCAGCAGCCATGGTAGCTAGTTAAACTGCTTCTCTCCTGAAAATGATCTCAACCCCACATTAGTATTATGACACAGCATACATCACAAGACGTCACTCCGCCCAGTTTCATGTTCTGTTGGAATAGATGGGAGCTAGAGCAAGCAAACTGCCTTTTACACAATGATGATGCAACATACCTAAAATTATGATTCACTTATTTACATTACTAGATGTAAGTAAGTGAAGCATTGGTTCTCCAGAGCAGTTTTGTTTAGTGGATTCCTGATATGAATCCCATGCAACACAAACTATACAGTACTGTGTGATTCCAGGGAAACATTGTTCAAGTTATTTCATCCCTAAGCCACACCTCCACATTTTTCTTCTCCTGTCTGTATTCCATTACACCTCTTCCCCAAGGAATGGCAACATATAGATTTGATAAAATACATAACAGAGAGCTGCTGAACTGTGAAAATAATCTCATTTTATCTTCATATACCCCAATGAGGAAGCTAGGCTCAGAGATTTATTTCACTCAATAAAATTAATAACTGAACATGAATTTGAACCCTGAATTCCCCACTCCACTATATATTCACTGCACATTGCCTGTCTTTGTTGTTGTTTTGTGCCTTCAGGTTGCTTCTGACTTATGGAGACCTTAAGATGGAACTATCACAGGGTTTTCTTAGCAAGATTTGTTCAGAGTGGGTTCTCCATTGCTTTCGTCCAAAGTCACTGAATGGGTTTCCATGACCAAGCAGGGAATCAAACTCTGGTCTTTAGAGCCCTAGTCCAACATAAAACCACTATACCACACCCGTCCTTACTGCTCTAGTTTATGAGAGATCAAAGAATGTATGCATGGCCATAGTAAGACCACCCGTGTGCAATAACTGCCTCCTAAACCAAAGTGTCACAAGTTTTTACTTCCTAAAAATTTAGTATCATCACACCTCACTTGTGGATTGTGGGCATATTGAACCAGTGGAATGTGCCTCCTCTCCTATATCTTTGTTACAACTACTGTATCAGATATGGGCTGACAAATATTATTTATTTATCAAGTATATTTATATTCTGTCTTTCTTCTTCTGTGGAACTGAAGATTGGAAAGTACACAGACCCATACTAGCCTGCAAAATATTTTTGTTCTCTACTCCGTATACTGGCGTTAAACTAAGCACATTTAAATTATGTTAATTCCACCAAGAGTTACATACAAGCTTATACTGATCTTTGGGTTACTGAATTAACTCTAAGACCTCTTTAAGTTTGGCTATATCATGATTTGGCTAGCAGGTCCTGAAAAGTTGATATAAAGCATATTTTATGATATGAAACAAGGTAGCAAGTTCAACAAGCGTACTGAAGGAGAAAGCAGTTTAATAATTTTTTAGACATCTTGATCCTCCTCCTCCAGCTTTTTCTTTATCTCTCCTCCTGAAATGCCTTTGAAAAAAATAACTAATTCGTTCTACTCAATTACATTTTAAAAAATTAGAATCAGGCATTTTGATGAACTGAATGCTTAGCAGAAATATAGGAAAATGGCTTCCTTGAAAACTATTCTTCTGCAACTGTAAGAAAAAAAGTCTTAACTCATTTAAAACTTCACAAGAATGATTCTATCCAGTGGCATACTGTAACTTCAGTTTATTTCCCAGCTGAAAACATAATCCTGTCTGAAAAATCTTTTTCTGGTTGTGTTCCCACATATCAGAAGGATAACACGATTTATTTCCAGGCAAAACTAGGTCATCAACACACCATCAATATGATTTTAGGAGAGAGAAAAACACCAGGAAAATCTATCTTGTGACAATTTCTAAAATCAGAAAATAATGTGAATGGGTATTTTAAAGCCAGAATTGTTTTTCTGCTGGAATGCTATGTTTAACTTCAGATATATATATCAGACTTCTTGCAAAGCTTTCATTCCAGCCTGCGTCAGCAGCTTTGTGGGAACATGTAGACCTTCCAGTAGATCCACAGTCAAGTTTGTCTAGAGGTGTCAAATTTTTTCATTATTGCAAGAACCCTTTCCACTTATCTCAGCTGTGCAAACAATGACAATCTTCTGCCCACTAACCTTCAGTCAGGTGCCAGGAGTCTATAAAATTCATGCCTCCCAGCTATGTCATGATGTATCTGAATAAGACCACAATGAAAGTTTTATTAAGAACCACCCTACCCAAGCATTGGAATAAGCACAGCTTTATAACTAGTTTATCCCTTAATACTGAATCAGACATGACACATACTCTGGGTAAAGCATATAACCATGTAAATAATCTCTAACTGTCCAGTCATGTTAAAATTCACTTTCTACATACTCTTACCCACTCATACACAGCATCAGTACAACAACAGGGCATTCACATGCTAATGATCACTGGAATGCCAATGCTATATATTAAGGGTGGGCAACTGTGGAAGACTAGGGGGCTGTATTGGCCTTCCAAGAGCTTGGGGGACTGTACCCCACTGTACCTGCTCCTAAAAAAAAAAAAGAAAAGTTTGGTCTCCAAATGACCAAATAATCTCTAGGGGACATGGAGATATGTTTTTGGGCCCTTCCTGGATACCTACAGGGCATTTTACAGAATTTTGATGCAAACAAAAATTATTTGGAAAATTTAATTTTGATCCCAGGGGACCCAGGGAGATTCCAAACATGAAATGCTCTCCATGATCCATACAGATCACTCTGTGTCATTTCAAAGGGGAAAAAATGACCCCTGGGGACTGCTGGGGGCCACAAAAGCAGCCCTGGGGCCACATGTGGTCTGCAGGTTGCACTGCTATACACAAATGTCCAGTACACATGATGTGTATATTTAATTGTGATGATGCATCTTTAGGATACCTATATGAATAATTACTTTGCTCATAGTTTGCTTGTTCTGGCCCTTACTGCTACAACATAACGCAGCCTAAATACCCTAAAGACACCAGATCCCATCTGATCTTGGAATCTAAGCAGGATCAGCTCTTGAATGGGAGACTGCCAATGAACATCAGGTGATGTAGCTTATATTTCAGAGGAAGGAATTGGCAAAACCACCTATTAGTATTCCTTGCCTAAGAAAACACTATGAAGTTCATGGGTTTGCCCTAAGTCACCAGGCAACTTGAAGGCATACACACACATAGAACACAGAAATTGATACAGTAGAGTCTCAGTTATCCGACCTTCGTTGATCTGACATTCCGGATTATCTGACATTGCGGCTGCCTGGGGGCTGGCTGTAGGCATTTCCACACACCCCAGACACGCCCAGACATGCCCAGACACGCCCCCAGACACGCCCCGAAAATGGCAGCCGCCACGGGCCTCCGGATTATCCGACATTTTCGGGTATCCAACAATCAGCCCGCCCATTTATGTCGGATAACCGAGACTCTACTGTATATTCATTCTATGAGATCATCCAACACAACAATTAGAATATAAAGGCAAATGATTTTGAAGTACAAGCTCTGGCTTAGTTCAGGCATAACGCCAAATCATGCTTTAGCGGAATGATATGAGCAGGTAGTGTTCATTCCTCAGCATCCCTCTTCCTTTATGTGCACAGGGAAGAGAGGCATCATTTACAGTTTTAACGAAATTCGGCCTCCTATTGTATCTATGAGAAATATTGACTTGTTTAAATCTATTAGTTCAATCAAGTCAATATCAAATGGGATTCAGTATCCTGGTGTGAACTATTTCCAGCACCTGGAAAATAAACTGTTTTAAACACCCAGAATTCCCTAGCTGAGATCCAGCTACAATAGGAAATCACAAAATGTTCAAAACCATAAGTGGAAGCATAACATTTCTGTCCCACTCAGGAAAGGGGAAGTAAGCATGTGAGTCTGATTCCTGCACCTATTCATTCTTGAACACTGTAATACATTTTCGCACCATGGTTCCCAACTGCTGCAGTGGCCTTCACCACCAGAAAATAAAAGAAGTGAGTTCCTCTGTTAGATATTATTTTGAGGCCATTACCAGGCACATAGAAAGAAGGGGGTGGGGAGAAGGTTACAGGCCCGCTGTAACTGATAAGAAGCACCTCAGGGGGTTAAAATAGGTGGTGGGTGTTTCAAGGGGTGTTTATTACCAGTAAAAAATCAAACAGGAGTTATATAAAAAGAAAGTCCTTTATTTAAAAAACCTTGCATGCAACTCCTTCATCTGTCCCTCCTGCTTCATGTCTGATTGGTGTGCTGAGTCACTTCCTGATAGCTGTTCCTTCTGTGCTTTCCCTCTGGGTCACTACAGGGTTTTTTGTTTATCTGCTTGCTTTGTTTTGTTTTTCCCTATCTGCTGTTCTCGCTCTCCTACTTAGTTTCACATACTCTGATGCAGTGGATTTGCCTGTGTGTGTCTCTTTACTGTTTTTTGCAGGTAAGGATGCTATGCATGGAGGAGGGGAGAGAGAAAGGGAGAGAGAATGAGATAGAGACTGTTCCTTTGTTTGCTGCTGGGGTGTATATTTTTTCCTGGGATTAGGCATATATGGGTGTTACGTGGCAGGTGCAGATGTCTGCCCATGTGTCTTATTTTTCTGAGTGTCATCACTTTGCCTTTTGTAAAATGGATATGTTGGGCTTTGTGTGGGCAAATACCTGAGTGGACATTTGAGGCTCAGATCCCACTTTTGTCTTGTATTTAGTTTCTTTGCCAAACTACTTGTTTCTGAACCCCATCATTTTACTCTCTTGGGAACAGGTGTTTTGCGATTCTCTATCCCCACCACGGCAGCCATTTTGTGACAATGCCCGCGACTCTCTCTCAAAATGCCTACAAGGATAGGCAGCCCAGACTGCCTTGCGTCTGAAACGGCTAACATTCAAGTATCTCAAACAGTTGAAACGTTTTGGGAAAGCTATGAGAGTACAACACTATCATGCATGCTGTAACAAACATATTTGTGGATTGTTCCTCTATTATCCTTCCAATTTAAGACAATATGGATAGTGACCAAGACATAAAGCATCTTAGTAATTAGAAAGCAATCCTGGGTCATTTCATCCAAGCATTTAGGCCTCTGAACCACCATTTACCAGTAGGTATCAAGCATTTATCTTGAATGTGACATATATTAACCTTGTTGGTATCTCATTAGAGCAGTAATACTCAGATAATTAACATAGCATTCCAAGCTAAAAATTAAAAGTGGCAATTGATTGGCCTACTGAAACATGATGAGTGGTACTGCTCAATGTCTTCAGAGACATGCTGTCTTTCAGGCAATGGTGTGAACACTTAATCTGCTAAGAGGCAAAGGAGGGACATTGGCTTTCTTCTATTTTCTGTCCTACATTACCAACTTTCAGGCATCAACTAAAACACCCTTTTATTTTGACAGGCTTTCTGGTCATAAGCAAGTGTTCACTTGCGCCGCTGCTCAGTTATACTGTTGGTTTTACTGGTCTAAATCCAACAACAGAGCATTAGAAAAGGAAAAACAGAATTAAAATGCAGAGTCCCACCGGTTATTTTCAGGTGCAAGCAGTGGCATAGCTGTTCTTGTGGTCCCCAGATATTCTACTGCTTGTGTAGTGGGTTGTGCAACTAGCTCTTCAAATGGTTGTACAGCAACTGTGAAACCAGCTGAGCAGCCAGAAATTTTGTTGGATTCCAGCTTATCCAGAACTACATCTCGGTAAAGACACAACATTAGCACTAAAGGAAAGACATAGTGGGATGCTGTCCATTCTGTTTTATTAGAGACTAGCATATTTATCCAGCATTGCCCAGGATTTTATTATCTCATAGGTAACACTTATTAGAAATACCTTAGGAATACCTTGCCTTAGGAATTAGATGCGGTTGAAATACACAAATTTGAGATCCTGTGTCTCTAATTCTCCAAACTGCCTTGTCCAGTACCTGTAACTTTTTTCCATATTCCCCAATCCAATTTGTATTCAGAGTTATTAACATATAGAGTTTGGCTTCCTGAGGGAATACACTGCCTTCCTTCTTGCTGGTAGCCCTTGTCTCCATAGCAACTGGCCTGAGTTCTCTGGCTGAGAATTCTAAAGGCCCCTCCCTGAACTGCCAACCCCAGGATTCCATGGAATCTTCACAGCCAGCCAATCATATGAGGTCTTTGTGCCTCACACAGCCAATCGTATGAGGTTTTCGCCTGCTTGACACAGACAAACAGACAAACTCACAAACAGACAAACATTTGACTTTTACATAATAGATTGGTGGGTTTAGAGGTGTGGTTCTGAAATGTATTATTATGTAGGCATTAGCTCCTCTGAGTTTCTGGATACAATTCAAATTAAATTAAAACAAGTAAGTAAATCAGGTTATCAGTAACAAAAGAGAAGGTCAAGTAATCATAGTAATGCTCATATTGGTGTTTTGTCATGCAATGTAACTCTAATAAATAAAGTATCAGCTTGCACACTTTCATAAAAGTTGTTTGAGAGCTGTTCCACTTAGCAAGCCATGAGTCTTCTGCAAAATGTACGCTCAATACAGAGCCACAGTCAATTCTGACTCCAAATTATATGCAGTGGGCCCGCTGTATATAAATTAAATTACCTGACATCCAGTACAGAAGCAGTCCCAGGGCAGCAGGGGAGGTGGTGGCAAGGCCAGGGTATTAATCCAGCCCTGGCTGCCTTGCAAAGGAGGTATCTGGCATGGACTCCAGTGCCGGGAAAACAGGAAAAGAGCTTGCTGCTTTCTCACCTCAACAATTGCAGGGCAGGGAGGAACTTCAACAGGGACGTGACAGTGGGGTCACATTGATCCTGCTCACTCATTTGAAATGAGCAATCAAGATCAGCACCATTGTCCTCAACAATCCCCAGGCAGCCAAATTTCCTCGCCACCTTGGAATTCTTGGCAGCAGGGACAGTCACAATGTCGATCATTTGTTCACAAACAAAATTTTCTGAAATCATATTCTTTAACTGATTTAAACTGATTTCTTTAAAAAAAAAAATCAATGATCTAAGATTGTCTGGAAAGGGTCTAAGAAAGCGTCAAAAGTATTTTAGAAAACAAATGACAAAACTGTAAAACACCAGCTTGAAATGCCACACCAAGCGACACGAGAAATGTATTTATGTATTTAAATAGTCAGTTACATTTACATCCCACCTTTCTGCCAAAAATGCTGTTCAAGGTGGCTGACAAGAATAAACCTGAGATAAAAATAAAATCTTTATTAAAATACAATTCAAAAAAAGTAATAAAGCACAGTTGAAGATACACAAAAATATAGAAAACACCCAATTGACCTGCCTTGTTAGATGTCAAAGTCCTGTTTAAATAAAAACCATCTTTAACTACCAGCAAAAGAGCAACACTGAGGGAGCTAATTTAACCTCCCTTGACAAGGAGTTCCCGAATCAGGCAGGCAGTGAGAAGACCCTTGCTCATGTCCCTCTCAACCACACCTCTGATGGAAGTGAGAGCAAGAGAAGCAGCTCTCCCAAAGAACTTGATAACTAAACAGCCTTATATGGGAGAATGTAGACTCTAGCTTGATCTCATGCCATGTAGGTCTTTCTAGGTCATAGCCAGCACTTTGAATTGTGCCCCAAAAAAGATCATTAGCCAGAAATTTGTGGTAGTGCTTAACAGATTAAGCCACAGCTATGCACCAAGAAAACACACTCAGATCTGCTAAATGATTCAAAAAACTAAGCCAGAAATGTGTCATGCCTTTAAATAATATTCTGAAAGCAACACTTCTATTGTTCCTTTAAAAGATTACTTAACAAAGTGATGTATCTAAAAGCAAAAGCACTGTATCAAAAAGAAGACAGCAGCAATGGAGCAATTGTATTCAGTGCTATTTAGTCCCTTTGAAGAGAGGTGTGCAGTCTCAAATTCAGAGAGTGCACAGTTTGTCGAGTCTTTCCTTCCCCTAAGGGTTGAGACATGTCTCACTTCCCCAGATATAACGCATCTGTGTTTGATTCACCACAGGGACAAAGCCCTGATATGGGAAAACTTTAGCAAGATGGATATGGCTCAGAGGCCTTTCAAAGGTCACCCCAAATCTTTAGAAAATAATTATAACAGACAGCCAGTACAGTCCAGCCCAGTGGCTAAAAGGATGATCTTGGAGTTGGGATGCCTAGAAAAGCTTTGGAGAAAATACTACAATCAGATTCATAGGTAATGAGATTGACGAAAATTGTACTTGGTATCCCTCTTTGCAGCAAGCAGGTAACATCATTTGTTAGCAGTGTACTCAATGAGAACACCCAGTCAGTTAGGAACCCTTAATCATATGATTCCTCACCAATGACTGATTCTCAAGGATTTATGTGGCCCAGTCCTAAAACGATGTTTGTGATGTTATTTCTGTGCAGTTGAAAGGGGTGCCCATGCAACTCCAGTCCTTCTCTATGTGAAACCAACTGCAAACCCAGCTACCTATGAATCAAGAGTTTGCCCCGTCCCCCAATTTCTCATCTAGAAAACCAAAAACAATTTTGAAAAACTATATTGGCAGCAAAGCAACTGAATGCCTAAAAAGTGCACCAGAAACAGAAAGTGAAAAAGTAGGGAGAGATGAAAGGAGGAGGCAGAATCTTATCCTTTCCAGTAGCCACAGGCAAAAGCAAACTGCAGAGCTTCTTGCTTGCATGTTCTTCTGCATTAATAACTTTTGCCAACTTGATCACACTCTGATGTTGCTAGGCATCATGTGCCCTAGTTTTTATCTGTGAAACACTGAAGGGTATGAAATCAGGCATCAGGCCTTACTAACATCAGCTTAATTCCCTTGGATACTCCAAAAACAGGAAACTTGAATAAACAATTCCTTTTCCCAGTTTGTAAGGACAATAGCCCCTCCACATTCGCAGGGTTGACCTTCACGAATTTTATTCCCAAGGCATGTGCTTGCCTCCCCCCCCCATTTTCCTCCTCTAATCCCTTGCATTGCTCACCAGGCTTGCAAAGCTTGTATTTAAAATGGACTTTTTTTTCTTTTTGGTAAGTAAAGCCCCCTCCCATTGCTGAAGGCGTGGCTTCTCTGCATGTGGTTGCAAATTCTGCTGTGTACTGGCTGCTGATTGGTCAGGTGCTCCTTTCTCAAGATGGCCACCAGAAGAAATTAGAATTTCAGAACTCCCCTCTTGTCCGTCTGATGGGAAAGTACCAGTAAGCCTTTTAGGTTGTCTTCCCACCTCCACCCAATGCTGGGGCCAGAGGCAAAGGAATAGGAGCGGGGAAGCTCAGGAAGGGAATGGGAGGGGAATTACGGTAGGAGTGAGTTATTCACTGTTTTTCCACTTTCGCAAGTGTTCTGTGCCCTGAACCCTCATGAATGTGGAAGGGCTACTGTACTTCAGTTTGTCTAATTGTAATTTACATATATCTACAGCACTACAAAATCAGATGCTCCATAAATGTTTCTGACTGAATAAGAAAGCACGTAGCTGATACAAATATATGTTCAAAGAAATAAGCATTTTTCCTGAGTGATAATATAGTTTCAAACCTTAATGCTAGATAAAAACAGCCAGAGGCTGATATACAATATAGAGAGAGCGAGAGGGAATATACTAAGAACTGCACCAAAGAGCATGCACCTTGAATTAACAAGCACTGTGCAGCAGAGTAAACAACTAGGATTTCCATAGCTAGGCAGTGGAACCTAATGAGGCAATTCAAACAAATTCCTACTAATTTGCTTTTTGATTGCATGTGTTTAAATAGGAGCCATATTTTAAGAAGAGCAAAGGTAAACATAAGCTGTATCATGCACTTGTTCAGCAAATACACACACACACCTACACACATATATATTTCACCTTGAGTTGCACTGAGAAATTAATGAACTAGAATGAAAAAATCTCATCTGCATTATTTACAAATCTTCAGTCCAGCTGAAAAAAGTTCTGAAGTGCTGCTTTGGTTTATTGAAGCCTACTTGCCTAATAAATATTGTATATAACATAGAAGTATTTGTAGGAGGCAAATGTATCTGAAAAGTGCTCAAGCTAATGCTATATAAATATTCTGAAAGAATATCATGCCCGCCAAATGACTCACATTAGAGCAAGCTTTGGCATTTTTAAGGACATGTTTAAAGCACGTTCAGATTCAATTTTAGAATTGATGGCAGCAGCTTTTTTTGTCAACACTACCATTGCACTGGCCGAGTTCTGTCACCACAGCTTGTATGTACGCACGTGCACATGCCTTCAAGTTGTCTGTTGACTTACGGCAACCCCATAAATTTCATAGGGAGAATTTGAAGGTGATTTTGCCAGTTCTTTACCTGGTATCCATTGGCAATCTCTCATCCAAGTACTAACCATGGCTGACTCTGCTTAGCTTCTAAGGTCAGATGGGATTTGGTCCCTTTAGGGTATTTTAAGCCTTGCAGTGTGACAACTGGCTAATTATTTGGAGAGAGTCTTGCTGCAAGGGAGGAGGAACATTCCTGGTTGGTAGGAACAATGCTTACTTTTCCTTAAGTCTCCAGGAACTGATTGAAAATATGTCCCAAATGCAGGGATAAGGGAGCACTTAGGGGCACTTCTCATATTACATTACATTTTAAAACAGGCGGATAAAACATGAATCTGTTGGTGCCATATGAGAGACCCCCATGCTATTCTCCAAATTCTCTGCACATTCAAGAGTGGTCAGGAAAATCCTCATTGCAACTTAACAGAACAGCCCCCACAAGAAATCTTCTGCATGGACCATAAGTATCTGTCTGCTCCAAATTTCAACAAAACATAAATCTTCCTCAAAGTCTAAAAAATTTATTATAGCATGAATTTTCATAGACTATAGTCCAAATATCCTGCCCTCCGATCTTCTTTGGATTCTCTTTTTCTGCTCTTTGTTACTAGACAACAATACCTTTCAAAATACCAGATATGTCCCCAGGTGTTCCACTACTGTCCCTCTTTGGTTCAGTTCATTGAACTGACTATAAAAAAAAATGTTTAAATCCCATGCTGATTTTTCTAGATGGATGAAATTTCTGGAAATTCCTGCAATTTACTTTGGTGCCTGGCAGCAAAATATAAAAAGATGAGGTTCCTCATAAAACAATGCATGCTGATCCAGGAATTGGCCCATCACAAAAAACTTCGCAGAGAATAATAGAAGCCCTTATTTCCCTTTAAAAAAATGTGAGTGTATATAGAGACACCAACCAGAAGGACAAAAATATCTACTCCACCCTTGAAAAAATTAATAATGCTACTATTAAAAATGCAAAAGTTGTGTTACTGTGATAGAACTTTTCCCAAGCAGCAACCAATACCTAGAGAGCCAAGTCAAAGTCAAAAGTATGAAGCTCACATTTATTTTCTGAAACAAGCTATGACAGCCAAGCAGGGACACTGAAGTAGGGCTTTTTTTTTCCGCCCAGGTACTAAGGCAGGGTAAAAATCAGGAGGAGTGTGTCAGATTAAAGAGAGAAAGTGCTGATCAGATCCAGAGCTAAACCAAACAGAGGGATAGGAAAAGGAGGAATGCCAACTCTAGCTGGATTTTGTTGTTGTTTTGTTTTGTTTTCAAACAGAGAATGAATTACTTTCCATTGCTTCACCTGCCTAAATTCACAGGCCCAATTTTACTTGTTCAAACCCAGCTTAGGAATCCAAATCTTTAGAGCAGCGGTTCTCAACCTGTGGGTCGCGACCCCTTTAGAGGTCGAATGACCATTTCACAGGGGTCGCCGTTCCTCTATCCTGCCCCGCCCCCTTTTGAAAGAAGATGGCCTCACAGCCAATGGGAGTGCTGTTTCTGAGACCCCGCGCTGGGAGGAGGGGAAAGGAGGCGTGCTGGGCATTTCCCCGTCTTTCCCTGCCGGGTGGGGGGCAGAGGAGGCAAGAGGAGACCTCGCGCTGGCAGGAGGTGAGGGGAGGCGTGCTGGGCGCATGTGGCAACGTTTCCCTGTCTTTCCCTGCTGGGTGGGGGGGCAGAGGTGGCGAGAGGGGACCCCGCGCTGGTAGGAGGGGAAAGGAGGCGTGCTGGACGCGTGTGGGGACGTTTCCCCGTCTTTCCCTGCCGGGTGAGGGGGCGGAGGTGGCGAGAGGAGACCCCATGCTGGCAGGAGGGGAAAGGAGGCGTGCTGGGCACATGTGGGGACGTTTCCCCGTCTTTCCCTGCCAGGTGAGGGGGCGGAGGTGGCGAGAGGAGATCCCATGCTGGCAGGAGGTGAGGGGAGGCATGCTGGGCGCGTGTGGGGACTTTCCCCGTCTTTCCCTGCCAGGTGGGGGGGCAGAAGTGGTGAGAGGAGACCCCCACTGGCAGGAGGGGAAAGGAGGCGTGCTGGGCACGTGTGGGGACGTTTCCCTGTCTTTCCCTTCAGGGCAGGGGGGCAGAGTTGGGGAGACGAAGAGGGGCTCGTGGGTGTAGCGTGGTCAAGGGGCTACAGTGGGTATTGCACCCCACTCCTGAACCCTCAGAGGGACAAAAGGAGGAAAGAAGGGGCGCCCATGGGACGTGGGAGTGAGAGTGTCTGAGCAGCCGCGCTTCCTTTAAGGGAGGGATGGAGGGAGGGAGTGAAACAAAACGCATCTGCTTATGTCACCGCCATCTTTCCTCTCTCCCTGTCCTTTCCTCCCTGCGCCTCATGTAAAATGTTGGCTGTTTCGGCGTTACCTTTGGGAGCGACTGGCTTTTTGAACTGTGGAAACCTAACATTCAGAACTAGAACTACTGCCTTAATTCTGGCATTGATGGACGCTTTCTGTGCTTAAAAAAAGGGGGAGGGTTACCAGTTTTTAGGCATTAGAAGTCTATCCAGAGCAGTGATTTAGGGCAGTGTATCCAATCTATTCGATGTTGAAAATAATTAAATAAATAAATAAATAACAAAAATAATTTTATGGTTGGGGGTCACCACAACATGAGGAACTGTATTAAGGGGTCGTGGCATTAGGAAGGTTGAAAACTACTGCTTTAGAGGGTCATTTTTTCTTTGCTTCTTTGTTTAATGTTATTCTGGATTTTTTTTTCCTTATTACAATTTACTGTTTTCTTTTTGCTTGTCATTTTGCTGTCATGCTGTAAGCAGTTAGGAAAATATACAAACAATCTTTAAAATAAAGACACAGTTAATGGAAACAACTTCTTTTGTTTTCCCCTTGGAATGGTCTGACCTAACTGAGAAGAAAAACCCCTGTGCTGTATCCAAGTGTTTAAGCAATGTTCTAGTGATTAAGGTGCCAAAATTATTTTCTGTTGTCCTGGTTGCACAATTTTTTTTCGCCACTGAATCCATTAATATTCTTGGAAGCATTCAGCTGGTATACCATAAATTGCAGGAAATACTCTTATAAGCTTCCCCTTCTTCAAGTTGTATCCTGACTTTCTAAGTTCCTTCTAGTTAAAAAAAAATGAAATCTGTGTAATTCTCTTCCATTGTTTCTTTAACTCATCGTGTTTTACGCTCTAGGGCTTTTAAGCTTTTAGCATGCTTTCAGTTATCAGCCAATCTCTGAATGCATCTCCTTGCAGTATTCATCATTAAAACTACAAAAACTTCCTTTGCACTGTGCCACCCTTCAATTGTCCTTCTCCACCATCACTATCAGTCATGAGTTGAATATTTTTGCTTAAATTTAAGAAAGAAAACCCATATGACTAGTGGGTAGAGTGCAAAGAGGCCTTCTCTTGCTCAGCAACCAACTGCAACGGTCTCAGCCACAGTTTTCTTGAATATTCAGCTCTTCATTTCTGCCACTCCTAGTTGTATCTGCAACCCCTGCCAGTTTCCCTCACTCATGTTTTGCAACATCTCTTTACTATAAACCCCCTGCTTTACATCTCCTGCATTTTTTGGCTTAGGCCTCTTGAAATGACAGACCAGTGGCTTCAAGAGATTCTTGGAAATCAAAGCCAGTTCCTGGACACCAGGCCAAACCTGAAAGTTTGGCAACTGTCCTGGGGATCAAGCTCATTTCTTGGCGATTCCAGGACAAACCTGGAGGGCTGGTAAACTTAAGGAGAAATAATGTGACTAATGTCTTGGCTTAGGCTCAGCTGAGCAATGAGGAAGCACCGGATAAAAGAGTTTTGATAATCCCCAATGAAAGTGGAAGCAGAAGGGGCGGGTTATTATTAACATTTTCAAAATAAAATTTAGATTTTTAAATTTAAAACAGACTTTTCAGATTTTAAATACTAACTTTCTCTTCAAAATAATTTTAGTATGTTAGTCCTTCAGGGAATCTCTAAAGTGAGTCAGTGCCTTCTACCAGGTACACTGAGCTAAAGTATGATTTTTTTTTCTGTAAATGATGAACCAATTTCATCATTTTTCAAATACAAATGTTTACATTCAACCAATCATAGGCATTTCATGAATGTAAACTATTCTAGTTGGCCAAATAACTATTTTTGCCATTGTGCTGCAGTGGTTGGGGGAGGTTGGACCAAGGTGAAATGTCAGATATAGCAACACTGGGGGGAGAAAGAAGACAACTATGGCCATTTCCACACTTCACTGTTATAGTGCTATTATTCCACTTTCAACATCCTATGGAATCCTGGGGTTTGCAGTTTAGAGAGGGGCCTCAAAGGCCCCTCCCTAAACTGCAAACCCCAGGATTCCATAGGATGTTGAAAGTGGAATAATAGCACTATGACAGTCTAGTTTGGAAATGGCCTATGTCTACACTGGAGGGTTTTCAATTTTCATACTCAACCTGACAAACTACAGTGCAGGGGTGAGCAACTTGGAGGGTCCAGGTTTGGTCTTCCACACATGCCAGGATCTTCAAGGACCACATCTAACCCAAATTGCTTACTTCTTGGTTTGAACAAAGGGATTATTTTAAAACTGAGAAGCTCCAGGGCCCCCTCTCTGGAAGCTTTTGGAACTGCAGAATTCCATTTTGGGGAGCAGCAGAACACACAGAAGCAGTCAATAAATAGCTTGAATAGATTACCTAGATAGGAAAAAAAATCCATTGTCACTAACAATTTCTCTTCATTTTGTCTACAGTTTCCACAATGGAATTACTGTCTATAATAGAGCCCTTTCTATTTTTGAATTTTAATAAAAGAATCTGCCTCCTCAATCCTGTAATTTAGTTAAATATTGCACACATAAAACTTTAATTTTTCTTTTGGTGCTTTTTATCCTTCATATTATTATTAACTTTCTCCTCCCCACAGTTTCATCACTGTCTTTGACATTTAGTCTTGTAGTTTCTTTTGTGGTTTTATTTCTATATCAATTTTCCTTGACCTTTAGAAGACCTTATGAGTCACTTATCTTTATATTCTGCAGGGTTTTTAGAGCTTTCCTTGTCAGACAGGCAAACACTTCCAGCTAATCTGTGTGTGTGTTTCATCTAAACATCAATTAGTATAATCAATAAAATAGTAAAACCATCCATTTAATTAACAAAGGTCAAAAGTGCTTGAAAGACATACCAGTTAACATTCCACCTATTATTTTCAGTATGCTGGTGACACTCTGCTCTACTTCTCCTTGTCATTGGAGTCAGCTGGGGCTGTGCATGAGCACAATGATCTAATGGGCTTAATGAGGGATAATAAACTAAAGTTGAATCCCAATAAGATGGAGTGTCTGTGGATTGGGATCTAGGTAAGCAACTTGCGCTGGAATGGGGTTGCATCCCTTCTGAAAGAGCAGGTGTGAATCTTTGGAGTACTCTTGGATCCATGTCTGACCCTTGAGGCCCAGGTGGACAATGTGGCTTAGAGTACTTGGATGCAACTTCTTCTGGGACTCATTCACATTCTAGTGAGTTCTCCCCTTTTGTGGTGGTTAGGGGTGCCAGACCCCCATGAAAGTAGGGGGGAAAGTAAAAATTAAAATTAGACACACTTTTTTTTTAACCTAAGAATTCTTCTCTAGAAATCTCCAAGTTCTCAAGCATGATTCAACTTCTGGCAAAAGTGGGTCACAGAGTCAAGCTGGATGACCTTGCAATGCCTAGAGAAGTGTTCTCTCTAGGAATCTCTAGGTCCTCCAGCACAACACTGTGGTCTACTTCCAGAAAGAAAAGCCATGGCCTAATAAAAGTAAATGTATCCTTTCCACACATCTAAAAATCAATGAAGATGGAACTAGGCAGACCTCTTTTAGAAAGATTTCCCACAGTTTTATCAAGGCCCTATCCTTCCCATCCATCCAGCAGCAGTGGAATAACAAAGAGCAAAGCCTCAGTTCTAAACCTTAATGTCTGGATACTTTTGTATGGAGAGACTATTGAAAAGATCCAGAAATTAAAGAAATAATAAATTAAGGATGGACCAACCGAGTCTGCGAATCCTCAAATCCTCGACAAGGATTCAAGATTCACGAATCTGAATCCCTGTGCTAAAACAGGCAAACCAAATCTTTTGAATCCACCAACCAAATAGTTTGTTGGAGACTGGGACACCTGAAAACCTGGGAGACTGGGATGCCTTGAAAACCTGGGAGATTAGACACACAAAGGGAGATGGCAAGTAAGTGAGTTTTTCCCTTGGAGTAATAATGGCCTTTGCTAACAATTTCAGAAATTACATCTGGGTTTGTATTCTAAGATATTTAAATTAAACATTTCATATTTAAGTTCAGCACTATGTTCTGTGCTGAAAATCAATGGCATGTAGAAATGTTGGGGTCAGTGGGTCTGACTCCTATCAGAAATAGTGGGGCAGAGGGCAATCTCATCCAGTGATTGCCACATGTAGGCCAGTGTACCTCCTTCCACAAGACTAGTGCCTGGTTGTAAACCTATAGCTAGAATAGGATGAGAAGTGAAAGGTCTATCATGGTTTCTCATGAGCCACATGACAAACCACATGTAACAGAAAGGAAAAATTGTTTTTAAAAACTGGCATCTCCGGGACCTGCCAAAGGCCTGATTGGCTGGAAGGTAGTCTTCTTGAGATTTCAAGGAGAGCTGAAAGATTTCTTTGCATAGCTCCCTTGCAAAGCTCTTTCAGACACAATTCTGGGGTTTCTAGTTTTACAAGGTGTCACAGCCTTCTCTGCCAAAGTCTGCTGGTGCATCATCAAACTACAAATCCCAGGATGACATAAGGGGATATGGAAAGAAAATCCAGTTTTGACCTGGATTATCTCTGTACTGTAGTATGTGGCCCTGTTTATACAGGCAGGAAAATGTGGGATTAATCCACATTTTCCTGCCTGTATAAGCAGGTCCTTCATTTCATTTTCCATCCGGGGAGATCCTGAGGCAAAACTGTGATAATTTCCTGACCAGATTTCTTCAGAGGGAGGTTAGCCTTTGCCTAGGCTTTTGCTAAGGCTGGGAGAGTATGTCTTGCCCAAGATTATCCTTCTTTCCATTGCTTTTTATACCCCTTTTTAAAAAAAGGATTTGAAACTTTTGAGATTCGTGAGATTCGTGGATACCTAAACCTTCCAGGGATTCAGATCTGGATCCGGAAAATTCTGGCTTCATCCCATCTCTATAATAAATGCAGCAAATAATTTGAAAAACCTTCCTCCTTTTAAGTTTTCAAGTATCCAGGAATAACTATCTGGACTACTGCTGAAACCAGTCAACTAAACTACAGTGTTATTCCTTCCTTGTCCTTTGGTTGTACATTTGCCATAAATGCTAGAAATACTTCGTATGTTGTTGTGTGTTCAGCTCCTTGGAGGAAATTGTGATTAGGACTGAAATGTTTGCTGCTGCAAATACAGGAAGTACTTGAGAATTGCTTAGAAATCCTAATGTGTTCAGTGGGTTGCTATCAGGTAATTGCTGTGTTACAGCTAGCCGACAGTAAAAATTGTGACAGAATTGTTAATTAAGCGCTCACTCTCTGGCTTTTAAGTCATCTGTTGTTGTTGTTTAAAAAACAAGATAAAATTAAGCATAGTTCCATAATCATTGTTATTATCAAAAACCAATATTGCTTTTCAGAGTTTAGCTTCCTGTACAAATCCAATATAATACTCATGCAGAATGGTAGTTCCATCTGGTGACATTTGGTTACTTGATATATTGACAGAAGGAAAACAAAGTATATCAAACTATTTTTAAAATGTTGTTAATGGGCACCATTGTGTCTGAATTTTTATACTGTACTTTCAAAAGTTAGAACAGAATTATTTGTTGTTGTTAAATATTTACATCCAATTAAACATTTGGAAATTTATCTGGCATTGGCTGGATTGATACTGATGGTTTCACCTATGAGTTTAATGAAACAAATGTTTGAAATGTACACCTTGCAATCATTAGACTTTGTTTTATGCTAGATGCCATGCAAAATGAACTCAAAACATCAGTTTTCAAAGCAAGGAGAGGTCAAATTTGCTGAGCTTGTACAAAAATGCTCTGGATGTCAACCTAACCTTAAATATCTTATTTAGTAAAAATTGTGCATTCCAAAGCAAAAAAATATAGAAATCAAACTGTGTTTGAGAGCTACCTGCAGTAATGGACAGACTGGATCCAAAATCTTTGTCTCTGTTTTGGTATTGTTAGATAAACACACCAAATCTGGTGACTCTATGATCAACCATGTGGATTTGTTTATGATAACAGACAAACATTTCAAGGTATAATACAGACACATATTTTCAGAAACAATCACTGGAAATAGACGTATTTCAGTATGATCTGTTTGCATATATTATGTCCAACAGTTTTGCTATTACCAAACTAACCTCACTGTGTCAGTTACAAAATACAACTGTGATAAAGACATTACATGAGAACTGGTCACACGTAACTATTTGTACGAACTGACCATTAGCACAAAATACAATACCAAAGCCTCAATAAACTACATCTGGAATCCGTAACAGGGAAGAGAAACAACAGCACTTTATACTTCTATCATCTGCCAAGTTGTCTCTACTGCCTGCAGTTTAGTTGTTAAGCTTAGCTCATTAAGTTGCTCAGCCTGGATATATTCTGTTAATTCATGACTTTGTTTTTTTCCTTCACTATCTCCAAGGCTCTTGCACGTCACATGCCAGTAGCCTCATGTGTTTTCTTGGAAAGGAGCACAGGCATATCACAATTAACAGAGCCTCTGAGAATAAAGCTCCTTTTTACAAAGTCTTTTTATGCCTACTGCCCTCCACCTTTTTCTTCCTGTCCTTTGTCTAACTGGAAGATTTTTAGCAGTATGAGATTGGGAGGATGGTATAGGAGGGCTAGCGAAACACAGACTTCTGGTGTTGGGTTTCAGAAGTATGTCTGTGTTAAACAAAGCAATAAAGCTTGAGCTGGGAAAGAATGATATTCTCCTGTAGCAGATCCTACTGTAGCTGCATGTGTCTGCAACTGGTAATGTACACAGAAGCTGCCTCCAGAATCCCTTACTGAATAGTCATGAACATAAAAGCAAGAGGAAAGCGGAGCATAGATCAGCCTGCTTCAAGAGCTTTTAACAGCATGTTTGAAAAGCATATAGTTGTAAGTCTGACCACCAAAATAGAAATGATAAATCATCCCTGTATGGATTTTGGAACAAGCCTTCAAGTTGTGTCTAGGAAGGTACAGAATGTTTTCTTTTACTTATGCAAGGTTTAACTGACTTGGTTATTTCATTTCACATGAGCATATTGTTCAGTTTTGGGGGGAAAGTTTGCTAAAACATACTGAACTGCATTTCTTTTTTGTGGCGTAGGTACCTATCCCTATTTTTATCACGGTGCTTCTGCCTCAGGTACCAAACTTTCTCTTATGGAGTAGTGCACAGGAAGACATACACTTCATTAACTGAGGCAAACCTGTATTTCCAGGTTAGAAAGTGTTATCCAGTACCAGGTACATGTCTCAAACCCACAGTGAAAGACACACATGGGGGGCACACACAAGCTGCCTTACAATGAATCAGACCAGAAGTTCATGTAGCCCAGTACTCTCAACACTAACTGGCAGCAGTACTAGAGGGTTTCAAGCAGTTTTTCCAGCCCTACTTGGTATGACAAGGGATTAAACTTGGCAAGGACTTTCCATACGTAAAGTATGGGCTCTGTCATTTAACTACAATCACTTAACTACTCATCAGCACTTCTAGGAGAATTGGAATACTCCCAAGAATACTTAAAGGGGCCAATGGAGAAGTGACAGCAACATCTAAGACAGACCCAGATCTGTGGCTGGGCAGAAAATCATGGGCTGCAGCCAACACACTCCAGACAGCATATCTGCTACAAACAAAGGCAGAAGCAGTATTATGTATAGATCAAGTATGTGCTTTGTCATTTGCCTTTCTTCTCCCACTGCATCAAAGCAGGAGAAAAAAGGAACCAATTCTTTATTTCTAGCTACTCTCTCTACAAAGGCCACCAAAACTTACTAGAGAGCAAAGAAGCACGAATTTACATCTATCATTTCCATTTACATCTCCCATACATAATTCAGTTTAGTTGTCTACCCATAAACTTTTACTAAGTGCAACTGCACACAATGGGACACTCAATTTGCACTGGATTTAAGAAATTCGCTCCCATTGTTGATTTTTGCATTCAGCACAAGTATACTCCTTTATATGCATGCATAAACCACTGTATACATGTACATCACAATGTGTGAACAATAGTTTTGTGATAGTAGTAATACAATCACAGTACTTTGGAAAAATGGAAGGGGATGTCTTGCACGAAACGCATCAAGATGTATTAGTAGATGTGAAGGTTGTTTCTGCATGGCGTCACCGTCCCATGATGGGGATGTGTTGGCAGAAGTCCAAGAGTCATGCTTTTACCCAACATCATCACTGTCCCACAGCCAAGCACATCCCTACCTATTACAATCATGGGATATTCACATGACAGAAAAAATCCATTAAGCGCCATGATCACTGGCCATGCAGAAAGGGATGGAAACGCGATCACACAGGAAAACAGCTTGGTGAGGAGAGGAGCATTAATGTCATCCTCCCTTCCTGGCAAAGGCGCTGCTGAGACCGCAACGGGAGGACAATGTAAGGAGGTATGGTGCAGAAATGGTGAAGATAAATAATCTTATGGAAGCTTGATTTGCAAATGTGGCACTAAATTCTCACACAACTCTCTGCACTTTTTTATGATTAGATGATAACAACTGTTAGAAGTTCACATAATAGTATAATTTCTTAGACATTTCTATTATTTACTTTTTGCCTTTAGACATTTGTATTATTCACTTTGTGTAAAATAACTGTATTGTACAGAGATCTTGTTTAATAATCCAAAACTGATGGAAAGATTTAGAAGAACTTAAAACATATAATGCCATAAAAAATTTCTGCAATCACGCAGAAATTAGTCAGTCCAACAAAATTATTGTAGTTTTGTTGTTTAATTGTCTTATGTAAGCTGCTTGCGACTGAATTAATATTTCAAAATAGATTTCCAGAAATCTGGTAAATGTTGCTATTATACACAAAAGGAACCCCTGAAACCGAATTGCAATGTGCCTCAAAAGTTTAATGTAGGTATAAGTTTTCACACTGCCATTCTATATATGGAATAAATAAACCTATATTCAGAAATAAACCTCCTTGAGTTAAATGGAATTTACTCCTAGGTCAATAAGAATTAGCAATGAAGCCATAATACTCATCTACCTGAAAGTAAGCCCTGCAGCACTAAATGGGATTTTGTTTTGTGTAGCCATGTACAGAACTGGTCTGTTGGTTACATTCACCACAGTTAAGTATTACATTAGCATCTTAATTACTGTTGAAGCTAACTATGTTTGTACTTTTGTTTTAAATCCTGGTTAAATGGAAACCACTCAGTACAGATGCGGCTCTTGTATTGTATATGTGTGTGAACTATATTTTTTGTGACTATTTCTATTTCTACTAGAAATTTGTTTTCTCTCTTTCTTCAAATATAGTGCACCAGACTTATTGCAGGCTTAGGAAGACAGATTTCTACAGCTCACACCTTCTTTCTGAACCAAAGGCTGCATTAGCTCTGAGAACATGGATTGCCAAATCTATCAAAACCAATGGGAGCTTTGCCAGTTTGCTCAATAACTACTTGGTGGTAGCTGTGCTGGTTTTTATCGTAGTGATATATCAATCAAAGTCCAAATTATTTAATCATATCGGGCGCAAGAGGTGGGCAATCACATGTCCTCCAGGTAACAATGTCTATTAATATTTTAATTGAAAAACTAGCAGGAAGGGAAAGGAAAGAGGAAATACAGCTGCCCCTCCCTGGAGGCTGTCTTCATCCCAAATCCAGCAATTAGTTGACCTGATATTAATCATCACAACCACAACAGGCTCAGGTCAATTCCAGCTCAGCTTTAATATATAAGCATCTACTGATTTTACTAGCACAAACACTAATGGAACAGGCCAGATACACTGTGAAGATTCTTACTGCCAACAGCAAGCTGATAAATCATAGGACCATTCACAGAACCCCACTAAATGGCAACAAGTAACACTGTAAAAAGTCCTGGAACCCACAATACCTCATTTTAAAGGCCTCTTCAGATATTAACCTTAGTGAGGTGAGGGTTGAAGTAGCATGTTCCAGGAATATCAGGAGAACACATGGAAAGAGCATCTATGTCTCTTTCCGCTGTATCACTGTCCCACAAACTGGGCCAAACAAACTTGGGTAAAACTAGGGAGTCCCAAATGGCTTAGAATCAGAACTCTCCAGATGTTTTGGCCTACAATTACCATCAGCTTCTCACCAAGTATGACTAAGGGGAAGGGACCATGTGAGTCATAATCCAAAACATGTGGAGGGCCAAACATTCCTCATTTCTGGCTTAGATGTTCTAATGAGAGCAGGGTGGGGATGTGGAGATGTGCACAAGCTGTAGTTCCTGCCATGCTACTAACACCAAAAGCTGCCTTATGGGTGAATTTTTAAAAGTCTACCTACATTATATGCTAAGAAAAATGCCAGATTTCTAACACAATTTTAAAAAATCTGCAGCACAAGCTTTGATGGACGGTGCCCACTTTCAGGCAATCTGTTCACAGACTGAATCTGCTATCATATTAACCAAAATTCTACAATTCCAGCTATATCTGGTGGTTTATTTCTAGGGCTTGGAAAAGTTATTAGTTTGGTCTAAAAAGCCTAGAATAGCCCAGACAGCATAGCCAGTTGTCATGTTGGCTGGGGAAATCTCAGAACTGTAGTCCAAACTAGTTGGGTTTCTCTTCCTGTTTTATTTCACCAGCTAAGGTTCAAAGAATGTTTTCAGTACAACACTGGACAGAACAGCAGAGAACAGAGCACCAGTATATGATAATTAGCCTCTCAGTAACAGAGAAATAATTCTTTCATAGACCCCTTCTGACTACTGAAATTCTTCATTTTTATATAAAGTACTGTGCAGAATATAGGACCATCCAAAACCAAGAAACTTATGACTATATGCCACCAGAGATGCTTCTTATGATACTGAAGCACCTTTGGCTTCCATATTTTATAAGTTCGTTCTTACAGACAACAATTTCAAGTTCTGGGCAAAAGAGTCAGGTCAATGACATTGTCATGGGTATAACACAGCTCCACAGGTTATCAACATATTAATCTTTCATCCCAAAGGCTTTTCCTTTACGTGAGATGCACCAGAAGAAGTAGTCCATGCCAAAACATAGCTGTTAGTCTTTAAGCTGCACAAGACAGTTGTTTTTACTGCAACAGACTAATATGATTATGCCTCAGGAAGATGAATACTTGCACACTGATGCGATACATAAACTATTAACATTTCTGCTGATCAATATTAATTTCTCAAAGCTCCTTGATATTTAGCTTTCTTGAAAGGGCACTTTTTTCTTAACTTTCTTTTCCCACAGACTTTCTTAGAGGAATTGCTTTTTGAAAGCCATATACTACAACAACCTTATGACAATAACTTCTTTATGTGTTTCTTTACCTATGTCATTTATTGATTAGGTGACTTATTAACAACAGGAAACCCCCACCTTTTGATGCCCCATAATCTGACAACTCGCTCTTTTGAGGCTTCCAAATTAAGGACAAGTTCCATTCATGTGATAGAGGTTCCACTCTTTCTTCAGTTCCTCTTGCCTGCAGAGGCTCACTAAGAACTGCTCACATACATACATGCTAATTGCAAAGCAAGCTGGAGGGAGGCGCTAAAGCAGCTGAGAGACTTTGCAAGCAGCACACATGCAGTTAGTCTCAAGTAATCCTCTGTAAGTCCTTCATGTTCCCTACAGCACAGAACATGGATTCCACTTTTTAACCAAGCCTGTATTATAATTAACGTAACTATGGTACTTTTTGTGCAACAATCCTTCTCTCTCCTGTTTAGTTAAAATGTATTATCAAGATCCAAGGATCCAGTTATTTTCTGACTTTCCCTATCAGACATAAGTAATTTTGCCTCAAGAAGTCATCAAGCTGAATGATTTACCTATTTTCGTTCCCCTGTTTATATCAAAGAAATAATAGCTTTTAGGAGTCAAGAAAATATAGTTCAACAACATTGTACATATGAGATAATTTGTATTCCTGCAAGAAGCATCCAAAATTTTGTTCCTGCTTTTTCCAGTTGTATACTGAGTTCAAATAAACCAACCTGGGGAACTGGTATGGAAAAATCTCTGATAGTACCAGGAAATGACTAAAAATATTATGGCTCAAAGTAATATCAGAACAAACAGGGATGAAATCTGTGATTTCCAGTCTTTTAAATCAATCTGAATATGGCAATATGAGTGGTAGCATCTGGAACAAGAGTCTGTGGCCCATTTAGAGGCATGCATGCCATCTTCTCTTGAACAGATTTTTCAGCAGTCAGATGTATGTAATCCAAATAGAAGTGTTTTCCCCACACACAGTAATGGCCTATTCTGGATTTAGATCCCTAACCTAGAAATAGTTTTCTATTTGATCATCAAAGTACACTGAGGTGAAGTCGTTGCAAAAGTAGAGTTTATCATTTCTTGGCCTTGTTTCTCACGTGCATCAAATGATGGCCCATGTTTTACGTTACAGAAAACTGTTTCCACCACTAAAGTATTCTAAAACTTATTCCCTTTTGATCAGAATTTTTTTTCCCCTTTTTCCTTCTTTTCCTTTTTCGTTCTCCATGGGCTCTTCTTTCTTCTTTTGTATATCCTAAACAAGACTGTACACTTCTCAGAAAAAAAAAGATAGGAAGGAAGCAAGCAAACAAGCAAGCAGATGGACTTGCACTTTGCCAAGAGCCACTTTCCATTAAATAAAATTTTGAAAATTACTAAATAACCTTCTTTAATGTTGATTCATCTTACAACTTGAACATTCTTTAAAAAAAAAAAGTCCAGTTTTCAACATTTGTGAAGAAATGCAGCTCCCACATCTCAATAGCCCTAGTTACACTGCTAGAAAATATAGTTATAGTCTTTGTTTGACTTGCCTCGTTCATTCAGAAAGCTACGCCAATGATTGAATTAGTTTTGCATGTGCTTGATAAACACTTTCCATGTGTTCTGGATGAGAAATAAGCTTTACACTTTAAAGGGACAGCATAATACCCCAGTGGCCTTGGAAAAGATATAGAGAACAAGAGTAGAATTTCTTTTCCAGTATTCACCTCATACCAGTCACCATGGTACCTAAACACCTGTTTTGCAGAAAACCATAGCCTGTTAAAAGTCCTCCATTATTCAGACACAACATCGTTTCTACAGGGTTAGACTTTCTTGCTGCTTGAAATTTTTGTTGTTGTTGTTTAAATGGGCTTGAGTTTAAAATGGCTTGGCTTTCTATCTGTTTACAGACTGAATCCAAAGTGCTGCCTCATAGAGGGAGCCTACAGAGATACAAAGGGCTCCCCTCTGTGAAAGACACATGGAGGGCAACAAGAACGGCAGTGCAGGCAGAGCTAACATGCTCGTCCTTGCTCTCCCTCTTCACCTGCTAAACTCAGACACAGAAAACTAGAAGACAGCTAAACAATACAGTGGAACTGTAACTTTGACAGTTAAACAAAGTTGTGGGGGCGATAACTGATTGTGGGGAGGGAAGCACTCCTGTCACCGGGCCCTGTTTTAGTAACTGTGTATCTTATCCTTTAGGAAACTTCCTCACAGAGCATCACACTTTAATCTTTGGAACACAAACCTTTGGTCAGTTTGATTAACCCTGTAAGCACATGATTACCATCTTCACAATTCTGTCTGGCAGTTTATGACTTCTCCACTCTTAAGAGACATTTCAGACCAACAGAACTTATAACTTAGGAAACTAAAGGCAACACTTAGCCATATTGTGTGACCTATCATATGCTTGACATCTCCTCAGAGAAGACAGCAAAAGCAAGATATTTTCGAATTCCTAGTGTGTTATGTGCAGAGGTGGTGCATTGTAATCAACTTGGTGAGACACATGTTCACAGCTTGGAAAATTTATTTGCTGAGATGACAATTCCCATAATCCACAGCCATTGTGACCACCAACTTTCTTCTAAGCTCTACACATGTGACGTTACCCAGGCCTAATTTACTTAATCATTCTGCAGTTCTAAACATGAGTCACAGGACCCTGGAGTACGTTAATCACCACTGAATATGATGCTATGTTGCATTTATTACAAAATTACAAAAGATAAACTGCAACTCAAGCAGGCACTAGTTAGTTACTGGCCACAGAAACGACTTACAGGGTTGATAACTGTAAATCTTATTCAAACCTTGTTAGGGTAGCAATTGTTCTTTTAAATGTACTATTTAAATATATTAAAATACTATGAAGGAGGCTCCTCATTGTCTGCTAATCACTGCCCAGAATTTGTTCAGATAGGGCTTGCAATAAGACTTCATGATCAACAGTTGCATTCACAAGAGTTTTGTGATAAAGAGCCCAGCTGGACATTTTAACGATCACCTTTAGTGAAACAGCTGGAGCAGACCAGAAAGCCTGTGGCTCATTTTTTTTTTTTAACTGAATGAAAATTAGGTAAATTGGAAAAGGCACACAAACAAATAAATGGCTAATCCATAGTCTTCAATGAGACAAGCATTTATCAATTTACATGAAGCAAGCCACATCCAGTGCACATTTCCAAGCAGTATCTGGATTTGCACACAATATATGTTAGCCCAAAATCAATTCATACTTTCTAACACTAGATATATATGAATGAGAAATCCCACTGCACAGAATACAGCCTTGGCTTCCAAACTGTATATGGCATGTTTCAATGTAGTAGTACATAACTAATAACCAACTCAAAAATTAGGCTATAATGAAGGGAAAATAAGCCAGGGATATTTCAATGACGATAAATCAGACTCTGAATCACATCAATTCCAAAAGTATCTTTTGGATGAAGCTAAAAGTTCTGGGTTTAATCTAGAGGAGTACGGTTCAAACATCTCTAAATGTAAGGCATGTTCAGTTTTATTTACACTTTGAAGGCACTTCTCCAATTTCTCAAAGCCTTCTTCTTCTTCTTCTTCTTTTTTTACAGAATTCTGAAGAATCTGCACCAGAAGTTTTCATGACAGGGTACCCACATATGTGTGCCGTACATTGCTGACTTCCCCCTAATCACAAATTTGCACCAAATATCTGAAGTGCTTTATAAAATGTTAGAGAAGTTAGCAAGCAAATTCTTTGGAGATAATTTTTTAGGAAATATACTAGTGCATTATGTCTTTTTCATTCATTGCCTCTGCCTCTTTTCAGGGGCACTGATCTAAGACTGAAGAACTACCTTTAAGTCAACAAGATTTTTCTGTCTGCCAGCATTCCAATTCGTGTTCTCCTAAGCAGGAATAACCTGCCCTTAAATCTGATTCCAGGTCAGTATAGTCAGTAAAGCTGAAAAAGGCCCAATAAGCCTGCTTCAGATGGAAAGCAGAGCTGTGGTTCCCTACAAAAGCCTCAAGGCCTTCTTGATCCCCTTTTTGATCTCCTTGTCTAGGAGAGTTGTGAGAAGACACTGTAAGTTTTCACAAACCATGGTTACTTGTTAAGTTTTGATCAAGACAAACTGGTTAGAGTTTATAGGAACATGCTGACTTTAAAACATAGTGTGTTTATCCTTGGCTTATTTCCCTAACCTGCAGTTATCACGAACCACAATTTTTGATTTTCGCAAAACACAGAACCACAGCTAGGTGACAAAAGAAGTGAAAACATCTCATTCCCTGGTCACAAATGCAGCAGAAAAAGAGGGATGTCAGTCTCACCTCTGTTCATTCAGGCAGCTCTTGGGTGGGCAGGAGTTCCCTTTGAAAACAACCTGCTCAAGAGAGGGGCCTTCAGAGCCCCACTCCCATCGCCCCAAGTTGTGTGCTCCCTGTGAGATGCTAGTTCAGTTTCCGCTTGGAAGCAGAGGAATGAAGTGGCTGCCTTCCACTCATCTTTCGAAGAGGGAAGGCCTACTTTCTCCCCGCTAATTAGCAGTGCCTTCCTCATCCTCCTATTGCAAGCGGTGGGGGCAGAGGAGGCTGAGAGGTGGCATAACATTTTTATGAGTCTTCCAGTTGACTCTCACTTACAGTGACCCTATCCTAGGGTTTTCTTGGCAAGATGTATTCCAAGAAGGTTTGCTGTTGCCTTACTCTAAGGCTGAGAGAGTACAACTTGCCCACAGAAGTTTCCATGGCTGAGCAGCGATTCAAATGTTGGTCACCCAGAGTCCTAGTCCAACACTCAACTACTACCACACAAAGACTGTTCCTGCCCTACGCTGTTATAGTGTCATTATTCCACTTTCAATGTCCTGTGGAATCCTGAGGTTTGTAGTTTATTGAGGCCAAAGAGGTTTCTGGATGAGAACCCATCCCTAAACTGCAAACCCCAGGATTCCATAAGTTGTTGAAAGTAGAATAACAGCACTATAAATAGTGTAGTGCAGAAATGGCCTGACTTCTCAGTGGATCATTACATTAACATAATTTCTTCTCCACTTAAAGAAAACTTTTGGCCATGACTGGTAATCTCTGATTGTTTTTGCTGTTGATGTTATGTGACTTCAAACTGACTCTGACTTACAGCAACCCTACCACAGGCAAGATTTGTTCAGAGGTGGTTTGCCATTGACTTCCTCTTTGTCTGAGAGAGTGTGCCTAAGGTCCCTACTGGGTTTCTATGACTCAACCGGGATTCAAACCCTGGTCTCCCAAAGTCCTAGCTCAAAACCCAAACCACTACAGCAGGCTGGGCCTCTCACACAGCTTAGTATTATGGCAATCATTTTCTTTCCTCTCCCAGACTGCAACATGATACCAACTGTTAATGCAAGATCTCCATTTTTGAGAAAATAACATATTGTAAAAGCAGGCAGAATGCCTTCACAGTGTTGATATCGAGTACGTGTGTCATTAGCCTTTAACTGTTCACCCCTCTGGCCAGGCATGGCTTTGACCAAAACTACTGAAGGGTAGGCCATGGATAATTTATGAATGTATTTTGTATGAAAATTTTAATATCCTGCCCTCCAGTTCAAGTGACAGCTTTCAGGGCAATCCACAATAAAAGCATAATATTACCATAAAATACTAAAACAACATATTAAAGAAAGAAAACAGCAATTTATAACTGAATACAGATGAAAAAGCAGAACACCACAATAATCTACTATTAAAGTTCTGACTGGCACTACTTTTCCCCATAACTAGTGCAAGTGGAGATATAAATATCTGTACATGTTATATGGGGAAAAAAGGTTGTGTACAATTTTTGAAAAGACAGATGTTTGAGGAAAACATATGCAGTTTTTGTAAATTTAGTTACTTTAAAAGAAAATGGTTAAATGCAGTTACTTAAAAATATAAATTTACTGCTCAATATAAAAGGTCCTATTTATAGTTTATTTGTTTATACATCAAATTATTGGGCATCTCATAATATAAACAAACAATCTAAAAATACAGTAAGTTACATCATCAAAATACATATAGATCATAATAAAACAACAACCAAAGCTAAAACAATTTAAATAAACTTGGGGACAGATTTAGTATAAGCAATTATATTGTTCAGCTTGTATATGCAGTTTACAGAGCAACTGTGTGTGTTTATTCAGAAGACACAGCTGGTACTTACCGTCAGGTAAGAAGACTTGGAATTACAAACTCAAAAGTAAATTTGCCTTGATTTGTATTAACAAAGTTGATAATGTATCTGATACTGGAAGGGAGGGAGAGTTAAAAGACAGCTGAAGCTTGTGCTATCCAAACACGCAAAATTTAGTTTGGGCCATCTGAAAATTTAGGAAAAACCCGTCTCTTGGGAACCAGCAGTCTCAGACACAATCTTAAATACTAGCAGGATATCTGGATATCAAGTGAAACTTATAACTAGTCTAAAAACATTTGATGGTTGTATGGTTGTATGTATATGTGTGTGTGCGTATGTTGATCTAAGTTTGCCTCTGCTCCCTTGGGAAACACAGCAGTATTTGTCTTGAACCCAAAGTTCTTTAAGGTGGTAATAAGTGGATGAAAAATCACTGCTTCTATCATTATAAAACTCACTATACATTTAGCCTCAGCAAATGCATCTAAATCAAGGAACACCCACTACTCAGATAATTATATTATAATCAAAGCATTTTAAAATCATTCCTGTCAGAATACTTTATATATTGCCAAGATTAGTTGCATTTGTGTTTTTCACTTGCTAGTCATCATTACATCGTTTATACTTAAGCAAGAAGTTAAACTGTTATAACTTAAGTCAGGCTTTTTTGGTCAAATACCTTTCTCCTGTTGCTATTTGCCATCATGTTGGCTTCAACTTATGGTGACCTTAAGAGCCTCCCAGAGCCTCATTTATCGACAGTCCTGCTTAGGTCTTGCAAAGTCAGGGTCATGATTTCGTTGATTGATTGAATCAATCTATACCTACATACTTCTGAATAAAGCCAATCTGTGGCCAGTGCTTCATGCACTTTAAGATTTCAGACTGACACTTGACATATACTTCATGTCTAGTGTTTTGAAAACGGTCCTGGCTATTGAGGGAGAATTATGCAGCTGTCTCTATTTAATCGAAGTAATTCATATCATTTCCCAGAAAGCAAGCAGCAGTGGAGATACTCTCCCACATAAATCTTGCCATTTCAATTTAAGGGAATTGATTTACAATGCAGCAGTACCTTATGGTACAAGTTTCAGCCTTATTCAACAATCCTGCAACTAATTAATGAATCAATTTGACAAAGCCTCAGAAATTTCAGTGGAAAATTTTTAAAAAACACAGAACATATGATTGCATAGCATTGTGTGCTATGCACACATATCAACACTCACATAAGCCTATAATGTGTTAAAGAAAGGGAACTCTGGGTATCAGATATATATCAAGAAGTGATTGTTTCTTAGGTACAATACTTCTAATAAAGTATTCACAGTCAGATTTCAAAGCTAAGTTGACTTCTCAAGCACTTTTTGCAAAGCAAAAAGAGTTCACCCTCTACTATCTTTCTGAATAGCAGATTAATTGCAGCACCAGAATGATGGCAATTGGTTTCAAAATATTGCAGCAAAGCTTATGAATGAGTAAGCAATTACTAACAGGTTTCAATTATAAAAGGGAGTCAGAGGGGGGTGTTAACACTCTTCACTTAGGCTGAACAAAGGAGCTGCAGCAAAAGAAGAAGAAGGTATCTTGTACTTAGTTGTTGATACATATTCTTTTCTCTTTTTTTCTTCTTTAATTTCATAACCAAGAGAAATCAAATAATTGAAAAGAAACTCTATGGCACGGGTGGTACTTTGGCAGCTGTCACCAGGAAATTAAGAACATTAGCACTCACCAAGTCGGGAAGCCCTCCCTGATCATTGATGTCAGAGGGTAAGTAAAAATGCCTGCTGTGTTGCCAACATAACATTCACTTGAATCAGCATGGATTTTAATTTCCTACCCTAATTAACAGTGAAAGGCAGTAATTGCATGGCATTTCCACTACTGGAACTCTGCTACTCAGCTTGCTGATTAAATATAGCCATGTGATAATATCGCCACCACCCATTACCCCTCAATCCCATTCTTTCTACTCCACAAATCAATGTATGGAAACCACTAGAGGATCTCCCCCTTCAGCACATGTCATGATAAATAGACTCAGCACAGCAGCCCTAAAAATAAAGCTTTCCAAAGCCTAGCTTCTTATATTTTTCTCAAGGCTTGAGGATCAGTAGGTCCACAACAGTTCTGATACTTTATCACACTTTTTAAATGCTCAGCATTACCAGTGGCATTTAACCCCCTACTAAATGGAATGGATTTGTAATCTACAACATGACCTTTGATGAAGATGCAGCACAGAAAATCTTTTTGCATCTGAACAGTTAGGTAATTTTGGACTTAGATGATCATACAGGGACAGGAGAAGCACCTTAGATGATCATGTACATTACTTCACTTTCTGTAGATCCCTGTTGTGTTTGGGGTGGGCAGGGCTCCTGCTCATTCTTCTGTGGAGGCTGTGAATTCTTTTTCAAAGTTCTGCACTGAATGCACCACTGATCATCTGGTATACCTGGTTATCTTGCCACTGTTCTTGTCATGTGCCTTCAAATCATTTCCAAATTATGGCGACCATAAGGTGAAGCCATTATGGGGTTTTCTCGTCAAGAATTGGTCAAAGAGAGTTTGCCATTGCCTTCCCCTGAGGCTGAAGAGTGTGACTTGCCTCAGGTCACCCAGTGAGTTTCCATGGCCAAGCACAGATTTGAACTCTGGTCTCCCAGAGTCCTAGCCCAACAGTCAAATCACTATACCACACTGGCTCTTGCTATATTAAATCATGGAAATTTTATATTGTGAAATACAAGAAATTATTATTGTGGTCTAAGTCCTGGGGCTTTTGGTAGGAATAATCTGGAGTGGTAGCCAGCCTGGAATATAGGGTTTATTTTCCAGTTCCTTTCTTCTTCTCCTTTCAAAACAAGCCAGACCATCCTTTGCCAGTCCCAGAGTGAAATTACTGTAATTAGCACATGACGTTATGCTAATGACTAAGCAACCTGACCATAATAATTGAAGAATACTACATGGATCTCATTATCCATCTTCTAATTGCTGTGAGAATGAAAACCAGAGACAACTTTGAGGGAAAACCCACAATACCTATTCCCTAAAAATCAGTAGCACTGTACTGAAAACAGAATTTGTAGGGAGCAAAAGCAGCTGCAGCAGATTTATGGTGGTAAATAGAGGTGCAGAACCTCAGTCCAGATGAGAAAGACTTTATGGATTGGGGTGGTGATGTATGATAAGTGTTCTTGGAAGGTAGGCATTTAAGGAACAGGAACCTAAGAACAGAAAGAAGACAGGTTTGGCTCTCTGAAATTCACAAGGGTGCCAGGGCCACCAATGCCACTGAGCACTGCAAAATCCTAGGCCAGAACATGTTTTCCCTGATACTGCTAAAGGAAGCAACAGGAAGGGAAAGGTAGGGGGAAATGACTCAGTTTCATTGCCTTTGCATTTTAATCTGTTCATATGGTTTCCAGCTGTTCAGTGAGTTACAGTTTCACTCCTCTTAGTTTTATGGATCCTGGTGTATTACAGTGTTTTAGTGATGAAATACTATTTTATCTTTGCGCACCAGCGTGGAACCTGCTTTTTATCAGCAAGGGCAATCTCAAGGTTCTAAAAAATCCATCCCTTCATCCATTTGTTAAATGTGCTCTTGCACGGCTCCCATTAATTTTCACTGGACCCTGTTGCCACACAATACTGCACTCCGTGATAATACTTCTGAAAGTTCAGAGCATCTCAGTACTGAGCGAGTTTCCAAATGCAACATTTAGTACACACAAAATGGAGTATTTATCCCTGCTTCCCATTATTTTCTGTGGCAGCCTCATTGTGCCGTGAAACATCGATCAGAAAACTGTTGCTTTTTCCAAGGAGCAGCAAAGAATGAGCACAGAGCAGCCATTACACTTTGCTGCTGTCAGATGGGTCACTCTTCACATTGGCTCCCTTCCTCATAATCATTGAGTTCAGCAGTGTTTAATGAGCTCAGGCTCAAATAAATCAATAAAGCATCCTGTGTGAGAAGGTGTGGGGCAGCAGAGAGGTTAACATTTCTGTTCTGATCATAATAAAAACAAAACACCCAATGACATTCCAAATGACACCCAGGCATTTGGACTCTCTGCTGCTTCTGGCAGGCAACTCCTAATTGGCTCGTGTACCATTGTCAGCCCCAGATGGTCGCCTAGATTCCAGCAGGCCAAAGTGTTCAATGAAAGCACTGATGAGCTGCAAAATCCCCTTGAGCAACAGGATCATAAACCATAGTATCTTTGGCTGAGAGTTCTAAAATTGTTCAGAAATCTCAATCCACACAGAAATTAATCAGCAGCCAGTTGTGGCTGTTTCCAAATGCCCAAATACTGTTTGGGTGCTACATTCATGTACAAGCTAAACAATAGTTTATTATTATATCCACAAGACTCAATCTCATACATTTCCATCCTTGTCCTCCAGTGTAACTACAAGGAGGAAATCAGAAGCGTTTGCTTCCAGTTTCAAAGAACCACCACTGAAAGGTATGTTGAAAGCCTAAATGGTAAATTTAACTGCGGTTTGTTGAAACAAGCTAGCATCATAACCCATTATTTAGAGATAGCTTGTTTCAAACAAGCCATGGCTACAATTGACTGCAGTTTGTGAGCGAGTTTGAACAAAACAAGCAGCCATTTATGAAAAACTGAACGCATATGTGCTAGACGAGTGGATCTCAACCTGTGGGTCCCCAGATGTTCGTGGACTTCATCTCCCAGAAGCCCCAGCCACTATGGTCAATGCTCAGGGCTTCTGGGAGCTGAAGTCCACGAACATCTGGGGACCCACAGGTTGAGAACCACTGTGCTAGACAAAGAGAAGAGAGATGGACCACATCAGTGCAGGGTAAGGTAAGAATCATTTAGTACCATTTTTTTTTTGCCTTTTCACTGTTCATTCTGTAACAATATCTATTTAAAATTAGCTTTTTCTTGATGCAATTATCCATTTAAAACAATGAGTTCACACAATGGTATACAATGTTTTAAAAGTATATTTAGAATTTTCAAAAAATTTTGCCTGAAAATAGTGATGACAATAAAGCATCCCTACTTCCTTCCACACTCATCAAAGTAGATAACTAAGTCTTGTTATATGAATTATAAACAAAGTAGACTGATTAAACTCAGTACAATTTAAATCACAACTTTAATTGATTTAAATAAAGATTCCCACTAATACCTCTCTCCCTCTCCCTCCCCCCCTCTCTCTCTATATATATAAATTTAATAATGGTGCAAGTTTAACCACTATCATACGTTAACCTACAATTCAGTAGAGCAGTAGAGTATCTTAGAAAGACACAATTTGTGTAATACTTTTGGATAACATTCCTTTATTTTTTTGTTGTTTTTGTATCGCCTTCAAGTCATTTCTGACTTATGGCAAACTTAAGGAGAACCTATCACAGGGTTTTCTTGGCAAGATTTGTTCAGAGGGGTTTGCCATGGCTTTCCTCTGAGGCTGGGAGAGTGTGACTTGCCCAAGGCCACCCAGGGGATTTCCATGACTGAAAAGAGATTTTAATCCTGGTCTCCCAGGGTCTAGTCCAACAGGGAAAAGTAATGCATAATATACTCCTTATCTGTCTCAGGTTGTGCATATTTTTATCAATGCATTAAAAATAATAAATGAATCACATAAAAAAATTACAGGATTTAGTCCTGGTTGTTAGACGTTAGTCCCAACAAGAATAGACTCATTAAATCAAAGTGAATTTAAATCAGCATTTTTATAGCTTCCATTGATTCAGTAAATCTGGTATAGAGTGGAGCAGCTGCTGGATTCAGGCCATAAATTCTGAAACAAAATCTTACAGAAATGTTTTGAATTTGCTATTGCAGCACCAACGACCAATGGCTGTCATTAAAATATATGTACACACTTACATAGCACTCATCCACCAAACCACAGGTATCTGAATGCTTTACATAGTATTATACTTGGGATAATCCCCATGGAGAATAGCAAGGACACCAGACATAGTAAGCCCTAAGTACCCATAGTGAAGCAAAGAGTGATGAGCACTGGATCAGACAGGAAAAAAAAGCATGCCATACTACCATCCTGAGAGCTACTGGGGGCTAGGGTACCAGGGATAGGGAAGAAGCCAGAAAGGGATAGCTGAAGTACTAGGAATACATGGCTTTAATTTGGGGAGGTAGGGACATGCCAGGCTGGAAAACAACATACCCATCATCTAATAATCTTTTTTTTAATAAACAAACAAACAAACCTACCAAAGTGAAACCAATAGTGTTATCAAGGACCATGTTCTTCCCTGCAAACCCACCCAGGCTTTGACATCTGCTGGAGAGGCCCTTCCCTCTGTCCCACAACCTTCACAGGTGCATTTGGTGGGAAAACAGGAGAGGGCCTTCTCAGTGGCTGCTCCCAGGCTCTGGAAGTCCTTTTTCAGAGAGGTCAGACTGTCTCCCTGCCTGCCTGCCTTCCAGAGACAATTACAGACATTCTTATTTCGGCAGGCATTTAATATGTGATCATTGCTTGGCTGAAGAAAGATGCTGGTTATTTTTAATTGTGGTTTGCTAGTTGTTTTAATATGTATTTTGTTTTAATTATTACTGCTGTTTAATTTGTATTTTAACTTTTGTATGTCATGGGTTTTTTAACTATGTTTTCTTTCTTAAAGCCACTTTGATTGAGGAAAAAAGCGGGTTATAAATGAAGAAGGAGGAGGAGGAGGAAGGGGGGAGAAGAAGAAGATGATGATGACGACAACAGCGATAACAACAACAACACACGTCTGAACCTTTGCTTGAATGTTTTGTGGAGACAACTGGTGCTTCTACACCCTGAGAACACAGAACTTTTTAAGAACCAGAAGACTGTTTTTCTCCTTTAATTCATGAAACCAACTAAGGCTTATTAGATGGTGATATGCATGAAATGAACACATGCACTCACCAAAAACGCTTGCACAGAGACAACAGAAGTTAAAAAGCCTTGTCTACAAGTAGTTTTATATTTTTATGAAGAATGCCTTCCATCTGCCACATTTGGTACATTCATTTTTCCTCTGCACGCTTTAAGTTGAACAGCAGGAAAAATGGAAACAGGGCGGGGAGGTGAGGGAATGGCTGCTTTACAGATCAAGCGAATCAGCCATGATTGGAATTGGGAGTTTGCTTCTGTCATTATTCCCCTTGCACCACATAATAAATGGGTTCATTGATCATATCTGAGGACAATTAAAACACATTTCTGTTCATTCTTTTTGTAAGTATTTAGCTTCCCATTACAAACAAATGGTCTTTTCCATCAGTACTGCAGCCATGCAAAAAAAAAAAAAAAAAAAGTCCACAGGTCTCCCAGGCAAAATTTGGCCCTGTTTTAAAATAAAAATTCTGTCAAGTGAAGAAGCACATCAATGTTGCATTTGATTTTTTTTATCCAACTCTAGTGTGAAATTATTGACTAAGAGATGTATAAAACAATGTCATTAGAATATAAAGTTGAAAAAGAATATCAGAAGCGTTGAGGAAATTGTTAATGGCAGTTCAATAGTTAGAGGTAATCTTTCAAAGCTTTTTAAATGTGTTTAAAAATTTCGCCATTCACAAGTCCACAACAGAACAAAATCCATACCCAAATCAAAGCCTGGAAGACAAAAGTTTTTTAGGGAACTGTCCGTCAGAAGGGGGCAGAAATCATGCTGCCCATGTCTGCTCCCTTCTGTTTTTGAAGAAGGTGCTAAAACTTAGGCAGGCTGGCCTGAATCCAACTGCCAACTCCAAAATAGCATAGACCCAATGAATCAGTGGGATTTACATACATATTTACTTACCACTCAAATACTGATTCAATGCGATCTATTCTAATTAAGATTTAGCAATTGGATTTAGACCACTCAGTCCCACAGTGGCTCACCAGTTTAGGTCTCAGAACAAGACTTCCAAATTCAAGGTCTGAAAACCTTGACAGCAGTACAGAGGTGAAATTACAGAAGACATGCAAGCCCTACCTCCTGTATACATCTTGTTGATGCCACAGTCAGGACTACATCAACCCTTGTGTAGCTGTTACTGAATGGAAATTTAAATCTATATGTGCCAATTACAGTGTCATTGAATACCTGGGCCATTCATTGTAAAAGATTTTATCTAAAATAGTGGAGACACAAAGTGCAGGCTTCTAACCACTGTGGGGATACATCCACCTTCCAGTTCAAAGAAGACAACCCAGGATTATTTTGTGTTTATAAAAAAAAAGAAGAAGAAGAAGAAGAAGGCTTCACTGCAGCTGTGCTTGGTGGGCTGCACTTGCGTGCTGCTTCCCACGTAATCTACATCAAATGTCAAATATGATTAATGCTTAAAATTAGAAATGTGTCTGATTCTACAAATCTGCAACAAGACAAAGAGGTCAATGGGAACTGTGCTGGCATAAACAAACTTGACATTAGAACAAGACTCAAAAGATGAGGTGAACTCTCTTTTATTGAGGTCAAGACAAAACCATTCTTTCACTAACATCAGCATTCTACGCTATAACAACGGGCATCTGAGTAGATAGTCTTCTTACAAAACGGTCTGCATAACCTATAATTAGAGAACAGAATCCTAGGTCTTAAGGGGAAGCTTACATGAATATATTAAGCTTTACGTTCTTTATTATTTATTTTTCTTTATTCACTTATATCCTGTCTTTCTCCCAATAATGAGACTCAAGCCAACATACTTAAAAACAATACAGATTAAAAACTATACAAAAATCATTAATAAAAGTATATAGTCGGCCTTCCACATTCATGCATGTAATATTTGTGGATTTAATTATTCATGGATTATTTGCCGTTCCCTCCACTGCTGCCCTACACCATTTCTAATAGGAACTTATACGTCCCACCTTGCATTCACAGGTTCTCTGCCAGCCTTGAAAGACCAAGAGCGACTGGGAACGCTTGGCATGGTATGTAAGTCTCTATCAAAAATGACAGAGGCTAGCAGCAAGCCACCAACTGCCCACTTCTGCCTTGCGAAGAAGCCCTGCCAGCTTTAAGGCAGAACCAGGTGGTTGGCATGCTCCCCACTGCAGATTCAAATGTATTGTACATTTGAATCCATGGTGGGCCGAATCTGCAGACTGTACTTTTGTTTCTGTGTTAAATATGATCTGAGGGCCTAGAGACAGTCATGGTTTTTCCACTTTCATAGGGGTCTTGTGCCCCTAACACCAGTGAATGTGGAGGGAACATGGAGAGGTAAGTTATTTAAAAAGCAATTTGACAATTTATAAAGGTAAAACATTAAACACTGAAAACATTAACATTCATCAAAAGACTATACACAAACCTTAAAGCCTCTATCATGCTTCCTATCATCATCACCCCAACTGTCTTTGCAAGACTGTTATGATCATAGCAAGTTCCATGGAAAACAATCTGTGCTAAGATGCATTCCATAGGAAGAAATCATGCTAGCCCTTTTGCAGCAGAGTCTCCTGGACAAAACATGTATGTCTAACTCATATATACATATATATCCCACTGGATGCAATGGTATTTACTCCTCTAAGTGTGCACAGAACTGCAGTCTTAAGAAGGAGGACACGTGAAGGCATGAATTAAGATGTGTGACTGGCAGGAAAACAGGGTAGCAAACTCCAGATGCTAAGAAGGAATAACTTTAGTTCTGGTCTGACATATTGCAGTCAATGGTTCTTCTTCAAGGGCAAGATACAACAACACAGGGACTGTTTCAGCATGTAAAATAGTTCCTTTATTGTTGTTTATTTTGTCCATGAAAAAGCATCTTTGTTCAAAACACCTCAAATCAGAAATAAAGTTTGTCCTTCTCAGCCCCTGGACTTCTCTCCCTTATCTCTCCTCCCCTAGTTTGCGGTCCCAGCCTGGTTTGTGTATGTTTGAGTGGCCAGGTGCAAAACACTGAACTCCTGCACCTCTAATAGCTTTGGAGAAGAGGAAATCTCTGCCGAGGATTAACCACTGTTCTTTCTTAAACCCTCCATGCTCTTTGCCTTCTCTCTAGTCTAGTCTTACTAAGATTGCCAGTAAGCCTGTTGCATCTCCTCTGTACTGGTTTTATTTTCCAAGTTGATTGACTCCAATTCAGGGATCCAAATCAACAAGCAACATATCTTCCAAGATATTTCACTTCCTTCTCTTTTGCTTTGCTTTTCTCTGTTAACATTCCCCCTCCCTGCATACACACAATCATCTGTCTGTCCTGAACAAATGGGCAGGTTCCTTATTAGCAAGGTTTGTCCTTTTTTTTTTTAAAGTCACTCATTCAAAGCTGCTGGTACCTCCTTCTTCCACATGGGGGATGAATGCATGTACATTCATAGAATGGGTTGGCTATTGAGATGCTAAGCATGCTCCCAAAACCTGAAATTTCAGCAAATACACAGAGTAGCATTTTGTGGGGTGCTAGTTGTATGACAAGTGAGACTTTAATTTCAGAATCCTTCCTGTTTTGAACACCAATATGTTCAGAAACAGAAAATATCCGCCAATGATTTCTAAATGTCTTGATCTAATATTTATGTATTTTTAAATGGCCATATCTGGCAAATTGTCTTGGGGTTTATTCCTAAATTTAAACAATAAATATCTTTCTTTTTTTATCAACTTAGCTTTACATAGGATTTGTTTTGTGAAAAATGCTTCTCTTCTGCTGGAAACTGATTAGCACCTTTCCATAAAACCATTATGTGACCCAGATATCCGAGGTATTCCCAGCATACAACACTGCATGTTCATGATGTATGAACAATACCCATCTCTTTCATTTCTGCTTCTATGTTTCATTGTACCTCGCAGTTTTAAAAAGCATTCAGAACGAAACACCAGTGAAAGCGGTAGCTGTAACCTTGAATTAGGCAAATTACTTTAAAGCCATCACAACATGGAAGGGAAAACTAAGAGAAAAATTATATTAAAGAACAGGAAAGCAACTGTTTTATTTGGAAGATAAAAGATGAACACAGCAACAGAGTTTAAGAAAGGTATACCAAAGTGGGAACTTGGGTAATTTGGAAATCTATGCTCTCCCAAAAACCACCTAAGAACTAACAAAAGAAAAGAGGCACTGTAGAAACAGCAATGGCCACTTCTACAACAACCGCAGCAACTACATCACCATCAACACTCCCACCTGTATTAGCACCAATCACTATGCAGCAGTGGCACTAATACCACTATGGCATCACTTAATCCTTCCACACATCCCAAAACACAAGGAAAACTCACACTACTAGCAAGGATCATGTTTCTCATAGGCTAGTAATAAGGAGGTGTCAGGGTTGGCAGGATTTGGCTCCTCTGAGCATGAGCAGAGTGCTATCCGTGAAGCAAGGCTTTGCCGCAGCAGAGTCCCAGTGAAGCAGGAAAAATTCCAGAGGTTCGTTAGCTAGGCTTAGAGTACTGATTTATTGACAGACTCTACGATAAAGCTTAGCAAAAATATGCGAGCTTGCCAGCAATTAGACGAGAAGAAAAACCACAGATAATGGAGTAAAATTGGGCAGCATTTCCCCTTACGAGCAATATACTGCCAATGGCATGGCAGGTCCAGCTAGGGCAGCTAACTGGCAGCTGATCAAGGCAAACACCAGCCTTTTTATGCTGCCTTGTCACCCTGTAGCATGTGGGGTGACCCAATCAGTGCTCTGGCGTGTGGCCTTCCCTAATACACAAGACATAGCCATAACAATTCTGCTGGCCTTGCACCTGGCTGTCTGGCCACACCACCTCTTCCCTCTGACGTCCACTCAGAGGAAACTTTTGCCTGCTCGGCAACAACCTTGACAGGAAGAACTATAAACCCAAGGACTCCTCCTTTCAGGCAGGGCTTGAATCATCTGCCAGCTCAAGTCACATTTTGCCAGGTGAATAGCCATGGCTACTCGCAGAAAGAGAGCCTGCTATTTTCCTCACAATAATCAGCAGTTCCAGAGCCATGTGATCAAAAGAGTGATAACTGGGGTCCATACCCACAAAAACTTAGCAACTCAAGCCCAAACAGTGGCAGCTCTGAAACCACACTTTTGCAAGGGGAAAATATCATAACCACATAAAGAAGGTGTCACTGCCATGCCAATCACAATGCTCAGGAATCTCCATCAACCAGGGGCAGAGAGGAAGCCTGCAAAGGGACCCCACAGTTAAATGGCTTCCTGCCAAACCAAAAGATTCCAAAGAGGAAATGTTAACTATACTGGGTGCAGCTGTGTGCTAGTGCTTAAGTAAGTGAACAAGTTTTAGTGAGGAGTAGAGAAAGCATGGTCAGCCTTGGTTTGTACTTGGATGAGAGACCCCAAAGGAATACCAAGTGCTGTAGGCTATTATTTCAGAGGAAGCAACTGGCAAACCCACTTTTGAGGATTCCTTGCTTACAAAAAAACCATGAAATCACCATAAGTCAACAAGTAACTTGAAGGTATATACACAATCACACAGGAAAAGGAAACACAAGGGGAAAAAAAGGAAAGTATAAAACCTTCAAAGGAGGGAGCACCATAAGTCACCCAGCAGCTCAGTGAGGGAAGAAAGACTGCAGTAGTCAATGGGTTACAGTCAATCTGACTGTGATGGAAATGGTGCAACCACACATAGGGCAGTGCAGTAAACAATGCCTCCCCACTGAGAGGAGAAATTTTCTACCATTTAGACAGATAGGGCATTGCCCACGTAACCTCAAACAACCATCCTGACCAGCAGAGGAGTACACTCCTGTACTTGTAGCACGGACGACGAAACTGCAGTCTGAGTGCTACATGTGACCCTAAGGCAGTGGTTCTCAACTTGTGGGTCCCCGGATGTTTTTGGACTTCAGCTCCCAGAAGCCCCAGCCACTATAGTCAATGCTCAGGGCTTCTGGGAGCTGAAGTCCAAAAAACATCTGGGGACCCACAGGTTGAGAACCACTGCCCTAAGGACTGACACTCCTAAAAATGATTTTTAAAAATTTACTCAAAATACTTCTTGCTTCCTCTAGCGGGCGTGGGCAATTTCATCATACACTAAAAAACACAATAAAGCTTGGGTTGGGAACAAATGAGGTTTTCATGAAGCTAGTTGTGCATGCCTGCCTATAACAGGCATGGCAAACCGCAGCTATCTTGAACATGCTTGAGCAGCAAAACAGGGGGAAAAGCAGAGAGCAGACGATCCTGCCTTAACTGCTGCTAACAGCATGTTAAAGCAAAGATCTGTAAGCCTGGCCACCAAAATGAAAATCATAAAACCAAGTCTTCCCTGAATTCCTTGAACATTTTTTGGAAGATGCTTTCCAGTGGTCTCTAGTAGATTCATAATGCTTTTGTTGGGGTCACAGACCAAAATATCTTTATGTAAAGGCTACTATAAGAGAATAAGAGCTTCTGTTTAGAGACCTGTGTACAAAACCTTCTACCTGCCCGCAGACTTTAAATGAATTATGAAATACCAAATAAGAACATTTTATGAGCCAAATGGAAAAAAAAACTTTCCAAAGAAAGAGATGGGAGGTTGTTTTGAGTTTCAGCACAGCAGAAGGAAAGGAAAAAGAAACAGTAAGGCGATACAGAGAAAGCAGAAGATAAATTTAATCTCAGGGATGAAAGATGAAATAAGAAGGAGACACAAAAAAAGAACAACAAAGTACATGCCACATTTAGGAATGTTAATTCAACAGTATCTGTGGCAGACTAATAAATTATCATATGTCAATTCATCTGTAATTACTTCTAACCTTCCTTTCTTTTGTCATGCAGTGGAGCTTGCATTTTGAACAAATTCTTCCCCAACTTGACAATTATTTGATTGAAAGATAGTACCCATAATGAAATTAACTGGTGTTAATGCAAAAGATGAAGACCACTCTGGCAGCTTTAATCAGGTCCCTTGATATAAAAGGAAAAAAACACAGCAACACAAGCATATCATCAAAACATTTTTAGCAGAGTTTAGTTTATTAAAAGCTACACAGTTTAAGAGTAAGAAGCTGGAGTGAGATTTGTCAAATTGTCAAATATTAAACTTTTTATTAAACTTTTATCTGAACTAAATTTATTATCCTTGTTTAGGTCCTTGTCTAGGAGCATGCAACTGCACTGGCTGAAACAGAGTATCCTGCCTCGACAGGGGACAAAATCTCTAGTCTCATGGCTTGGAAAATAAGGTGGAGAAATCACACATTTCAATTGCCACCTCTTTGTGTCCCCATTCATTCACTACCCTAATGAGCAAACCCTTTGTTGCTCTGAGCTAAGCAAAAGCTTCGCTTAGAACCTTTTACAGATGTCAAGCCTTGCAACACCTGGCAACTAGAAAAAATTACTTTTTGGACTAAAATCCAAGATTTCCTTAGCCAGCATGGTCACTGGCTATGCTGGCTGGAAGCTCTAGAAGTTGTAGTCCAAAAAAGTAACTTTTTCCAAGTTCTGACTGTCCCATACCAACTGAAGGATCAAGCATACCTTGCTAGTCTTCCTGCCTCTTTCTTCTGCCAGAGTGCACATCTAACAACCCCAGTGGATTCCAGCTTGCTCCAGGCTTACCTTCCCAACTTAATGATTGCAATAAAGGTAATTTGGAACTGTACATAAACGTTAGGTTAAGCTGGGTGGGGACACTAAGATGGGATGTACAATTTGAGATTAACTCTGTCAAAACATTATTCATTTGTAGCTATACCTTCCAAAATGTAGGATGATGAATTTCCTTTACAGGAAATCATTCAGAAAGGTTTCTAAGGAAACAAGGCGAGCACACCAAACTAATATCAGGGTTTATATGACAGCATAAGCCTCAGAGGGAGAGAAGCAATAGCAAAATTTGCAAGAGACAGGGGCTGCAGATTCAAATGTCTAAAACCTGTCTTTAAAAACTGACTTCTATCAGAGTTTCTCACACGCGCAGCTTGAGTTTCTATCTGCAATAACCGGGGAAAGTATGTCATGCATATCACTGAAGCCTAAGAGAATTAAATGGAACACATAAATGTCAAGAAGCAAAAGCTCTCTAAAAGCCAGTGGTTCCAAACACTGCTGAGCCTGTCACAGAGTCAACCTGAATCAGCCATGCCAACTAAAGAGCATGTGAACGGCCCCTTGGAGTCTGGGCTGCCAGGATAAAATTTGTGCTTGTACCTAGTGCATGCTGAAGTGATAATGTATCAAGGCTCCACAATAAACTCCCACCTTCCCAGTGGGTGAGTAAAATGCCAAGCTTTTTAGGTTTACTGCCTCTGAAATTAAATCAAGCTTCAACCCTTCTTGAAACATGTACATACACACACAGACACACATATGTGTATGTATGTGTATATATAATATCTGTGTAGCAACACACATTGTATACATAAACACATGTCTCTCTGTGTGTAATTAAAAATGTAAACACCAGGTAGGAATAAGGAATTTTTTTCCCATCAAGAGCAACATTCCCTTGGGGTAATCTATCAGGGGCCTCATACCAGAAGTGGGGAAGCCAGCAGTTGGTGAGGCTATTTCTGTCATCACCCTTTCTCTCTCTTTACACCACTCCATTTTTTTGTTTGTGTTCCACCATTCCATTTTCTCAGTCTCTTTTCTATCATGCCATTTCCTTGTCATTGTCTCTCTCCCTCTGGGGTATCTTGGGTCTGGGGCTACAGGTTGTACATCTGAGCAACTGAAGTAATCTGCCACACTGGAAGAGCATAACCCTCACGAATAACGTTGGTAAACAGCACCATTTTTGCCTAGTGTTTAAGAAGGGGGAGAAGGAGGAGGAGGAGATGTCATCAAGTAAATCTTTTCTGGGAAAGCTGTTCCATGAAGATGGAACCATAAAAGAAAAGGCCCTGTATCACTACAGGAGGTGGCATCTAAAATACAGTCATTGTGGATGATCTTAAGAGAGCTAGCATGGTATAGTGGTTTGAGCATCAGACTATGATCCTGGAGACCAGGGTTCTATTCCCTGCTCAGCCATGCAAATCCTTGGGCATGTCATACATTATCAGCACCAGAAAACCCCATCATAGGGTCACCTTAGGGTTGTTGTAAGTCAGAAATGATTTGAAGGTACACAATAAACAAGATTATCTCAGTAAGTGAGTAATCTTCACCGTAAGAAGAATCATGGTGGGTGAGACCAAAGACTAATCTAGTCCAGCATAATTCCAGGTGGCCATTCTGCTCTCACAGTGGTCAACTCATCGCTCTTGGTAGAGCATAAAAAACCAGGATGGGAGTGCAATAGCCAATTGTCCACCCCCATCTCCCATACTCTTCAGCGACTGGCATCCAAAGACAGCTCCACCTTACACAAATTTGGTCCATATCTTTTGTTTATCATTTATTATTTTTACACAAATATCATATCAAGAGAGGGAGGGACAGGGAAAATGAAAACATGCACTGAATAAAAACAGTTGTACAAAAATTGGGAAAATATATATTTATCTATATCTGAATGTCTGAGAAACTACCCATACGAAGCTATCTTCTTTCTGCTATGCAATCAAATGCTGAAACTACATTGAACAATAGGAAAAGGGATTTATCTTTCCATTGTTGTGATATAGGTCATTTGGCTATAGTCTTTACATAGAAAATCCATTTCCACTGACCAGCAGTTAACTTTCAAGAAACAGACATATAGTTTAAATAAACAACTGGCACCTCCAGTATCAAAGACTGCTCTGTACAAAATTAATATCATTAAAGGCCTTCTGCCCCAAACTGGACACAAAGAAATCCTAAATCTTGAGTCCCAGTCTTTGAGGTGCCATTTCCAAAGATATGTTCAGTTTCTCAAAGGACCAGAAACATATAAACAACCAATATCAGCAAAGGTTCTAAATAAACAGAAAAACAAGGAAAATTAAACTGCTTAATACAAATGTTGGTAATATACACCCACACTTTTTATCTAATACATATTTGGGGTATAGTGGGCCTCCATATCTTCTGGAGTTTGATTCCAGGATGACCCACGGATACCAAAATCCATGGATGCTCAAGTCCTATTATATACAATGGTGTAGTAAAATGCTGTCCCTTATATAGAATGATGAATAACTTTTTTTTTGGACTTTTAAAAAAATATTTTCAAGCCATGGTAGGTTGAATCCACGGATACAGAATCCAGGGATATGGAAGGCCAATTGTATTGTTCTTCACTAAATTACTGCTACTGTAAAATGGCATTTATACTTTCTGTTGTCCTCTTTTGGACATAAAGATAAGTATCAAAGAAAAAATCATACTACTGAACGTTACCTATGAAGCATTATTACTGCATGCCAACATCTTAACAGCACAAAATAGGAAGTCTTTATTATGTATCTGAAAGGTATTTGCTCATAAATCTTGATGGATATTTAAAGAAAAGAAAGGAAGAGGAAGGACAAAAAACAGTGGGTGTTGAATCAGATGCCTGCTATTTTGAGATTCACAGCCTGAAAAACAAGAACTCATTCAGAAACAGGGTCAATTTATAAACAAGATTCTAATATGTAGTGGATTGGGTTTATTCTCAGCTCAGGCAATTCTACATGGTTCAGACATTAAACTAAGCTTTGAGAAACAGGAATTTACCGCAGACTCTCAAAGTCTTCTTCCCTTCTTTTACATGGACTTCCTCTTATTTTTTTGACATTGTCATGCTGTCAGAACCAGACTAACTTATACCTATTAATGGCCTTAATTTCATTTTGTCCAAATGAGACCAAACTGGTAAGCTATGGTTAAAACTAACCAGGAAAAGGAAAATTACAGATAGGAGAAAATAAAGGCAGAAAGGAGATAAGAGAGGGTGTGAATGCATCTGTGACGAATTCTCATTCTTCAAACCACAGATTAAAGGTGCCTTAAAAGAATTTTCCTGTAGTCTTTAACTTGTCACCACAACATTTATTTATCTAAAACATTTATGTCTTCCCTTTCTTCAACAGAGTTCAAGGCAACCAATAACAACATAACAAAACCTTCTGACATAACAATATAATGCTACAAACAGCAGAATCAAAACATTTAAAAATGTAGTCTTAAAAACAACTCATTCAAATTGTTCAAAGAAGTGAAAAATTCAGTGAGATAGCTTTTTAAAAAATACTCATGACCTAAAAGGCTTTGTAAACAGGAAAGTTCTGACAATTATGGAACACCATTAAAAAGGAGCAAGATCAGCCTCTTTTAGGTGGGATTTCTAGACCTCAGGAACAACTGCTCAAAGGGCTTCCCTTTTTATCAGGCTCAGTGTGCTTCTAAGGATCTTCTCCAGAAGATCTCTGTAGGTGAGCAGGCTCACAAAGAAAGGTCATCTTTGTATTATCCTGTTCCCAAACCATGGAAATCTTTAGAAGACTGGACAGCACTTTGATCTGGGCCCACCAATAAATTATAAGCAAGTGCAGTTCATTAAATCAGTCACATGTTCCCACTATTCAGCTCTCTTTAACAGTCTGTACTGCTTGCTGTTTCTGGATACTCTTTATAGGCAGCCCTGTGGATGGAAACCATCCTACAGTTCTCTTGATGGGATGTAACCGAGACATCTATCACTATGGCCATACCTGCAGATTACAGAAAGAGACCTGGTTGGCTTCACCTCTGCTTTGCAAAGGTGCACTTGTGCCCTGTGCAAGCAGCCAGGCAAGGCTTACAGCTCTCTTACTAGAGTCTATTCTCAGCAGTCATGAGCAAAGTTTATAGCAGTCCATTAGGCAGTTATTGGTCATGGTTTTGAAATCTGAGTCCACAGTAAATCCAGAGTGACAGTCCAGTAGCAAAGTCTATACACAAGGCAAGGTCAAAGTTTCTAGGAGCACGAGCAAGGAATCCGAACATGAGCCATGTTGCTTCTCTCACTAGAACGGTTGCCTGCAACAATTCTGTCCCTGTTTATATAGGCTGAGAGTCTTCCACAGCTGTTTTCCTAATTGATGAGTCTATACTATATAAACACTGTATAAACAATTCTTATGGGCTCTCCCTTTTCACCTACGTTGGCTGCAGTAGTATTGTCCTTCATGTCTCTTGAGTTGTGCCTGTCGGGAAGGGTCCTGTTTGGGTCTTGGGATGGAGCACGACAACTTGGCCATAACCACCAGTTAGTTCTGACAACTATTGCAATCAATCAGCAACCCCGATTCTATCTCTCATTTTCTTTCTTATTTGCCAACAGCATGAAAAACCAGGAGAAAAGAGAAAGCCACAGCAAACATCTCTCCCCACCACCACCACTGCAAGAACCTGATATACTACAATCCTTGGAAACCAGAATGAAAACAGCTGTCAGTCCATTATACCTGCTGTCAGCTACCCACTGTTATACAATCATGTTACTTTCTTTCCTTCCCTTACCAGTCCTTTGTTTGAGCTACTTATCAGAGACCTGTTTAACCTCCATCACCTTGAATTTTACCTGTTTCTCCACCTGCTTCTTGGGCTGCCTTGCTCTAACACAGGGGCAAGCCGCTAGGGACAAAGTCTCCTAATTAACTCAGCAACGCAATGCTAAGCATGCAGACAGTTGCATGTATTTATGCTTTCCTGTCAGAACAAAAACGATTTTCTTGCTGCAGAGGCAACCTGGTGTTGTTTAGCTAAGCCCTGCTGAGAAATAAATTCCCTGTGTCTGCTTCCTCTTCCACAAGACAAAACCCAAAACTGTTCAATCTTCCACTTGCCAAAAGTGAATCTTTCTGTTTAGCAACCTGCCTTCAAGAAGGAGGCACAATGATTTATTGGGTCCTGCTGAGGAAGTCAATGAGGTTTCTGCATGACTGCCAAGAAACAAAAAACTGGTCCCTGGTGTCAAAAGAAAGTCCCATTTTCATTCACGTTGTTTTTCTCTTTAATTTTTAAGACAGGGTGTGACACACCAAATGCTCAACATGTTTAATGCATGATATTGCAACACATCACAATCATGTTGAACAACATGATACACAGACCAATCCTTCTCCCTCTGACTATTCAATACTTACTACTTCTAGAGTTTTCATAACTACCATAATTGTTCAATCACATTTTTATTACCCCTCCTCCTCCTCCCATGTTGCCATGGTCTTAACACTTATACAGTGCTGCATGGCAATCAGCACTAGGTAAGAGAGACAGGCCAAGATCCAAAGCATCATTTCTGCTATTGATTATTTTCTCCTACTTCTTTTCAGTAACAGAACAAGAGGGGGTATCCAAATCAGCACCCCTGAGATGAAAGCAGCCGGGATTGTCAGCTGTCCCCTGCCTTTTCACAGAAGAGTTTTCACTCATAAACTGGGGCTGGGTGGGACAGACTGATCCCAACCTGAATGCACAACAATCCTTTGGTATATATGTGACAAAATAATTAAGAAGGAAGGAGAAATGTTGAAGAGACTTGGAACAGAGGAATTAATGAAGCCAGAGAGTGCTGTCTAGTGGCTCTTAGAGTGATATAAGCACAGAACATAAGTGTGCACATAAAATAGAAAAAAAACATTTATCTTTAATGTTCAAATGCTAAAAGACCTCTGTAATAGTAATAAGTTTTATTGTGCCTACAAAGTTATTAACAATTCCATATATCTAAAAATGGTAATCTTCTACTGAATACCACAGTTGTAAAGAAAGTGAAAAGCAGCTAGCTCATTTGGTTGCTATATTATTAAATTGCCATATCCCCATTTACTGCAGTAAACTCCCTGAGACCCATGAAGATATAAAATTGCGCTTCATGCAACTTGCTGTTACATAATTCAATCTGCAAGTAACTCTTGCTTAATTCCATCCAGTGATAATGTTATATAACTGAATCCAGAGTTTCCTGGAATTAAGTTGCATTAATGGGTTTGCACGAAGAACAGGAATTGTTTAGCGGAAAATCTCTATTTTATCAAGGGTGATGAGACAAAGAACGTTCAATCCAGTGAAAAGGATTCTTGTGTACACCTTGCTGCTATGAATGAGAGCCATATTAGAACACAGTTGTACTCTTGTGTGACTCTCATTTACTTCAATGAAGTTTTCACAACAATAACGTCCCACTAGTTTGTATCAAAGAAGGACCATCTATAAATATATGCATAATTTTAAACACCCAAGATGTTGCTAATATCACACATGTTTATAATATACTATCTGAATTTGGATTGCTTTGTGGTACAAAGTTCCAGTGTGAAGATGTCAAATAAAATTACAGCAACACTTCATCTGTGCTACTACATTAGGCTGAATTATGCTTCATTCACTGCAACTGTGACACTTTTTGACAATTCACTGAGGAAGATGGAAAGAGTCCATGGAGCCTGGCAAGCTCTTTTCATTTCAAGTGGGGGTTCTCTCAGAATCCCATTGGAATTAATGAAGAGTGTACAGCACTAGCACATAGTGGACACCATCCAATACATCCACTTTGAGATGAGAGTACAAAAGACCTTTAATTTAACAACCTTTAATTTAACTTGGCTGCCCACAACAAACACATGGGAAAGCCCATTTAAAACAAACTACTGAGTAATTTTTACAAATTTACAATTACAAAATTATCTGAGATCATCACAGACATTTTAATGAATTTTTTAAAAATCAAAAGCTACCATTAAAAATTAATAGACAGTAGCACATGCTGCTCTAAAATTCAATACAAGTGCTAGTTAAAAAAATAAAAATAAAAAGACCCAAAACCTACTTTCAAGGGTTTCATTCTTGAGTTACACACTGGTATTAAATGAATTCAGTGTAACACAGAAGAGACCCCTTTGTTACGTTAAAATGCTCTGGCAAGTTTCACTGACAGCTAGATTTTGTTTTGTTTTGTTTTGTTTGCTTGTAAAAAGTAAATGCCTAATTTTTTCAAGTGGAATAATGAAACATAAAGCAATTCAACCTTTTATTTGCCAATTGTTATAAACTAGGTCACTGATACGCCCATTTCAGAGATGGAGAAGTGAACCTGCAGGATATTAAACACAGTATGACCTAAAATCCTATTGTTGGTCTTCCTTAGAGTAGAACCACTGAAACCAATTAGATTTCCCTTTATGCTGACTCACTATTCAACAGCTGATGTAACGGGTCTACTCTAGCTGAGATTAATAAACAGGACTCCAGTTTATTATCAATGTTACATATTACAAAAAAGATGAAAAATAAAAACAGAGATGATCACATTTAAGATACAGTGGCTTAATCTAACTCGAGGCTAACTGGTAATATAGTGGTTATCCTTCCTTTGCCTTTCATCTTCATTGCAATCCTCAGAGATGCTCAAAAGGCTGATTAATTTGTGGGGTGCACTGAAATGAATGAAAAAAAAATTACCTCCTTTCCCCAATACCTCCATAGGATTCTACTCCTCTGTCAGTGGAAGTCCCGTGCTACGTCCTGCCCAATGTTAAATAACCATCTGTCCACCAGCTGAAGTCACGGAAGGATGGAGAATTTTAACCCAGATCTCTCAAGTTAATGTTTTTCAGATCATGTTAGTTGAATGAGTGGACTTGCCTGGATCTGAAAGCCAAAGTACATGGCTCAAGACAAATATAGAAATGTACCCTTTTCCACTTTCTATAGGCTGGACTAGGTTGAAAGGAAAGATATTTCTGGTTATTCAGGACAAATTTTAGAGTAAGACAAGAAAGCAGCACAGGAGGAATCATTACAATGGACCTAAAGGGGAAGGACAGCTATAGCAGCTCTCCTTATTATTCTAAGGTTGGCTCTTTTTATTAATACTACTTTCAACAACAATCTGGGTTTGTTTGTGTTTTTTTATTTTTTCCTCTTTTAATTGGTTAAACAATTCTACAAGATAACAAGCACACTTCACTCACTTAGAGAGTACAGAGACCTCAACCTACTGATTATCCCATATACTGTCTTATACATATCAACATCTCTCTGTTCTTATGATGATCAATCACACAGATTCCTCGGGCTAAAGCACTGTCTGCCTAATTGTATTTGCATGGTCTACATGAAGATGGGGATTCATTTCATTCTCCTCAGTGTCTTTGCTGATTTTAGCCTCTCTCATCTGCCTACTTTTCCTTACATGACTGGGATCGTATTTAAATTTAACAAGCAAATATGCACAGCCTGGAAGATCACAAATTTGGCCTGCACTAACCTACCTGTAAAACACTGGTTCTGGTTAAAGAAATACACTTGATTTACTGATTATCAAAAGATATATTATTTACTGTGTTGCAGCAAGTTGTTAATAAATGAACAGTTTCAGGATGGCTAATGCTGTCTGAAGGTACTATAGCCCACCGCTTGATCCTGTACCTGTTTACTCTCTAGCAGGTCCCACTACATTCAATGGGATCTGTTCAATGTGCAAGTAATTTTAATCTTACTTTACATGATGATGACATATTATTGAAGAGGTCAAGGTTATTGCCATGCTTAATTGAGCATCTGAATTTATGGCAATTACCTGGTGGAAGACCTCAATGCTTGCTTTCTAGCCCGTTTTCTAAACATGAATTTTCAACTGCACGAAAACACTTAGGATTTCACACATTGTCTTTAAGACTAGATAATAACAACTACCTTTTGTTTACTACCATTTTAATGATTTTTGGTTTTAGATTCATTTCAAGAAGAGGGGAACTAACTGAGCACTCATTCACACTATGGCCATTTCCACACTATACTGTTATAGTGCTATTGTTCCACTTCCAACATCCATTGGAATTCTGGGGTTTGTAGTTTATTGAGGCCAAAGAGCTTTCTGGCTGAGAATTCTAAGTGCCCCTCCCTAAACTGCAAACCCCAGGATTCCACAGGATGTTGAAAGTGGAATAAGAGCACTATAACAGTGTAGTGCAGAAATGGCCTAAGCAATTATAGCACTGTGGTTTCACTTGCCATAGTTCCATGCTATGGAATCCTGAGACTGACAGTTTTGGGAAGGGCATTTAGAATTCTCAGCCAGAGCACTCCAGTGCTTCACCAAACTGCAAAACCCAGCATTCCACAGGATGGAACAAAGGCAATTAACATGCAATAAGAGCATGTGTAATATGAATGGGCCCTGACTATTATGTGTGAAAGAACTAATCTTGCAAACTCTTCACAAATCATCCTGTTGGCAAAAGACAAAAAGCAGCTGGCAAGAGGGACTCCATTAGTTGTTGATGAGAGTACCTCTCTGACCCACAGAATTGAACCTTTGATGTCTGTCTTGCAAAAAGTAAAAAAAGTATACAAAGATTCTCCAACTCAACGCAAACCTCACAAGCTATCTCTCAAGGTTTGATTTGGTCGAAGTAAGCCTGTTAATAAGTATGCCTGATATATGGGTATGATATACAACTTAACATCTTAGAACTCCTATTGTACTGTAGGCATCAAAAGCTCTCAGTAAAATTGTTAGCCTTCTGAGTTTAGACTTATCCTTGCATCCATCCCTCTGGGTACAAAGGCTTAATCATGCTGGAGTCCCAATAAAATTAGGCACAATAGCACTAGTGCACAGGTGACTGACACAAGAACTTTCCTCTCCAGAGGAGGTTGCAGGTCGCATACTAACATAGAATGGTAAACAACAGCCCTAACCAAAACAGTGTTTTTACAGACAGAGAAGAGTCCTGGAGAATCCTTAGCTATGAATCTAGTCCTTTAATCCTCTCCAAGACTAACAACTTTTTGTTCATACAGATCTGCTTCCCCATCCAATGCCTAGCCATCTTCTTTAGATTAAGCATCAACAGATTTTTTTTCTCTTAGAACTATGGAACTGAATGTAACAGAAAGTGCTATTTTATCTTTTGTTATGCTGGAATCCGAACCTCACATTTGATCCTAGACATCCGTAGAGAACAGCTTGCACTGACACACTGCCCAGCAGCCTTTACAGCACCAGGGAAAGTACATCCAGCTAAACAGCATCAGATGCCAGATCTCATTATTCATTATATCCTGCATGTATGATTGCCCAAATATTAACTTAAGATATTACCTTTTAGAGAGCATGGAAAATACCAACACCCAGAGCCATTCCTATGTCATGTCTGCAGAGGTATTTTTTTAATCACATACCAAAAAAGAAGGGAAGGGAGAAGTTTATACAGCACAGTTAACCTGCATATATTGTCAACCTAAGCCATTGTACTAGATTCTGACTGACAGCACAGGTTGATGTATGATGGAGGTGCTATGGCCCAAGTTGTAATCCAATCTACCATATATGCTTGCCAGTGTAAAGTAGGACAGAATGGCACGTCAATTCTGTATCAGCCAATCATGGTTCTTAAATGAGGTGTTAATAGTTTCTCATGCTACTTTCCAGCATGGAAAATACACAAAAGTACATAAGAGGTTCCACGGATTCTAGTAACTGGAGACTTCTGAATTTTCGTAATATATAACAATAAGGCATCCCATACAGAAGGCTCTTGATCTGTGAGGAGGATTTAGCTCTGAATACTGGTTTCACTTATGCTATGGTTCAGGTGCATTAGTAAAGTCAGAGTACAGAACCCTTCCATTGAGAGCTAATCTTCTGTGAGAAGATGCCCAACAATGACTGTGTTCATTTAAATATTGAATGTAGCAGTTCTGCCTGAAAACCATTTCTTCACTTTCCATTTTCTTTTGATTTGTCACAAACCTTTAAAATATGTTCAGTCCTTTAATAAAGTTAATCATAATACAGTAATTATATGAATCATGCTTTGATTTTATGAAATCCAACAACCACTCAGACTTTTGACAATGAAATGAAGATACTTTCAAATGAATAATAAGGAGGGAGAGAGAGGGAGGGAGGGAGAGAGACTGTCAATGTTCTTTTTTTAACTGGGATTTATGCTCATCAATTGCAGGTGCAGCGTCATAACAGAATTTTGTTAATTTGCAAACAGATCTTGATAATTGTAATGCCGGGATGCCTGTGTGCAGGCTTAAAGATATATGATTTTTTAATCTGATTTTAATTTTTTTGGTTTTAACTTTTGTATCCTGTGGATTTTTAACATTATGTTTTTGAATTTCTTGTAAGCTGCTTTGAGTACCAAACTAGAGAAAAGGCAGGATAGAAATAACAACAGCGAATTTTCTTCAAAACTGAAAATGTGTCCCCTTTCTGCCACCACCAGTTTCTCTTTCATGCACAGACCTATATTGCCTGTAGGGGTGGGAATTATGCAGCCTTCCAGCTGTATTGCAGCTTGTAGCATTGTCCCAGGGTGCTTGGGCTTGTGGTCCAACAACATCAGGCAGGTTGCATGATCCTGAGCCCTGCATCCAGTCCTGCACAAATGCATGCATTTCAGTTCTAATGCTCAGCTGAAATTCATTTCATGGACAAGTAACCTCAAACTTATTTACAGAAATCTCTGCATATTCTGTGGACATGCACCTAAGTTACAACTACCTGAAATATCACAACCTGCATTAAATTCATTTCTCTGGCAAATGGTTTTACATACATCTCTGTAAATTCAGGACATGTAAACCTAAGTTTGTGCTTTAAGTTCTACTAATCTTCGAAAAAGTTCAAATTTTCCTACTGAAACATCATGTGTTGCATTAAACTTGGTTCTGGCCACTCGTTATGGTTCCCATGGCTTGTTTGTACTCCAACTCATTCTGTTTTTTGTTTTGTTTTTTAAATCACTGCCCTTGATCGTTTCTCCTAGGTGATCCTAGTGCCAAGTAAGCCTATATCCCCCTTAGCAGATGATGGATCTAGCCCTGCCTGCCCTGGAGCCAATTCCCATGATCAGAGGGGAAATGAGTTTTCATGCAACTGCGATGGTTCAAAAGTACTGTTGACTGCTTGTTCGAAAGTGCTTCTCCTATCAAAATCTCTCTATGTTTGGAAAATTCAACTGAGTCTGGAAGTTCTGCAACTGTGTGGCACTAAAACATTTGGATCCAGTTTGGACAATGTTCCTCAGAATGAAGATTATATTATCTGTTATCATATGGAACTGTAAAATTCTGAGCAGACATGCCTAGGCTACTGTAGCGTAAATACAGAGAGCAATTACAGTTTGGAAACTGGGAACCTTATGAACTAATGCTGGAGAAGTTACTTTTCAAACTCTAAAAGCAAAGTAGATCCCACAAGCTTGCAGCCTGCCTGTTCCTGCTTTAGACTGCTCTAGACTAGGACCTAATAAGAAATACAAAAAGGACATAAACAACCAAATTTTAAAAACTATCTTGCAGGATTTAAGATGCTGTCTAAATGTGTAAAAGAATGAAGAATATTACATTATAGTAAACCAACTAATGTAGACAAACTCACAGCCATATTTACATAAGATAAAACCATTCCCAGTCTACAAGCTACAAATGTCTCGGTTGGATGCACTAGAACCTAAAGAGATGCCTGCCTGACATCTCCTAGGTGACATATGGATTCACAACCATTCCCATGCATTTTTTATAAGTGACTAACTACTCCCAACTGAAGCTGGGAGCTGGAAGCTGATACTAACAGAGCAGTTGGTACAGGCTCTGACTCATGATTTTGGAACAAGTAGGAGAAGCTGAGACATCCTCAATAGCCTGAGGCATTAGTCTTAAATTAAACCTCTAAAGCAACGTGAAAAATAAAGTATCTTAAAAATATTCATTGAGTTTCAAAAGCACCCAGAAAATACTGGTTGGGATGGGAATGGGTAAAGGAGAACAAGTCACCACAAAACACACCTGACAAAAAAAAAATATTTAATACAAAAAAAATATCATTCTGATTTCAGAACTAAACATAATGAATATGGATTTGTTGGTAAAAATTGTATGTCTGCATCATGTCCCATCTCCCTGGTCCATAATCTGTAGGGACATGTGGGACAACATCAGTATGATTGTGTTCTCTAACCACCACTCTGTGTTAATGGCTGGCACAGGAGTGAGAAACATAAATTGTGGTAATCAAACTTTTTTTATATAATCATACATGGGCACAGCAGGGGGAACTCAATGTATGGCTTCCATTTTCAAGAACAGTCCTACATCTGTCATAATTTGTAGCTCCACTCTCATTTAAGAATTTGATTTGATTCTAAAATCTCTCTGCAGAAAAGTAATAAAAGGAGTAGCATCCATTAGGGGATAGTCAGAGCTCTACATGCAATCTATAGTCTGTTTATGCCACAGTTATTCCAGGATGAGTTCTCATATATGCTCTCAACCCTTACAAGCCTAATGGTTTTGGGTGTGTGTGTGTGTGTGTCAAAGCATGTGTACACACATATATCACACTTCCTCCAAGTCACCGTTCTGATGGCAAAGAACTTCTATAAGAACAAAAACAGAGGTGTAACAGCCTTTGATGGTAATTGATCATAGATGACTATATGTCAGCTGGGAGATCTCGGATATTTTTGCTGGTGCCTTAAACAATATTTTTCTGCTGTAAAAATACATCAAAGAATTCTGAGGCCTACACTTTACATCATCAAAATGTAACACCCTTCTATATAGTATTTATAAGATTGTTTGATTTGGCTTGATTTCTTAAAACATTATCAACAGTGATGATACATGGCTGGTTCATATACTCAGAAATAAAGGAAAAATGTATGGGTTTCATTTTTCTGGGAAGTGGCAAGTAGGATAATTCAGCAATTCCAGTTTACATCTAGGTATGTGTGTCACACTTAATCAGAATACAAAACCCTAGAAAGACAAGTGTTTCAGTCAACTAATACTTCATGAAAATATACATACATAAATGCATGCAGCAAATCATAATTCTTTGTTTATGTAATACAAACCCTTTGTCAATAACTTACTGTTTTAAAATCTAATTAAACTTCAGTCAGAAGGTATACGTATCTGGGAATTGACAAAGACAGGATGGAAATTTCCTGCTAACATTCAAAACCCTTCGAATGCATAAGCACACATACACTTTATACAAGGGAATAATATTACTGTATTCTTGATCTTTATCATAGCCATCACAGTATCTAGCAGTGACAAAGCCTTTGAGAGTTCGTAAGTCAGACATGTAGGTGATGGCCATCCCTAGTTTTTTGATACCTGTATCAGTTACGTAAACATTTCCTGCCTCCAGATATGAGGGTGGATGCACACTTGGCCAGACTCACATAAATCATTGGAATCTCAACTTGTCATTCCTAGTTTAAGTTCCACTGACTTCACAGGGTCTGTTTCACATATGACATAAGCTTGGATCCAACCCTTCTATATGTATCATGACTGTGCTCCGATTTATCTACTGCTGAGTGACTGTTAACTGAAACTTCTGTTTAGCAGTTTCCTCCTTGCTAAGATGGGAAGGATACAAGTGTTTCCTAACCATTACCATCATCCAACTGGAGTGAAACACAGCACAATGAGCATGCTACAGGAGCTGAATATGTTTTGACCTATGCACCCAGAAATGGCAAAGACTTCAAAGTCAGTTTTCAAGAATATCTGAATACAACTGTTGTCATCAAGCTCTCCGTGGGGGGAAAATAACAGGTCACAGTTATTGATCAGGATTTGGGGTTGATGTGCGAGCAGAGTGGCTACAAAACATTATACCTTTATACTCTAGAACATTCTTTGTGTCACTATCTTGCTCTTTTTCAAACCGAGGATTCCTTGTTCTGGAAAATTAAGGGAACCACAGCAGGAAAGGATAACACTCAATCTTGTTTGATCTTCAGACAAGACAAAGAGGCCCCAATTCCCCACAGAACATGACAAGCAGAAGCTGAGTTTTACATCTCTACCAGGGAGGCTACAATTCTTCACTAGCCACCTCCCCTCAATTGCAGCCCAATGCAAGCAAACAAGCATCCTGGACTTTGAGTGCAACCATGTATGGGATTTCAAAAAACTACACTGTCTGAAAGTCCATTTGTGCATAGCCACTCACCACAGACCCAGCCGGTACACCCTCTATTAATGGCCACAAACAAAAGTCACAGTGGTGTAATGAAAAGGACAATAGATGCAAACTGCAAGGGCCCCTATAAGAATGGTTCACCACACAGAGAGCATGAGCTTGTTTGCATGAACTGGGACTTACAGAGAAGTGGAAGGAGGGGGATCATTTAAAAAGGCACAACTTCTCAACAAGCAGTTAGTTAAACCGCAGGCTGATGACCCACCTTCCCTTGAGAATCCTTCACAAAGAATGTCACACTGCTAATGCCTATTACGTTAACAAAAATATAGGCATATAGTACTTAGAGCATTCAAGGGAACTTACGCACATTGCACTAAGTAATCAGTCAGTCACAGAACAGAAAGTCTGTTTTTGTGTGCCTTCAAGTCATTTTCAACTTATAGCAACCCCAAAGCAAAAGTATTATGGGGTTTCTTGGCAAGATTTGTTCAGAGGAGGTTTTGCCTTTGCCCTCTTCTGAGGCTGAGAGATTGTGACTTCCACAAGATCACCTACTAAGTTTTCATGGCTGGATTAGAGATTTAAACTCTGTTCTCCAGAACTCTAGTTCAACGCTCAAACCACTACACCATGCTGGCTCTTGAACCTAGACCTACGTAATTTCCACTGAATCAATGAATCTACCCTAATTGTATTTGGCCAGGAGCAGGAGTCATGAAGCCCCTCCAGATGTTGTTGGTCTACACTTCTGAGCATTCACAACCACTGGCTTACTTTGGGAGGTTGACATCCAACCACCTCTAGAGGGCTGAACAACCACACAAGATATGCTCTGTGCTTCTTTTACTTAGAAGACTGGAGTCTGCTTAGAAGCTGTTTTGCACAGTAAGTGAGGCAGAAATGTCTGGATGTGCCCAATTTAGCAAGCGCAAGACATTGCCTCAGTTAGGCAGCTTTTATCTGAAAAAAACTGAATGATTCCAGGCCTGCCACTTGTCAACTGCCACAATCACCTTCCAATTTCAACTGAGGCCTTCAAGGATCAAACTGTAATAAAAAAAAAAAGAAAGAAAAGAAAATAAAGAACAGGAGTAAACAGTCAGTTTCCAGTACAGCTCAAGGTAATCACTGCAAGCCACGAGACTCGGTATTAGGGCTTATCCATGAGCTGCAAAGCAAGAGATGAACAGAAAGATGATTTTTAAAAATTATAGATAGCTCAATTTTGTTTTGGTTGACAAAACATAGAAGACAGAAAACTTCCTAAGAGGCCTACCTGCCCAAGTACCATAATGATAGGTAAATATTAGATTCTTGAAAAACTCATGAAATGGTGTCACTTGAAGTACTTCTTACATGTAAATCCCAATTCCAGCGTTAAAGGGGAAATGTTCTCTCATTCTAGAATGGTACAGTTCTATAATCACTATCACAATTATATGGTTGGAAGTCTGTTGGAGCTTTTCAGGTGTTCATTACAATTATTTTGTTCCAGAATGGTCTATGTGAAGGAAATCAATTTCCAATGCAAGAAATATAACACATACAAAATGTTGTGCGTACATATAGATAGGTAATTTTCTAGGGAGGGAGTCCATCGCATTCATCAGATTTTCAAAGGGGTCTATGACCTAAAAAGGATTAAATACTACTGAATTAAAAATGTATCTACAACAAACGTGCTTCACAGGTTAGCCTGAGATACAGTTTCTAATGTAAGCCCACACAGTGAGGTTTCAGGCTGAGCAAGCATTTGAACCGCAGCCAATTCTAACAACATCTACTATACCACCTCAACTCCCACACTGACTTTCTTCCATGCTGCTTTCCCTTCAGTTTTTAGTTATCAGCACTGTGGCTATTTTGAAGATAAGCCTAGTAGCATCTAGTAATCCTTTCTCTTCAATTCTTTTTTAGCTTAAAGACAAGAAAGCCAGTGAGTAAGCAGAGCGATATGGAAAGAATTCAATAAAGGAGGTCAGATCTTATACTCTGCCAAAGCTTATTTTTCTAAGTAAACTCTATATCCACAAATACTTTTATATTTTTCTGTGCTCCCAAACAGAAGGAATTCTAGATTTGCTTTATCTGTAAATTGATAATTCAGTGTAGAACAGATAATTCAGACAGAATAATCACCAAGAAAAGAACCTAGGTTTAAGAAGATTTAACAGAAGTATATGAGCCTTAAGCACCAGTGTAATGTAGCGGCTTGAGCGTTGGACTACAACACTGGAGACCACAGTTTGACTCCCTGCTCAGCCATGGAAACCCACTGGGTGGCCTTGAGTACGTCACACACTCTCAGGCCCAGAAAAAAACCATTTTCATTTCCTCATGACACTCTTACAGCGTGATTATTCCACTTTCAACCTCCTAGGGAATCCTGGGGTTTGCAGCTTCGGGAGGGGCCCCTCCTGAAACTGTAAAGCCCAGGATTCCCTAGGGGGTTGAAAGTGGAATAATCGTGATATAAGAGCATCGTGTGGAAATGCGCCATGATAGTTTCACCTCAGGGTCACCATAAGTCAGAAACAAATTGTAGGCACCACCACCACTACTACAACAACAACAATACAATCCTTAGGCTATGCCTGTATGGTCAGATTTGTATTTTGCATGTTTGCACCTCTTTGCCTGCCTTTCCTTGGCTCCACTAAATTTATCTAAGGATCAAAAGAAGCCTGCTCTTTTTCTTTTAACAGAGGTTTGCTGTGGAGAAATTATCAGATAAAACTTTTCATGGAACAGTGCTAAACATTATCATAGGAAAACAGAATGCTGCTTATGCAAAATACTGTTGGCTCATCTCATAGCACAGCTTTCATCACATAGGCCAGGTGCTGCCTGCAAGACCTTCCCATCACGATGGACCTTCCTTGCTCTCTCGCAGTTCAGTAATTGGGCTTTTAAAACAGGATCCTTTATTGCCAACTGAACCTTCAAGAAGACCTACGATGGGGAAGATGTCTTAGTAGTCTACAACTAGGGAAGGAAGGGCTTACCCTCTTCTTCCTGCACGTTTTGACCTCCCCTTAAAAACACTACCCTCAGGGAACAACTAGTCTTCTTTTTTTTTTAAGAAAGCTTCCATTCATGCCAATAGATATTTTTGGGAAAAAACTCTAAATTCTTTGCAGGAGGAAGGGTGAAAAAAAAGAGAAAGGGGAGGAGAAAGAAATAAAAGGAGAAAGGAAAAGATGAAGAATGGAATGAATGGTTGTGACAGAAAGAAAACTCTAGCCCTGCTCACTTTTTGATGTGATTGTATCTAACACTGTCATTTACACTGATTAAGTTGCAAATAGTAACTTTTTATAGTCCTACAAGGGGTTGTTTCACACTATACAACAATAGCACAATTCCACTTTAACTGCCATGGCAGCATCCTTTGGAATCCTGGGGTTTGTGACTCAGAGGGGGCATCACTGCCTCCTCTAACTACAAACCCCAGAATTCTATAGGACAGAACCATGGCAGTGAAGGTAGAACAATAAGGCAATGGTTGTGTAGCATGAAAGGGCTCATGGAGATATCAGAAACAGAACTAAGACCACCTGTCCATGTAACCCACTGCAGCTCTACTGCTGAGCTACAACCAACTATTTGTTGTTGAGTGCTTTCAAGTCACTTCCTACCTCTAGTGACCCTAAGGTAAACCTGTCACAGGGTTTTCTGGGAGATGAGAGTGTGTGATGCTGCCTAGCGGGTGTCCACGGCTGAGCAGAGAATCACACCCTAGTCTCCAGGGTTGTAGTCCAGTGTTCAAACCACCACCCCATGCATGCTTTCAGCCAACTCTTTACCATCTAGTAATTCATAGATCTTGGAACAGGGGTGCTGGAGGGGAGGGCTCAAGATGCCCCTAAAACTAGATTGGGAGGTTGAGCCTCCCTGAAATGATCTGGCAAAATTGGACCATCAAGACTCCTATGTGGTTGACTGCCTCTGGGAATTATCAATCAGAAGTCCATTAAATGATTATTATTAAGAAAAACCAATGAAATTCATGGGGTCACCATAAGTCAACAGGCGACCTGAAAGCACGAACACACACATACCTTGCTACTGCATTCATGGTACTCAGGTTGTTACAGCTTGGATCAGAATCATTATCATCATCATTATCATCATAACTGTCTTCCTGCAAAGTCTCCTGTTTTCTGAATGCACGTTTAAAACTGAGGTGATAAAATACAGATCTTCTTTGATCCAGGGAGATTTTGTGTGATAATTCAGCAGCTACACAGCTACATTTTATGGCAGTGCTTTGCACATATGCTGCCTATTAGATGTGTGTGAGATAAATGCATATCAAAGATGGATTAAAAGCCAATACGGACAGGCCTTTGGCTCTTCCTTTTAACCAGCCTTGAATCACATCACCTCTGAGATGCAACCCCAGAGAGCAGGAGTGTTTCATAAGAAGGACTACTGGAGCACAATTTGACTTGCAGTGATTTTTGCAGCTAAAGTGAGTGGCAGAGGGTGGTGCAGTGCTGACACTACTCTACTCTCAAATTATAGTGATGTCCTTGGAACAAGGACTGTGCAGATCCATTCACCACAAACATCATCACTTCAGATCTGCAGGCAGTCTGTTCCCTTAGAAGGATGAACAGGCATCCAGAGAGAACTATACACTTGCAGAGGAATAATGGCATATAATCTTGTTTATTTCAAAAAGAACCACTGTGTGTTTTTCAAACCTTTCTTTGAATGTGATGGTAATGGTAATGACAACAATAACACTTGTGGCACCTCAAAGGCCAGGTACAATGCACTATTTTAAAAGGACAATAACATGCATGCAGGCATAAAAAGAAGGAGGGAAGCAAGAACTGCAGGTCAAAGTCTTGGAGACCAGAGCTTAGTTACCAAACTGTGTTTAATTGGCAAGAAAGAGAGAGGTGTAGATGGTGAGAGCTAGAGAGTTTAAGAGGGAACCCTCCCCTCCCCTGCTCCCCTCCTAAGTATTACACAAAAACTTACAAGTAACATTTTAGAGTCTATAGTGGCTTACAGAAAGGTGCATTTAGGTCTCTCAGGAGGGGCCAGGGACTTTCCAACAAAGAATTTTGATCAATTATTGGAAATAACATATGAATGTCATCCAGAGGAACTGTTCTGGATAGCGCACAGCCTAGCTTCAGACTTCCTGAAAAGCAGTGGTAGCTGGCTGCTTCTTGCTTGCAAGGTGTTCTTTAATTGAGATCCATCAGCACTCTATTGACTCAGAAGCCCCTTTCTCTACAAGAGGTAAGGGGCACTTGGGGCCAAATCCAGCCCTCTTGCGATTCCAATCTGTTATTCTAGCCTTCAGCAGATGGCTACCACCTGTTCCGCAACCTGTTGGTGGTCTCCCAATTTTGACATATTTTTTCCTCATTCTCACCTAAGGCTTAGTTACTAGCAGAAAAAGTTTCTAGATGAACTATACCTTTAGCCCTGCCTGTCATTGGAATGCAGCACCCAATAATTCCTCTGAAATCAAATTCAGCTCTCAGGCTGAAAGACATTGCCCACCCTTGATCTACAGTATGAGAAACTGAGATATGCTTGGCCCCTGTCAACTGCAATTCCTTGGGTGAGCTGAAGCTACTACAGCCCAAGGGCACTGACAAGAGTCTTGAAGCTGCCTGGCTGACTACCTGTCACACTGGATTCTTGAATGAGACATTATCTACACTCATTTCAACCTGGTCTCTGCTTGGGTTTGGGGCTGAAACTGTATTAGCTGGGTTAGTCACTGATTGGCTAATTGTATCTCTTCCTTCTCCTTCAATCCTAATGGGTGGTAGCCATAGGCAGTTGCATAGAGACAGCAACAAGGCAAATAAGAACCAGTAAATACAGGCTCACTGCAGACAAAGCAGAAACTTTCAGGGCAAGCGAGCCAATCATTTTGGGAACATCCTCTTGAAGGCAGATATGCATGCTGGGAATTACCGCCTGCCATACATCTGATGACTGAAGAACTTGAACGGAACACATAAAAGGCTTCAACATACTTTTAATTATACCCTTAGATTCCATCTGGAAATATCAGAGGAACCGTAGTCCACTGTGCTTCCACTCCTCAGTGACAAATTATTGTTGTTACTTATATTTATATCCCCTTTCTCCAAAGAAAATCAAAGTAGCACACCCACTTCCTCCCCTCCACTTTATTGTCACAAGAAACTTTTCAGGTTAGTCAGGCTGAATGGCTGGCCCAAGGTCATCTCATGAATTCCATGGATCAGTGAGGACTAGACACTATATCTCCCAAGTACCAGTCCAACACTTCAATATATCACCACTTACTAGTTTCACATGAGAATCTTCCCATTGCCACCCATCTAGATTAAAAAGAATGGCTTGCAGGAAACCTCAGGAGTACTCTAGACCAACAATGTGTCTGTCCTTTGGTCAAAAGACATCCCTGTACACATACACACACGCACACATGCATGCACACACATAGAAAAACACATACTATATTAAAATGAGACAACTTTTCGGTGCGTGGACAGTTACTTGAAAAAAGGAACCTTTTCCTGAGGACATGACTTCCATTGCCCATAATCCTTCTCCCGGTTTGGCAGATCCTATTGATTTGTGGCAGCCAGTGTGATGTAGTGGTTGTGGAACTAGGACTCTAGTTCCACAACCAATACATCACACTGGCTGCCACAAATTGAACCAGGCTGCCACAAATTGAACCAGGATTCAAATCTCGCTCCACCACAGAAACCCACTCGATCATTTTAGCAAGTCACACTCTTCTATCCTCTGAGGAAGGCTATGGGAAACTCTAAATAAATTTTGCCAAGAAAACCTTATGATGGGTTTGCCTTAGGGCCACCGTAAGTCAGAAACAACTTGAAAGCAAACAACAATCGAATTGTAAGGAGACTCTAACTGCCTTCTATTTTTCCTGTTGTGACCTTCCTTCACACAAGTTATTTGGTTAATAGCTTACTTCTTCTCTCTTAAGGAATGATTGTTGTACTTTAAGTAGCATGGTTTTCCTTTGGTGGAGGTTAATTGCTTGCTTTTAAGATGTAACATTTTTCTGTTCTTCAAACTATTTGCTGCTTTTAGATTTCATATACTGTACTTTACTCCGTGTTGGAAGTGTAGTAATTAGCTTGCTAGGCTGACATCCTGTCAGAAAGAATACTAAGGGTTTGTTAATGTCACGCCATCTGACAATTTTATTCCAGCCAACTTTGTTTTGACAACTGGGAGAAAAGGAACCATGTAACTTGTATATCCTGCAAGAGCAGCTTATTTGTAAAAGGGGGAAATAAATAAGGAAGATGCTAAAATATGCTATTAGGAGGAGACTCCATTTTGACTTTGATCCCTGTCGGTTTCAAAATGCTTAACACGATTACACCTCTGGGTAAATATGTCTTTAATGTTTATCCCTCAGATCAAATGTTACATGTGGATATGATAGGAAGTGGAGTTCAACAACATCTAGAAGCTTTCCCAATCCTCTTACTGGGAAATAAGAGAAACAAGAAAAGTATAAGAGAAATTTTAAAAAATACAGTTTAGACAGACCAGTTGCAAACTCAGCGCACATGCAGAAACCCATTTATATGTATAGTGTTCTGTCTTAATAACACAACCCACTCTGGTTTGGAAGGTTCCCCCTCAAAAGCTCAAGATGGAAAAGGAAGGATCGAGGTTATACACTGTAGCAAAGAGCAAGACCAGCATTCATTCTAGCAAGAGTAAATTACTATCATTGGGTGAGAATCAGAAAACCAGGCACTTTCATCTGGGAGTGTTTTCTTTATGGGACAAAGTTCCCAGAATAATATCAATCAGTACGGCCTGTCATGAGTGCTTCAATTCACAAATATATAATGAACTTAATTCTTGCCCTGCTTGTACTACTGTTACAACAATGCACTGATCTAAACAAGCTCCACATGTTCAAGCTCCTAACATATTCATTCCCGTAAATGGGAGTTAGTCCCACTTCATTCAGCAGGACTTAATTCTGAGCAAGCAAGCAAGCACTGCATGTTCACCAGTTAAAAGGTACCACTGACTGTAGCTTTAAACCAAAGAAGTAAAGTAATCCATAAGAGCATGGATGAGACTTTCTACAAAAAAGAATCCCCCATTGATTTAGAGGAGCTGCTGAACTACAGGGAGTGTGTTGTACCGTAGCAGAACAGGGCATCTGTCTGAGATAAAGCAGAAGGGATCTGTTTCAGGAGACATCCCACCAGAGCCAATTTCTTCTAGCTGAGGGTAATTGTCCTCTCACCATTGCAGCACTACATGACTCAACCTCCCTAGCTCAAAAGTCCCCAACTCTCTGGAGAAGGGTTTGGGAACATACAAATGGCTACACTTTGAAATTGGGAAGAGAAAGACCAAGCTGCCTTCCACTTAATACAACCACTGGATTCTATGTTAAGACTTTTGGATCCTAGTCCAGGATGATCTGAGGTACAATTTAATCTGGAATGACTTCCTTTTGCAATTTTTTTTAAATCCATACACAAAACTATGAGAGCAATAAAAATTAATGAAATATGTTAGTCCTAAATGTGAATCCTTTTTGAGATAACATGTTATCATTGCTGTTCCTATCTAAAATTTTCATTAAATAGCTTTTCACAATTCTCAAGCATGGTTGCCATAATAAATGCAGCATCAACAGAAGCTGAAACACGACCTCCGCCCCTCACAAACAGACCTTTTAATGATGAAAATGATATTTATTTATATTCCATCTTTTGTCCAGAAACAGGACTCAAGACAGAAAACAGAACAAATACATATAAGCTAAAAACAGATTAAATGCCAGTTAAAAAGTAACTAAATTATTGATAGAATTTAAAAACATATGGATCAAAAAGGAAGTAATAAAAATGGTACAATCCACTATTAAAAGCCTTTCTTTACACCCAGAGAGTTCCACATTGCCTATCATCTGCCAATGGAAGGACAAGAAGGAAAGAGCAAATCTAGCCTCCCTAGGAAGAGAGTCCCAGAGCCAGCAGGTTCCAAGGAGGCCCTCTCTTGCATTCCCACCAGATGTGCCTGTGAGGATGACAAGACGAAGAGAAGGACCAGCCCTGAAGATCTCAAAGCCCAAGCAGGTTCATATGGTAGAATACAGTCCTTCAGGCATCCTGGACCTAAATTGTCTGTGGATTCCTAGGTTACAAACAGCACTTTGTATTTTGCTTGGAGACAGGCTGGCACCCAGTAGAGCTATTATGACAAATGTATTGTGTGCTTCCAGTAGCCAGTCTCAGCATACAGTCTGGCTGTAGCTCGTTCTGTTCACCTAAAGTTTCTAAGCGTTTTTCAAAGGCAGCTCCACATAAGGCATGTAGCAGTTATTATCTATGTTGCCTCTTTTTTCTTCTTTTTACTTTATAGAAAAATATAAACAAGAGAAGGCTCTTTAGTCAGGCAATCACTCATATGAATATATTAGCAAGGCTTAGCTTAGAGTTCTTACTTAAGGAAGATAATTGTAATTACACATTTATAAAGGTTGTGCATTTGTAGTTTCATATTTAGAACTCAATTTCTCCAGCGTAGTAATTAGGGATGTAATTTAATTACCATTTCTCATTTACTTTAATACACATTAGTTGTTCCAAATCTTTTCTATAAAATGAAAGTCAGCATCAAAACTTGTTTCCTAAGTGAATCCATAACGGATACAAATTAAATTTTGATTATAGATTCAAGGAAGCATCTTACCCTGTAAGTGATATTCTTCATAAACAACTTGCTGCAAACCAAGTGAAGTATGCCCAGAACTATAACTATTAAGTTTGCAAATACCAGGCTCCTACTTGTCTCGCAGACTATAACAGAATTACTTTGAAGTAAAAAAAAATATGCCTTGCATCTAGCTTTGATTATAAACACATTACTTGGGAGTGAAACTCATTAGCTTGTGTGATTGTAGTAGTACTTACTTACAGGAAAATGTGCTTTTAGTCAGTGAAGCAAACTGATGAGGAGCATCTTTAATATGTTTCCCCCTCTTTAATGGGAAATTCATAGTGTAGGAAAGACAATACACTGACCTTGATTCAGAACTATGTACGTGATTCTGCATGAGGAAACAGCAAGCAGTGGCCCATCATTCCTTTGAAAAGATATCTCTCAACACTCATTAGCTGTGGGCAGTGACCTGCTGCTAAGCACAGGCACCAATCCATCTGTCCCTTCTCAGGGGTCAGCAGGATGATGGCAGTACGAGAGGAAAGAACTAGGACAGAACACTGTTGTCTTATGGGGAAAAAGGACTCAACCTATAATTTTGAGTAGAAGATGCCCTTTTTCTGGTCATAAGCTGCCCACACACCACAAAGTGAAACAGTGCCCAGAGTGCCCTCTTTTCTGCAGTGTGATGCATGCAAGACTCATACAGGTAGTCTTTTATTTCTTTATTTCTTTACTTTAATAAAATTTACATCTACTATAATATATCATTGTTCTTCTATTTTGTATACAGAAAAACATTCCTTACTCACTCCTCCCCTCCCAACATTCCATTTAAAATGCGTTTCCCCAGTTACACCTTATGAACAATAGTATTGTCGTCCATTATTTAATCTGCTTCCTTATCAACATTTACTATTATTGAAAATATATAAATATATTTATATACCAAAAATTTGAATTTCTTACATCGTCTTTGGTCTGTATCGTTATGTTTAGCCTCCTTATCCTTCTTTACTTTTTATCCAAACTAGTAACAGTTTTCATTCTCTTTTAAATTGTTGAATCATCTTATCTTTTAACAAACAAGAAAGTTTTTCTATATCCATCCTGTCCATTACTTTGACTTTCCATTCCTCAATACACCATAAGGCAAAGACTCGAATCACAAGCAATAAGTCTCTTCCTCGTTGCTTTCCTCCTCCATCCTTACCATGTTGATTGATAAAGCCCTATGCCGCTTATGTGTGGACTATCTGAAAGACAGTATCTCCCTATACAAACCTGCCACAGCTCTAAGATCTGCAAGGGAAGATTTTCTCTCCCCAGGCTCACCTGGTGAGGACACTGAAGAGAGCCTTCTCAGTGGCTGCTCCCACCCACTGGAACTCCATTCCTCAGGAAACTAGGCTGACCCCCTTCCTTGCTTTCCTCTCACCAACAGGCAAAAACATTCTCATTTAATCAGGATTTTAACATGTAAGTAAGTGGGCCTGATAAATTTATCAAGCTGTTTTTAAAAAATTTTATGTTTTTTAAGGTTTCTAATTGTTTTAAATATTTTATTAATATTTTGAACTTTTCAGAAGCTGCTTTGGATTCCACTCTAGTTGAAAGGTGGCATATAAATATAAGAAATAAAATAAATAAATATTAAAATAAATAAATGTTAACATCACTCCCCATGACAAGGAAGAATGTGAATTTTCTCTCACGCTGTGAAAGAAGCGGTTCGAGCCAATCTAAAAACAAGCTCAGTAGCAACAGCAATAGCAAAACCAAAGAGCACCAGCACCTTCCCATGTTGTGGAGTCCAGCCAGCCAGCTACACAATTCAGAATGGGAGCCAGTGCATAGAATACAGCTCAGAGATGGCAAGAGTGATGCTCAGAGCATTTCTGTCCATGCAGACATCTCATTACTGTGCAGTTTTTAAGTACAGTCGGGCAGCCACAGACAGAACATTTTTTTCCATTTTCATCATCTTTGTTTACATTCACCTACATACTTTTATCATATTCTGTTCTAAAAGGTACAAGAATTAGTTTACCCAGCAATTGGATTCATCCCAATCTTCTCAGTGACTGGTATGACAGACAAAATCCTTATGAAAAATCCGTGGTGGCCTGATAGGCAAGACATGGCACACTCGGGAGATGTGGAAGAGAGGAAAGGTGAGGACTCAGTTTAAAGAAGCTTGAGTATCAGGTCAAGATGCCATGCCACACAAGGGACCAGCTAGTAGTTGCTACTTCAGTGGCAGGATGGACCTCAAACATATCAGCCCTGTGAGACTACATCGTCTCAGGTAACTCTGGAGTAAACAGCCACTTTACTGAGCCAGTGTCCTTCCACTGGTAGCCCTGCCACCTTCATCTGTGCGCACATGCCTTCAAGTTTCCTGTTGACTTACTACCACTCATTAAAGTGAGAAGGGGAACCGGCAGAAGGGTTGTCAGCAAGCCACTAGAGAACAGCATAGCTCTGATCTTCCACTCGCTATCTTCTCCAAATAGTAGGGGTTGGTGACTCTCTGTTAGTGATGTGATGAATCCACTGTAGGTTTTAACCTGTACTTTGAAAGAGCTATCCAAGGTACTGAACCATTTGACGTGTCAGAGTCATGAACCTTGGATAGCTCATTTAAAGACTGAACTAAAACCTGTAACAGATTTACTGCCCCACTGACACGGAAGCCATATCTATTGCCCTCAAAGTAATTCACCTCTAAAAACATCTCCCAACCAAGGTTCTACACTTAAAATGTTCTTATTGTGTGCTGACTGATTGAATCTGTTCCCACTTTCATTTTGTGTCAGGCTTTATCATAAAGAATCGAAAAACAAACCACAATGCAAGCTCAGGAAGTATTTTTATTATCTTTAAATGATTATGACTAATATAATTAGAGCTTACTGCTTAGTAGGGAAAAGAATACCATTTCTCATTTCCCTTTGGATCACAAATACCTCTCATGCATTTTTTATTAACCAAGTACTACTGCCTAATTTTTTTTAAGCCACACCAAACAAATATGAGCTACTAACAATTTTATTGAAATTGTTTACTTAGAGTATAACTATACTCTTAAAACAGGCACTGTGAGATTTACAAGTACCACTGCAGGATTTTATATATGAGACTGCTTAACCTTGGCCTAAAATTTGATAAAAATGAAACTGCTGAAAAAACAGAAGAAAGTAGGAATTTGGTAATCTAATCATAATCTAATTCACAGGGCAAGCCTGTGTCACTCCCAGGCCTTACATACATATACTTCAAAACATCTATTTTGATTTCAGAGTAACTTGTGTCATTGTTGTTGTTATTTTAATGTTTTTATATCTGTAAGAAATACATACCAATATATTGTCTGTTCCTTATTAATTCAACATCTTTTTCAGCAAGACACACACACACACACACACACACACACACACAATAAGCATGTGTCAAAACTTTCTTCCTTGACAACAACACATCTCAAATGTGATCACTGCTTGTTTGTTTTTTCCCATATGAGAAAAAACACATACAGCAGAAGATCTAGTTTGTTAGCACTCAGACATAAAACATAGTAAGTATGGTGGTAGAAGGTTTCATTCTTTAGAGCTCCATGTTATTCTTCTGTTAAACTATGAACCACAAATGACTAGGCTCGTTCACATGAACTAAGGCCAAAAAAAGGAACTTGTAAAGTAAGCTTTTCTTTAACCACAGTGTGCAAAAATGAGTTGGAGAAAGGGAAAGCTTTCTTTGGCACTAATTCAGTACTACACATTCTTAGCAAAGAGCCAAAAGTAAACCTCATTTAGTCTTCTGCTAAGAACCTTTATTAACAACAACAACAGTCTCTGAATAATCTAGACATATGGTTCAACCACTTATGGAGAAAAAATACTTTCTCAAATAAAAAATAAAAAAACACAGGTAGTTGAACAAACAAGCACATATAAACAGAACAATCGACTTTATCACACAAACTTCTAGGACGACTTTAAAAGGCATTCTTTGTCTCCCTGGTACTGCCAGCATTATAAATAACTCCAAGAGATTTCACTTCTCTCATGTGTCATTTCACCTGTTTTCATTCTGTTCTGTTTCTGTATCAATTTAGAATTTTTAAAATAATTTTGTATGCATTTCTCCTTATGTATTTATTTTTGTGCACAGTTTTATCTAATATACAAACTTCTGCAGTCAATTTTTCCTAATATAATTGAGTTTCGTAAGGTATTTTTACTAATGCTTGTATTTCTATGAACAGTTCTCTCTAATATTTATATTTTGATAACATATCTTGAATCCTAAAGATCATCTCCTATTGTAATTCTCTGAGAGTGACATATGGAGGTCCAATTAAATTATGTAATAGACATCACTAAAAATCACTAATAACCCATCACTAATAACCACTTCAAACAAGAGTGGTCAAAGTTTACAGCATTCTGTTAAGCTACATTTCAGAGCGCTGTGCTGTTTACTTTAATCTGGTAATGGCAATAAGAATTCTCCCTTACCTGAATTTTTTGAGACACTGGTATAGTATTCTGTTTTACTTTGATTCAATTGTTTATTTAAAAACATAATTATGAATTCTTAATTTAAACCAAACTGTCTTCTTATAAATCCTGTTTAATCCAGGTTGAAGAATAAAAAATCTTCTCCGTAACATCATTCAACAAAATGTTCACTAATATAACAAAATGTTCACTAGATTTTCCTTAGATCTAAGTGTGTTTTGCAATTAAGATATTAATAATATCTTGTTCTTTCAGCACATATTCTTCTGAGAAGAACCCATCTACTGTTCACTATGTTCAATGAGGTCTTAATTTTGGACTGAGACATTGAAGCTCTAGTACATAAATCAAGTCAGTCATCCACTGGCTCAGCGCAGCCTGTATTAATGTGGCCCATTCTTATTTTTTAAATAGTTTGATCGTTATTCCCTGACATCCGTTGGCTGCAGGAAGTGGAGAGGCTATGCTCAAAGATTTTACCATTTCAGATTAAAAGAAGAGTGGCTAACAAAGAAAGGTCTTTTCTCTATCCATTTCGGCAGAACCTGTCATTTTTAGTTGCCCACATCAGAAAGCTTAGTTGAACAATCTGTGTTTTGCACATAGAAAGCCAAAACCTCAACAGTGCCAATTATTTTAAGTGACAAGGCTTGGAGAGACCTCTGCCTGAGCCCTTGGCAAACTGCTGCTGGTCAGAATAGGAAATACCACACTAATTGACTCATAGTTTAGCCAGCTTCATACATGAACATCTAGGACTCAGCAAAGTCAGTGCTATCCATGAGAATTTCTTTAGTAATGGCATCCATGGCTGGGATACAAGGTGGTAGAAAAGAACAACAAGTGAGAGCTGTTAAATTTTACATGTGATAAGGGTGCACATGTGTGTTTCTGGGTGTGGTACCCAAGTGTGTTGAAAACTACCAGCATGCTCTGCAAACAACTGAGTAGTATCCTAGCTTTGTTTTTGTGGATAATTGCTTTAAAAAATAGACAGAACAAATATGTTTTGAAACAGTGTAGAGAAAAGTGCTAGAGAGCAAAACAGTTTTATTAATTTGATAATGTTAAGATATATAAAAGAAAGTTTCATTCTGCCAATCAACAAACTCATCCCACCATTTTCTACTATAAGTGTTTGCCCATTGTCTTTGGGTGAAATACAGGTTAGTGAGATGGCTTCATATTTTCTTCCAATATATTGTCAGCAATAATGACTTTCACTGTGATGACTGTAATGTGTGCTGCACTCAGGCCCAACAGCAAAGAGAATGCCTTGGCCGGGAAGCAAGCAGGTTACCAGATCAAAGTACTATACAATGACAATGTTAAGCCAACAATTGGCTGAAAACAAGTAGTCTGATAGCGCATAAGGAGGGACACAGTTATGTCATTGTAAACTTTTGATCTGATGAGCTTATAGGGATTCACCTCTTTAAGTGCACATTGTGTACTAATTCACTTCCTTCAAAACGTGGAAAACTGTATTTTGGGTTATTCTGCTGAGATGAGTTTCTAGACCTCTGCCCCCAAATCCTTCCTATGACTTCCATCTCTGTGACAAGTTGCCCAAATTTTTTTTTTTTTTAAAAAAAAGGTAGAATCCTTGAGTGCTTTATATCAGCCTGTTGTACCAGACTGATCTTCCACAGGCCAAGAGAGCTGTAAGAGTGCTCCTGCTAGAACTGTCTACCAATTTCCTCCCCTGATCAGCAACTGCAATACCACTAGGAACAAGATGCCCAGAAGTCTCCTGAGTCCAGTCTCTGGCACATAATATGAAAACAAAGATGTTACCAATATAAGAGTTTGTTTTTGATAGGACTCTAAAATGAAAAGGACCATCAAAGTGTCTTGAAAAAAGAAAACTAACATGCAATAATTTCCAAACTCATATATTTGGCCTCACTAAAATCTTTTCTTAGGCATACATGCTCGTGCTTATTATATTAGTTGACCCAGCTCTCACTAAGCAACTTCCATTTGCTTTATTTTACACTTTTTTTAAAAAAAAAGTATATTTTTAATATATATATATATATATATATCTTCTGAAGCTACTCTAAAAGCAAGAGGGATTTTAATTCCCACTTCCTTACCTTTCCATAAAAATTTTGAACTGTATCCTTCAGCTTTGACATCACCCCCGTCACTGTAATCTATGCCTAATAACTTTTATATACCACAGTGCATAGGAACTTATGACTTCAGTAATCAAACTGATTGAATATATAGATATCACTTTTTTATGGGGGATGGGAAAAGTATAAGTAATACCAATAAAGGTATAACATACTTTCTTTGCTGTTATAATGGTATGCTTCTACAAAGGCGAGGGCCACTAGCATTCTATGAAATTGCTTAACTACAACTGTAATTATGAAATAATTGTTCTCATGCTTCACCTTTAATAAATTCATGAGAGCATGACATCAAATTGTCCACCCGCAATTACAACTGTACAAAGCCAGCCAGAATCAGCAACAACACATGCTTTTCAAATAAGCACACAGGCTACTGTGAGATCCCACTAGACTAATAAAAATGCCACATGCAATTGAACCAACAACTGTAAGCGTAATCATGCTACTGTTGCAAATCATCCAGATAATTCCACATCAAACTCAAACGCAAAAATGTGTAAGATTATCAGTGTTGCTGTTTTCATTTTGAAACACCCTGTATTCTTGGTACAGGAGCTAAAATCCAAACACTTTCAGCACAGCTATAACATTAATCAGATTCATAACATTTTTAAAAGTCAGAGTTGTATTCTGTAATTCACAACTTTTTCTGACTGGAAGAAACTGTAAGATACCACTGTAAAAATACTCTTCTCGTACAAACTAACCACTGTAACACCAAGTTTTGCCTGTGTTGCTTGCTGCACAGAAAGAAAAGATTACTACTCATTTCTTTAAAAACGTACATTTGAGAAAAGAAACATGGAACATAAGCTCTGTTTTCTAAGGCTATAATAGTAAAAAAGTGGACTATTAAGAATCTTTGCCAGCGTCATTCTAGACATATTTTTTAATGCAGCTATGCTGCAGTTACTCCTCTCTGATATGCTCACCAATTATTCCTTGAGGCTGCTTGGACAGGCCCAAAATAAAGGCATAGCAGAAGACAAATGATACAAGGTATGGTATGCACAGTAAATATAATTGATTTTGCTTTCAGATACACATCACATATAAATAAATACACTGGTAAAAAAAATGTTTCTTGTCTGGAATGGAAACAGACAGCTTTAACAGTATTGCTGTTTGGATAAATACATAGTGCCTGAACTCGTTATTTTAACCTGTTTTAACATGCAGCAAAAGGTAGCCTATGATACAATGAACAATTAAATGAGACATAATATGGGTTGAATGTGAATTTCTAGCTTCAGTAAGCCCTACCTAAACATAAATAAAAATAAAGGTATCAATAACTGTCACCAAAGTCAAAAGAAACATTTTTACATTATCCCAGATGTATTTATATGTATATATAAATATAAATACAAACTGCTAAATTCTTCATTTTATACCACAATTATAATTCATCATATTTAATATTATGAGTTCAACTGTACTATATTACTGTAGATTTTATTACGGTGTTTTTAAGATAGGCATGGCAAACTGCAAAAGCATCAAAAGTTCAGTTACGTATTTGGACACGTTGTCGTTTCAACGTTCCAATAAATAACCAGCTCACAGTAACAATCAACAGTGAAGAGCTCAGCTGCTACATTTCAGCAAAACAGGTGCACTAGACCCTGAGAAGGTATTAACTTTGTTCCTCTAATATCAAGCACCATGGACACCACCAATAGCTACAGTACAAGGGACAGCCTGGAGAATCGACAGCACCATGGACAGCGCAAGGAATGGCCAGCACTAAGTATGTGCCGGGCTGTAAGCTGTTCTTCCACCACTCCAGTCTGCGCTATGCTACGCTGTGAATAAAATGAACAAACTGAAAAATTTATTCTGAATAGTAACACAAACCAGGCCCTCCTTTTCTTGGCACACTAAGCAGTATTTATTTTGTCACAAGGGTAAGCTTCCAACCCATTTTCAGGATTCTGAACTAGTGCACGGATCCTAAAAGCTTTCGAATTGTCACCACTCTATGTATATAACTAAATGCATTATATACAAGGTGAAAAATTCAAACGCTATTCATTAACAAATAATAATTCTGTAAATCTGGTTTCCTTGGCAAACAAATATCAAGAACGACTCTTATTTAGAAAGGGCGCAATGTAGCTACAAAATTCCATTTTCCTTTGGAGGCTCTATTTAAAAAAATAGTCAGGATAAAGCCAAAAGAAACTGCAACAATTTCAATTCATAAGTAAGTATACTTAGTTCACGGTAGAGTCTACTTGCAGCCAATACACTTGGAGCTAATTCCAATTCCAGAGACCTGACACAGTCCACCTGAACCAGAAGCCCGTACAAAGAAAGACAGGAAGAGCCATGGGGGACCACCTCCTTTCTTCCATGACTCAATCACCATACTCTCTAGGACTCCCCAGGGAATTATGGAAATATGATCCCCTGTGTTCCCAGAATCACTTTAAAACAGGTCATGCAAAGCTTTTCTCAATAATGCCTGACAAGGCTGTCCTCCAGAAAGCTTCTGAAAACTCTTGAGCAACTAAACAGTCCTTCATTAACGCTGGATAATCAGCAGTTGAGGGGAGAAAGGAGAGATCTTTTGATCACACCCCTGCAGCCCAAGAGAAGATGTCCCTTAAACAGTAAGGACTCGAGTCGATAATATGAAACACCTCCGTCCCAAGACAAGCTCTCCCTTGAAAATTAGGGAGCCACCTCGCTCACATGAACCCTCCTGATCCAGCAGCTCCGAAGTTAACATCCCCTACAAAGCAATCCAACCGGCGCGCCGCGGCACGAATGACGCCTTTCTTCCCAGTTCCGTGAAACGACCGCGATCTGAGCGCGTTTAACGACCAGGGGAAGCCCGTCCTCAGGCCGCATCTCTGGCTCCCCCTACTCGGCCACCCGCAACGCAGCCCCCGCGTTCTGCTGCCCGTCCTGGGTGCCGCTCTTGGGCACGCAGCCACCCTTCCTCTGCCAAGCCGCGTTCCGGCCCCCGAAAAGAGCGGGCCAGAGGAGCCCACACAGCAAATGCACGAGGCGAAGAGAGGGGGAAGCTAGTTCTGCCTTCCCCAAAGACAGGGGCACCGGCATGAAAAACCCAAATAGTCCCCAAGACGGTCTCACAGGAAACCGCGGGCCAATCCCCCAAAGCAACCTTCGCACCACCAAGCATAACCCAAACAGACCAACAATCAATCCGAGAGAAGAAACCGGGCAGGGAGGGGGGAGGGAGCGGCAATGGGGGAGAGAGAGAGAGGCTTTCCGTTTGGTTTTGTCTTAAAGTTTAAAAGAGTCCCATCGGCACCCCTGCCGCCAACTCCATTCCTACCTTACAATCCTCCGGCCCGGATTTCACCGAGTACTCCTCCGCTTGTAGGTATTTCTGGAGCACGAGCTCGAACTCTCGATAGCGGTCCCGAGCCTGTTGGTCGTAGTTCTGGTAAGCCAGGACGCAACGGCGGCAAGACCGCAGCCACTCGTCCTCCCGGCCCCTGCTCCCGTGCCCAGCCCCAGCCCCCCTGCCGTCGTCCTCCTCCTCCTCCCCGTCGCCTCCTAGCTCCAGAGTGCAGTTCAGAGTGTCCGGGTGAGAAAGCCCGGCGAAGAGCTCGCGCAGCGTGTAGGAATTACAAAAAGGAAGGTAGAGTTCCGCCTGGGCCGCCGAGGCGCCGCCGGGCAGCAAGCGGCGACAGGCAGCCTCGGCGTCGCCCAGCAGGCTGAAGCACTGGCCGGCTGGCCACGGCGACGGCGACGGCGACGGCGCCACCGCAGGGCTGCTACTGCTGCTGCTGCTGGGGGCCACCGTCGGCCCCTCGTCGTCCTCCATGCCGGGCTCTGCGCGCTCCTGGTCCCGGTGGCGCCCGGCAGCGACCTGCCTGGCCTCAACGCAGAGCCACAGGTGGTCGGAGAGCAGCACGGTGAAAAAGAGCAGCGAGGCCAGCGACAGGCGCCATTTCTGTGCCCGCTCCGAGTCAGCAAAGGGCTTGTCGGGCTCCCGCGGGCCGAAGCACACGCCCGAGCCTGCTCCTCCCGTGGGGCGGCTGCTCATATTTCGGGAGCGCGCAACCCCGGCCGGCTCCACGGCGAGGGGAGCTCCGCAGCCGGGCTCGACGGCCCCACGGGCATGGACACTGGGCGGCGGGGCGCCAGGCTCCCCCCTCAGCGAAGGGCAACGGCGGGGGTGGCGGCGGCGGTGATGGTGGCGGCGGCGGCACTAACGGTGGCGGCGGCGGCGGCGCTCCTGCGCGTTGGGCTGGGCCGGGCCGGTAGCCGTCCCCCTGCCTCCCCCTCGCTTTTCCTGTCACCCGGGCATGGTCAGAGCGCGGGCCCCCATCTCGGCCCCAGCGCCAGCCCCTCGCTTCCCGCCTTTTGCCTCATGCCGCGCTCCGCCGCCCCCTCGGAGCCCTGGAGAGCCGGCCGGGGGACACCCCCGCCCCCGCCGGCCGTGTCCCTCCCCACCACCACCACCACCACCACTAGCCCAAGACGAGCCCCTGGCACCCGGCGGGCCGCCGAAACTGCCGCCGCTGCTGTTCTTGCTGCGTGTCGGGCTGCGGGCGACGCCGAGGAGATTCCGGAGCGCCGCGGCTGAGGCAGCTGCCGCGGCTTTGGAGGTGGTTGCTGCTGCTGCTGCTGCTGCTGCTGCTGTGGCTCTCGCTGCGGCTGGCTTTGCTCTTGCTGCTGCTGCTGCTGCTGCTGCCGCCGCTTCTGCTAGCACTGCTGCTGGTGCCACTGCGCTGTTGTTGCTGCTGTTGCGGCGGCGGCGGCGGCGGCTTCTGCTGAGGCTCCCGCCGGGGATGGTCCCCCCCGGCTCGCGGCGCGGATTTGGCTGCCTCCTGCCGCCCGGGGGCCACCTTCATCTTGGGGCCCTGCGCTAAGTTGCCGCCATCTTCGTCCGGGAGAAACACTTTTTTGGGGGGAGCGCACGGCCCTTTGCGTCATCTCCTCCTGCGCCGCCAGCCTGGCGCATTGGCAGCGGCGGCGGCGTACTCTGCCTTCTCTCTCCTTGCGCGGGGTGGGGGGAGAGGGGAGGCGAGGCGAGACGAGGCGAGGGAGGAGGGAAAGGAGCGGGCAGCGGTTTAGGGAATCGCCGGCCGCGCTCATTCTCCCCGGCTTTAGGAAACCTTCGCACCTTCTGGCACGCGGGTCGCGCGGGATGGGGGGGAGCGCCGTATGCTGCCTCCGCCGTCCAAGGAAGGGGAGAACCGCAGGGGGTGAGTGAGTGAGTGAGTGACTGCGCGAGCGAGCGAGCGCCTTTTCGGCGGGCGCCCAAAGCGCGCAGGGGCGGGCGTGGGCGTTGTGGGGGTGGGAGTGAACAGAGCTGTTGGTCCCACGGTCCCCGCTTTGGAGGAAACGGCCCTCTCGCCCCTGACCCAAACTGCCCGGAGCGCGGGGAGGGCTCTTTCCCCCTCGCGCGCACGGGCGGCGGCGGTTCCACAGCGGCAGCTGCTGAAGGCGGCTGGCGCCTCCGGAGCCAAAGGTGGACCTTTCCACATTTCTTTCGCCCGCTTTATTCCGTGTCTTTGAGGAAAACCACCTCGGGAACCGGTAGTTTTGAGCGGGCGCGGGCTGAGGCGGCAGGCCACGGAGGGGCGAGGGGAGACCAGGCCTTCGTTCCCTCAGAAGTGCCCTCTCTTCCTCCCCACTCTTCTCCCCCACCGTGGAGGAGGGGGAGACTCCAGGCTCTCCTATTGGATAGCAGTTTAAACAGGCCAAGCAGCGGCTACTGGTCCTTCTCCTTTAGTCTGGGGAGACACTCTTTGCAACTAACTGCCAATATAGCTCTATGAGGATGCTATAAGAAAGAGCACGTTTATAGAACTTTTTAATGGGCGAGCTCTGCCCCTCCCAGCTTCTTGTTCGGGGGAACAACCCCAGCACTCCATTCGCCCGGCACAGAAGTTGGGAGAGGTAGAGCTCGCCCATAAACAAGCTGATGCAACCCCCCAGTGTTCTTCTACCCAAGGCTATCCAAGGACAGGGTGGAGAAGAAGGGGGTGGAGGAGGTCAACCTGACCCCACAAGTTCAGGGTTCAGGGTTAATCTTGCCCACCAACCCAGCCTGATCCATGCTTTCACCGAACCTCTTGCTCTGCTTCCTTAGAGGTGGCTTGTGTTAGCTTTTTTTCGCTCTTATGGCCCCTGTAAGACTAAATGGTTTATTTCAGGAAAAGCTCTTTCATGGGCCACTAGGTTTGCCAGAGCAAAAAACTGCAAAGGGCTCCTGTACTTTTAATGTCCCTGTAAAAGAGGGAATCTTAGGCCATTTCCACACTAGCTTGTTATAGTGCTATTATTCTGCTTTCAACATCCTATGGAATGCAGAAGTGGACTTAGTATGTTGTCTGGTTGCCTCAGAAACAACCCCTGCTGAAATTCCCTTTTCTACATGACCATGAAAGGTGCACGAGCCCACTTGAGTTTTCAGTCTGGTAGTCCTATTTGAACCACCATATCTGAAGAAGATAGGGTGGCCTGGGAAAGTACATGCTTTAATAACTAGATAAATAAGTTATATTCCATTGTTATATACATTAAGAATCAAGCTTTGGAATACACAGAACTTTTTCATGCCTGAAGGAAGCTTCTGTGCCACTGAGAAGCTTGTTGTCCTGCCTTGCCCATTAAAAATAAGCAAACATTAACAGTAAACCATTTGAGATCTTCTCCTTTTGTCTCGGGATCCACTTGCAACAGTATTGTAGAGTGCTCCTGATTTAAAGCTTATTTGGGTTTTTTATGGAACTGCTTTTGAGTACTGTACATGCAGCTTCTCTTAGGACCCCATCTCACTTTAAGCTTCTTATGTGGAAAGACACTGGGAAAGGTGGTTCTGTGTGAGGACCACATAATATTTGGAGCATGATAACCATACGGGTAGCCCTTGATTATATCATATTCTCCACATTGCACAAGCTTCTGGCAATTACTGTGGTCACTCATCATCTTTGTACTATTTATACGAAGAGCAGCTTTTCAACATTCTGGCCCATGCGGAGGCAGCCGTTCCTGCAGCACCACAAAGGTGATTTCACAGCTAAGTCTGGCAACATTCAGCTGACATTTGGCAGAGTAAGCAGGATGCAGCCCCAAATCCAGCTTTATGCATGCTTACTGAAGAAGCTAGTGCTTGCAATATGGTATACTCCCAAGTAAACACACATACAATTATGGAGGTTATATTTGCAGTGTTAAAAAGGAATGGTACCTTCAAGTTGATTACAGAAGAGCAACTATTGTGAGTGGTTGGGATCATGACATGGGAAATGTTAATCTTTTAGCTTTGGGAGTGGAGAGCTCTATCTCTTTAGTCTCTATAGGACAAAAAATAATTTGTTCAAATAATCAACTTTTATGCACATATCTTCTGTCCTCACTGAGGAGGGATATTTTCATTTTAAAGAGTTGTTTGCCACCAAGCTTCTCCCAGTGGACACTTTTCATATGCTAAATTATGCTAGTGAGCAATCTTCCCCAGCTCCCAATAAAAAAACCACACAGCGGCATGTTGACCTGTTCTTATTTCAGTTCCAGTGTGTCCCTTCTATCGTTTGTCATTAAGTTACCACCTAGCAGATGGGAAGGATAATACATTAATTAAGTTCCATATGTCACAGAACTTGTGCATAATTTTTTATTTTGATAGACTAATTGAAAGGTAGGGAGATTCATTTTGGTAGTACTAGATACTAGAAGCCGTATCAATTGCTTGAGATGCCTCAGTTTAGAGGATCTGGTCATTTCTTATTTTAAAGACTGAAACCTGCTAGATTGCGTTAATCTACAAACATTGTTTCACACATTTTCACAGTGTCTCTGTACTGAAATGTGATAGTGTGCCTTTTATAGTAAAACTGGAGAAGTAAAAGTGCTTTTCTTACAATAATCAGAACTTGAAAGAATGAGAAGCAAAATTGTTTCAAAATCCAGAAAGGTCAGATCCTATCAGACTTCTGCTTTTGATTCAATGTTGTACAACTGAGAAATCTTGCAGGTTTAGATAAGACCAGATGTGCCAAGGCACAGATGATAGTGCTTGGATGCAATCAAAATAGATTATATCAGAAATGGTCTTTCTGTGAAACTGATAGGAAACAAGATGAACAGCAATTTCTTCATGTAGTGCTCTATTAGGACTAAATTACATGTCATGTGAGAGGCCCACACAGAGGCCATTTCCACACTAGACTGTTATAGTGCTATTATTCCACTTTGACATCCTATGGAATCCTCAAAGGCCCCTCCCTAAACTGCAAACCCCAGGATTCCATAGGATGTCAAAAGTGGAATAATAGCATTATAACAGTCTAGTGCAGAAATGGCCTTAGTCTCCTTTTTTCTGATAGATTTCCTTCCTTCTTTTCTGGAAAGGGAACTGTGAATTTGATGGGTGCATCACTGTAGGAGGGTGATTAATTCTTTTGTTTCCTCTCCCCATAGGCCATTTCTTTTATCTTTCCCCCTCAGTTCCTTTATTTTCCCATTGAAGGATTTTATATTTTCCCCCATAGATAAGAAGGAAACTGGGAAGATGATTCTGAATGGGGGAAGATGGCCCATGGCAAAAGAATTAATGTGAAGGCACACTCATGCATACACCTTCAAACATGATGCTGCCTCAGTCAAATATGCAGCTGTCTAAATGAATGTTCCACACTGCAAAAAATTTTAGATCCACTTTTCATAGCTAATGTCTATACTATACTTGTCATCCATGTGTGTACTTAGTGTCCCTTGGCAGGCACCTGAGCTTCTGGCCATTGCTGTATCTTGTGTGAGTGAATTCCATAAATTATTTAAGTGTTGTGTGAAGAAGGATTTTCTCTTATCTGGCCCAAATCCCCTGCCAGTCAGTTTCATCAGATAATTTAAAGTTTTTGTTTTAAGAGAAAGGGAGAAAAATTTCTTTCTGTCTGCATTTCCCTCTGGACTCCTGTTTTGTGTTGCCTGTGACTTGCTTTGGATCCTTTGGCCATTGGCAATAATGCTATTAAATGTTTGCAAAATGCACTGAGGTTGGGCTTTTGTTTCCTTTTGTGTAAAGCTAGGAGGTCAAATATGACATTGCTCTCTTAAAACAGAAGGGGGATGACATAACAAGCTGTGTACATTTGAGCCAGGAGGAAAGTAGCTTGGAGAGTAAAGTGACATAATAATTAATGAAATTCTTCTGTATCTGGATATGTGACCCATGGTCCCTTTCCACTGACAACTGTCTGTGACATTTTGCACAAGCCTTCATTCAGATCTAGTCACAGTGGTTTGCTCTCCTAAAGCATTTCAATAATACAGTAAAATGATGCTTTGCACTCACCTGCACATTTACTTTAGAAACAGAACAGGATTGCTCTGGTAACATCTGGTAAGAAGAGATATGGGGAAACGGTGATACAGGTTTTGTAATCTGTACTCCTACAGCCCCACACCCACCCACTCCAATGCACTATACCAGGCAAAGCTTTGTACTGCTGTAGTGTTTTCCTCTCCTGTAAATATCTCCAAACTCCCACAGCTCTCCTCTTGCAGCGAGCACATTCTAATGAAGGTATCCCTGATTTCTGACTGCAGCAGGCAGGCGGGCAGGTTCTGCTGTAGCCAAACTGCTGCAGTTCAGGTGTCCAGTGCCCCCTAGCGTTCAGCTGGAGAGCCTCAAGGAAAAGTCTTGGTGATAGAACTGGGATGCAGAAGTCCATGTTTTGTTCGTAGAAAAAGACGTAACAGCAGATGAGCAGAGCAGAGCAGAGTAAGAACACCAGTCACACCTTAAAAATGATTCCCCAGTTGTCCCCCTGGTTACAGTTCTTGCAGTCTTGTGAACTGTTGTAGAAGCAGTGTTGTGTCACAATTCAGCTAGTGAAAATAGAAACACTGTTAAATATACCTATGATATAAAGGGTCAGATTTACATTTCATCTTAGACCAGTTTTAGTTTCTTTTTCTTAAACAAGTGGGAGCTGCAACAAAATGCACGCTGTGGAGTGGTCCTGCTGAGTTCCCAAACACTCTACTGCGTTCTCCTCCCACCCCCGTTTTTTGTCACTTCTTCTATTTTCAGCATTCTGTACTAACTGAGCATGCTCAGTCTTCATGAGATTGCTTTTAGGGAATTCCCCCAAAGATTCCTCCCCCTTCACTTCTTGTTTTGTATTCTGCAAATGTTAGGTTTCCCAGAGCTTATTGTGCCTTTTTGACTTGACTACTTTTCCATCTCCCCACTCACCTTGGTCATTCAGCATTTCATGACCCCTGAGCATGTAGCATTCTCATTCTGCTGATCTGTGTTTATCAGTGGATCTCTGCATGACTTCACCAAGGATTCTTGTCCCATTATTTTGACAAAAGTACTAACAGAAAGACTTCCCTCCTCTGCTACAGCGAAAGGAAGAAAATCTGCCATAACCAGCAGTGGATTTGTGTGTGTGTGTGAACTGCAAGCTCTGATGAGTTTCTTTTATGCAAAAGAAATGTCCCAGCCTCAAAATTTCTTCCTTCTAAGATTAAGTCTTTTGCACCAGGTTGTTGGATCTCAGGGTTCTAGTAAAAGACAAAGTGGAGGTTCCCACCAGCCAGAAGTCTGCCCCTCCCTATATTGCACATGCAGATGCACAGTGGCAAGAGCTGATTTCCATGTTAATTAATGAGGTGGTGAGCCTGGGTTTTAGTTTGATCTTCAAAAGAAGTGTTGAATCCTATCCCCAAATCATTTCAGCTCCTTGGTTAGCTCCTTTAACATCCAACCTAAAACTCAAATGCCACAGCCACATGCCACAAATGTAATGTAAGCAGGTATATACTACCCCCTATGGCAGGAGTATTTTAAGAAAGAGATAAGGAACCTGTGGCTTTCCAGAGGTTCTTGTGCTCTAAATTCCTGAAGTCCCAGCCAGCATAGATCTCTATTAAAGGATGATGGATCTTGTTGACAAATGACACATGGAGAGCACTATCCTAAACATGCTGACTGCATAATAGTTGCTCTAGAAATAATCTGCACTAATTTTTAAAATAAAGATGTTTAAAATGCAGTATGTGAACAGGAGAACTGAAGGATTATGATTATGGTATGTCATCTAACAGATGTTGACATGTTGATCATCCTACAGTTTGCCCACTTCTTTTCAGTCAGGTAACGTTATCCTTGAAATTTCTATTCCCCTACCACCACCACTACTATGTAACATAATGTTTTCACTGGCACTGTCTGTTTCAAAAATGTTGCTAATTTCTGATACAAACTCTGATGCAATAGGACATTCCTTATTATATTAGATATATTTGTTAGTCTTTGCTTGTCAAAAGTTGGCAAGACAAAGGGACTCCTGCAAGTCTTTCTCCACTGCAGGCAGGGCCAACAGATGTTCCCATCTCTGATGTCTGTGGCCTGCTTCGTTGTGAGATAACTCTGCCATGCAGTGTTTGCAGCACTGAGCCAGGCAATTAAAATACTGATGTGCATTTAATTCTGTGGCTCACAGTGCACAATATGGCTGATTTATGAAACATTTTGTCTACATGCAAAAGCTAACTGGGTGAAGTGTGCATAGCATCTTTGTTCAATGCCGTGCTCTCACTCGTTTTATTTTGATGGATCTCTGCATTCACAAGCAAACAAAACAGCAGCGAGCCATTTAAGTGGGCACAGTTCAACCATCTGAACAGTGATGCCGTTAATCATTAGATCTTAGACCTAATGATCTTATGGGAATGTCCTCTTGCGTGGGCAATGTGCATTACTTTAACTCATGTCAGAACATGGTAACCCAGACTCATTGTGTTTGAGGTCCCAGCAGTCCCGCCCCATTGGCTCCACTCCAGCTAAATTCTGCCTTTTTTCATTTTCACCTCTCATTGTAGTGAGAACCAGAGGCGTATCTAGAGTGGAGCAAGAAGGGCACATACTCTGGGCACCAATGCCAGGGAAGTACAAAAAAGCTGTGGCAAAAGATTTAGCAGAGGATGAGGACAAGGAGGAGGAGTTGTTGTTGCTGTTGCTGTTGGCGGCAGCAGCCCCAGAGGTAGGGGAGCAACTTCCATACTTGCCCTAGATGTTGTTTACACTAGATACTCTTCTGGTGAGAAGCTAAAGACTGGGGATTTTTATGTTGTGAGTTACAGCTTAGACATCTGTTTGCAACATGTGGAACATAAATGCAGTCCCTTAGATCAAGTGGGACGGGGAACCTCAAGCCTGTGGCCCAAATCTGGCCTCTCAGTTCAAGATGATTCCTAAGAAGGTACCTGTCTTACATAAAAGCTTCCAGTCTGTACATGGCTCCTGCAAATTATTTACAGTATGAGCAATGCAGGGATGTAGTGTGTGTGTGTGTGTGTGTGTGTGTGTGTGTGTGTGTGTGTGTGAAGGCACTGCACTCATAAGAATTCTGCCCCCCTCAATGAAATTTTCTTTTTTGTCCAAATTTCTTGTTTGCAGAGAGCGAGACACTGAAAATTGTTCACATCCAGAAAATTGTTTTGTTCACATTTGCTTGGTAACTAAGTCTGTCCTTTTTCTTTGGATGCCTAAACTGTCTGCTCAACTGCAATTTTAAGCTACTGAAGTGCTAGAGATTTGGAGACTGAAGGACATTTCTTGGAAGGGGGCTTAATTCCTATTTTGGGAGGATGCATTCCTTATGTCCCCCCAACCCCGCTTTCACATTCTTACACTCCACTGTAAAAAACATTTGAGGCTAGGTTGGCAGTCTTTATTATGCTTAATAAACTTATTACCCCTAGGGCTTTTCCACATTTCTTTAATACCACCTGAGACATTTTTATATTTGCATTTGTTTATTATTGTAAATGGTACTGGTATGATTGAGTTCACTGACCTTCATAACACATTTAGTGTGGGAGATATCATGTTCAGAAATATCCAGCGCATAATAAAGATGCTAGTCATCTTCCTAAATATATTCTGAACAGACACTGACATCTGGGAAATCTAATACCTGAATGGGCAACTCCAGTGTATCCATGGGCCATTTCCCATCTACACTGACCCTTCTGTGGTCCACAAAAAACAATCATGTGCAGAAACTCCTTTACTGGAAATATCTGTAGAATACCTCTGTTCATCTGAGGAGTCTTCTTCAGAACGAAAGCTAGATGACTCCTGAAAATGTACTTTTTCTCTATATGTGGAACTTTTTAGCCAAGGATACACAGTTTCATTAGTATAATCTAATTCACCTCTTTTGAACTTTTTTAACTTAAAATATTTGAGCTCATTATAGTACTGATTTAATACTTTATCTAATGATTCCACACAATTTTGCAGGTGTTTTGTTTTTGTTTGCTTGCCAAAGCAAGGTGTAGAGACAAGCAAACTTGTTTTAGAGGAAAATCATCCAATCTAGAAGCCTCCTAAAATGTGATTCACTTCATTCATTTCCCTCCTCCCTCCCTTTTTTGGCAATTTTGGGCATGGTGATGAGAGCTCCAGGAACCACAGAAGTTATTCAGTGATTGCATATGGCTTATGTACTGTGTTATCTATATCACTGCGGAAATCCATTCTTATTTTTAAAATCATTTAGCTTGATGAAGAGCTCTGGAGAGGTCCAAAGCTTGCACACTTTTGTAGCATTTTTATTGTTCCTAATAAATTTATGGTCCAGTCCACCCCTGTCTCATGGATTACACAGAACCTGTCCACAGAGTAGCTTTAGGTATTAGTCTCCTTCCTGATCAGTCTTCTTGTTTTTGCAAAACTCAGCAGGCAAGTCTCTGCCTGTGAAGACTTAAAGGCACAGAGATCCCCTGCTTCCTCTGCTTAAAGGTGCAGGAAACTGCATCAGCCTAGCAATCCACCTAGCTAGAGCATTACCAGACTAGCTGATTGACCTTGGCCAGGCCTCTGTTTCCTTTCTGAGTAGGGAGTACCCGATTGGTCAGTTATTCCATAAGAATCCACTGATCAGGTTTTTCTTCCCCATCCTTTCTGGCCCCTCCCTCCCTGTTAGTGGGTTCATGTACAGATAAACTTTCATCCATCAAATGGGCATTTGAATTTACTTTTCCACTTTCATTGAAAGTGGCATACAAATGAAGGAAGAATTATACCTGCAAAAATTGCAACGGTATTTTTTCTTCTTGGACGCAGAATTTGTTCTTTACTTGAAAATTCCAAATGGAAATTAAGAAATATCCTTATGCTAACTACTTAATTTGTAGAAAAAGAGGTGTCTAGGTCTCATGGTAAGATTGAAGGATGAGTAGAAAACTGAATCCCCTGGTGACCTCTGCTGAACTGTTGACCTCATCTCTGGTGATCTGGCCCACCACAGTTAATGGGCAAGAGTGGCCACTATGTGGGATTTCTTTTTTTCAGTGTGTACTGTGTTAATCATGCATCATCACTGCTGTTTGCATGCCCCTGGTTTAACTCCGTGTTTAATAAGGACAATAATAAGCCTTCCGAAGTCCTGCTAATTAATTCCTACCTGTATCAGTGCTAAGAACACAAGAATGCAAAATGTTATCCTCCATCCATACTAATTTCTTTTTAAAGAAGGATTACAGTTATCTTCCTGTTTGTAGTTAGATATAATAAAGAACACGACTCAGGTATACCTACTGAGTAATCCCCTTGAACCACAATATCACAGTGCAATCTGTTGCCTTTTTGTCACTTCTTCTACTATTCTGTGCCTTCATCATGTCTTGAATTTGGAAGATAATGCCATTTCTTTGTTTCCTGTCAACAGAAAGTTTCTCAAACAGATATGTGTGAGAGCATGCCAGCACTTAACAGCCAAATGCTCTGGCTATTTTCTAGCATTTTTGATTGCTTACAGTCTAATCATAACAAGACAGACTCCTCAAAGCCCAGAGAACAACAGTAATGCATGGATGGAGGTGTTACCCATCTTGTGCATGTCTCCCAAGGAAATGGAAATGAAACTTACTAGTTTGGCTACACTGCCCACTGCCAACAAGGGACAGGCCCTGTTGACTGACAGCATGATTGCACATTGGATGAGCACATCTTCCTTTTTTGATATGTAGGATTTGAAAGAACCATCCCGGTGGGATCTGTGACTATGCAGATTTACCTCTAAAGACTACAGACCAAGTGGTTCTCAACTTACAGATAAAATGGGCAAAAATAAGAGAAAATGTATCACCATTTCCTTTTATGCCTGTTTAAGCAAGGCTTGTAGTTCTACTTCTGCAAATGTAAGCCATCATTTTCCCTTCATATTTGCCCCACACTTTCAGTACCACTTTTAGTTGTTTACCTAATTTCTTTGGGTAGAAAACCAGAGCACTGGTTTTCCAAAATGGCATAACCAGCCTGAAGATTACAGAAAATAATAATTACTTTGGGGTGGGGAGGTATTCCATTTATTCTTACTCAAGAATTTTATAGATATTTGGGAAATCTACAGCTGGGTATACTTACTTCATAATTTTGGAGCATCCATTTCTTGTTGCTATTCTGAAGAGCCAAAAGTTTAAATCATAAGTATACAGATGTTAGCAAAAGCTTCCTACATATGCAATTCTGTGCATGTTGCCCCATGAGATTTTCTCCATAATAAGCATGTTTGGGATTGCCATCTATACAGTGCAAACCCTTTGAGTTCAATGGGACTTCAACTAAATGCCTACAGAATTGCAGCAGAACTAGTAAGTGAGCAATAAAAGAATGAATTTATGACACATCCTGGTGTGAATCAGTGATCATTTATGAGTAAATATGAAAATATTTATTCACATGCATTGGCATTGTGCATGGTACAGCAAGTTTGGGATCCATGCAAAAGGCTGGGGTCACAGGCCAGATGGATTTTAGTTAGCAGTTTCTCAGCCTGTGCATATACCATTAAAATGTTTACATATGGTTAAATGAAGACATATAACCTGGTAAAACCTGGATTATACGATTCTTAATATAAGTAACTTGGCAGAGTATGAATTATATCTACCGTGGTATCCTAGGCATGCTTATTAAGAAGAAAGAGTACTGTACAAAGCAGAGATTCTTCTCAAAAAAAAATCATGCATAATATTGCAGTCTTAGCTGAAAAAGTCAAAGACAAATGGACAAGCTTAGAGACATAAATTGTCTGTATTCCATAGCATATCAAGATTGATATTCATATTCAGGCTATCTTTCAGCTTGAAATAAACCGACTTTGACTTCAGCTTTGCTATTTTTTTAAAAAAAAACTGATCTTATCTCAGTTCACTTGGAAGCAAACCATGCTATGTTAAATAGTGCTTGCTCTGAACTAAATGTGCAGAGTAGCTACGTTCTTATTCCTTCTGTACTTAGCAGGAAGTCTGCAATTGTAAAACACATATGGAAGGGACCAAATACCATCGAATAGTGGAACTTACTTCCGAGTATCAAGTTGGGAAAGAAAAAAAATTGAAAAATGCTATTTTAGAAGATTTGAACTCATACATTAAATAGAACAAAGCAGAGAAAAGGAAAGTCTTTCTAAAGACCTTTTTTCCAAGTGAAGCTTCTGCTCTTTTTACAAAACAAAAAATATCCCAATCTGTCTGGGTCAGCATATCCTCTTGATGTATTTTCACTCAAGGACAAAAAGAAATGATAAAGTGTGGGCAAAATTCAGCCAAATGTAAGTATATATTGGGCAAAGTAACCCTAAATTTTAAAAAATGTGCTGAGAATTTTGTGGTACACAATGAGTCACTCTCCTCATCGCTCTTTTGCAAGCAGCGAGTTTACATGGCAATTTCAGTGATTTAAGATGGTAAGCAAAATTTGTCAAAAAGTTTCAGGGGGCAGGATACCTGTTGCAACATCAGTGGTTTCTTCTGCCGCAATACAGTTGCATGCTAGTACCTCCCTGCTCTCATTTTGCTCTCTATTCCTTCATCACACCCTGGAGCAACACTGTGTCACCGTGCAGAACAATTCTGAAAAGGCTTCAGGCAATGGTGGCTGGCGGTTACCATGCCACTGAGGCAGCGATTCTACTCCAGAGTTTAGTCTAAACCATAAAGGAGCTGTCAAAGGTGCTGACCTCACTCCCCAAAAATACCTTCAGCACCTTGAATAGCTGCTTTAAAGTTTTTACTAAAGCCGAGAAAGAGGTCACCACTCCAAAGATATGGAAACTGCCACTTCCTGCTGGCTTCAGGAGAAAGGTTGACTGCTACATATAGACCCAGAGCTTGTGAGTAACAGATTAGATGTAACAACATTACTTCAGCAAATAATGACATCCTCCCCACCATGTTTTAAAATTAATGCTAACACATGGAACTATATTGATGTTGTTATTGTTGTTGTTGTTCCAAGTATTAACATTGAGATTTATATATGTTAGCATTGTTGTTGTTACATGAAGCAGGTAATGCTTATTGTTACCCCCAAAATCTTGGTTTTATTTTTAGTTAGTCATTTTTCTTACTCAGACTAGCAACTGGATTCAGATCTATGCATTTCTGTTAGGAATAACTCAGACCTGTACAACTTGGCAGTAGGTAAGGGCCGAAATTAAACAGACTAAATTCTTTGGGCCGCAGACAGGTTTTTAGCACCCCATTTTCCAAGTAAAGTTATAATAATGGTATAATAATGTGTTTTATTTGCAAAATAAATTACAGTATAATTAATGATTAGCTATTTTGCAAATAAAATAAACCATATTATAAAAAAGGGAAAGTAGAGAAGTTTTTCCTAATGTTTAGCTGGAACTTCTTTTCCTGAAGTTTGAAGCCTCCTCTGTGTCTTAGGGCCTTTCCACACTACACTGTTATAGTCCCATTATTTCAACATTCCATGGAATTCTGGGGTTTGTAGTTTCCTGAGACCAAAGATTTCTCCAGCTGAGAGTCCTAAATACCCCTCCCTAAACTGCAAATCCCAGGATTCCATGAGATGATGAAAGCGGAATAAAATAGCACTATACGAGCATAGTGTGGAAAGGCCTCTAATCTATTAAGCAGCAGAGAACAAGCTTATTCCATCTTTTACATGACATTCGTTCAAATAAGAGCTTCACAAAAGTTCCTTTTGGTGAACTACAACCTCCCAAACCCACAGGTAGCATGATTACTGACTGGGGAATTCTGGGAGTTATAGCCTTAAAAAACAATGCTTTTGAACTCTGGGTAAGCTTTTATCTAACCGGAGTAGACTCAGTGAATTATTGCTGTTGTATGCCTTTGAGTCATTTCCAACTTACAGTGACCCTGAGGCAAACCTATCATTGGATTTTTGGGGGGCTGAGAGTGTGTGATCCACCCAAGGCCACTCAGTGGCTTTCCATGGCTGAAAAGTTAAAATCTTGCTTCTGCTACAAATTTACCTGGCAATCTTAGGGAAACCTTTCTTAAATTTTACCCATCGCCACCAATATACAACATGGGGAATGACAATACCGGCCATTTCTGCCCTACACTGTTATAGTGCTATTATTCCACTTTCAGCATCCTATGGAATTCTATGGTTTGTAGTTTCCTGAGGCCAAAGAGCCCTCTGGCTAAGAATTCTAAAGGCCCCTCCCTAAACTGCAAATCCCAGGATTCTATAGCATGTTGAAATTGGAATAAAAGCACTATAACCGTTTAGAGCAGAAATGGCCACTGTCCTACCCTCTCAACCTGTTGTTAGGATGACTGAGATAATTGTAGATGTGGCAAGTTGTGATTACACAAAACCTGTAAATAGGATTATTGGAAAGAGAAGAGAGCTATCACTTAAGAAACTTAGCAGTGTGTAATTTGCAAAAGATTTGCAAAAGATCAGAGGGGAGGGGAACAGTTTGGGGTGGCAGAAAAAAAGTTGGTCTTCTCCTTTTCCCAGGCACTTCCGCCCTCTCTGCCCATCCAAGGGAAACAGAAGGAGAAGAAGCAACTGCCACCATCTTGCGCAAGGGCAAAAGGTAGCATCAGCTCCGCTCTCTGCTGCCCTCTGGAAGGAAAGAGGAGGAAATGGCCCAGCCAGGATAATTCAAAACCATCAGCAACCTAATTGCTGCAACCTTTTTCAGCCCTCGCACTCATGAGCGATGTGGGCTGCACGAAATCCTTTGGTGGGCCGCATGCAGTCCCCAGACTGTATGTTGTGTGGCCCTGGAATAACTAATGCTAATGCACTGGGTTTTTAAAATAATGTGCCAAGCTTGGGGAACAAATTCCCCAAGAGGCCTTGGAACAGGGCATCCATAGACATGTGGGAATACAGGCCCCCAGCTGTTAGTGGCAAAAAAAAAAATGTTTCAGGGAAAGGAAAGGAAGGAATCTTTCTGTAATTGGTAATCCCCCAAAACGTTTTCTGAATCTCCTGTGCTCCTGCAACCAGCTTCACACACACACACACACACACCTACTTCAAGCTGAAAATTCCCCATGTAAAACTTTCTGTACAATCCTCCTTAAAAAAAACCCAAATACCCAAGCAAAAAAATAGTCAGAAAAAGGATCAGTTTGGCAATGTCAGCAGGCAGTGAATTGTAAAAAACCATTGATATCTGGGTTCAAGAAAATTGATCTCTCCCTTCTGGTGGCCTTGATATGACACAAGTACCAGGTGGTCTCTGTTTCTCCAGACCAGAGGCAGAAGCCAGTGCCCTTCTAAAACTCCAGGGAAACCAGCAGTCACAGCAGAGTTCTTTCTGGGAAGGGAGGGGATTCAGGGAGTAGCAGGCTCTCTGCAGCTCCTCATTCTCTGAACAACAGCTAGGACCAGCTAGTCTTCCTTTTCCTGTACAGCAGGGATGAAAACATTTGACCCTCTAGATAAATATTGACTTCCAACATGTGTTGGCATGGCCAATGTGTCGTGGGAGTTGTCGTCTGAAACTTCTGGAGGATAAAATTTTCTTACCCCCTATATGTGATGGTGTCATAGAATCATAGAAATGTAGAGTTGGAAGAGACCACATGGGCCATCCAGTCCAACCCCCTGCCATGCACGAACACCCTCAAAGCGCTCCCAACAGATGGCCATCCAGCTTCTGCTTAAAAACCTCCAAGGAAGGAGACTCCACCACATTCCGAGCAGCATATTCCACTGCCAGACAGCCCTGACCATCAGGAAGTTCTTCCTGAGGTTCAAGTGGAATCTCCTTTCCTGCAACTTGAATCCATTGCACCTTGTCCTAGTCTCTGGAGCAGCGGTAAACAAGCCCTCTCCCTCCTCTATATGGGATCTCTTCAGATATTTAAACATGGCTATCATGTCCCCTCTTAACCTTCTCTTTTGCAGACTAAACATCCCCAGCTCTCTAAGTCTATCCTCATAGGGCATGGCTTCCAGGCCCCTCACCATTTTGGTCGCCCTCCTCTAGACTTGCTCCACCTTGACCATGTCCTTCTTAAATTGGGGTGCCCAGAACTGGACACAGTATTCAAGATGAGGTCTAACCAAAGCAGGGTAGAGTGGTACCAGTACCTCGCTCGATCTAGACATCATACTTCTATTGATGCAGCCAAGAATTGCATTGGCTTTCTTGGCTGCCGCATCACACTGCTGACTCATGTTCAGCTTGTGGTGTATTAAGACTCCTAGATCCCTTTCGCACGTACTGCTATCCAGCCACGTGTCCCCCATCCTATATTTCTGTATTCCATTTTTTCTACCTAAGTGTAGGACCTTACACTTCTCTCTGTTGAATTTCATTTTGTTAGCCATGGCCCAGCAATCCAACCTGTCCAGGTCGTTTTGAATTTTGATCCTGTCCTCTGGCATATTAGCAACCCCTCCCAATTTGTGTCATCTGCAAATTTGATGAGCATACCCTCTATTCCTTCATCCAAACTGTTGATGAAGATATTGAACAGCACTGGGCCAAGGACAGAACCCTGTGGCACCCCACTAGTCACTCCTATCCAGGATGAAAAGCAGCCATTTGTGATCACTCTTTGGGTTCGGTCGGTCAACCAATTACAAATCCAACTAACAGTAGCCCTGTCCAGCCCGCATTTTACTAGCTTTTTTGCAAGGATGTCATGGGGTACTTTGTCAAAGGCCTTACTGAAATCGAGATATGTTACATCCACAGCATTCCCTTCATCTATCAAGCTAGTAGCTCTATCATAAAAAGAGATAAGATTAGTCTGGCATGACTTATTTTTGAGAAATCCATGTTGACTTCTCGTGATTACTGCCTTGCTTTCTAAGTGATTAGAAACTAACTGCTTAATAATCTGCTCCAGGATATTTCCGGATACTGATGTCAGGCTGACTGGGTGATAATTATTTGGGTCCTTTTTTTTCCCTACTTGAAGATGGGGACAACATTTGCCCTCTTCCAGTCTGCTGGAACTTCTCCTGTCCTCCAAGATTTCTCAAAGATTATAGCAAGTAGTTCCGAAATGACCTCTGCCAGTTCTTTTAATATCCTAGGATGCAATTCATCTGGCCCTGGAGACCTGAATTCATCTAGTGTGGCCAGGTATTCCTGTACCACCTCTCTACCTATTACGTGCCTCATTTCCCCTGCTTCCTCACCTGGTCCCCAACTGCCAGGTTGAGTGCTTGTATCCTTCTGGGAAAAAACTGAAGCAAAGAAGGTGTTAAGTAGTTCCGCCTTTTCTCTTCCCTCTGGTAGTAATTCACCATCTTCTCTGTGCAGCGACCCTGTCGTCTCCTTCTTTTTCCTTTTGCTGCAGACATATTTTAAAAAGCCCTTTTGATTGTTTTTAATGTCTCTGGCCAGCCTAAGTTCATTCTGTGCTTTAGCCTTTCTGACCTCTCCCTACATCTCCTGGCTACTTGCTTAAATTCTTCTTTGGTGGTTTCCCCCTTCTTCCGTTTCCTGTACATGTTTCTCTTAACACTTAGCTCAGCTGAGAGTTCTTTAGTCAACCATTCTGGTTTCTTCAGATGCCTTCCATTTTTCCTCCTTATTGGCACAGTTTTAGACTGTGCCTTCAGTATCTCCCTTTTAAGGAACTCCCATGCCTCCTGAACTCCTTTCCCTTTCACTATTCTTGACCACAGAATTCCAGCCAGCGTCTCCTTAAGTTTACAGAAGTCCACTTTTTTAAAATCTAAGATGAGTGTCTGGCTACACTTATCTTCTCCTTCCCATTGAATGCCAAATTCCAATAGGGCATGGTCACTCCCCCCTAAAGATCCAACCACTTCTACCTCATTAACAAGATCATCCCTCTTGGTCAGGATCAGATCTAGAAAATTTTATCCCCTTGTGGCCTCTTCCACCTTCTGGACCATGAAATTGTCTGCAAGACTAGCAAGAAACTTGCTGGACCTTGCTGTCTTGGCAGAGTTTGACTGCCAGCATATATCCGGGTAATTGAAATCTCCTATTATTACTGTATCTTTCCTTTTTGAATGTGCAGTCATTTGGTTGAGGAAGGCGTCATCAAAGTCCTCAGTCTGGGTTGGAGGTCTGTAGTAAACCCCCACCAGAATATCCCTATTGTTTCTCGCTCCCTTAATTCTTAGCCAAATGCTCTCGACCTGGCTTTCTGGGTTTAAGTCACGGATCTCTTCACAGGTGAAAACATCCTTGACATACAAGGCTACTCCTCCTCCTTTCTTGTTAGGTCTATTTTTACAAAATAGGCGATACCCCTCTATTCCTACATTCCAATCATGAGACTCATTCAACCAGGTCTCAATGATGCCTATCAAATCGTATTTATTCTGTTGTACTAGGAGTTCAAGTTCATCTTGCTTGTTTCCCATACTCCGTGCATTAGTGTAGAGACACTTAAGTCCCCGGGCCCTTTCTGCAAGTCCTGTACTATAGTTTCCACTCCTCTCACCATTGGACGCTTGTACTACTTGGCCAATATCATTTGGGCCTTTCCCCCCTGCGCTCGCCAAGTCCCTGCCCTGAATAATATTGTCTCCCTCCCCAGTGGAACTTAGTTTAAAGACCTCTTAATCCTCCTTGCGAGACTGTTTGCAAAAACATTCCTGCCAAGTTTCGAGAGCTGCAGCCATCCCCTGCCAGAAGCCCACATTTATGGAAAATCAGGCCGTGTTCCAAAAACCCAAACCGTTGCTGGTGACGCCATGTGCAGAGTCAGTTGTTCACCTCTGCTATTGCCCTTTCCCTTCATGCGCCATATCCTTGAACAGAGAGGAGAGACGAAATGACCACCTGCACACCAAGGTCCTTAAGCTTCGTCCCCATAAGCTCGTAGTCCTTTGCGATGTGGTAAAAGCTGCACCTCGCAGTGTCATTGGTTCTGACATGAACCACAGTGAGGGGCTTATGGTCAGTGGGCTTGACCAGCCTGGTTAGTCTCTCTGTTATGTGATTGATCTTGGCCCCAGGAAGACAGTAGACCTCTCGATTGAGCTTGTCCGGTTTGCAAATTGCCGTTTCAATTCCTCTGAGCAAGGAGTCCCCAACCACCAGAACTCACCTCCTCTGAGGCTTGTCCTGGGCTCCTCGACAAGCATGTTCTTCTAGGACTGCCTGGGCATTCTGTTTAGGCTGGGAGTGTTGATCTAGTTGACATTCTGTTCCCTCCTCCTGGTGCTCCTCATCGTTAGTAAGGCCAAGAACTTTGAAGCAACTGTGTATGGTGAGAGTCTCTGTTACCTTCCTGGTCCTTCTACTCCTCTGTGTGACATTCCTCCAAGCCTCCGTTTCCTGCCACAGTGTGCTGACTTCCTGTTCTGGCAGCTCCTCCGCGCATTCGGTCTTGAGGAAGGTCTTCTCTGCCCTATCCAAAAACTCCTCACCTTCCCTAATAAGTCATTGCTCCCATGCCTTCTTCAGAATAAACACTCATACAAGTGAACATTCCCTAGAACTGACATTATCCTCACAATACAGTGCATTATTGAAATAAAAACTGTATCAGAGGAATGTACTACAGAAAAGGCAGCAGAGAGAATACACTGAATTTATGAGGGCTCGACTTTGGGGCAGAAATCCAGCGCTTCACTCCAGTGGAAACAGCCAAATGACTTCTAAATGCGGCAGAGTTGGCTTACGACATTTTGGAATAATGTACATACCCATTTAAAGAGCCTCCTCATAAAATCATGAAGTCTTGACTCTAATGGTACCCCAGACATTTCAAGGATCCAGAAGTAACACAGTTAACATTGAAAAAATTATCCTTTTAACCTTCACAGCAGCTATTTAGTAATGATTTTCAGAAAACAGTACCAAAGATATCCCTGGGATCAAATAATAAAATGGAAAGATTAAGATAGACAGTTATCCATTCATCTGTCAGAACAGTATATCTTTTCACAAGATGAAACTATCTGGACACCTGGCACTCAAAGATATTGGACTACAAAGTCTATCAACCCTGACTAGTGCCCATATCAGATGAAGATGACTGTGAAAAGTAGTACAATATCTAGAAGGCCGAGATTAGGAAAGTAGTATCTAGAAAATGTCCATTGTAATTGATCATGCTTCAAACGTATCTGTTTCTCAACATGCTTTTGCTTTTCACAGTAGAGCAGGACATGCGAGTTACAAATTATCAGTGCCTCTGTGCCCACACTGATGCAATCTCATTTACTTACTGCAGATAAAACATCCTAATTTTGGTTTGATTGTAGAATGCTGCATGTTTGAGTACCCAACCTGTACAAAGTAGAAAGGCAATCTCATAGTCTGGTTCCTACTTAAGAGAAACCTGTGTCATATTTAGTAATAAACTTACTTATTTACAGTTTGAGAGGGTAGGAAACAAGCACACAGGCAAACAGTACAACTCCCAAAGCATCATTTATCCAGTTCTGTGAATAAAGTTCTGAATTTATATAATCATATTTTATTATGTTTTCTATGATAGTATATTTTCCTATTTACATTTCACTTTAATTAAAATACTTTAAAATAGTTTCATTCATAGGCAGATGGATCTGGGTACTTCAAAAGAACTAGAATGTTTTCAGAATGTTCTAAAATGATGTTTAAGTGAGTAAGAGCTTTAATATGCTTGTGTTTGTTTAGTCTTGCTTGTGTTTGATTAGTGTCTTTGTGCTGGCCGTGTGCACTCCTTGAGCACATGGTCTGACTAACGAGGGGGAGGAGCCAGCTGGGGGAGGAGCTTTATTAGGAGCTTCCAATGGCAAGTGCCTTTGGCGCGCGCACTTAGAGTACTCTACATCAGTCCTCCAATTTAACCCTCGGCATTCGGTAGAGCAGACGTGGCTTATACAGCTGAATTTCAGAAAGAAAACCTAGTTATTCTTTCTAGAATTACGTACTATACTGCTCTCTGTAGTTTCAAGGATGGAAGGTGAGGGAGCTACTGCAGTCACCTGCAACACTTGTGGCATGTTCCTTTTCTTGCCACAAGATGTTCTCGGGTACACCTCCACCAAGTGCAAGCTGGTCACCTTCTTGGAGGAGAAGGTGCACCAGCTGGAGGCACGAGTTTCTGATCTTCATCTTATTAGGGAAGGGGAGGAGTTTTTGGATAGGGCAGAGAAGACCTACCGGAAGACCAAACACATGGAAGAGCTGCCAGATCAGGAAGTCAGCACACTGTGCCAGGAAACGGAGGCTTGGGCGAATGTCACATGGAGGAATAGAAGGACCAGGAAGGCAACAGAGACTCTTCACCTACACAATCGCTTCAAAGTTCTTGGCCTTACGAACAATGAGGAGCGCCATGCGGAGGGAACAGAACGTCAACAAGAAGAAATCCAACTTCGGCAACAGGAACTAGGTCAATGCTCCCAGCCTCAACAGAATGCCCAGGCAGTCCTAGTAGAACATGCTCCAGGACAAGGAGCAATGGATTCAAGCTGCAGGAAAGGAGATTCCACCTGAACCTCAGGAAGAACTTCCTGATGTTCAGGCCTGTCCGGCAGTGGATCATGCTGCCTCAGAGTGTAGTGGAGTCTCCTTCCTTGGAGGTTTTTAAGCAGAGGCTTGATGGCCATCTGTCGGGAGTGCTTTGAGGGTGTTACTGCATGGCAGGGAGTTGGACTGGATGGCCCGTGTGGTCTCTTCCAACTCTACATTTCTATGATTCTATGATTCTAACTATTATCAAATGCTGAACATAGTATTCTGCAGGCTTAAGTTTAACGGAAGCTTTCTGAAAATATTTACCTGGACAGATGTCTCCCTAAGATGAACAAACACTGTCAAAAGCCATGAAATCTTTCACAAACAAATTTCAGTTGTGTTTATGCTACAGTTAAACAGAGAAATAAAGTATAATTTTAATTTACAAAATACAAAGAACAGTAGTGTTGCTATCAAGGCATATTCTGTTTAATTTTATAGCTACATTCATACTCCACCTTTCCTCCAATGAGCTCAAGGTAGTGTACAAGATTGTTTGCTTCCTCACTTGAATCTCACAATAATCCTTTGAGGTGAGTAATGCTATGAGAGGGAGGAACTAGTCCAAGATTACCCAGTGGAATAGACAGACAATGTTATACCAGATGATAGAAACCACCAGTGGAACCCCAACCCCCTCTCTCACCCTTTCACCCACCCACTTGAAAGAAATGAGTAAGGTTAAAAATGAATAAGACACACAGGAAAGATCCAGGAAACAAAATGTTTCTTGGGTGGCATAATAAGAATAGAAAAGACAGCGAAAGAATACAGTTAATGGAATAGCTGGACTAAATGTCATCCAGCATTCCAATCAATTAATCTAAACCTAACAACAAAGAAATGTCAACGCAGCTCCCAGCAAGTTCTCTAAATACTCTCACAATACTAAGTGAACAAGCAGCACTCTTAGTCATATAGATCCAAGTCTCCTCCGCTCTCTCAATGAAATACTTGCAAGAGCCTCCAGATGGACATGTGGCATAATATGGAGGGAGCAAATAGAAAGCTGCACCTAAATCGTGTCAATGGAATTGAAGCTGAGCGAACACAAAATAGAAAGGAGGGTTAATTCCCTCCCCTCCCTTTTCAGTTCAGTCTGCTTCTGCGGCTCTTTCACCCTTTGCCTTCAACTTATTTCAGTTGCTACAATCTGAGTTCAAAATACCAAAGTAATTTTTACTCAATTAACATCTTGACCAGACTCTGATGTTGTTTGGCCACACATGTCTTGGTTTTCATGTGTGAAATATTGGAGAATATGAAACCTTAGACCCATTGACTCAATTGTTGAATGGTAAGTCAACACTTAAATTCATCCCATTGATTGGGTGAGTCTACTCTAGTTGGGACTACCAAGAGGATTCCAAGAGGCCACTGTGTGCAGAGGGTCACCATTTTCACTTCAAAGGGAAAGTGCAGCTAATAGTTAGTTTGCTAACACTACCAAATATTATGGCAGTGGAGAAGGCAGCTCTTCGTGGATTTGAGTGGTGCCCTTGCAGACTCCAAAGGCCCAGAAACTACTGCAAACCAAACATACTTCATTCACAATACAATGAATATATGGAGAGCGTCAGATAATATTGTATATATGTAGATACAGATAAAAGCAGGTGGTGACTAGATATGGAGAAGAAGAGTGGGGAGGGGGCTGCAAATTGAAGGGAAAAGTGAATCATTCTGTTTACCTGAGTAGAAGAAATGCCCAGAAGCCAAAAAGCTTGACTTCAGCATTTGCTGCACCAAGTATGTGAAACTTTATTAGTCACATTTTAGCTAGAAAATGTTGGTTATGTACTCAAGTTGTCAGAAAATGCAATAGGCTTGTTTTGAAACCAGGAATTCCTAGCATTTACTTTTTCTTTCAAATCTGATCCAAGCTTCCACTACTTTTCTATTTGCAAGAGAGTAAGCAAGTAAAAGTAACAATCCTGTGCCAATTTACTTTCATGTAAATTTTACTATAACTATTGCAGAATGACTAGTGAGATGGAGTTTTATAAAGCAGGACTGCAGCTAGAGCTTCCACTTCCTTGTTTAAGAACAATTTTTTCATTTAAGTCCAGCACCTCACGTAACCCAAAACCCACATTCCAAAGATTAATTGGATATACAAGAAATGTAAAGTGAGGTATGTGTTTTTAACAAGGTTATTGTTGTTGTTGTTGTTGTTGTGTGCCTTCAAGTTGTTTCTTACCCTAAGGCAAAACCATCACGGGGGATTCTGGGGCTGAGAGTGTGTGGTGAACTCAAGGTCATCCAGGGGGTTTCCATGGTCAAGTGTGGAATTGAACTCTGGTCTCCAGAGTTGTTGTCCAACACTCAAACCACTACACTATGCTAGTTCTCTTTGTTTATTTTTCGAGCATATTATTTTTATTTATATTTTTGGCATTATCACAACAAAAACAAGTATCCAAAAACAACAAATACAGTATGTACGTGTAGTAAGTATACCCCAGATGTTATGAATGTTCACAACATAAATTATGCTGTGCAGATTAATTGTAACCAATCACATAAACCACATAGCCAATTTTCTTTTCCTTTCTTAAATAAGCAAAGCATTTATAATAAGGAACAGAGAATTAATCTAGTTATAGTGAATGGAGAGGCAGAGAAGCAAATTTATGGCTCTCATTCGTCAGCTCTTGTAGTTTTACTCTCCACTGTATCATTTCTAGAAAAACCATTTGTTGTTGTGTGCCTTCAAGTTATTTCCGACTTACGACTACTCTAAGACAACCCTACCATGGTGTTTTGTGGGGCTGAGAGTGTGTGATGCACCCAAGGGCACCTAGTGGGTTTCCATGGCCAAACAAGAAATCGAAGCCTTGTCTCCAGGGTTATAGTCCAATGCTCAAACTATTACGTCACGCTGGCTCTCATATAAACCATACACTAATACATTGGCTGGATACAGTTCGTGTTGTTTAGCTGCCTTGGATCCCATTCTGGGAGATGGCATGATATAAATTCAATAAACAAACAAAGCAAAACAAAACAAATAAACTGGACAGAATTCTGTTGGGCAGTAACAAATATATGTTATACACACTAACTGGTGCATATATGCAATCCCTATGTGGTTCCTAATCTAAGGATACATAGGGACTGTGAAAATTCTCCAGGTCCCACTCACCAGGCAGCAGCTGCTGCTATCAACAGGGATCTGATATTCCCACCCACCCCCTTTCGTGCCTGAAATCTCCAGCATAAAAGAAAATTGCAGCAAGAGTCCTGCTTCTGCTTGTCGTACTGGAGATCACTCATAGGAAGGGCTGGGACTGTCCTCTGCTTCCCAACTGACAGACAAACAGACTCCCCTCAATCAGAGCAGCAGCTGCCTGGTAAGTGGGGATGGGGAGACAACAATGAGAGTTACTGTGACTACAGTACTTACATATTTGTAACTCCCCAACAGGATTCTGGCCATTGCTTATTATTTATCACAGAGCAGACCTGGTGCCAAAGTGCTGAACTCCTTCAAAAGATGGAATAAAACCCAGAATGGCTTCACTGCATCCCTGACATGGAAACTGCTGGCCTCCGGTGATCATGTCCCGCTACTGTTGTGGAGAAATAAAAACTTCAGTGAAGTTCCTGAACAATACATTACAAGTCTTCTACATGACATGTATCTAGAGTGGGCAGGAGACAGATCAGTATTCCTGTAGGTTGAGTGGTGGATGGTGTCTCCTATGTGAGTGGGGCAATGAATCTTCTGGGGTTTAATCTAAATGTTAAAGGAACTATCCAAGGTGCTGAACTTTGTATAATTCTTGGAAATTTGGACTGAAACCTAGAACAGTTTGACCACCCCATTCACACGGGAGCCATCAACTGACCCTGCATGGAATTCTGGAGGATTTGCAGTAGATTGGCAATGATTGCTCATGGCAACAGCAACAAAATGGCTCCTCTGAGCTCTAAGTTATACTGCTAAAAGGAAGAAAGCTTGGGGTGAGAGCAGGTGTGGTGTAGCAGTTTGAGCATTGTACTATGATTCTGGAGACCAGGGTTCAAATCTTGCTAAAAAAAAAGCCTCATTATATGTTTGCCTTTGGGTCACCATAATGCAGAAACAACTTGAAGGCACTCAACAACAACCACCACGACAACTAGGAGTACATTTTTGTGCAGTAAGATCATGAGCTGCCTTCAATTTTGATACTCAGATCAAATTTTGGGGCTTAGAATTCTTTCGTTCCAACTGCATGCTTTTCTCTTTAAGGTCCAGATGGTGGATTCAGGGCTAGTCCAAGACACTTTGCTGCCCAAGGCACAGCAGCAAATGATACCCACCACTCACACGTTTACCTGCCCAAATCAAGGTGCACAGTATGTAAAGCAAAGCAACATATTGAGGTGCATGGTGCAGCAAATCCAACAAGTATGTCTCCTCACATCTCCCTGCAAAAAACAAGAATCACAAAGCAAACAATTCCAAAGAGGCAATGATCTCACTCAATTTAATGGTAAGTCTGGTCCTGGGTAGATTTCAGCTTTCCAGTTTTAAAAAGAAAGTAGATCCTACAAGCCTGAAAGCTGCTCACTTCTAACATGTAGAATAGGACCCAAGAGTGGACTTTTGTTTGTAGAATGGTGGAGTCCTGCAAATCTGGAAGGAAGAATCTCCTCTTCCTACTGCATCCGCACACATGCCCCCAAAAGTAGCTGTGGAAGGCAGAGAAAACCTCTAGAGATGATTTTCAGGTGATGCAAACGGTGGAGGGGAAAGGAAGAAAGTTTTGTTGTGATTGTTAGCACTACATTGGATGCACAGAGTACAAAGTGGCTGGCCCAAATAATCCACAATGATCATGAGAGCTTCTTGGGACCCCTTTCACCCTACACAAGTATAGCACTATGATGTCATTTTTACTGCCCAGGTTCCATCCTGTGGAATCCAAGGATTTACAGGAAGGGGTATTTAGAATTCTTGGCCAGAGAGCTTTAGTGCTTTACCAAACTACAGACCTAAGGATTGTGTAGGATGTTGCCATGGCAGTTGGAATCACATAGTGATACGATCGTGTAGGGTGGGAGAGCCACTGGACCTTTTTTTGGCAATATGCAGCCAACACATGTACATACACAACTAAATTAATGTCCATACAAGATGGATAAATGGTCTTTTCTTTCAAAAATGAATAAGGAGATAGAAAAACATCCCTCTCCTCTACCCTGTTGAAGACACAGCGTGCTACCTTTCCACTTCCTCTTCCTCACCAAGGTCAGTGTCAGCACTCTCAAACAGTGGTTAGCTGATGCCTGACATGGCCTCACCAATGCCGACTACTGTTTCAGTCTTCCTGTTGCCTAATCCACTAGCCAAAGCCTTCTCTCCTGACAGTGGCTGAGTCTGGGAGGCTGCTCAACATGTCAAATCCCCCACCTAAGCACTCAACATACAATCAGTTTGAAGCATTGGCCAGGAATTCAAAGGATTACTCTAGGAAGCCACCAGCCAATTAATTTTCCTTGCCAATCTTCTACAAATTATAGCATTGGTCCAAAGCCTTGCATTGATGCTGTGGTTTGCAGGAGACTGGCAAGAAAAATGTATTGGCTGATGGTTTTCTAGACTTAGCCCTCATTCTCCTGGCCAAGTAAGTCTTTGGCTTCTACCAACTAAGCCCTCAGCCTCCTGGCCAATGGAAGAGGCCACCGTTTTACCTATTCCTCATCTTCCTGTTTGTCGGTGCGCTGACATATGTATAGAGAGTTCCCCTATTTTGGACTGCTGGCTGATTATAGTTCAAAGTCAGAGGCAGAATCATAATCCATGGCAGAAGATCTGGAGATCTCTGCCCTAACTACATATCTCTTCCCACAGTTTCAGCTTCTTCTGATCTCAAAATAAATTAAGGGTGCTCGCTTGCTTGTTTGTTTTTTCTGGCTTCCACCCTTGAGCAGCATATTTCTGTTAGTTTGTCTCATTTGCCTGCGGTAGATTAATTTTTATTTTTAAATCAGCACTCATGGGTTTTTGGCGGGGGGTTGAGGCAATGTATTGTCTGTTTCCTTCACATTAGTATTCCCTTCATGCAGTTCCCCCACCTCCTTGACTGGAAGGATAGCTTACACCCCATTCACCATGGCAACTGGAGGATCTAGCAACAGACTAAGGATTGGAAGGGGAGGAAATATCCCAATTCTAAAATTGATTTTGTGTTCATAGCAACACATTGTGCAACTGGAGGAGGAAGAGGAGGAGGAGGAGGAGAAAGATTTCCCTCTTAGCTGGAATCTCCAGGAGCGAGTGAAGCTGTGCCTGTCCATTTAGCAGCCTGAGGGTGAAAGGCTTTCATATGCAAAGCATGGTCACATCTCTGTGGAGAATACTGATCATAACTTGATATGGTTGCCTCTAGTGACAAATGACATGGTTTTAGACCGTAAAGCTCCTTTGAGATAGTAATGTGTCCGTGTTGCTTATGAAACTTGGTAAATATAATTTCCAAGTCCAATTTAAAGCACTGGTTTGACCTTTAAAGCCCTTCACAGCTCAGGAATGGACTATGTGAAGAAATACCTGTCTCCCTGCACATCTTACTGTACATTAAGAACTGAAAGACTAGACCTTCCCTGGGGGTTCCCACCATCTAAGGCAAGGCGGAGGAGGACCTAAGGTGTAGGACTTTTCAGTTGTGACACCCCAATTTTGGAACACTCTTCCAAAAAGGCCATGCCGTGCACCCTCTTTGTTATCATTTCAGTGCCAGGCAAAGATTTCTCTGTTTTCCTTGCAACTGTTAATCCTTTGTGGGTTTTGGTACTGTTTTAAATGGCTTCAATTTTACTGTCCTGTTTAGTTATTTTATACCTGATTTAAGTAAATTGTATTTTTATTGTGAACTGCCACCTCTTTTTTATCTTTTTGAAAGGGTGGTATATAAAAAACAAGTGCTCAGATATATAAAATACTGTTTACATAATAATTCATTTTTTTAAAAAAACAAGAAAATTATGTTTACCAGGGCTGGTCTGTTGATGGCTGTTTTACACAGTCACAATCATTGCAGTTTCCTTGCAATATAAACAGGATCAGCCCTCTTAGCATGATTTGCAACAAGTGTAACTGGACATTGTGCATGTTGTTGCTCTGAACTTTCAAGTCATTTCTGATTTATGGCAACATCAAGGTGAACCTATCACAAAGTTTTCTTCAGAGGAGGGTTTTTTTCCTTACCTTCTTCTGAGCCTGAGAGAGTGTGATGTGTCCAAGGTCACCCAGTGGGTTTAGATGCCAGAGCAGGAATTCAAACCTTGGTCTCCCAGAGTCATAGTCTGGCACTCAAACCACTACACCATGCTGGTTCTCTATTCTGTGTGTTATGTGCTTTCAGGTCACCTGTCAACTCATGGCAACCCCATGAATTTCATAGGGCTTTCTTGGGCAAGGAATTCTCAGAGATGGTTTTGCCAGTTCTTCCCTCTGAAATATAGCCTACAGTACCCAGTATTCACTGGCATAGTCCCACTGAATTCTACAGAACTTGCCATCAGGTGAATACACTTAGGATTGTTGTGTTAGATTGTAGTCTGCTAATCACAAGAAACTAACAATGCACAGCAACATTTGGATCCAAATGGAGAACCTTGAAAAATGACAGCAGGGGAGGTTACTACTCTGAGTAACATACAGAGTATGTTAATACAGAGGGAGGACAAAATGAAAGCATGGTCCTCAAATAAGAATTCTGCTTCCACAAATGAAATTTCCTTCGGTCCCAAATTTCTAACATTATAGAGAGTGAGACATTGAAAACTGTTCACATCTAGAACTCTTACATTTTCTGTATTTGCATTCCCTTTGCCTGTCCCTTTTTCTTTGGATGCCTAAACTGTATTTCTAAGATGCTCAGCTAAAGCTTTAAGTCACAGCAATGCTAGAAATTTGGAGACTTAAGGAAAATGTCATTACAGGGGCAGAATTTTCATTTGTGGGGACAACTCTCATTTTGCCCCCCCCCCGCACAGAAGTCTGCTTGCCACATGCAGATTTTCCTGGCTGGATCTGGACATTAGTTTTCAGTGGCCACTGCTGTCTGAACAGTGATGAATGACTTAATTTAATTGATTATCACTGGAGAGTAACTTTTGCTTTTGAGAAAAGTGAAAAACAATGGTTTGTCATCTCTGGCTTGGGCTCCCTGCTGAGATTCACCAGTCTTCCTCTTTGTTTGGTTTTCTTACAACCTTTTCTGATTTAGGCAGAGTATGAAAAGTAGCTGATTCCAACTGTCGCTTTAGCTATTTGCTTTATGTTGTTGCTTGTCCTTGGTTCCTTGAAGAATTATCTCATTGTTGGGCACTGCAGTTTTTTTGCGGTCTGTATTGATTTGTTATATGTTTTATATAAATAAATAATACAGCTAAGGGGAAATCTACTGGGAACACAAATATTAAAATCTCCATATTTGGAAGTTGTTTTTGGTGCATGTTAATAGAAACAGGGTTCATTCTGTACAAATAAGGAAGGCTATCTAAAACATTTGAATCGAGCCACATAGGACAAGCTTGCCACATGCTTTTTTTCTGTTTCCCTGTTATGTGTGATTAAATCACTTCGCATTCTTAATGGAAGGATAGCATTTGAAATAATCCCTCATTTGTCCTGGTCAGAATACATTGTACTGTGTTACACTGTACTGTGAAATATCCATGGCTCCAGAATACTTTGATAACTGTAAAATTACAGGGTTTCTATTGTTAAACCTATATGGTTTTTATGGGACAGTCCTAGAGATCCACAGAATAGTCAATCCAGGCTAATAGTGGTGAAACATGGTCACCAGAGCTAATATAATCAGAGCTAATATTGGTATAAAATGGTTGTGGAAGAAATAAACCTCAGTCCCACTTGTTGCAGGTGAATATGGCGCCATGGGTGGCAGGAAGCTTGATCAGAAAATCTATAATCCTAGGAGAAGGGTTTGAATCTATTGTTTCTGTGTAAACAAAGTCTGTAGCATTACCCTGAGGGGATTGATTGATTGATTGATTGATTGGGAAGTACAAGGGCAGGAAATGACTTGTGCAAGGATGAATGGAAGCTGCAATTCATAGCTGATAGCACTGCCGGAAATAAGTTAGAGCCCATCCATTTAGACTGAAAGGGCAATGCAATGGGAGACAGAAAGCATGTGTTCATGGGTTCCTTCAAAAGAAATGAAAAGTAAAGCAAAGCAAGGCCTATCTTTGGGAGAAGAAAGTCAGATGGTAACCTTGTTAAAGAAGGACTATGTGGGTCCCACGTCACAAAGCAAGCTGTTTTGTCTCATTGCTACATAGATAGAGAAAGAAAAAAAATCTATAAAGTCTTTATAGTCTCAAAGGACCAACTCAATGAAATTTCTTTCCTTTCCTCAGCCCTACAATAAGAGATCCTAGCTGTAAAGACCAGAGTGAGGTCTGGCTGGAGCAGCTTCTGCATTTTCCAGAGTCCTTCATCCCATCCAGACACCTCTATCTCCATCTTATCATTAGGAGAGTGGAGATATCCAGGAACTCTTGTTATTCTTCTATTTAAAAAAAAATATAGCTATTCATATATTCAGCTTTGTTGGCCATTTGCTTTCTTTTTCTGAAAACAATTCTTTTAAAAAAATGCACAACCCTCAGGATAATTAATATCTAAAACAAAACAATCTAATATCTAAAACAAAGCAAATACCAACCTTTGCTGGAAAGTTTATATTTGTGCTGCTAACCTTTCATTAGACAAAATGGCTTCTAAAATGCTTCAGGCAGCCTTCTTTAATAGAAACCAAGGGGAAAATTAGAAAGAAATTAAAATCTAATAAACAGTTCAGAATAATAGGTCTGAAATGATTGGGAACATGTTACACTGTGATGAATACACATCAGAATTCCACTGCCTATTTACCTTCATTCTTACCCAAATACAGCACCTGAGGTTATATTGATCTGAAATTAAAAAAAAAAAACTTTTTCAGCATTAGGTTATTCCGTAATGAAAGAGTTCTGTAATGAAAATATCCTGTATAGAATGAGTTATGCATTTTTGAAGGTTTAGGGTTACTGAGATATAAATCATAGTTAATATTTACTGATTTGGGAGGGAGGTTACTGCTGTTTTATAGTGCTTTAAATTCCGAGTCAAATAGTAATGTTTTTAATATGTTATATATACTGTATATATAATGATAAACTGTAGGGGCTAAATTTTACCCTTCTGTATCCACAGTCGGCAACGCAGGCACATCAGCAACAAATCAGTAGTGATGTTATGTCCTTCTGGTTCCCAATTTTGGCTTTTTATTTAAAGTAGTTTAAGGAGTTGCCAGTGCTCATGCAGGAGAGGGATTTAAAGATGATTTTAACATGTTTTGGCTGATTTTCAGGCAAAAATGGCCTCCAGATAGCTCACCTCCAATAAAAAGTTTATGGATGTCCCCAGGGAACGCAGGCTGCAAAAATGGAACAAGGGGTTGCATGGAGTCCATAGGCTGGACCTCCTAACCTCTGAATATTGAGAGTTAGGAAGAACATGCAAAAGATTTTGCTTCCAGTGAATATCCTAAGAGAAAAGAATCTTTTGCATCCAACTCTTAAGCAGTATCTCCTGTATTATAATCCAATCATACCTTATGAAGACATTTCTGTTCTGCACAGTACTGTCAGCTGAGACGGAGGGGGGAGAGAGAGGGAGAGAGAGGTGGGGAGGTAATATCATTTACATTTCAGAATTAATCTGTAATGCCAACTAATGCTTAGACAGTTCAGCACCAGGTAAAAGTAGAACTAGTGTAAAGTGATTGCTTACTGTGTTGGAACAAAAACGTGTGTTTGTGTGTCATACTTGGTACCCAGAGCATAATAGAAATGGTTTTCTGAGTACAACCAGCCCTCCACATTTGCAGGTTTCATAGTGGATTTGATTATTCCATAGTGGATTTGATTATTATTGCTGTTACCTCTGCTGCCTCACTATGCCATTTTAATGCCATTTTTTAATAGGGACTGTAAACCTCATGAGACTCAGAAACTGTGAATGAGGCTTGTAAGTCCCTATTAAAAATGGTGTGGGACAGTAGTGAAGGTGGTAGTAAGCTGCACCAGCCACCCACTTCTGCCTTGTGAAGGAACCCTGATGCCCCAAAGGAATCCATGGTGGGTTGAATATGATGATCATATGTTTTTGTGTGTTCAGTATGGTTTGGGAGAACCTAGAGTTACTCACAGTTTTTCCACTTTCATGGGGTCCTGTACCTCTAACTTTAGTGAATGTGGAGGAATGACTATACAGTGTGAAGAGATGACTATACAATGGCATATACATACACATTTCTTCTGCTATATGCAAATACAGAAAAAGACACACAGATACTTGAACCATCTCAACAAAGACACATTCACACATACACACACCTACACTTCCTCAGCTCCAACCAGATCTTGGACAGTAATTTTTAAGACAAGTCGATCGAATTAGATGTTGAAGTTCTTCATAACTGAGCAGTGGTAGGATGGTGCTCTAAGTCCTTAGTTCTGATTCCACTTTTCCATCTCAACATGAAAGGATGAAGAGGTTTAATCCATCTTCCATGCTGAGATCCCTTTTTGATGGACAGCCATCTTCATCTCACCTGAGGCTTTCAGGATAGATTAAGGCACCGTTTCTCAAACTCTGGTCTTCAAACAAAGACAATCCAGGTATTAACTATGATCTGGCAGTCACCATGCTTGTGAACAACACATTAAACTTCAGTTCCCAGAGGTCCCAGCAAATATGGCCAATGCTATAGAATTTTGGGAGCTGAAGTCCCAATGGTTTTGAGGACCAGTGTTTTAGAATACGTAGCCTCATTACCCAACAAATGGCAGTTTATTGGAGAACTGCCATTTGTTGGGTAATGAGGCTGCATATTCTAAAATTTAGTATTTTTATCTTTTACAAAAATAGTATGTTAAAATAAAATATTCTGCCCTGCTAATTGGACACACTGTTCTGATCCATTAAAAATAGTTCTCACACATTAATTAAAATCTGCATTCCTAGAAAAGAGATTTGTTCACCAGACATACTTTGTAGATCCATCAGTATGAGAATATTATTTTATTTTCCTTTTCATGTGTAAAAACAAAGCAAAATTTAGGAACATCACTTATACTTGAAAACAGCTATGCAATTCAGGGTTTTTCAAAAAGAACTTTTACAAGATAATGCTGACCTGGTTTTATTTCACCATTACCACAACAGTAAGGAACAACCCATATTGTAACAAAACAATTCTTACAAACTAAGAACTAAAATTTCCCCTTTTAAGTTTTTCTCCGTAAACAAGAGGATTAGAAATCTGATGAATTTTTCTTAGCTTTTACAAAGCAGTTCCTGGCTTCCATTCTGTCAGTGAGGGCCTTTCCACCCTACACTGTTACAGTGCTATTATTCCACTTTCAACATGCTGTGGAATTCTGGGGTTTGTAGTTTATGGCGGCCAAAGAGTTCTCTGGCAGATCATTCCAAATGCCCCTCCCTAAACTGCAAACCCCAGGATTCCATGGGATGTTGAAAGTGGAATAATAGCACTATAACAGTGTAGTGCAGAAATGGCCCCTGAGTCTCAATTAGAGCAAACACATTCAATCACATTGGCACATCAACCGTTGAATGGTGAGTCAGAGCATAGGTAAATCCCAGTGATTCAGTGGGTCTGCTGAGTCATACTAACAACAGGATTTTGGCCCTTTAATGTTAGGAACATAATCTGTGTTCCTAAACAGTACTACAGAACAAGACAATCCAGGTATTAACTGTGATCCAGCAGTCACCACGCTCATGTCCTTCTACCAGTGAAGCACATGTACCAGAGGAGAGGGTACAAAGAGAGAACAAGAGAGATGGTATAGGGGAGAGGTAGAACACAATACAAGAAAGTAATCTTGGGGGGAGGGATAAAGAGATAACTGTAAGCTATGTAAAGAAAGGGCAGGAAAGCGGAAGGGATAAGAGGCTAAGGAAACATAGCAGGGACAGGGAGAGGGCAGCAGGGACAGGGACAGGGACGTGGCAGAAGCGGGGTGTGGGTGCTGAAACTGCTACCTCATTTGCGAACGAGGGAGCAATCTGGGCTTGTGTCCCTTTGCACCCACACCCACCACTGCTACATCCCTGATGAAAGAAGCAGGGTGGCAGGTGTGTGTGCTTGCCTAAACTGCTCCCTCTTTTGCAAACAAGGGAGCGGTTTGAGCACCAGGAGCCCCCCACTGCCACATCCCTGATGAAAGGGACATGATGTCCAGCATGTGTGCACATGCCCAAACTATGACTCTGGATATCCACTCAGACATAGAAACCCACTGAGTGACCTCAGGCAAGTCACATTCCCTCAGTTTCAAAGAAAGGTGAAGGCAAAAAATCTTGCCAAGAAAAGCCCCATGATAGGTTTGCCTTAGAGTTACCATAAGTCATTTTTTAAAGGGAAGAGACATGATGGCTAGAAAGAACCTCTCAGTGGCACTTTGTTGTTGTGTGTCTTCAAATCAACTCTGATTTAGGGTTTTTTTGGCAAGACTTGTTCAGAGGTGTTTTGCTTTCGCCTTCCACTGAGGCTGAGAGAATGTGAGTTGTCCAAGATCACCCAGTGTCTGAGTGAGGATTGGAATCCTAGTCTCCAGAAGGTTTAAATAAGTAAATAAATATTTGAATATTTAAATCTAAATTTAAATATTTAAGTCTTGAGTTAAGTCTTGGAGACCTCCAGCAACAAATTATATTTACCAGGGCTCCTCGGTAAAAAAAGATTAAGAACCAATGCTCTAGAAGTTCACATTATAACAAAACTTTCCTATCAGTCTTATCTTGCTGCACAGGAGATGCAAAGTTTTTCTGAAAAGGGTGAGGTGGGCAAAGAGATAAGTCTAGAGCACAAAGATTTCCTTGAAGTGAACTGCTGCTAATGATGGTTACAATTTAAAAACAACAGCAACCACTGAAAGGTCAGGAGGATCCTGGCAAAGCATTGTTTTGAACCATACCTTCCAGAAATTCCAAATGGCTAAGCTGGTCAGAGTATAATGGATGTCCTAATCCAAAAAAGCAACTTTTCTGTGCTCTGAATCCTGGGCTAGAAGCCCCACACACATTGGAGCATTTCTGCTTTGCCCACCATCTGCCATGCTCATGGATAGCATTTTCACCCTCTTTTTAAAATACAATTATGAAGAAAGTTGAATTACAATGGAAATTCTCCCTGATTGGACAATTAATTCCATAAAACTCAAAGGCACCATCCTGCAGGCTCATGCAGCCAAATGAAATCCTCGGTGACTATTAAGCTAAGTGATTCATGCAGAGCCGATGATCTGATTTACAAAGGAAGATCAACGATTAGGCAAATCTCCAGACTTGCTTTTCCTTTCTCTCATTGCTACTGGGATGTGCATCTTTCCTTCTTTCTCCCTTTTCATCATTACCATGCATTGGCTACTATTTCTATTACTTTTCAAAATAATATCCAGTAAAAACTGTGTTTTACAAAAGAGTAAATCTCTTTTTAAACGGTGCCAGAAGCCAGCAGTTTTAAGAGACAGACAGCTTTTATTAAGAACAGGCTGAAACAATAGCACATAGAACATGCAGAATATAGTTGCACAGTGACAGTCACCTTGTTGGGGATGGATGGACAGACGGATGGATGGACAGACGGATATCAAAGGTGTGTGAAAGAAAGAACATGTGTATGTGCTGATTAATGCATTATCAACATAATTCCACTGTGATGCTCACTGACAGGATGCAGAAATATGCTATCAATTTTCAACAAATGAATTACACTTTTTGTTGTCTAGTGCCTTCACAGGTATCCTATGGAGCTTTTTCATTTAGAATAATGCTAAGAATGATAGTCATCAAATTGAATTATTCTGGTATCTTTGATTTAATCTCTGAATCGTTGCATAAAACATACATGAATGAGATAATAGCTACGGTACATTTTTAACTGTGTATAGAGAAGGACTGTCATAGACCTTAAAATCATAGAATCTAAGAGTTGGAAGTGACCACAAGGCCCATCTAGTCCAACTCCCTGCCATGTAGCAAGACATGCCTAAAGCAAGATCAAAGACGCCTATCCAACCTCTTTTCAAAGATCTCAAAAAATGGACAGTCCACAACTCTCTGAACCAGTTGATTCCACTGTCAAACAGCTCTTACAGTAAAGAAATTCTTCCTAATTTTTAGATGGAATCTCTTTTCTTGTAATTTGAATCCACTGGTTTGTGTTCTAGTCTCTGGAGCAGCAGAAAACAAGCTTGCTCAACCTTCTACATGACATTCAGATATTTAAAGACAGCTATCATGTGTCCTCTCCATCTTCTCTTCTGCCAACCAAACATACCCAACTCCCTAAGTTATTTGTCATAAGGATTGGTTTGCAGACTTTGGCTCATCCTAATCACCCTTCTCTGGACATGTTCCAGTTGACCAATATCCTTCTTGAACTGTGTTGCCCAGAACTAGAAGCCGTATTTCAGGTGAGGACTGACCAAAGCAGAGAAGAGTGGAGCTGCTTTTTACCTTGATCTGAGCACTACACTTTTGTGCAAACTTCACCATCAAAACAATAACGGGATCTCATCATAAAACCAAATTACTATAAGACTGGTATTCCACAGAGACAGTCCTTATCATACAGCACTCAAGCGCATACCAACATTGTTACTGACACTTCTTACCCCAGGAGGTGTATAATTTCCCACCCCTCCCACACAGCATGACATTGTAACTCATACTCGATGTTACACAGTGGATTCTCTGCTTCAGATTTTGCATGGGGTTATATGTTTGTGTTTTACCAATTAGCAACCTCTACATAGTTTATTGGAAGAACATGGGTAGAATTTTGCTACAGGAAGTTTAACTCTTTTCTTCCTTTTCATTTCCTTAGTCTAAATCAATATCCCAAAAAGAAAAATGCCAGATATAGCCATCTTTTCACTGAATTACCCAGTTTTCAAAGCTATGGATGTTATGTGGAGCTGTTCAGTAAACAAACCAAATCTGTTAACTTAAACACAGTGGCCTTAGTTTGGTCTCATATTGCAACCATCATAGGAATACTACTTATTATGGCTGGAGAATCACCACACAATGGTCAGTCAGAACCATGAGCTGTTTCTATGTCGTGGCCGTCCATGGCTGCCATGCTCCCATGGGAGTGATGAATCTATTTTGGGTTTTATTTTGAACATTATAAGGGCTATCCAAGATGCTGAACCCATTTTGGGGAATAGGCTTCAGCACCTCAGATAGCTCCTTTGATGTGTAGTGGATTCACTGACCCACTACATGGAAGTCAGCAGCTGCTACTGGTTTCATGCATACAGCTTGCCACAGGCAATAGACCAATTCCTGCTATACATCTCCAACACTTTGCAAACGTTTCAGAAAGGACCTTGTGATGGTATGGAGGCCACAGACTTATCATATCTCTTTCTTCCGATATCTGGGCAGTCTAATTTGCTTCTTACGTACTGATTGCTAACTGCGGACAACAAACACATTAACCAGGGCATTTTTTGTGAACAGGTTTGTGCTTGCTCCTTTTTTTGCAAAAAACTTGAAGAAATAGATAGGGAAATATGCTCACACAAGGAAAAAGAAGTCTTTCTCATCTTGTATTTATACACTGAGAACTGAAGATGTATGTGTCAGTCTGTTCCATCTGCCTTTCCTCACTGAAGTTAAGGGTCTAGGGAAGCTTGCTGGGAGAAGATATGGCATGTTGATATGTTATAGTGTTCCCACTTTTCTTGTTCTCAGCTCTGCATGTCTCTGACTTTGCTCCTCAGTTAATATAACAGAAGTTCTGAGAAGTGCCTCATTGGCTACATTAATGGAAGCTGACAAAAAGTTTGCTTCTTGTTCATTTACTGGGTATATATTGTCTGCACATTTCCACTTGTATCTTAAGAGTCAGACGTTAAACTAGGCAGAGCAGGGAGAAAGCCCAAAACTAAAGCTTACAATCTGAGGTAACTTCAAATGGATGCTAGATGCAGTACCTAGTGTCTGGATAAAAGCTTAGTGTCTGGGCAGTATATAGCAGCTGTAGATGGAATGACACCTCCATTGTTCCTAGGCCCACTTGATAGTGAGAGCCACTTTCCCCAGATTCCAAAGCTTCTGGCTTTTGAGGGAGAAGGAGAGCAGCCAAGCACATTTTCACCTCACCAGCACTTAGCTGTTGCTGAACTTTAATTTTCCCTCTACTGTTTCCCCACTGCTTTTGCCTTGTGTGTCATGTCTTATTTGGATAGTAAGCCTGAGGGTCAGGGACTATCAAAATATCAATTTGTAAAACACTTCTGGGGACTTTTTTGGCTAAAGGGCAGGGCATAATTCAAATAAATAAAAAGTGGCAAACTAGGTGGAAAAGCTCACTTTACATGATAAGCTGATACACATGCCCCATAAAGCTCTATGTGGCTGCAATACAGCCTATCTGACAGACTACATCTCCACATATGAGCCTGCCCACATTTTGAGATCTTCTAGAGAGGCCCTTCTTTCTGTCTTACTACCCTCACAAATACATCTGGTGGGAAGATGGAAGAGGGCTCTTCTCAATGGCTCATCCCAGGCTCTAGGACTCTCATCCTAGAGCAGTGGTTCTCAACCTGGGGGCGCGACCCCTTGGGGGTCGCACGACCCTTTCACAGGGGTCGCCGCTCCCCCTCGCCTCCCCTGCCGCCCCGCCAGCGGCCTTTCTCACTTTGGCTGTCTCCTCCTCTTGCTCGGCGCCATCTTTTCCTCCCCCCCGTGGAGCTGGTGGGTGGGCGGGGAAGAAGGGGACGAGTGGACGGCCCACGTGGGCCCTTGTGTCCACCCTTCTCTCTTTCTCCCCCATGGAGTGAGGCACCGACACGAGGGGATGAGCTGTCACCCATCGGGCCCCTCTCGGCTGGCTGTGAGGTAGGTAGGCCTGGTAGACCCCCACGGCGGGCGGCATGGCAGCGGAGAGGCCGGGTGGAACCGCGGCTCCAAGGTAGGCCTGCCAGTTTGGGAGCGACCCCCAGGGCGGGCGGCGTGGTGGCGGGGAGGCCAGGCGGAACCACGGTTCCCTTCCCGGCAGGTGGGGAAAGGCTGCCGCGGCCTAGCGGGCCCCTCTCAGCTGGCTGCCTTTCCCCACCTGTCGGGAAGGGAGCCGCGATTCCGTGCTTCCCAGCGACTCCAGGGCGGGCGGCGTGGCGACGGGGGGGCCGAGCAGAACCGTGGCTCCCTTCCCTGCGGGTGGGGAAAGGCAGCTGTGGCCCATCAGGCCCCTCTCGCCGCACGCGTGCACGCGCCACAAACTGAAAACTTTTGGCGCTACCGAGTTTGTCTTATGCCACCTCAGTCGCCGAGAGGAATTTAAAAAAAAGGAAAGAGTCGCCGCTGCACTTATTTCTTCAGTTCTTCTTGTTACCGAGGTCCCAAGAAGGTTGGGAAAAAAGAGCCTTGGTTTTGATGGAAAAAATGACACCCCCCACCACGTGGACTATCAAAACCTGTCTGAGGTTTTCCACCTTCACTTGGAGCCGACGGAGAAAACACTCGCTGTGGAGCCATCTGCCTCCAAGCTAATCTACCACACACGCAGACATACAATTTTTTCCGCCCTATTCTCGGCTCCATTCCCCTTCAGTCCGCGAGTTCTCTCCTTGCCTCAGGATATCTGCTCAGGTCACCCGGGCAGATGCTGTGGGCGTCTCCTCCTCCCAGTTATTCCAACGAGAGGATTACTTCTGTTTCTCTGGAGATGCCTGGCGAGCCCGCTCTGCCCGCTGCTGCTCCTGCGTAACCTAGCCGGCAGAGCACTAGGAGGCAGGGCGGAGAGGGAGGGAGGCAGGGAGGACACGTGCACCGAAGGAGGAGAGGAGGCAGAGGCAAAGTGGGACCCAGCCTCAGCACTGCCGCCGCCGCAGCTGCTGCAGCAGCCGCCTTTCTCCCCAGAAGGGATCACGTCGATGGTCAATCCTTGCTGGAGTGCAAGGAGGAGTAGCAGCAGAATGAATGAAGGAGTCGGGCGAGGGAGGAGGGCGAGCGAGGCCGTACAGTGAGGCTCGCCATCCCTTAGCTCGGCTTGAGCGCAGAGAATGTGCAGGAGAAAGTTCCCCCGCTGGGTCATTGGCTACTGGCTCAAGATAAGAAATCTGTCGGCGCCTTCCAGGTCTTCCATTAAGCAATGCAAACGCCGTGATGGATGCTGCTGGGCGAGCCATTGATTGCCTCGGTGTGCCTAATTAGGTTCTGGGACTGTGCTGTGATAAAAGAGAATTTGGAAAGTACTGTAATACAATTTTTAAAGTGGGTTTCTGTCTCTCTGTATGATTGACCACTATGAGTCTCTGTTTGAAAATGTGACTTTGTTTCCTCAGAAAATGAGCCCCCCTCCCACCCAACCCAAAACAGAGCAAGGATGGATTTTAAAATGAAGCATGAAAGATCTTTACAGGTAGCCGCCCCGATTCTGAACACAGTGAAAGGAAAGTGGATCATGCTGATTTCAATGGGACACGCTTCCACATACAGGGGGGAGTCCTATCCTAATAAGCGCATTTAAAACGCGGGGTGCTTAGCTGCGCTTTTTGGGAGTTTGCTGAGATGCAATGTTTGTTCTTCCCTTTTCCTCCCCATCGGGCCCCTCTCGGCTTCGTCTCCTGCCCAAAGGGACTTTTACTGGCTCCGCTCTTTCATAGCAGGAGGTAAATACGGAGCAGCCCTCTGCGCCACAAAGGGGGTGGCAATTGTTGGCCAGGCACAGTCACTGTGGGGATTGGCTGGCTGCCTTTCTGCCTTTCCCACAGGGGCTGAGCAGTGACCCCATGTTGGACCTGGCTTTGGATGCCACGCTCTCTCTTTCCATTGATGGGAATGTTAAATAGAGGACTTTTGGTGTTGGTTTCACTTGCCTAGAAACTGTTAAGTTTTTCACATTTTGAAGGAGTGATTAAGAAATTCAGAAATCCTTTTCATAGATTAGGGTTTTTTTGGAAATCACAGAGAACATGCAGTCTGTTTTAAGTGCTGCATATCTGATCCAATGGCATACTTCAGTATGCAGTGGCCATGGATACTTTGCTCCCCTTCCTCTCCACCTGTAGCCTTCCATAGCCTCATAAAAATCTGCTTCAGTGGTTTTCCCTGCCCTTTGGGTGGATTTTTGTGATGCACAGGGAGTCTGCAGCCATAGGAAGCCATTGTGTGGGAGTCTGCAGCCATAGGAAGCCATTGATGTGAGTACTGCCCCCTTGTGATAGTAACAGGTATGTAAAAAAAAACACAATTTCATTTATTTGTAATTAGAAATAAATATTTCACAATATATAATTACATATTGTTTTCGTGATTAATCACTATGCTTTAATTATGTTCAATTTGTAACAATGAAAATACATCCTGTATATCAGATATTTACATTACAATTCATAACAGTAGCAAAATTACAGTTATAAAGTTATAGTTACAGTTACAGTAACTATAACTATAACAGTAGCAAAATTACAGTTATAAAGTTATAGTTACAGTTACAGTAACTATAATTATAACAGTAGCAAAATTACAGTTATAAAGTTATAGTTACAGTTATAGTTATAAAGTTACAGTTACAGTTACAGTTATAAAGTAGCAACGAAAATAATTTTATGGTTGGGGGTCACCACAACATGAGGAACTGTATCAAGGGGTCACGGCATTAGGAAGGTTGAGAACCACTGTCCTAGAGAAACTAGGATGGTTCTCTTCTTGCTGGCCTTCTTACTATTTGCCATGCTGGAGGTAGGTGAAGAGGCAAGTGGCAGGTGAAGACTTTTGAGGTTCAGAAGTCCTTTGAGGACTAATCAATCACTGTGAAAGGGCCCTTAATAATGTGTTATATTGTCTGTTGTTTTTAATTTTAATAAGTATGCTTTTAATTGCTGTTAATTCTATTAATAGTTTACATTTTTACTTTTGCATGATGTGTACTTTTAGCTGAGTCCCTGAGCTGAGAAAAAAGTGGGATATAAATAAATATTACAGCTGCCACAGTAGCACCATATATGACTGAGATTTAATTGCTATAGGCAAATGGATGAAACAATGATCCCGCCTCAGCAGTCTACATACTGTGGCTGTATCTGAATGCTAGATTATTTGATATAAGCAATAGAAAGAAGCAATAATCTTCCATTCTCTGTGGCTAAATAAGAATCACTGGAAAGTTCATATTCAATGACTTCCAGGAAGACCTTACCAGAGATTTCTAGTTCAATATTAAAGCTACTACCATTTAGCCTTAAAACAGATGTTTGTGTACATTTCTTATCTAAATAGATCAAAAGTCTCCTGTAGTTTGAGGGAACTCAGCAAGTATAATAGGATTGCCAAGGTCAGTATTGTCACGATTCACTTACATCCTCTTTTAGCACCAAAGTTTGTATGGGTCAGCTACACATACTCTAGCAGTCAATCTTTCTCCTTAAGGAAATCTCTTCAAGAACTACTTTACTGTCCAGGAGACACTGTTCATCTGTCAGAGAAATTCTGCATGTTGGAGAGAAAGCTGTTCATGCTCTCCAACAGTGCCTCTTAGGCCCTTTCTGCACGAGGCGAGGGAATCGCTCTGTGCCATTACCTACTGCTTCTTCTGGGGTCCAAAGCAATGCGAACTGTTCCTGAAGCCCTTCCACAGGGCTCCTCCTTGGTCCAGGGCAAATTGGAGCAGTGCAAGGTCTGTAGATCCGCACTGCTCCAGCTTCCAGAATGGTGGCTTCCAGCTTCCAGAATGGTGGCTTCCAGCTTCCAAAATGGTGGCTTCCGGTTGGTCATGGGTCCCAACCAACCGCTGAAACTTACCACGCCTAAAGCCTGCCCTCCGCAGGTTGCAGGCTCACATTGGTGCAAGCCTGCGAATCTGCACAAGGGAGCAGGAACGCAATGGCGCATTCCAGGAAAATAAAGACCTGTTTTTTCCAGTCTTTCAAAAACACGCTGGAGGACCACTTGGGGTCGTCTTGGAGTAGACTGAGGTGTGGATCTCCAGTAAGTAGTCCGCTCCTGGTCCACTCCAAGGTGCAGATGACCTCCCTGCGAGGATGCACTGTCCCATTCTAATTGCCTGGTGCGAAATGGGCCTTAGTCTTGGTTCTCCTAATGTTTAGGTCTTCAACTTCCAAAAGTTCCAGCCAGCATGGCAAATAGTCAGGAATTCTGGAGGACCAACATTTGAGAACCTTTGTTCTCAGTTCACGAGCAGGAAGGACAAGCCATATCATTTTGGTCTTCAGTACCCAGAACATCACAGAGCGCTATGCACTCCACAGAGCGATCTATGGGCAATTGTCTCTCTAGGAAGTTCCATCTTCGTTATTGATCTTCGAATTCCATTGAACTCTTGCTAAGTTTCAAACGAACCCCAGGGTTCCTTGTAACACAGGTAAAACTAGGAAAATATACTAGGGGCTTAGCAGAAACCATCAAAAGCAGTATATTGCAAGACTGCTGGCTTTTTTTTTTCAACTAGTGATTTGCTGGGTGGGTTGAAACATCTTGAAATAGCACAGCAACAGATGGCATCCAGCCACTCCTTCTAAAGGGAAGACTTTCTTCCCTTTATTGGATAGCTTGTTAAAACCATAAGTAGAATTGCTAATTTGTTTCAGTACCAAACAAATGGTTTCAGCTTCTGCTCATAAAACCACAATAACAACAATCTAACTAGATTATATATCAAGCCATTAGAAACTTCCTTTATGGAATTAATTCTTCAGAGGGTATTTCATTCTCTCTCAGGTGTTTCCAATTTTCCAGTCTCCTGAAATTTCCCATAGTTAGCATTCTCCATTGTAGCAAAGATGACATATTGCTCAGTTATGCCACCTGTAAGTACCTAATGCAGCACAAAATTAACTTGTAGTATTTGCTATTACAATGTCTAGGAAATTTTTCAATTTTTTCCTGTTTTAAACGTGGATCAGATGACAACGATGGTAGTGGTGATGGTGGCAGTGATTTTATATCTCATCTTTTCCCCAGCCCTAGGACTCAAGGTGGCTTGCAAAAATTAAAATGGAGGAAACAGATGGAGAAAATGTTCCTATTCTTTGCTCTGTCTCTTCCTAAAGTTCAGCAACAGCAGCAGTATATACCTATATCAGAAAACTCTAAAACTTATATGACAATCAATATGCTAATAATGAAGTAACACTATGCACAATTCTTATCTAATATGCTTTCTTATTATTATTATTTTAATAATCCTGTAATGTTACAGATTGTTGCAACTATGTGAGCTCTGAAGGAAGAAGTTGTTGCTAAGAACAGCAAGGATTGTATAAGATAGGAAACTGGCATTTATATAGGACTGAATATAATCAGAGTTGATATTATATTGTGAGTGTTTTCTGATGCATTTTAACCAGTGGAACACATGAGATAACCTTTTGGTTACACAGGACAGAATATAATTAGAGTACACTGTGAGAACATTTAAGTAATAGCAGTTAGACGGTTTTTTGTTAGTTAGGCAGGAAGACATCATATTTTACCAGTGTAAATGATAAATGAAAAACATAGTTATGATTTCATACTTTTGAATAATAAGAAATGTATACAAAGTTGCAACAAGCTGTAGCATTATAGTATAATAATAATTCTAAGAAATCACATTAGAAAAGAATTGTGCATAGTCATACTTCATTCTTAGAATATTATCATATAAGTCTCAGAGTTTTTTGATATAAATATATACTGCTGTTGCTTGTTGTTGGATTAGAGCAGAGCTTTCCAAATTGTGTGTCATGACACGTTAGTGTGTCAGTTGCAGTGTGTAGCTGTGTCGCACGAATGTAATGGGAAGAGGGGCTGCCTCTCCTGCCACTGCGGTGGGCTAGACTTGGATGGTGGTGCTGCCTCTCCTGCTGCTGCCACTGCTGCCTCAGGATGGGTGCACTCCCAGCAAGGATGGCAGTGGCAGTGGGCCAAGCTCAGGTGGAGGGTCTGCCTGTCCCACCGCCCTGGACCAAAGAAGACTCCGGTGAGGGTGGCAGAGGGTCAGCAGGCCAGGCCCAGGAGGAGGGGCTGCCTTTCTCTCTGCTGCTGCTGCCCTGGGCTAAGGAAGGCCCTCGTGAGAGTGGTGGCAGGCCAGGCTTCAATGGAGGGGCTGCCTCCACTTACTGAATTACTTACTGAATTACTGTGTTGCAAAACAATGCATGTTTAAAAAGTATGGTTCTTGGAGGAGAAGGTGTGCCAGCTGGAGGCATGAGTTTCTGATCTTCATCTTATTAGAGAAGGGGAGGAGTTTTTGGAAAGGGCAGAGAAGACCTACCAGAAGACCGAACGCACGGAGGAGCTGCCAGATCAGGAAGTCAGCACACTGTGCCAGGAAATGGAGGCTTGGGCGAATGTCACATGGAGGAGTAGAAGGACCAGGAAGGCAACAAAGACTCTTCACCTACACAATCGCTTCAAAGTTCTTGGCCTTACGAATAATGAGCAGTGCCATGCGGAGGGAACAGAACGTCAACAAGAAGGAATCCAACTTCAGCAACAGGAACTAGGTCAATGCTCCCAGCCTCAACAGAATGCCCAGGCAGTCCTAGTGGAACATGCTCGTCGAGGAGACCAGGACAAGCCTCAGAGGTGACGAGTTCTGGCTGTTGGGGACTCTTTGCTCAGAGGAAACGAAACGGCAATTTGCAAACCGGACAAGCTCAATCAAGAGGTCTGCTGTCTTCCTGGGGCCAGGATCAACCACGTAACGGAGAGGCTAACCAGGCTGGTCAAACCCACTGACCATAAGCCCCTCATTTTAGTTCATGTCGGAACCAATGACACTGCGAGGAGCAGCTTTTACCACATCGCAAAGGACTATGAGCTTATGGGGACGAAGCTTAAGGACCTTGGTGCGCAGGTGGTCATTTCGTCTCTCCTCCCTGTTCAAAGATATGGCGCACGTAGGGAAAGGACAATAGCAGAGGTCAACAACTGGCTCTACACGTGGTGCCACCGGCAACGGTTTGGGTTTTTGGAACATGGCCTGAATTTCCATGAACGTGGGCTTCTGGCGAGGGATGGGCTGCAGCTCTCGAAACTTGGCAGGAATGTTTTTGCAAACAGTCTCGCAAGGAGGATTAAGAGGTCTTTAAACTAAGTTCCGCTGGGGAGGGAGACAATATTATTCAGGGCAGGGACTTGGCGAGCGCAGAGGGAAAAGGCCCAAATGATACTGGACAAGTAGTACAAGCGGCCAATGGTGGGAGGAGTAGAAACAATAGCACAGGACTTGCAGGGAGGGCCCGGGGACTTAAGTGTCTCTACACTAATGCACGGAGCATGGGAAACAAGCAAGATAAACTTGAACTCCTAGTACAACAAAATAAATACGATTTGATAGGCATCACTGAGACCTGGTGGGATGAGTCTCATGATTGGAATGTAGGAATAGAGGGGTATAGCCTATTTTGTAAAAATAGACCAAATAAGAAAGGAGGAGGAGTAGCCTTGTATGTCAAGGATGTTTTCACCTGTGAAGATATCCATGACTTAAACCCAGTAAGCCAGGTCGAGAGCATTTGGCTAAGAATTAAGGGAGCGAGAAACAATAGGGATATTCTGGTGGGGGTTTACTGCAGACCTCCAACCCAGGCTGAGGACTTTGATGACGCCTTCCTCAACCAAAATGACTGCACATTCAAGGAGGAGAGATACAGTAATAATAGGAGATTTCAATTACCAGGATATATGCTGGCAGTCAAACTCTGCCAAGACAGCAAGGTCCAGCAAGTTTCTTGCTTGTCTTGCAGACAACTTCATGGTCCAGAAGGTGGAAGAGGCCACAAGGGGATCAAATATTCTAGATCTGATCCTGACCAACAGGGATGACCTTGTTAATGAGGTAGAAGTGGTTGGATCTTTAGCGGGGAGTGACCATGTCCTATTGGAATTTGGCATTCAGTGGGAAGGAGAAGATAAGTGTAGCCAAACACTCATCTTAGATTTTAAAAAAGCGGACTTCTGTAAACTTAGGGAGCTACTGGCTGGAATTCCGTGGTCAAGAATAGTGAAAGGGAAAGGAATTCAGGAGGCATGGAAGTTCCTTAAACAGGAGATATTGAATGCACAGTCTAAAACTGTGCCAATAAGGAGGAAAAATGGAAGGCATCTGAAGAAACCAGAATGGTTGACTAAAGAACTCTCAGCTGAGCTAAGTGTTAAGAGAAACATGTATAGGAAATGGAAGAAGGGGGAAACCACCAAAGAAGAATTTAAGCAAGTAGCCCGGAGATGTAGGGAGGAGGTCAGAAAGGCTAAAGCACAGAACAAACTTAGGCTGGCCAGAGACATTAAAAACAATTAAAAGGGCTTTTTTAAATACGTCCGCAGCAAAAGGAAAAAGAAGGAGACGATAGGGTCACTGTGCAGAGAAGATGGTGAATTACTACCAGAGGGAAGAGAAAAGGCGGAACTACTTAACACCTTCTTTGCTTCAGTTTTTTCCCAAAAGGATACAAGCACTCAACCTGGCAGTTGGGGAGCAGGTGAGGAAGCAGGGGAAGTGAGGCACGTAATAGGTAGAGAGGTGGTACAGGAATACCTGGCCACACTAGATGAATTCAAGTCTCCAGGACCAAATGAATGTCATCTTAGGATATTAAAATTGCTGGCAGAGGTCATTTCGGATCCGCTTGCTGTAATCTTTGAGAAATCTTGGAGGACAGGAGAAGTTCCAGCAGACTGAAAGAGAGCAAATGTTGTCCCCATCTTCAAGAAGGGAAAAAAGAGGACCCAAATAATTATCACCCAGTCAGCCTGACATCAGTACCCGGAAAGATCCTGGAGCAGATCATTAAGCAGTCAGTTTCTAATCACTTAGAAAGCAAGGCAGTAATCACGAGAAGTCAACATGGATTTCTCAAAAATAAGTCATGCCAGACTAATCTTATCTCTTTTTATGATAGAGTTACTAGTTTGATAGATGAAGGGAATGCTGTGGATGTAGCATATCTCGATTTCAGTAAGGCCTTTGACAAAGTACCCCATGACATTCTTGCAAAGAAACTAGTAATATGCAGGCTGGACAGGGCTACTGTTAGTTGGATTTGTAATTGGTTGACCGACCGAACCCAAAAGGTGATCACGAATGGCTGCTTTTCATCCTGGAGTGAAGTGACTAGTGGGGTGCCACAGGGTTCTGTCCTGGGCCCAGTGCTGTTCAATATTTTTATCAACGACTTGGATGAAGGAATAGAGGGCATGCTCATCAAATCTGCAGATGACACGAAATTGGGAGGGGTTGCTAATACGCCAGAGGACAGGATCAAAATTCAAAATGACCTGGATAGATTGGAGAGCTGGGCCAAGGCTAACAAAATGAAATTCAACAGAGAGAAGTGCAAGGTCCTAAACTTAGGTAGAAAAAATGGAATACAGAAATATAGGATGGGGGACACGTGGCTGGCTAGCAGTACATGTGAAAGGGATCTAGGAGTCTTCATAGACCACAAACTGAACATGAATCAGCAGTATGATGCGGCAGCCAAGAAAGCCAATGCAATTCTTGGCTGCATCAACAGGAGTATGGTGTCTAGATCGAGGGAGGTACTGGTACCACTCTACTCTGCTTCGGTTAGACCTCATCTTGAATACTGTGTCCAGTTCTGGGCACCCCAATTCAAGAAGGACATGGTCAAGCTGGAGCAAGTCCAGAGGAGGGCAACCAAAAGGGCGAGGGGCCTGGAAGCCATGCCCTATGAGGATAGACTTAGAGAGCTGGGGATGTTTAGTCTGCAGAAGAGAAGGTTAAGAGGGGACATGATAGCCATGTTTAAATATTTGAAGGGATGCCATGTAGAGGAAGGAGAGGGCTTGTTTTCTGCTGCTCCAGAGACCAAGACAAGGAGCAATGGATTCAAGCTGCAGGAAAGGAGATTCCACCTGAACCTCAGGAAGAACTTCCTGACGGTCAGGGCTGTCCGGCAGTGGAACATGCTGTCTTGGAGTGTAGTGGAGTCTCCTTCCTTGGAGGTTTTTAAGCAGAGGCTGGATGGCCATCTGTCGGGAATGCTTTGAGGGTGTTCCTGCATAGCAGGGGGTTGGACTGGATGGCCCGTGTGGTCTCTTCCAACTCTACATTTCTATGATTCTATGTCGCCAACACGAAAAGTTTGGAAAGCTGTGGGTTAGAGGCTGGGCTACTTTTATTCTAGGATACACTGCAACATCCACATGAAACTGTTGAGAGAGATCATCCAGAATTTGGGGGTTTGATGTCACCAATAGGCTGATGACACCCAGCTCTACCTCTCCTTTCCATCCATTTCCAAGGAAGCTGTCTTAGTACTGAACCAATGTCTCTTGTCAGTAATGGATTGGATGAGGGCAAACAAATCAAGGTTAATCCAGACAAGAAAGAGGTGCTTTTGGTCAGTTGAAAGGCAGATCCAGGAATAGGAACTCTGCCTATGCTGCATGGGGTTACAATCCCCCTGAAATCTCAGGCTCACAGCTTGGGTGTTCTCTTGGAATCAGCTCTGAGTCCGGATGCCCAGGATTCAACAATGGCCAGAAGTGCATTTGCACAAGTAAAACTTGTGTGCCAGCTGCACTCATTCCTTGAGATGTCAGATCTGGCTACAGTGACACATCCCTTGATTACATCGCGGTTGGACTACTATTAATGCAGTCTACATGGAGTTCCCTTTCAAAACTGCTTGGAAAGTTCACCAGGTTCAAAATGCTGCAGCATGGATTCTGACCAGGACCAGTTACAGAGAGCACATAATTCCCTTGTCAAAAGAGCTTTGCTGGCTACCGGTTTGTTTCCAGGCAGAATTCAACGTGCTGTTCACGGCCTATAAACCACTATACGGCTTAGGTCCAGAGTATCTGAAAGACTGTATCTCACTATACGAACCTGCCAGAGTTCTAAGATCTGGAAGAGAGGGCTTTTTCTCAGTCCTACTACCATCTCAGTCTCGCTTGGTGAGGACACAGGTGAGAGCCTTCTCAGCTGCTCCCACCTTCTGGAATGCTCTTCTCCAGGAAGCTAGACTGGCTCCCTCCCTGCTTTCTTTTCACCAGCAGGCAAGAACATTTCTGTGCAAGCAGGCTTTGAATGTGTGAGCAGGATGGCTTTTTATTTTTATTAGACTGTTCTATTTTTTTTAACTGACTTTATGCTTTTTTTATGTGGTTGATTTTAATTGTTTTTAAATTTCATTGTAAATGTTTTAACTGTTCTGGGAGCAACGTTGAGTCCCAACCTGGGAGAAAGGCAGCATATATATACAACAAACAAATTAGAAAAAATATGCAGCACCCCTCTTTGGATATGTGGTTCTCTAGCTTTGATTTAATCACATTTCTGTGGATAGGAGGGAGAGCATAGAGCCTTTATGCTAGAACAGTAAGGGTTTTTTTATTTTATGTTTTTTTGTGTGTGTTTTTTTTGTTTTGTTTTGATCACTGTATCTCTAAAAAAAGAAAGCATGTCCATTCAGGTCTCCAGAGCAAATAGTAAGCAGAGACACAGAAGACATTTATGATTGTCTAATTTCCTATACAAGTATGAAATCTGAATGTTTATTTGCCAAATTGCCTATCCAGTTTCCTTCAACCTCCCTCCCCTGCCCACTGGCTGGAGAGGTCTGTGTGGATTGAAACTGCTTTTCCAGAAGAAAATAAACAAAGCTTTCTTTTGCAAGAGACCTCATATTTTTGTAACAGTTTGGACAGGCCCATAGATACAACTAAAAGTTCAAATCATACAAAAGCTGTAATATAATTAATGCATTAAAAGAATTAAAAGCAATTAAAAGTACTGTAAAAAGTAAACACCTACAGACAATACAGCACATTATTAAAAGCCCTTTACCCATGAACAGTCAATTCCCAAACACCTGTTAAAACAAAATTAAAAAAAATCTGTGCATGGCTAGCTTTATTAATGACTGTTTGCTATGAAAGCTACATTGAACATCCATAGATAAAGTCTAATGCTAAACACCCAACACTGGTTACAAACACTAGGGAAAGGTATTTGCCTTCATTTTACTCTTTCATGGTTATGACTGCCAAAAGGAATGGCTTTAAAAGGATACTTAATAAAGCCATGGAGGAAAGGGCCTCCAGTAGCAATTACTCAGTATGTTTTTACACCTCCAATGGCACAGGTAATAGGCATCTGTATTGTCAGTTGCTGGGGAACACAAGCAGGAGACTGCTATTGTACGCGTGTCCTGATTGTAGAGTTTACATTGGCAATACATTGGCCACTCAGTTAACAGAACACTGGAACAAGTAGGCCTTTGGTCTGATCCAGTATGCCTCTTCTTACATTCCCTTTCATTCATAATATTAGATATCAGTTTTCTAAACAAATAAAAGAATAGAAGAAATTTGAAGACAAGCGACAAGATATAACAAAAAAAAAATTAAAAACCTAGTTGCCAATGCTAGAAACAAAAATTGTTTCAAATCTTGGACTAAAGAAGGTGTGAGATTTGTGTGATCCTTCAGATGTTGTTGGATTACAACTCTCAGCATTCTTCAACATAAGCTATGCTAGCTTGGAACTGATGGGACCTGTAGTCCAACAGCATCTAGGTCTATCTTGTTTTCACCAGTGGGCTAAAATCAATGTTAGTACTGCCTATAGTACATCCGTTCAAATGAATGTTACTCACCATTATTCAAGTACCATTAATTTCAATGGATCTTGGGAAGACAAACGTTGGGTTTACTTGTAATCTACCCTGAAATACTTGGCTAGTCAGTAAAAGTAAGAAAGTGCTTGATTAGATAGATCTTTGATCCTTTCCAACAAGGCTTATTTTATAATCATATGCCTAGTCATACTATTGATTTCTCATGGTTGGATTACAGTGCCCTAGCTGAGAAATACTCATCATGGGCAGGCAACTGTCGTGAGTCTTTAGGCAAGTTCTCTGCCTCAGGATTCTTTGATGAGGCTGCTTTATCCCTTAGGCACTTTTGGCACAGTGCCGAGGACCTACAAAAGTTTTAGGCCTACATAAACAGAATTTTAGGGCCTACAGAAACATCCCTAGTGGTAAATCAAGGTGAGGCAGAAAGTTGAATACAAGAGCGCTTAGGCCCTATGAAAACCTTAAAGTGACCCTGGGCTTTGAAGGCTGTGTAAAATGTCAAAAAGTAAAATCAAACTGCTGAGAATGTCCAGAAGTCAATTTCTGCCTTCCTTTTGCTATCTCACCTCCATGTTATGGTTGAAGATTTACATTTACATTTTTGCTTGTTTCATTCTCAAGAGTAAAAACAAAGACTTTAAAGATTTTATCCCTGCTGAGAGAAAGTCTGAGAGTTTTTCTGCATTTTTCAATTGGTTTTTTTGTTTTGTTTTTTACATTTCAGGACTTCTCTGTGAAAATTTCATTTGCACACAAAAATGCTTTGTGCAAAAAGAATACTTATGCCAAAAAAATAACCCTCTTGTTTTCTACACAAATACCTTGATTTATTGTCCAAATTTTAAAAAAGTCCTAAAATGTGAAAAATTCTCAACACAGTTGACCATTTTTTTCTGCAAGGTGTGTCAATGTGCAAAGACATGCTTTCTTGTCATGGACAAGAAAATTTGTGAGTTGTCTTTGCATCTCTATTTTGGTTTCTTTCCTCTATTCTAATAATCAAAAAAGACTTAAAGCTCTGATGCTAGTCTTCGCTGTTGACTCTGTATCTGCCCTCTTGGTGACATATTTGGTCCCTGGATATTTGCATACAACACTCTTATAATGCTATTATTCCACTTTCAATGTCCTTTGGAATTCTGGGGTTTGTAGCTTATTGAGGCCAAGTAGCTCTCTGGCTGAGGATTCTAAATGTCCCTTCCTAAATTGCAAACCCCAGGATTTCACAGGATGTTGAAAGTGGAATAATAGCACTGTAACAGCATAGTGCAGAAATGACACCTGATTCCTTCTAACTCTTTTGCTGCATGCCATTATCAAAGGCAGTCCTTTTCTTAACTTTAAGACACTGTACAGTCATTACTAGAGTTCTGCAGTTTGGCCTTGAATAAAATAATGATTATTACATTGTAGTTGGAGTGCAGAAGAAAAGTTTTTATTATTCAGGCCAGAGACTTTTTCTTAAAATGTGCTAATAAGTGGAATTGTTGTGGCCAGAAAGGAGACGAAGCCCAAAGGTTTCCGGGGGAAAAATCAAAAACCCTTTTTTTTATTGTTAACAATTTACTTGGGGAAGGACGACAACTATTTTCAGGATTGTCGTGCAGATTAATTAAGGTAGCATCACTATATCCCTTTTGGGTTTCTTCAATGTCAGCAATCAATTTTTTATTTAGCCAGCCCATCACAGAAAAAAAGATCTTTGGTTAATTTAGCAAAAGTGTAAGAAGAGAACAAAGAGTTAGTTAGAAAATGATACAAAATGATGCATATGGCCAAAATGAGGTAGGGGGAAGTATGTGTCCCCTTAGTTCCCAGATGCCTGAGTGAGTGTTGCAAGGCCATTCCTAAAATTGAGATAAGACAAAGACATCTGCTATTTCACTCAGAAAACTCAATTCAATTCACTTATTTTTCCTATTCAAGTAGAAATTCCCTTTGGATTTAACCCCTTCATTCCCCCTTTCATGCTAAATTCAAAACTTTGCAATTTCAAGCATGTACTATTTCCTATTTCCTTATAGCACAAGTGATACATAGCAGCAGAATATATAGAAATTAGGATTCACTAACACATATTACACGCTGTTCCCAATAACAGAGGGGGTCTGATTTGTGCATAGAGAGGTTAGTTTCCCGAAAGAACCCCAGCAGAAATCTAGCCCCAATCTTCTATTCCTCAGAGTTGCTGGGCCCTATGACGACGCCTGGCAGCCTCCGGAGTACCAGTTGTATCATCTAGCCCAGAATTCTTCTGACCCCCCTTTTTCTGCAACCACCATTTAGGCATACACAATAGCTTTCTCCTTCCATTGACTTGAACATTACAGATTAGAAAACACTTTAACATGCAGAGTAAAGACAGGCAGATTTAGGAAGGCCATTCTTTTAGTACAAAGTACTTCTGCATACAGTGCCTTTACCCATACTCACTTGGGGGAACCCCAATAATCATGTCCACATGCCTGAGACCACAAAAATGACTTCAAAATTTGTATACTTAAAATTTTTTCCCCTTTTTTTGGTTAAAACTAATTTTGGACTGAGTGAAAAGTGTTTTCCCTCAGGGGAAATCAATTTTTTCCCAAAGAAGATGAACCATATACCAATTTACCATTGTAAAAACTGGTTGCTTTCCAGAACTGACTATGGAGGACCAACCCCCCTTTTCCTCACACAACTCAATAAAACCAATGCTGTAACTGAAAAGAAGTTAACATTGAGACATTTCCCTGGGATGCCTGTTTGCCATATACACATACCTTCCAATCCCTAGTGAAAAAATAGGTAAACCAGACTTCCTGCCCCTCCTATACCTACCTCAACCCATGGTATTTTTCCAAAATTAAAAAACCCTGACTATAAATGATGCATGTGTCCCAAGTTGCAACCACCGCATCCTGGCCACCTTTACCACAGTGGGGGTTTTTACTACCCCCATAGGTCTCCTCCACCCATGTCCAGGTTGCCCCCAATCCTTCACCCTTTCTCCTGGTTTGAGAGGGTGTGCCTGTGCTTGTAGGGAAAGAAGCCCCTGTTTTAACATTTTCTCCCTTGTTGTACTAGAGCTTTCCCTAATGCACTAACCCTTTCCTGTAGAGTTATGTTCCCTTAATCCATCCAAAAGGGCTTTTGCTGAAAGGTGACAACTTTATGACTCTGTGAGGTGTGTACTGCATCTTCTTCCCCATCATAATGGGGCTCGGGGAAAAAAACAAAAACACTCCTGGTTTCTCTGTTGTGGGCTGCACATGGAATGAGAGTGAGGGGTTTTTAGAAAATGGGCTAAGAAGATGAATGTGGTATCATGCCACTTGCCCTGTGCGGGCATCCAGTCCAAAAAAATAGCCAGTGCTGTTATCTGGGCCATACACGTTGAATTACTGTGTCTTCAGGATTTTGTTTCATCTTCTCCAGTTTCCTTAAATTCTGAGGTCTGCAGGTACAATGTGACTCCCCCGGGGTGACTCCTAGAACAGTGGTTTAATCTTTGATGATCTTGTGGACAAATGCAGGTCTGTTGTTTGAGCCTGTATGATGTGTGGGCTTTTTCAGGGCTGTTGTCGGTCTGTTAGCTGTCTCACAGCTTGCATCTCTCTTTTCCTTCTCCTCTCCCTTTTCTTCAGCCAGAGTCCCTTAACGCAATTCCACTTCCAAACTGGAGAGGCATTTATTGCCTCTCAAAAATGCCCCCTCATTTTTCCCCCCCACCACAGGTACGCCGTCACCTCTTCTCCCAGCTTGCTTGTAGGGGTGCTCCATCACCTCCTCCATCCTGCTGGGACTGCGCCAGGGAGCCTTTCCAGCTTCCACCTTATCGGGAACTGGTGGGGGGGCGCTACTTTGCAGTTCTGACTGGGCCCCTTTTCCCATTCCCCACTTTCTGTTTGCCAACGTTTCTTACCAGAATGTCACAACTCCGAGCCCTTGCCCTGTGCTGTTTATGGGGTGAGGAACAAAACTTTTCCTCTTAACTGCTGACCACTGACATTATTCATGGAGTTCTGCTGTCGTCTTTCCAAAAAAGGGAAATTCCACCTTTTCCCTCCCCTTCATTTGGCCCCCTGCATATGCCAGTTGGACCATCTTTTCTGCTGTCCTTTCCACATCCGCCACATATCCACATCCTTCTCTGACTGTCTTCACCATCTGTCCATTTTTTCCTCCTTATCCCCTTTTCTGACAGGGGGAACATTGGCACAGTCCCAAAACCCCTTTCCTTCGGGGGTTCCTACCACCTTCTCTTTCTTCTGACCTCTACCTTATTTTGGATTTTACAAAAACTTACAGCTCCCAGTATTCACAGGTGGTCTCCCATCCAAGTACCAACCAGGCCTGACCTTGCTTAGTTTCCCAAAAGATCAGACAAGATCGGGTGTGTTCAGGGTGGATGGCCGTAGGCTGCTGAGCTGCCCCCTTGTTTTCCAGCCCCTTGCAGCTCCTGGACTTTTGGCTGCCCTGCTAGTTTTTTTTTTTTCTGTCAGCCACTTGACTCTGCTGCATTTTATTTTCTCTTCCGCCTGGTTCTAAAATTCCAAACATCAGACGAACTAAGGAAGGGAGGGGGGGAAACCCCCCTCCTTTTCGGGATTTACCCCCTCTGTTCCTGCTACTTATTGTTAGGCTTAACGGTGCCCCTACCTTCCAGTCTTCGCCGCTCATGGGAAAAGTTTACACCCCCCGGAACAGCCTCCGCTGCATCTGCCGCCACTTTCCTTTTTCCCCCCCCCCCGTCACCTGCCTGGCCTCCTTGGCCCGGGGCCTCAGCTTGGGGAGGGCTGCTGCCAGAGCCATCGCTTCTCCTCCAGGAAGCCTCTTCTCCCCTTCCCATCTGCCACACATACTAATGCTGGCAGCGGCTCTCACTCCATTCCCCCTATTTTTGTTCCCCCCCCCATCTGTCTCCTCCAGGGGAAGGACAGGCAAACAGACATGCAGGCACCTGAGAAAGGAACCGGTGGGGGTGAAGCGTGGCTGTCTCCTAACAAGCTGCCGCTGCAGCTTCAAAGCCTCTGTGGGGGCTCCCACTTCTTTGTCCTTTTGCATTGGAATTCCCAAGGGTTCTTGGGGGAAATTTATTCAGGTACTACAATTCCCATGTGTTCAAGATTCCTATGTCAACTGCTTCTCCAAAAACTATTGTCAGATAGAGTTTTGCAGCTTTTAAGTCCATCATTCCTGAACTTCCCCTTTCTCCCCCCTCCTTTCTATTTGTTGGATTAGAAAGGGCTGGCCTCCCAAGCTGGGCTTTTTCTTTTTTTTTTTTTCCCCAAAGTCAAAAACAACTATTGACAATCCTGCCAATAAAGTACCTATGAGGCCATGATACTGGAGCAAAGTTCTATTATTTCTTGTGGCTTTTCCGTATAAGTTGCACAGTGTGTTTTTCCAATTTAAGGTCCCATGTGATGAAGGGGGTATATTAATAACTCTGAACTCACTGGTAGCCCCTGACTGCTGAGCATCATTTTACCAGCTGATCTGTCTGAGTGGGGCCACTACCTCTTTTTCACCACTGTCATCCTCTTCCCCTCCACTCCCTTCACTCTGGGTCTGGGGGAGGGGGTTTGTCCTATGGTTTCTTTGGCTTTTTTGCTTTCACCTTGGGCCCCCTTTCTTAAAATTGATTCACTGCTTGCTAATTCATCCTCTTCCTTGGAGTATGTTGGGCTCCCTTTCTTTTAAAGATACTTGGAATAGTGGAGCCATGTGGAGGTTCTCTGGATATTCCCTTTGCATACCCTTCTCAGCCGCTGCTTTTGCTGCTTAAAACCGCCTTCCGATTTCCCTTGGCTACTGGATCACCTCCCTTTTGGTGTCCCCCAATGAATTACGGCCACTCTCTTTGGGATCCAGATACGCAGAGCTCTTCCATTTCTTTTCTGTACTTTATATTTTGCCCTGCTGAATTTATCAAACCTTTTTCCTTGTAAAAGCTCCATGGGCATGCAGGGTAATAAATGCATACTTTGAATCAGTGTAAATGTTCACAGTGAGTCCCTCTGCCAACTTTCCTATGCAACACCTTAAAGGCTTATTTCCTCATTAACTTGCTAACTCTATTTCTGCTATTCTCAAACCCCCTTTGGTAAAAAAAATGTCTAGCCCCAAAATAACAGCTATTGGGTTAAAAAATCTGGAGGAGGAAGGAAGGGGTCCAGGGGGGCAATACTGCTTTCCCAGCAGAACAGGAGAGAGACACACAAACCTTTGAAATTTTCCTATTTACATTAATTTACTAAATCAGTGTATGTCCGCTATCTCCAACCAGGAAAAACTGCTTCCTCCTCCCCCTTTTCCTACTTGAGTTGGCAACCATTTATGAGAGCTAGCCTTTCCTCGTTCTTCCTTGAAACCCTTTACTTTTTAATTGCCGGCCCATTAAATCTCCATTAAAGAGGTCAGACTTGATCCTGGAAAACACCTTACTTTCTATCAGGCTGAAAAACGTTGCCCCCACTGCCTGAATTGCAAAATCAAGCTCCTTTTTTTTTTTTCACTTAGAGAAAACAATGGGGATTCTGCATTGCTTCCTTACTATTTCTCATTAACTCCTAAGTTTTGCACTGACTTAATTTCTGCCATTTCCCAGCCTCTGGCTGAGTTAACTTCTGGTTTAAAACAACAAATGACTACATGGTTTACTCCAGAGAGCCCAAGGAGGAGGGGGTTCAGGAAATGGCTTCAAACACCGAGAGACAACTAGAGAGGAAAAAAAACCACTTTTTTTCACACTACAGCAGCAATAACAAAGTTTCCACTAAATCCTCCTTTAAAATTCTTTAACATACAGCCCAGAGGAATCTGCCGGCTCTCTCCCCCCCCCATTTCCTCCCAAGTTCCCGACAAGACACAATGGGGAAAAGGGGTTGACCACAGGGAGGGGGTCCCGTGCGCCCACACAAAGGGGTTTTGACTCCAGTCACTCTAATATCGACCTAGCAACCTAAAACGATCAACAGCATGGACGTAGGAAGTGCGATATTCACTCAAATCATACACGCTTCTTTCATTCAGACGAACAACTTCCCATCAGGCCCATTAAACCACAACTGAGACGTCTCATTTTTTATTCCGCCATACCAAGAGTTTTTGGGGTTTCACTCCCACCGCCGAAAAGGACTCGGCCGAAACTCGGGGGGGTGGACCCGTTCCCCCTTTCCCCCCTTTCCCAAAAAAAAAGGGGGACCCACCGAAGGGCCATGGGGGGCTTGGTTTCCAGCTGTAACCCGAGGTCCGTTGACTGGATTGTTGTCGCCAGGGATGCCACCACTCCCCCAACCAAACCTCTTCGACAAAAGGTCGAGGGCGCCCTGGGTTTTGTCAAGGGGGGGGGCCCCACTACGTCCAAATGTCCGTCAAGGGGGAAAAGAAAACCCCTTCCCCCGTTTCCCGGCCAACGCACCAGAAATGTTGTGGCCAGGAAAAAACGAAGACCAGGTTTCCAAGGGGAAAAACAAAAAGCCTTTTTTATTGTTAACAATTTACTTGCGCAAGGACGACAACTAATTTTTTGGATTGTCGTGCAGATTAATTAAGGTAGCATCACTATATACCTTTGGTCTTCTATGTCAGCAAAAATTATTCATTTAGCCAGCCCATCACAGAAGAAAAAGATCTTTGGTTAACTTAGCACACACGTGTACAGAAGAGAACAAAGAGTTAGTTAGAAAATGATACAAAATGATGCATATGGCCAAAATGAGGTAGTAGGGAGTATGCCTGCTCCCTCGAGTTCCCAGAAAGCCTGAGTGAGTGTTGCAAGGCCATTCTTTAAAATTGAGATAAGACAAAACATCTGCTATTTCACTCAGAGACTCAATTCAATTCGCTTATTTTTCCTATTCAAGTAGCAATTCCTTGGATTTAACCCCTTCATTATCACATGCTTTATTTAAAAAAAAATCAATGAAAATAACAATAAAAAGTCCACTTAAGCTTTGAGTTACTGTGGGATGTTTTCCAAATGAACTGGAAATAGTGGTGGTTATAACTTTCCTTACTAATGGAGCCAGCACATAAATTAAGGGTGAAGAAAGTACCATCCATGGGCCTCATTGGCCCTGGCCCAAATTTATGATTCTCCAGGATAATTTCAAAGCCCCAAGATCACCAAAAAAAAACTTCTCAAAAAATTTGGGTGATTTTTCACACCCAAATGCCCCCAAACATCTGTAAAGGTCCTGAAGACATGTTGACAAAAATGCATCCAGGGTCTACAAGGGTGAAATTGGATCTCCTCACCCCCAGGCAATCACCCACCCCTAATATAAATGAAAACCAAGTTTTCCAGCATTCTTTCTGCTGTAACATTGCCGTTGAGTTGGGTTTTGAATGTTTTTGTTTGGCTTTGGAGAAACAAGCATCTCATCTGCAGACTCTCCCCCTTCCACATTTCATTGGGGGCTTCTACATGAAATGAACTTTTGTGAAGTCCTCACTGAATGCTCTGTAAACACATTCTGGAGTATAAGAGGAAAATATTTGACCCAGAACACAGCTAAGCTTGCAAGAAAATGAGTATGAAAGAAAAAAGGTCAAAGGGGGAAGGCAGGCCAGCATAGCATCAAAATGATAAAATTCAATGTTTATGGGAAAATGATAGAATGTTTAAGCACAAGACAGGTACAGGAGAATACAAAGCAATTTAGATGCAACCTTAAGCATAACACTGGCCCTTGTCTACTTGTTTTTGTCTTCTCTAAGCAGCAGCTGTTGGAGGAGAATATGAATTGAGGCCCAGTTATATGGGGAGAGAGGACTTTATTCTGTTATCATGCTATGGTCCTAATTCAAATAGGATGCACACAAAGACAAACACAGAATTGGCTTCATATCAACCTAATTTATGGCACATTAACCAAGCCTCATGCATTTCCCCCACCCCCCACTAGAAACTACATACCTGAAAAACTACATGTAGTTTTGTTTCTGAGTCCAGGTTATCTGAAGGACAATATTCTTCCGTGTTCGTCTGCCTGAGTTTTGGGATTTTCAGGAGGAACATCGTCTCCATCCCACCAACCACAGAGGGCCATCAGACGGGAATGCAGAAGAGGGCCTCTTGGGCCCTGCTCGCAGGTTCTGAAATGCCTTCCTACAGAGGCTAGATTGGTTCTAACCATGATGTCCTTCCAGGAGTGGGTGAAGACTTTCTTATTTCAACAGACCTTTGCAAATGTTTATAGGAGAAAGTCTTCTGTGGCACTGTTTTTATTTCTTGCTTTTGGCAATATTTTTATTGGTTTTTAATTCTACTGATGTTTAAATTATAGTTCAGTTTGGCATGTTTTTACAGAGAAGAACCTTTACCTATATTGGGTTTTTAAATTATTTATTTATTAATTTTAACACAAACAAACTAATTCACATAAAGAAAAGAAAGAAGGAAATTAAACTAAAAGTAAAACACCATACTTAAACACTAAACCAAAACACTGAACACTAACTTACTGAAACACCAAAGGGCTCTGACCCCCTAAATCAAACTGTAATGAAAGAAAAAGAAAAAGAAAAAAAATATTGCAGCATTACAGCTCTAACTAAATAATCCTACTAGAATTACTATTAACCATAACCAAAAAATATTGCATCATTAGATCTCTTATTGATCAAAAAGTCAATAAATGACTTCCAATCTTTCACAAAATAGACCTTTAGACCACATTTTTCCCATACATCCATCTGAATGTTGTGCCCAAAATTTTGGGCCCACTTTATTGTATACTCTTTTAGAGGTTCATCTTCTATTTCTAGTTTCAAAAGCCATTTGCGCACTTTTTAAATAACATGATCATCATTGTGATGAAGTTGCTTTGGGAATTAGCTATTTGGAATGCCAGTGCAACTTGATGGCTGCTGCTAGGCAATAGGTATAGGACCTCAAACATGAAGCCCAACTTAGTGGGGGGGGGCTTATAGATAAGAGGAATTCTATTTAAGGCAAAGTTTCTGCGTGTCTTGAGCTTTCAGTGAGATCTTGGTCAGAGAGGGTGGCTGAGTTGTAGTTAAGCAGCTGGTGAAAAAGACATAGAGAACTGGTCTCTAAAGCTGAGAGTTATTGCCACACTCTGTTGGAATTTTGAACAGTTTAATGTATCAACACCATATTATATATGAACTCTTAACAAAATAATTTATTTCCAACATTATTATAATCAATATTGCAATTTGTTTTACAGCTACTGAGTTGGCCTAAATTATCTAAAGTCACGGATAATAAATAGAACACATTACCTCAAATAAACAGTTTAGTTCTGAGCAAGCATTTAGACCCTAGCCATGTTACACAAAGGCTGTGATAAAAGGGTGGAGTCGGAGCTAAGTGATACAGTAGAGTCTCGGTTATCCGACATAAATGTCGGATAACCGACGTCAGATACCCAAAAATGTCGGATAATCCGGAGGCCCGTGGCAGCCACCATTTTGGGGGCGTGCCTGGGCGTGTGTCTGGGCGTGTCTGGGCATGTCTGGGGGAGTGGAAATGCCTACAGCCATGCCCCCAGGCAGCCGCGACGTCGGATAATCCGGAATGTCGGATGAACGAAGGTTGGATAACCGAGACTCTACTGTATTGACAGGGCACCTAAGTAGAGTGAAACTACCAAACCAATCTGAAAAGAAATAAGGGCCTGTCACAATCATCTTTACACAACTCTAAAAAAAAAAAAAATTTCTCCAGCCTCTATGGCTAGATTTCCCTTATCCTGATTAAATCTATCCCTGAGTTACATATAAACAAACAAATTAAAACCTTTGCCTTCCTTAAGAAGCATCTCACTTGACTTAAACTGTCAACTTTCTTGTTCAGTCATCATAAAACAACATTTCCCTTTTTTTAAATCTATATTTTATCTTTAATTTTGTAAACCATCTTTGATCACCTATTTAGAAGTTGAGATATTTATTGTATTATTGGACAGACAGATAGCTGGAGGGATGGAGGGATGATGTCTCGATGTGTGCAACTAAAATTATTGTGTTGGATGTAGAGTTATTTAGGGTAGACTAATTCAAATAAATGTATTGATTTTAATGGGTCTACTCTACATATGGCATAAATCTGGATCCAACTTACTCTACAGAAACAGGGCATTGTGTTCAGACTGTATCAGGACTTTCACACCATTGGCTAATGATACTGCATTTTCCTTGCCTTTGCTGCACTGGATCTTCTGGTATCATATTCTTTTGTTGCCTTTTTTTATCCTCAGAAGAAACTGGAGGGTGGGTGAGCAGTTTCCAGGCTGACAGACCTGCTACCATACCTGTGATCTTCATGGTGCTTGGAAAGGACAGCTAGAATTTCTCCCAGATTAGAGGGTTGTGGGTGGGTGGCTAAGAGGGATAGAAGTAACATCCTGACATCCATTTGTTCCAACTGAGCTGGCATTTCTAAGCTGAAGAATTCATTTCTCTGAGAAAGGTTAAAAGCTGTTCTTTGACTTGATAAATTAATTTCCTTGGCAAAATAAAAGAGACTTCATTAAAAAGAAACAACTCTTCTTAATCCTTTAAGTTTCAGTGACTGAATCACAGAAATGTGATAACTTCTTTTTCTTCTGTTTTTTTTCCCCGTTTGATTGTCTCACAGTGGTTCTCTCTTGTTTCTAATTGTTCTACAGACACTGGCAGTCTATGGCTGAGCTGCAGGGAAGGGGAATCCCGCCACTATGGAGTGGAGGAATTCCCTCTCTTCTCACTTCAGGGTTGTATACGTGTGTGTGTGTGTGTGTGTGTGTGTGTGTGTTCAAGAGTATGCAAACAATTAGGATTCTTATGTTATTTTCAGGCATTACTGCAACCCATCCTGAAAATATGAAGCAAATCACACTAAATTTACTGGATCTTTCATTTAGGATAGGAAAGGCTGGGATATGAGTCAGTCATGGAAAGACTATCTCACAGCCACATTTGGTGAAGGTGCAAGAGGGATCCTTCTTTGGTGGCTGTCCCTAGGCTAAGAATTCCTTCCTATGGGAGGCCAGGCTGGTCTCCTCTATGATCTCCTTACAACAGCAGGCAAAGATCTTTTTGGCTTTTAACTGGTTATTATGATTGGGTTTCTTAATGCTTCTCTTTCCTCCACCTCCTATGCTATTAAACTTCTCTTACTTGTGTGATTTTTAATATGATAACCTATTTAGTAGTTTTCAGTTTTTAAATTATTAAGAATGAGTTTATCTATACTCTGGATTTAATCTGGGAGAAAGGCAGGCCATAAATAAAATAAATAACAATAAAGAATAATGGATTTTTCAGAGTCCTATCTTTAAGTCCTGAACTAACCTTAGAGGAGCATATCACTACTATAACTGTAACAACCAAGTGAAGCCTGTGTTACCCCAAAACATAGGTGCCATAAGGGCCGCTCGTGATGCCAGTATCTCTGTGCAAAAGTGGGGAATAAATTAGCTCAAAGAGGAGGCTTGTAAGAGGGGGTGTAACTTAACAAGACCTTACCTATCAATGTTTATGGGCTCACGCAGGAAACGTATCAGCCAAAGATTCAAAAGTAAGGTAAAAATGTGTTTTTTATTGAGTGGAATTCACTCATGCATGCACACAAAATACAAACAGTCAAACATTCACACAAGAGCTAACTGAAGGAGAAAAAGAGGAAAGAATTATGTATAGAAAGGCTGAGGGATGGGGTTTATAATTACCAGGCCAGAAGAGTATTGAAGAGCTGAGATATGGCTAGCTTAGGTAGACTCTAAGGACAGTTCTCATTCAGGAGCCAGACGGACAGAGTGACAGGTAGATCTCCGAGAGACTGCACTGGTCATCCTGAAATCAGGGGTATTTGTACCCAAAAAATAGTCTGTGGCAGTGGAGGATATGTGCAGTTCCAGGTGTGGAACAATGGGAGTTGTAGTACAGATAATGGACTGGCAACCCACTAATGTTTACAGTGTTTGGATGACAAAGATATGATGACTGTTGTAATAGCTCTGTGTTGTGGCTGCTATGAGGCAAGAGGAAGGAGTCTAGGTGCACAGGGGATGGGTATCTGTCAATCAGTGTCCTGGTGGGCTTCTCACAATGGCATTCTCCAGGAAATTCCAGCTTCTATTATTCTCTGAAACAGCTGTGATTTACCTGGTAGGTTATACCAAAAAGGTGTTTTAGGCTGACCTGCCTGTGACCTCATGTTTACAGTCAAGTTTCTTCCTCTTTTGGTTTGACCTCCTGGTCACCTTCAGGTTGGATTTTGATATCAGTGCTAATTAAAGTGTGTTGCCAATTAAATATGGTGCCAACTGAGTATGGTGCCAATCCAAACCATACTGATATTGGGGACCCCAAAGTGGGGCCTTACACCTGAGTTCAAGCTAAGTGTGTGTTAAATCAGGGTTAAAGTGAACAACTGTGACAGCAGATGATTTCCAGTGCTTCCCAAACTTCTGCCAAGTGAAGCACTTTATTCCACACTAAAGTCACACATAAGCTTTACACCAGCAAATGCGCATTTTAAAAAGCAGTTTGAATAACTCCTCCTCCTGCTCACTGCTGCTATTGTTTTCTCATGATTCATGGATCTGATGACATTAAAAAGGAAAAGAGGGGTTAGGTGTCTAGGAGGAATGTGTTCTGATGGTATAGCTGCAGTGGCCAAGATGATGGAACAGAGAGCTTCTGCTGAGAAGTCCCAGGCTAGCCTCTTTCCAATCAGCTTCTACTGGAAACGTATCATTCAGATGCATCTTTGCATAAGCCATGATTAATTCATTCAGTTATTCCAAATGCAAAGGTGCAGTAGAACAGCCCAGTTTTAGAAGAAATTGCCTGTTTGATCTTTGCAATTAGGAAACGACCACAATTAGAACAGGGACTGATGCAGAAACATGGCTGAGTGAGGATTTGAACTTCGGTCCAGACAGAGGTGGAGCGGGGGCTGTGGTCCACCCTAGGTGGCACTTTTTGGGGGGCATTGTCCAGCCATCCCAGTGCCTGCCCCACTCACCACCAGAACCTCCCTGAGGAGCTGGTGGCTTTCCTAGATGGACTGGAGCCACTGCCCATGCAGGACTGATCTTTGCCTGCCTGATAGCTGGCCCAGCATCTGAACTGAGGGGGGTGGAGGGAGAGCGAGTGAATCCCCCCTCCTTGTGGTAGGGAGGGGAGAAGACCCCCAGCCACCCTTCTGGTGCTTGGCAGCTCGGACAGATGGGCACGGGGAGGGGTGGGAGCAACCAGCAACTGCTCTCTCTGCTCCTCCCACCACCACCCCCTGAGGAGAGTCTCTTGGGAGGAGGCGGGTGGAGAAGCCCCATCACCATCCAGAACAGAGCTGAAGTGCCCATGGGGGCGGTAGGGGGAGGAAGGAAGAGGCCGCCTCTGCATTCCAACGGGGGGGGTCCCTCCTTGGCAATATCCTTGGACGCACTTGGAAGCCTCCACAGGCACAGAATGCCACGGGGCCAGCTGCCAAAGAGGACACCTGCCGCCATTGCCACTCTCACCATCCTGAGCGCAACCACTGGCTTGGCTGCAGGCAGGCAAGTGGAGGGAAAGGAAACAGTGGTCTTGAGTGCCCCAGTTCACAGCGCATGAGCACAACCCCCATGTGCTCACCCCCACTGGGGCTATGCCCTGTAGGAATGCGGGTGCAGGGTGGACCCTGGGGGTTCCGCCTGCATTCCCTGCTCTCCGTTGGAAGAGGTGGGAGGGGGAAACAGGGTGGTGGGGAGAGATTTTTAAGGGCAACGTCATTCTGACTGGTCTTTTCTCTCCCTTCCCCTTTAAAAATTTTGTTTATTGAGAGGAGCTGCAAAAACAAAAGCTCTAGCTATGCCACTGGGTCCAGGACCGGCTGCCCCAGTTCTCTTTTAAGAAGCTGATATGAATGACAGCTGAATCTTCCCTCAGTACCACTACCACCAATCTAAGGACAGCAAGATAACCTAGCGGGTGGAGGCCAAGGTATGTAGCATTCATAGCTCAGTTTCTGATGCCCATTCCCACTGCTGTCAGTCACCCACGATGGCCACCTCAGTTTGCCTAACAATAAAATGAACCTTAACCTCCTAAACAGTGTGCTGCATTCATTTGGCTCCTCCACTTTCCTTTTCCTCATTATTGTATAGTTCAACATTTTATTATTAACTTACTTTCTGTCAAGCAATGTATGCAATACACCAGCATATTGAAGTATGCAGGTAAACCTGCTACAGAGAATTCAGAATTGGACTGTTCTGCCAGTAAACCCTATGGATTGGAATACAGCATGAGGGCTGAATGGGAGATGCCATTAGAACAAAAATGGAGAACTAAATTGAAATAGTTTTTACTACCTTTTCTCCTGTTTGCTTTCATTTCTGTGTGGTCTCATTCACATAATGAGTGTATTGACACTCATTATGCAGATGAGATGATCTTGCCAGGAGGATGTCTGTTCCTCTGTGAGTCATTTAAACTAGGTTATATATTCATCAACAGAACCACCATTGGCTCTAATAATAGGAATTGAAATCTTCTCTGGAAATGCTGGGGTGTGGTGAAGGGGAAAATATCCTGTACCAGTTGTGTATGGCACTATCTGGAAAATAGTGTCTCAGTTGCCAGTTTCTAGAAGTCTAACAGAGCAGAAGGGACACACACTTGACCCAAATGAGGGGCCTCTCATTAAAAAATAAAAACAATTTTAAAAAACCACAAGTGTATATATGGACATGTTTCTTCAGTTAATTTGCTAATCATATGCTAAAATGAATTCCAATTTCTATTATGGTTGTGAAGGCTGGACAGTGAGGAAAACTGACAGGAAGAAAATCTACTCTTTTGAAATGTGGTGCTGGAGAAGAATTCTACAGATTCTGCAGACTGCTAAAAAGACAAATAAATGGGTCTTACAGCAAATCAAGCCAGAACTCTCCTTAGAAGCCAAGATGACTGAAATGAGGCTGTTGTACTTTGGCCGTATCATGAGACAATGTAACTGATTGGAAAAGATGATAATGTCTGGATGAGTGGAAGGAGGGAGGAAAAGAGAGAGACAATATTACAGACGGATGGACTCAATCAAGGAAACCATGGCCTTGAGTTTGCAAGACCTGAACAGGGCAGCTGAGGATCAGGTGTCTTGGAAGCCTCTCATGCATAGGGTCACCATAAATTGAAATTTACTTGATGACAAACAACAACAAATGCTTTAAAAACAAAATTAAAATGGCTCATAGTGCCTAGAATTGTCAGAATTCAAACCCATAGCCACCCATCTGGGAGCAATCAATCAACCACTCCCTTGATGACTCTCAGTTATGTATTATAGTTTATTTTAGTTCTGTGGAATGTTTTCAACCCCAAACCCATCTTGATATTACTTTTGTGATTTAGCTGTTGTGTGCTGCCAATAACCTCATGCTGGCTGGAACTGTGCCCCAAAACAACTAAATGGCATCAGATTGGGGAAGGAGTCTGTAGTGAAACTACTGAATCTAAGTCTAAACTAAGGATAAATAATAAGTAGACATCTTCCTGTAGGTGTTCACATCTCTTCTGCTTGTTTGCTTATTCTCTTAAGGTTGGCCCTCCAGATTTGCAAGGACTGGGGGCGCAGGACCCCTACAAAAGTGGAAAAATTGCAAGTATCAAAATGTGTGTGTATGTCTACGGGAAGAGGGTCATGGCATGGTGAGGAGAAGAGGCACTCAGGGCCCAAACCGGGTCAGGAAAGGAGCGGGAAAAGGGTGTGTATCAGCATGATGGCCCTATACTTCCTCTCTGTCACCCATCTCCTTCCTTGGATGTAGGGGGCATTGGGAGAGAATTTGTAATGCTGAGAAATTGGGCTGTGAGCTGTCCTTAGGTGGCTGGGCAGTGGCTGGTGAAGGAGGAGGAAGGCCAGAGGCAGGTTTTTAAGGAGCCGCATTGCCTGATCAGAACTGCCAAGAGGGAAGGTTCCCCAGAAGCACCTGAGGTGGGGGCAGGGTTTGGGGAAACATGCAAATAATCAATTCCATCAAAGTTAAACCTGCAGTTGTGGGGGGCCAACTGTACACACAAACTATATGGTCAAAGACCACAATTTGCCCTCAAAGTTGCCTTGTTTCTGTCTTCTTAATTAAAATTAGATTCACTGCATTTGTTTATCCATTTGGAATAGGATCCCCCACATGTTGTCAAACTGTAAGTCCTAGCACCCAAGCCAAGATAGTCAATGATGGGGAATGCTGTGCGTTACAGTCCCACAACATAGAATCATACAGTTGGAAGAGACCCCAGGGGCCATGAAGTCCAACCCTCTGCCATGCAGGAAGCCACATCAAAGCACTCCTGACAGATGGCCATCCAGCCTCTGCTCAAAAACCTCCAAAGAAGAAGCAGACTCCACCACACTCCAAGGCAGCATATTCCACTGCCAAATCTGCCACATCTGGACAACTACATGATTCCGACTCTGATTTGGAACCTCCTTATTGTTTATCCATTCATGCTGCCTCATTGCTGTGCTGTGACTATCCATGCAGCAAGCAGTTCAGTATAAATGAGGACAGGAAGCTAATTCTCATCAATAAATTCCCAGCAGCATAGCTATGGGTTGTGTGAATATTGTATAGTTTCTGTAGGAGCTAAGAACAGGATGAAGAGGGTACCCAATGTGCTGCAGGCTTTGGAGATTTCCCCATTCAAATCATGATTCACAAGAGTTCTTCAGATGTTTGCTGTCCTCATATTGTATTGTCCTCCTGTTTCCTACGTTGCACTGCTGAATATTTTTGAATTATTTTTATTGCTGTCTTGAAATTCTTACCTATAAATCCAATAAAGAAACAAGTTATTAAAATTCATTACTAATTAAAAACTTATAATTAACCAAGTTAAGAGAAAACACAGTTTACACGCAACCAAAGACAAAGAGGGAAAAACATGCAAAATAAGAACAGCATTATGTGAGAACCTTTTTTTTTCCAAAAACTTTTCTGCAGACCCACAGAAAATGCCACACCAAATAAAGACAGGAAGCGTCTGAAAGAGATACAAAAGCATGGAATTCCACATCATTTCTAAAGCTGTAAAGCTGTTAGTCTGTATCAAGATTAATTAGTGATGCAGTCTTCTGATTCTTGTGGGTGTGTTTGCTGGACAATAGGATCTCTCAGGTCTTCCCCAATTCATAAAACAGTGAAAGGTCTAACCTCAAAGAAGAGCTATGACTTCAGCTCCACTCTCCCAGTCATGACGGAAACCTCAGTGACTAGTTCTTTTCCAATGTCTGAGCTCCAAAGTCAGAAAAGGGGCAAAGGAGACATGACTGAGGTTGGCAGTCGGTGTGCCAAGAAAAGCTGTGGATACCAGCTTCCCAGTCCTCAGCAACATAGCACCAATTTACACAGATGTGCACAGATCTCTCCCCCTTTGGTTTTACTGAGAACCATAAAGGAAAAGGGAAAACAATACAAATGGTATGTCTTTCTCACTTTCTCCCTGCCAACATGAGCCTAAGGGGCTGAAGTCAGACAAAGTTCTCTGTAGCTCTGCAAAACTCTCAGTAAGTTTCTTCCAGTTCTGTATTCGACTTTAAAGTTCATTAAAATTCTTTCAGATCAATATTCTTGATCCTAAAATTCCCTAAATATTTTAAGGCTCCTACTGTTTGTTGAATTTGTTTTGTAATTGTTGTAATGAACCATGAGGTGCTGCTATTGGTATTATTTCTGCTTTCTCATGGCTTATTGTAAACTTTCTTATTACTTGTTGCAATCACTAGGCAGCGGAGCATAATTTTAGGATACTTACAGTACTCCTGAAAAACTGAGTTGTAGATTAGTAATGACTATGAGAATCAAGTCCTATTTGTATTCCTTTGGATTTTGTCTTGTTGTTAACTTAAAGTCATTTCTGACTTATGGTGACCCTAGGATGATCCTGTCACAAGGTTCTCTTGGCAAGATTTGTTCAGAGGAGTTTGCCATTGCCTCATCTAAGGCTGAAAGAGTGTGACTTGCCCAGGATCACCCATTGTGTTTCTATAGCCAAGCAGGGGTTCAGACTCTGGAGTTCTAGTCCAATGCTCAAGGCACTGTACCATGCTAGCTCTTGATTTACTGTTACAGGTAGGGTTTTTTTTCCAGAAAAAAAACAGACAGAACTTCCACTGTTCCAGAATCCATGATAATCCACCAGCCAGGAAATTATGCTAATAGAACACTGCCAGAGGGTAGCCCTCTCATGGTGCACAGTTCCTCCCTCCAGGTGAGTACATGTATATCCACAGTGCATCTCTGCCTCTGGCATAATCACAGTATAGGATTAGTGTGCCCATTTCCAACTACAAACCTATCTATTATCCAATCTCAATTTTAATTTGCAAATCTCAGGGGCATGATCAGATCAAGCTCTTACCCTGAGGGAGAATTCTATCAAGTTATCCATGAGATTTTTTTACATAAAAGTATAACATAGGAACATGACTTATGCATTTATGAACCTAATGAGAAGTCTCCAACGGCAAGATGTCCTTTCCACTATGCATCTGTTAACTCCAATCTACGCACACAGTTATTAAGCACTTTAACATTTCTATTAAAAATTTGCCCACATTTGTTCCTGGTTTGTCTTCTCTTTCCTTCCCTGGGTTGTACCACAACATGAATTCACCCCCATTTACTAGTGATCCCTCTTGGAGTTTCCCCTGTTAGTTTGTATTTTAAAGTTATTTTCCCCTCTTCAGCAAAGTGTCAGATCAAAAGACTGCAGCTTTAATAAATGGAAATTTCACAGGAAAAGCCAAGGAACTGACTGGGATTCACCAGGGCAAATGCACTCTGCTTGTTTCGCTCTATGTCTTCCACTGGCTATGCTTCTGGGCTTTTTATTATCCTTATGCACACAGGTTGCCATCCAACATAACAAAGTTATCCAACATAACGAGCTTATCCTTATGCACAAAGGTTGCCCCATTTTCCTCCCTTTGGGAACAACTCTGTTATATAATTGACTAGTCCCCATCAGTAATTCTTTAAAGAAAACAGCTTACAGATATTCAGCACAGCCTTGTATGTTCTCTTTGCATTGCTGCTGCTACAATAGCCTATTCTGGAAAGTCAGTGGAAACGCAACTGTGAACCTTTGTGCACCCTGCTACTTCCTTCTCTGTGACTGGGCTGTTTCGCAAGCCTTTGCTGATTTGAGTCTATTATAAAATGTAATTAACAGAAGGTTATTATATTCAAAGAACACAATTTGTGCTTCTAGCATTAGAGCAGAAAACTTAACATTTCAGCATACACCCCTCCCAAGCAAGTTAACAGTTTCGTTTTGCAGGTTGCTGTTATACCTTTGAAATCACTGTGCCATGTATCATTACATCCAGCCTAAACATTAAAAATTAAAAATAAAAACATTTTAGTACCTTCAGTCTAAGAATCTGTATAAGAACCAAGAACCTTTATTTTAATATTTGTATAAAATAGAAGTTTCATCTCCCCATGGAATAATTTTGATTCCCAAAACTCACTGCTATGCAAGAGATAGGGCCTAAATACCCTAAAGGCACCGGATCCCATCTGATCTTGAAATTAAGCAGGGTCAGCCCTGGTTAGTACTTGGATGGAAGACGACCAATGAGTAACTGGTACTATAGGCTATATTTCAGAGGAAGGAACTGGTGAAACTACCTCTGAGCATTCCTTGACTAAGGAAATCCTATGAAATACACCATAAGCCAACAGGCAACTTGAAGGCACATACACACGATTAAAATTGGTCATGCTTCCTCTCAAGCACCAGATCATAGTCGGAAGGGCTGAAATCCCATTCTATGTGTTCCTCCATTCCCAGTACTGATTGGGTGCCCGCATCCTGATTCTGCCTTTTAACAAAAATGTGTATATTTAGATGCTGTTTATCCTGTAGTTGTCCTCTTCATGTCTACTCAAAACCAGCCCCATGGAGGTAGAATAGGAGAAAGGTAAAGTTGAAAGGAACTTTGGAAGAAGTCAATTCAGTCCCTGCTCAGTGCCTGCTCAAACTACAGCATATGTGCTGAATGATCACCCAGGTTCTGTCTAAGTACCTCCAGTGAAATACAGTCCACCACCATTTGAAGCAGTATTCTGCTGTCAAACAGTTCTTACCGCTAAGAAGTTGTCCTTAAACATTTCACCAAAATCTGCTCTCTTGACTCGATAGAAGTTTCCTTCAGATTAGTGGATATAGGAGCTCAACCTAAACATATCATGACTTATGTTTAATGTTATGTTTTAATGTTCCTGACTTTTAAGTCTTCAATGGGAATTTCAAGAGTCAGAGGAATCCTTATAGCTTTCACACCAGCTTGACAAACCTGTTGCTATACTGTCCCTTAGCTCACTATCTGCTACTGCAAGTAAAAATACAGCATTTTATTCTACTTATATATTTGTTATTGAGAAATCTGTAGGACCTACTTCCAATTAAGTGTATATAGGACTGCAGCCTTCATTATTTTGTCTGTAACAGCTTCTAGACTATTTTTATAAGAAAAAAATATATAACATATATATAGTGTTCCACTACAATATAGTAGCATAGCAGAAGAAATGCAAAAACAAGGATGAAAGGGTGGACCTCCAAACGACACTAGTAAATATAGTAGCCTTCTACACAGATTTGTAATAGAAATTGCTTGTAAATAACACTGAGCACAGAATCTTCTGAACAAAAATGAGCAGTAACGAAATAGCATACTAAACACTGAAGCAAGCACAGAGTAACAAAGCAACCACTAAATCAGGAGCAAGTTCTTCTAGGGTCATCTATTACCATGTCTGCAGCAGTTAAAGCTGAATTGCCTGCCTTGAAATTTAAATTTATAGATATTAGCAATTGATTTATTGCTTTTTTTATGAAACAGAGGTCAATATATCTGTTTTCTATTTTACCAGCTGTTTTATTTACCCAAGTGGACATATGCATATACCGCTACAGCAGAAAATACAAGAATTTTCGGTACTTTGCTAGGTACACACACATACACACACTGTACAAATTAATATGTGCCAGACAGCTGCTGTTAGTTTACTTCTATCAACACTGAATGAACTTTTTCAGAATATCACCAAAAGCACTGCTGCTGCACCAATGTTAGCTTCTGCATGAATGCCATATTGTTAAATACCATGGCAATATTGATCATTTTAGTTAAAATTATGGAATTAATGTGTTACATTGTTAATAATACACTAATAAAGCATCAGTTGTAAAGGTTTGTTTTAAAAAAAAATAAAGTTTTGAAAATGGCCCAAAATGGCCAACCCATCCTTCCCAAATTAATAAAATATCATGTGATGTTAGTTGTTTCTGCTTCCTCTTCTTCTTCTCTTTCCTCCTTCAAAGTTTTCTAAGTGTAACCATTTTAAAAAAAGATACAATACAAAAGAAAATAGATAGATAGATAGATAGATAGATAGATAGATAGATAGATAGATAGATAGATAGAGCAAGCATGTGAAATATAAAGAGAAATATATGAAAATAGAAAAGGGACTTCTGCCTTTTTTTCTCAGTGGTTATAAATGTAAGTATTATAACCTTAACTCTCCTTTAAAAATTACTTACTATACTTCTAATAAACCAACCCTACTACTTCCCAAAACCCAGTGTTATGAACTCATTTTTGTTGTTGTTGCAAAAAGATCAATCAGGAGTTCCCTGTCCTTTAAAAAAAAGTCACTAAGGATTTTTCTCTAATTAAAGCTGATAATTTATCCTTTTTTGCTAGGTCATTAAATGTTAGCAGCCAGCCCTCCTTTGTCAGTTATGCTGAAGTCTTCCATCTTTGTGCATATAACCACCACACTGCAGTAGTCATATATTGTAGCAGTCTTCCATCTTTCCTTCCCAATTCTTCTTCCAAGTCCCAAAAAAGTTTTAGTTTTAATTGGATATTCACCTATAGAATCCTCTGAATAAGGAATAAGTGAAGGCAATTGCCAGGAAGCTGCAGCTCTGTCTGAGTCTGAGGAGATAGAAACTGAAACAGTAGAATACCTTGCTTCCTAGCAGGATGTGGCAGAGGCTACAGACAGTGGAGACAATAAATCCCATCCTTCATTGAGAGACAGAGGCAAGAACTACAAGCCCCATGCTATTTGAATTACAAATGCTGACCCAATTAACACTAATAAGGCACCTGTGACTTTGAAGATGCTGCTCATAAATATGCTGGCAGTTACTTCCCAGTCTTAGTGCTGACAACTGACTTATCTGGTTGGCTGGCCATACTCTGTTTTGTCTTGACCTTGGACTGATTACATTTTGGACTAATCTGTTTACTCTTTGCAGGTTCATGTACCTGGACTTTTGACCTGCTGATATGACCTCTGGACCAGCTCAAGACCACCTTTCATGCTCCCCCCCTTCTTTTGCTAAACTGTGACTGACCTGACCTGGACTGACTACTTGACTGCTATGACATACCAATAACACGCTGCATAGGGCTCTTGCTGACTCGTGTTCAGGCCAATGCTGCCCACACTTCCAACACGTATTTGAAACATCTTTATACAGTCTAGCTAACTTCTCTGGAGCCATATACCACTGACACATCATCTTATAAAAATTGTCTGAAAGATCTCAGCATAATGTTAGTTGTTTCAAGATATTTTAATTCATTCCAAGGGAGTGCCATCAATGGCTTAAATAAAACTTTTTAAATTCTTCATTTAACATCTTAAAGGACTGGGAGTTACATGTTAATTGTTAACGTATTATTTCCAAGAATAGGGTCAAATTCTGACTGTCAAAAAAACAAATGTAAGCAGAAACTTGGAAGTTTATAAGGAGCTTCATGAATGTGTCAAAGTCCTGGAGCCTCCCTTTCAAAAAATGTGGTTTGGAAGAATTGCAATACATGCTGTTTTGGAAGATCTTCAGCAGCCTCCAAGGTAGAGCAGCAACAGTCTGAACCAGCTTGACAAAAAACTAACTTTTCTTACTTCTTTCCCTCCAACAAGAAGCCTTCCTGAGTGCCACCTAGTGGCCCAAGTGTTTTGCACCTAATGTGACACAAACCAGCACAATACATAAATTGATGGCAACACACTGGAAAAAAGCAATACTGTACATCCACAGAGGCACTTTTGTCCTTCTTTTGGATTCTAAGCTATATCAACAAGATACATAGTGATTATTAATAATAACTAGCAACATGCTGGAAAACTCAAATGAAGCAACACCATCTCTTTGCCCCAGTCCCAGAAAAGCCTTTGTTGATGGGAAGCGGACCAAGCAACATTATGAATATTATTCATAACATTTTATGAATGTTCACAGATATTCTACATCAGATACTCAGGCCATTTCCCCACTTGACTGTTAGACTGTTACAGCACTATTATTCCATTTTCAACATCCTATGGAATCACGGGGTCTGCAGTTTTGTTTTGTTTTTGTTAAACCACACAAGCCACTTGCTAGCCCAGAGGAGGCCTCCTGGAACTAAAAGAGAAGAGATTTATTACATTCCTTTCTCAAGCTTAAAGTGTGCTTTTTGTTGTTGTTGTGTTCCTTCAAATCATTTCTGATTTAAGGCTACACTAAGGCAAACCTATCACAGGGTTTTCTGGGGGCTGAGAGTGTGTGATGTGCCCAAGTTCACCCAGCAGGTTTCCATGGCTGAGCAGGAAATCAAACCCTGGTCTCCAGGGTCATAGTCAGATGCTCAAATCACTACAATGTCATCAAAAATGTATTGAGTTATGAGTTTAACCCATACCCTCCAACACTTCCCAGATGAACACCAGAATGTATACAGTCAAGCAACATCAAATTGTGGTCAAATGAACCAGGCAACAAGAGGGCAAAAGTTCTTAATAAGGAAGAACACATAAAATTACCGTTTTAAGCAGAGACCCACTGGAGTTTATGTACTGAATTTAGGAAAGCCTGGAGAAACTCAAATAAGGCAAATGGGAAGGGCAAGATTCTGCTCCTTCATTCCTCACCTTCCTCAGTTGACTAAGTATAAACTCCTTTTGAACTTTGAACTCAGTTTCTGCAACTGAAGTAAGCCAAGGACAAAGGGGGGAAATGAGAAGAGGATAGCGGAACTTGGAATTTTAAAAGCAACTGAGGCCATTTCTGCACGGGTTAAATAAAACAGTGCAGTGTGTCCTCCATGGAGGACGTCTGCACCTTGTAGTGGACTGGGTCCGGACTACTTAATGTAGATCCGCACCTCAGTCCACTCTGGAGCGACCCCAAGTGGTCCTCCAGGGTGTTTTTGAAAAACCTGATTTTTCCATTGCGTGCCTGCTCTCCCATGCAGATTCGCAGGCTCGCACCAATACAAGTCTGCGATCTGCAGAGTGCGGGTTTTAGGCTGGCGAGCTTCAGCAGTTGGTCGAGACCCACAACCAATCAGAAGCTGCCATTTTGGACGCCGGAGCAGTGCGAAGCGACAGCCACGCACTGCTCCAGAGCAGCCTGGACCGGACTGGGGAGCAGAAGATCCGGTAAGTAGCGGCACGGGGCAACTCCCTCACCCCATGTGGAAATGGCCTGAGAAAGTATGATAGTAGAGGATTAACTGGAGCCATCCCTGCCAAAGTGGGACAGTCAGAGAGTATGTTAACTGCGAGTAAGTTCCATATAAAGTAAGGTTTCAACTGGGCTTACTTCAGTGTCTAAATATACGTACAATTGCACTGTACTTTTCAGAACAGTGGCACAATGGATTAAAGCTTAGATATACAGGAACAGATATACCTTTATCTGCAGTAGCAAACACAGCATTTTAATCTCAAGAAGACAAAGGCAGCATAGCAAGATCATAGCAAGCCAGTGTGAGAACCTACAATGAGTGCAACATTCCCTCTGATTATTGAAATATGCATTTTAGGCCAAATGTCATGGTGTGTTTACACTGAAAACTTATATCTGCTCATCTGAATGTAATCTCCATTATGCTAAGGAAGTAGCAAAAGCAAAAAGGAAAGCAAAATGCAGTGCTTGGTTTTTAAATCTGCAACCTTTGGGATCATTTAACTTTACCAGGCAACAGCCTGGTACCTCCATAGGAATTAAGACTGGCTTCAGAGACCAAGCTTGTAGCTTATCTGTCGCATCCATTTGCCAGACAGGCAGAAGAGAGATGGGTCCTTTTCATTGGTGGCCTCCAGAATATGGGACTCCCTCTATGCTGAATAAAACAAAATCCAAAAGAGTGATACCTCTATTGACTAAGAAAAATGCACAAAACACAGCACGCAAGCTTTCAAAGCTGGCTTCTTCACCAGGCAAAAGATGTTAAAAATCATACAGGAGAACGAAAAAAAAGTGACAATGTGGAAGTCAAAAGTCTACATTTTGTATCGGATTTTGTCTCTTCCCAATAGACTCAGGCAAAAGCAAGCTGCTGCAGTTTCTCCTAGCTTGTGTGTTCTTCACTGAAAACTTTTTTCATCTTGACGACACTCTGACATTGTTTGGCCATGAGGCTCAGTTTTCATCTGTGAAATATTGGTGGGTATGCAAACATCACTCTCAACATCAGAGCTACATTTACTTGTTTCTCCTCTGATATGATATATGCTATCTTATGCTAGCAATGCCTCTCTACACTCTGAATTGGACAAACAGGACAGTCTCTACTCAAAAGGATAAATGGACACAAATCTGACATTAAAAATAGCAATACCCCCAAACTTGGTGCAGGACATTTCAGCCTTCCCAGGCATAGAACGTGTGTTTTAAAGGTCGTGGTCCTTGAATAAGGAAAATACAAAGGAAGACTAGAAAGAGATACAGCTGAATTGAATTACATTTGCAAATTCCAATCCATTAACAAAGGTCTGAACTAAGGCAATGGCTTCATCGCATAGCACATATATTAATACAAGAGTCCTTGCAACTGTAACAAAAGCAATCTTCTCAGAAAAGGTTTTAACCCAAGGAAATTGTCTTTTTGTAGGCAGATTTATTGTTTTCACACATCAACATCAAGTGACCATTGCAGAGATCTGAAAAATCTGTATCACCTTATACAACTCTTTGAAAATTTAGGGCAAGGTTATGATTTGCATCCTTCTGTGCTGAAATTCTCCTGCAGGCAGGGACAATAAGGGTTGTGCAAAATGCTCCAGTACTGCAAAGTGGTTACGTGGCTGGAAAATCCAATAGAACTCCACTAGTTCACTGGTTTGCATTGCTAGCATTCCATGGGGTTTGAGCCTCTGTATTTGTTACATTTTGCATAACACAGTTACAAAGGGTTATTTTGGTGCATGACATCATGGTTGTTCTACCTTGGATGTCATTCCTTGTCCACTTGAACTGGGTACTTAAATTCTTCAGACTACAGTTGGCCCTCCATATTTGTGGATTCTGCATGCACAGATTCAATCAACCACAGCTTGAAAATATTATTTTAAAAAAATTCCAAAAAGCAAACTGATTTTGCCATTTTATATAAGAGATGCCATGTTACTACATCATTGTACATAATGGGACTTGAACATCCATGAATTTTAGCATCAGAGGAGCTGAAACCAAACCCTAGCAGGTGCCAAGGGCCTACTGTACTTTACGTCAGTTTCTTAATAGTACTGTCTTAAAGTTGTTGTGGTTTTGTTTTGTTTTTTTAACAAACTACCACTATGAACCTAAACATTTTGGCCAGATCACAATCACCCACTTCCTGTTTGGACTTCTCTTTCTTGAACATTAGTCCTGTGCAGATTGAGGCAGAAGGCTTTTTAAATTGCAGCTCTCCTCCCAAATATGTGGTGTGTCATTGCATTACTATCTGTTCATGGCAAACAAAATTCTGTTTGGAAGATCCATTGGGTGTCCTAAAATCCTAAGAATTGCCAGCAAATGTCAGTACCACTGCATTTAGAGCTGCCAGATCAGGATCATCCCAGACCCTGAAATGTCCTGGCCAAAATCTGAACTCTAGGGATGGCCCCTCGCTGATGTCATAGGGCAGGGCTTGATGATGTCATTAAGCAGTGGGCACTAACCAGCAACTGCAGTTGCTCACAGCTTGTCATTCAAACATACAAACAGTATATATTTTCCTGATTGGAAATTAAGTGTATTTACAAAATGACACACTTGATTTAATTAACCTTTGTGAAGTGTAGCAAGCTGCAAAGCAAACTAGAAGGCTCTCTGCCTGACTAGGGATTTGCATGCAGCCTTGTCTCTCACCCAGAGGTGACCGCATGGAAACTAGAGAGACTGAACCCCTATCTGTTGCCCGGGGTGACCCACCAGAACTGGGAACTCCAGGTGGAGCCGTGAGATCTGGCAACCCTCAAATACCTACCATAACACAGCTATGTCTAAATTTTAGAGGTTAAATGTTAGAAACTCAGTGAATGTTGACATTTCAGCAAGTCAGTGGGATGTTTCAGGAAATTATCTGTACTCTACTGCCTGGAAAATGAATGAAAATGGATGGATCTATATATAACCTGAGCAGCTTCTCTCAAAATTGATCAAATGTTGGCTAAGATTCAACAGTATTGTCTCCTGACCCAGCCCCCCAACCTACTTTAACAGACAGCAGCTACTCTGAGCAACGGAGGTCTTTTCTGCTGGCAATTGGGCCACAGCAGAATGACGTTTCTAGCCTTCTTCCAATAAGCAAGAATTGTGATAGAGACCCAGCTTCTGATTGTCACACCTTCACTTGCTGGCAGGAGGGGGCTGAAACACCATCCTGCTGCACCCTGGTTGCCAGAAGAACAGACCTCCATTGCTCACAGTGGCTTCTCGGAGTTTAAGGAGGGACACAAGGGTCATTTATGATAGTGGTTATATGTATCATGAACCATGAATATGTAGCATAAATGAACACAGATCAGTTATGGAGCCGTAACTCTAGGTTACAAATCTGTAACTGCCACGCAGAATGTCAGAACACCATGGTAAATTTTGGCATTTGCTCAAGTATAACTAGTTGCCTTTAGCAGCTGACTAAATTTCACCTTCACTTCAAACATTTTCTGATAAATGGTTCTGTTTATCACATCAGGTTAATAAATACCTCAAACAAATCCTGTGATCTTTACTGAAGATCTCAATGCTAATCAAGCATCTTTTGGCCAAAACCTCACTTACAATTTTATTTAATTTCCACTCTATATATCAAAAGATCTTAAGGTGACACACACACATGCACGCTTTCAAGTTGTTTGTTGCCTCATTGCAACCCCATCAATTTCACGGGTTTTTCTTAGGCAAGCAATACGCAGAAGTGGTTCTGCCAGTTCCTTTCTCTGAACTACAGCGTAAAGCACCTGGTACTCATTGGCCATCTCCCATCCAAGCACTAACCAGGGCTGACTCTGCTGAACTTTCAAGATCAGACAAGATCTGGTGCCTTTAGTGTATAAGTTCCCATACATACATACACATAAAAAGATATATTTCCCAGCACCGCATTCATATTATGTTGCCCCATTCTCATATGGTGGGGGGGGGCTTTTTAGCCTGAAGTCAAGGTGCATCTTTGGCTCTGACAGTTATTTAATAGGAGGATTCAAGAGAAGTGGTAAAAGAGGGAAAATTTTTAGAGACTGCAATTCATAAAGAAGAAACAAGCTTGGTGTAGGTATTTTTAAAAATTGCTATGTAACTCTTGTTACTTTATGAGCAACACATTAATAACATGTGACTAAAGTGCTGCTTGATACATTTCTTAAACTGTTCCTTTCTTTTTTCTTAATCCCCAATGCTACCAATAACATTGATTTTAATTTGTTACTTCCCATCCCTAAGAGGAAGTAACTCAAGAGTGTTCTGAGCTTCATAGAGGAGATGACTTGTTAAGAAAAAAATGAGGAAGGACAGATGTTCTAGGTTAACTACCTAGATGAAGACGGGGAAGAAGTGGCCTGCCTGTGAAAAATCTGATGTTCTCCTTGGCACCTAAAGGTTATCTATGAAAAGACAATCAATCAAATAATGAAGGCGTTTTACTGGGGTAATTTCAGACCTTACATTAAGTCTGCCATCAAAATGCTGTTTATTAATTCTTTGCACCCCTAAAATCCGAGAAAGACTTGCAGAGGAGGCAAGCATGTATTCTTGACAAGTGCAGTTTTTCAGGGAATCAGATTGCACCCCCTCTGTTATACCTATTATTTTATTTGTTTACTCATCACATTGCCTGCTCCATATTCTGTTTCCCCACAGTCACCCCAACCCCACCCCTGCAGCTTCCATGACTGGTCCTAAACATTAGCAGTTGCAAGTATGGTTCCTCATAGGCTCTTTCCCCCACCAGTTTCACTGCTGTTCCTTCCTGACCCACTAAGCTTTTTTTTAATAGGAACAAAGCATAATAGATAAAAAAAAACATTTGATTTCTGCATCTGTCTGAGGCTTGTGACCTGCTGTTCTGCCACGTAGATTCACTGCAGGAGGCTGACAATGCCTAGATGATGTGTTTGAAGTGGTTTCTCATACAAGTACAGTTTCCTTCTTTGCTGATAGTTTTAGGGTGGAAAAAAAGGTCTGACTATGGTCAACAGGCCCATGTGAGAATAAGTGTTTACAATTATATTGCAGGATGATGGTGTCTCTGTCCAAACAGGGACAATATTTTTCATAGCTGCCTGAAAGAGAACTTCCCACTGGCAGCTTAGCTGCCATTGTCCTCAAGTTACTGTATATATAATCTGTTTATTGTGTCATCATGAGTGCTTGCTTGAGAAAAATAATGTTTAGGTAATTGTCAGTCACTGAGAAAGCAAAATCTGGCATCTGTCGCCTGTCCCTCTCTGTGCTGGCTTGCTTATTTTGGAAACACTGTCTCCAAAGGCAGCAATTGTGAAAATTATTCTTCAGTGTGGGTACATCACTATTATATTCAGTCATAGCTATTCACAAAACAGAATTGAAAACAAGGTTTAGTGCTGGCAGGCATCTCTGAAGTACGCACATTTTGGGCTTAGTATTTTGAATCCACAGGCTGGGCTGTTGAAGATGGCAGTGGATAAACGCTCATGAAAAGATGTCCTTGTGCCCTCCATTCCACTTTGTTATAAGAGGTGCATGCACTGGATTCGGATTTTTAGCTCCTAAAAAAAGGAATTCCAGTAAATGAGCTGGCAATAATGATGCATTATGAGGAAATGCTTTCAAAAAGGTGCATTCTTCTGTAAAAATCATTCTCAAACATAACTTACATTTTCTAACATACTATACAAGTATATTGAATTGGCCCTTCATTAACAGAGAGTGTCTCCAGACAGCAAGATGAGCTAGAATGTGTTGAACCTCAAGTTACAACAGGCAACTGATACCCAGTCCCTCAGAGACTTCTGATTTGGCTCTCAGTACAGCCCTTAATCTCAAACAACAATCCGAGCCCTAAACACATATTATATGCCTATTGCTTTCTCACTCACATGCTAACACAAAGGCAAAAAGCTCTTTAATCTCTTGAGTCAAGAAAAGAGGGTTTGTCTGGAGTCTGCTTCTTCTTTTGCAGGTCAGGTGGAAAGGGTCATGCCAAAGCTGAGACACAGGCAAACAGAAATGAGTGGCTGGAGTACATGAAGGGAGAATGTTAAGCAGCAGTCCTCAAAACCCTTGTGGCAGAAATTTCCATGACAATTATTCTTTGCATGAATTGATACAGAGCCATCCCGTGCAAAGCTCCTCAATGCTTCAGGTGGCCCCATACTGCCTGTAGCACAGAGTATTGGGGGGGGGGGGAGAGAGAGAGATCTGACTTCTGTAAGCTATTAATTCATGACCGTGAATTGTTCAGTCCTCCAGATTCAAGTCCCAGCAGCCTTAAGCCTGCGTAGTTAGTAGTGAAGAATGCTGGGAGCTGCAATCCAACAACATCTGGAGGATGGGTGATTCTCAGTCCGATTCTATCTCCGTACCAATACTCAAACACCTATTACCCTTACAAGAGCTATACATAAGGGCTGTGGAGTTGTTATGCCAAACCTTCTGACTCCAACTCCTTCATAAATGGCAAATGTACATTAATCATTAATAATAAATTTACCTTAATAAAGCGGTAGCAGAAGGCATTTCATTACTACCACATGAATCATCAGGCTCTTTAGACTGATAGAACATGAAATATATTTATTTGGTTAAGTATGAAATATAAATATAAAATGATATATATCTACCATATATTGATATAATATTGTAAGTTTTTTATTTTGAAGCTGACATCAGAGTCGGTATGTTTCTGCCAACTCTGTCACCAATTGTGACTCCATGCAAAACTTTTCTATCTCTGACTCGATAGCCCTGCTTCCACCACCACTGGCCAGAATAATAAGTTATGGTACACCAGCAGTAGCGCCTTAGGCAAGACCCACTAGCAAGGCAAAGTCAGCCTGGCTTTAACTAGATCTAAATGTCCACTGACAGCTAATAAATCCATACTAGCATTGTCCAACTGATCTCCCTTTATATGGTTTCACTCTGTCCCCATATCTGTGAAAAATAGATTTGATTACATTATTAAATATCCATATATTTTTTACAAAAAGTGCTACAGATTTTAATTTTATGATGTCTTAGGTCTTTCCTAGAGAAAAGGGTAACCAACATATAAACAAGGTGGATTTTTTTTTACCAAAAAATAAATGAAATCATGTGTTAACATGTTAATATTGCCAACGGAAAGGATCAATATCATGTAAGAAGAAATGTGTAAGTAATGGCTGCTAAATTTGATTCCTGCTGTGTTAGGGTTTACCATTTTCTCTTTTCCAAATTAAATTGTCTTGAAATGCACCAGATTGTCACCCACGGAGGTTCACTGTTTTACAGCGAGGGGCATTCTTCAGAAATACCAAGTGGTTTGTTTCTTTGGCAGTAATTTGGGAAGGTGTTGTAGAAAGACTAAGCGGAGGAAAAACAAGGGCATGGGAGATGTGCCAGGATAATGCTGCTGAGAAGGGGTGGGGAAGGAGAAGGAAACTCTTTGTGACAAAGATACTGAGCAGGAGGTTGGCGGTGGGTGAGAAGACAAGAAACAAGTTTAAAAATATGGCTTCTTCAACTTGTTAGTACTCTGCCATATGATCACTCTGTTCTCCTGCTGTCCAGGATTTCACTTCAGCTTCAGATCTGACAATGTCTAAAACCTGATATGAGGACCTTGATCCTTCAGTCATACTTATTTCACATTCATTCCCTGCTTTTTCATATTTTTCCATATTTTTATTTGTATTTTCTAGAACAATCATATTCACTTTGACTATATTGCTTGCAGGCAGTGGTCTCAGCATCAGTTCATCTGCTGCAGCAAGGTGTTTTCAAATCTGTTAATAGCAGGACCAAGAGGCAAGAATCACATTTATCTCTAGTTGCATATTGGAAGCATACAATGTTCTAAGCTTCTAGACTCATTTGAGATAAGCCAAACTCTACTATACCCTTGTTACCAAAGATGGAAGCTTGAGTCTGGAACAGTCACAATCAATTTGCCTTCAATGAAGAGAAAGCTTGATTCAAAATAAAGCACAAATGTGAGAGAAAAATGTGCAGGAAAGAGCAAGAAATGAAATAGGCTACTTCTGGCTATATGGCCAAAGGTAAAAGGGTGGGAGGTAAAAGACAAGGCTGAACATCAGTTGAGGAAACAAGCAAACATATCCTCCGGCATTTCAGAGAGGAAAACCGAGGAGGTCCAGTAACATCAGAGCGTGGTCAAAAGGCTTTGGCCAAGCAACAAGAATGCAAAAGTTATTAGGGAGAACTCACAAAACAAATGTTAAGCAGAGAAACCTGTAATTCTCTGGAAAGTCTGAAAAAAAATACAATACTCTAGGTGCAGTATGTATTCATACAGTATACAGCATGATTAACGATAAATATAATAAAATATATTATTCTAAAATCAAAATGCGTTTACCAGACTTGCCCAAAATTATAGCTTTCTCTCCGTACCACTGTATGAACTTGGATTTCCTAGCCACTCTCTCTGCCTGATGCACATTATGGATCAGGTCAAAAATCCAACTTGCCCATAACATAACACCCATGTGGTAGAAAAATAATGTGAAATATTTTTTGTTCCAGAGATAAATAGAATATAATTAGTTAACATAAGTATAGTTTGGGGAAAAATTGTCATAAAGACATACATGCATTCCAATAAACTTCTAGAATGTCTCAGGATTCAATCCTGGATGCATTCACCTAGGAGTCCTACTGAACTCATTGGGATTTAGTTCTGAGAAGATATGTGTATGACTGCACTGATAACGTAAATGGAACATTGCTCTGCAGAAGAATAAATTCTCTCTCAGTGTAACCAGCCAGTAACATCTGTCGCAATATTTGACTGGTAGAAGTTAATGTTTCTTTCCTGTGGGAGTGTGAAGCCTTGGTACACATGGAGGATTAGTACATTGAAAGGAAATGGGGTGATGGCAAGTAAAAGTAAAATTCAAAATATAAGGTGTATGTAAATCACAAAAACAAAGGGAGGAGGGAAAAATCAAAGCAGAAATGCTACTCTGCAATATGGATCTTATTAGGATATGTAAGGGTTGCAAGAGGAATCTCTTCATGTGTGAAAAACTGGTATACAGTGTTAGGGTGGATAAATTAATCACACCTCCACCGTATCCCCAGGTTGAACACAGAGCTGATTTGAACCCCCAAACACAAAGTAGGAAGGTAGAAATGAGAAGGACATAAAGACACACACACACACACACACACACACACACAACTTTGGCCAAAGGATCGCAGGAAGGATGATTTATTCTTTCAGGTTTCCCTTCTTATACTGTTTTTATGTTTATATTAAAGAATGCTTACAGAAACTAAAGATTCTTGCATCAGCATTAGCAGAATCACAGCTTGTACACATGTTACATTTTATGTGACTTTTAACATTCTTAAGTCTGTGTTATTCCAGGCAATCCTGGGTCATTCCCAGAGACATCTTTCATAATAGAAGTGTCCTTTGCTTGTACATACTGATTATAAACAGGAGCAGAATAAAATAAACAATTCTAAAGCAAGGTTGCTTGATGAGCCCCGAGTGTCTAAAATGCCAATTAATATCACAGTTAATGATTATCAAGTATTAATTCTATAGCAAGTTACAAAAACCAAATTTCAAGCCTAACAACAGTTCTGAGGGCACTGTAATTTGAAAGGGATCTCCTCAAGGAAAACCCTCCATAACTGGTAGCACTCTCCTCTTTCTTTTTAGAAGGTGATTTATTCTTTTATAGCAATAGCAATAGCATTTATTTCTATACCGCCTATCAACTAGTGTTATCTAAGCGGTTTACAATGTATTTTAGCTAATTGCCCCCAACAAGCTGGGTACTCATTTTACCGACCTGCGAAAGGATGGAAGGCTGAGTCAACCTTGGAGCCTGGCAGGATCAAACTCACAACCTTGTGGCTGCAATACTGGCATTTGGGGCGCAGTGCTTATCTCAAGAAGCAATTTAGAGTCATACAGCTCAGGATGTTTTGTTCCAAAGTGAGAAAGGATGCAGGGGTTTGCTTTTGCCTGACCCTACTGGGAAGGGCAAGATTCTGTCCTTGCTTCTGCTGAGTTAACTGAGTGCAAAATACTTTTTGACACTGAACTCAAGTTTGCAGCAACAGAAGTAAGCTGCGGATGAAGGGAGGGAGGAAGAGGAGAGAAACAACAGGATATTTTGAAAGTAGCTGAGAAAGTGGGATGGCAGAGGATTAACCAGAACTGTCCCTGAAAAAGCAGGACAGTTGGAACATACAGAGAAGGAATTAAGCTGGCCATGATGCCCTGACAAAAAGGAGGAGTAGCATCACAAAGAGGAGGGCAATATTTGCATTTGCTGATTTAAATTAATATAAGCAAATAGAGGGACAATTCAATACCATTTACTAAAGTTCTGTTAGATTCTTTCCCCTACCTCCTTTTTATGCTAAAACACACTAACACAGCTATTTGTAATTTATGTAGAAATGCAATACAACTTATCGTAGTGGGGAAAACCAAACCAGGGTGCTTTCATGCTATACAATTATAGCACTGTGAGCCCACTGTAACTGCCATGGCTGCATTCTATGGAAGTCTATGGTTTGCAGTTTGGCAGTGCACTAGATCTTTCTGGCTGAGATGTCTGTATACCCATCCCTAAACAAGAAATCCCAGGATCCCACAGGATCTTACCATGTTAGTTGAAGTGGAATCACAGCACTATAACTGTATAGTGTGATAGGGCCTCAGCTGACAAGTGTTCCTGCTCTGTCTGTTTTCTAGACAGCTGCATTGACAAGGATCTTCTCAAGCCCACATTCCCTCACCCACCCCCCTCCATCTCCCTTGCACTGGTTCTTCCATAGCAAACATTCCACTTGTATTTCTTTCTTTTTGGATAGCTTACCATCCTTTCTTCCAACTGCAAGTAGTTCTGGATACCCTGGGATTCTTCATAGCTGGCACGTCCACAGTATCAAGGAGTGAATGCCTATGTGTGTTTGTGTGACGAAGAATTTGCAAGACATACACAGTACTAAGTCTGCATGTTCCATTTTTTAAAAAAATAATTGTAACTCTGAAACATTATAAAATCCTTTCTACATCTGAAATTTTAAAAACACACTAACATGTGGGGGTTCAATACTTTTAAAGAAATATGGATATTCTGCAAAAATATGGACAAATGGCAGGATATAAGATAAATAGAGAAAAGACAATGATGATGACTTTAAACATAACAAAAAAAGAACAAGCAGATTTGGAGAAGAGATCTGGATACCAAATCACAAAATATATACATATTTTTAGGAATAATAACAAATAAAAATCAAGAGTTATTCGATAACAACTATTTGAAGACATGGAAGGAGATTCAAAGCAAAATGGAAAAATGGACGCATATGAACTTGTCTCTTCTAGGAAGGATAAACGCTTTCAAAATGTCCTTATTACCTAAGCTAATGTTTCCCTTCCAAAATGTATCAATAATAGGAAGGTAAAAGATCTTTAAAGAATGGGAAAAAGAGTTATGGAAATGTATTTGGCAGGGAAAAAAACCAAGAATAATAACTTTGAAAGAGAATGGAAAGAAGTTTTGAACTGGATAAAGACACAGAATAAGAAAAGGAAGGAATAAAGAAAGATTGTTGGTAAGGTAACCTAATAATGTTACAGGTAAAGTATTAAGTTGTAACGTAACAATGTAAATGTAACAATCTTAAGATTATGGCCCTTTCCGCACGAGGCAGTTAAAACGGGCCAAGGCGTCCTGGCACGGAGGTCATCCGCAGCTTGAATTGGACTAGGTGTGGACTATTTAAAATAGTCCCGCACCTCAGTCCGATCCAACCCACCCTCAAGTGGTCCTCCCCCGCGCTAAGTGAAGGCCAGAAAAATCAGGTCTTTACATTTTCTGGAACGCGCCATTGAGTTCCTACTTACCTGTGCAAATGCACAGGCTTGCACCAACGCGAGCCTGCGATCAGCAGAGGGCGGGCTGTGGGCGTGGCCAGCATCAGCGGTTGGTCCACTCCCATGAAGACACCGGAAGCTGCCATTTTGAGCCGGAGCAGTGTGAATCTACAGACTTCACACTGCTCCGGTTCGCCCTGCACCAATGGAGGAGCCCTGCGGAAGGGCTCAAGGGACAGTGTGCGTTACTTCAGACCCAAGAAGAGCCAGTAAGTAACGGCATGGAACAATTAACTCGCCTCGTGCGGAAAGAGCCTATCTTTTAAACAGAAACAATGTATAAACGGAATGTAAACACAGACTCAATTGGAAAGAAAGATGCTTGGAAGTGGGGAAGGTTTTTTTTTTATTTTTCAATTAAATTTCAATAAAAATATACTTAAAAAATACTTTTAAAGAAACAAATGCAAAGTGAAACAACTCTATTCCACCAACGTTAATTGTTCTTTCCTTTTGCTCCTAAAAATGTCTTCCCTTCCATTCACACTCCACCTTTTTTCACTTCCTTTGGGCTTTGCTTGGAGGAGTAGAGAAAGGAAATGAAGGGCCAAGAAGCATCTTGTGAGATGTGAAACAAAGGAGCTGTTTTAAAGAAGTAGCTGTGTTAGTCTCCAGCAGCATACAAAGGAAGAAGGAAGGGGGAGGGAAGAAAGAGAAATGTGGCAGCACTGTTAAGATTAATTGTCACACGAGCTTTTTGTGGATATATGCAGATCCAATACAGAAGAAGGAACTTGAAGGAATGGAAGGTTGGGGGGGAACCCTCCCTCTTTCACACACAGAGAAGAGGAGGAAGAAGGAGGAGGCATTCTGATAGCTGGCTGAAATGGAAAAAGGTGAGAGAAGAACTGATGAAACACCTTTCATAAACAGCAATGCATATACACACATGAACACACACATATATTTCATTCAGCCTTTTCTTCTCTTGACAATATATCCTCCCAACCAGTAAGACAGCAGCCTTAGAGAAGAAGAATGTCCAGGTGAATATAGCACCTCTGGCCACCTTACAGACAATAGAGCAGTAAACTCTCACCCTCTACTTGTATTGCTCCCTAGTGGTTACAATCGCTTGTGCAAGCCTTGTGGCACCTTAAGCAAATACCTTGAAGTCATGTCAACTTATGATGACCCCATGAATTTCTTAGGGTTTCCTGAGGAAAGGAATTCTCAGAGGTTGATCTGTCAGTTCCTTCCTGTAAACTATAGCCAACAGCATCTGATACTCATTGGCAGTCTCTCATTCAAATACTAACCAGAGCTGACCCTGCTTAGTTTCCAAAATCAGACAAGATCGGGTGCCTTTAGGGTACTTAGGCCAGATAGCAAAGCAAAGCCTATCACCAAAATGAAGTAAACAGCTATCATCACCACCATATGGTTGTTGTTATCCTGCCTTTTCCCCTAAAACTGGCACTCAAGGTGGCTTAAAAATGAAAACAGGTACATTATACCTAAAAACATACCAAAGATCATAATTGACACAGAATTAAACTATTCATAATGTTTAAAACATTTTAAACAATTTTAACAAATTAACAATTTAAACCAATAAAACACATGCCTATAAAATAATAAAAAGCAATGTAAAAAGTACAATTAAAACAATACAGCACCCTCTTAAAAACCCTTTCTTTAAAAACCTTCTTGTTCTAAAAGGTAGTCATAGTAAAATAAAAGTCCTTGCTTGCTGCCAGGACAGCAAGGTGGGATCCACTTGGGTGTCCCTGGGAAGCCACTGAAAAGGCCCTGTCTTTCATTCCCACCAGCAGTACCTGTGAAGGGGGTGGGACTGAGAGTGGTAACTACTGACAATTACTGGTTGATTATAGCAAAACGAGGAAGGGTCCCCATCTCAGAGCTTGAATGTAATGACATTACGAGTGACATATTCCAGTGTGGGTGGCTCATAATGGTTTAGGGGGGAGGTGTTCATGTTTTTACATTTTTATATCAAAGGCAACACATTTCTTGAAGGTCTAATAACATTTGTCTATTATCTTTACTTATTACTTTCCCCAAAAAGAATGCATAATTCTGGGAACATTTCTGCATTTTTTTAAATTTTTTTTTTTCTTAAAGCATTTTAAATAACATGTTAGTAACCCATTCCTAAGCACCAGCATTTTGAGTGTTGGATTATGACTCCAGGAGACCAGAGTTCAAATCTACTTTCAGCCATGGAAAGTCACTGGGTGCAAGTCATACTTTCTCAGCCTAAGAGGTTGTCAATGGAAACCCTCTTCCGAATAAATCTTGCCAAGAAAACCCTACAACAGGGTCTCCACAAATCGGAATCAACTTGAAGGCACACAACACCAACCGTGCCACTATAAGAGATAATAATGGCATCCTCCAGATGTTGGGCTACAACTTCTATGATCCCTCACTGTTGACTATGCTGGCAAGGGCTCATGGAAGTTACAGCCCAGCAACATTTAAGAGGGCCACATGCCTGCATTATAACATGGTCATTTGGAAACTCCTGGATACAAGGCAAGTAGGTAATCCATATTTATAGATTTTGTACAGTGATCCGGGTAGGAAGCAGTTCATTGGTAACATATCAGCATTTGAGGATGGAACAATTATTTGTTCAAGTGTATTGAACAAGATTTCTAACCACTTTACATAAAAATTCAAAGCAGCTTTAAAAAGAAAGATATAAAGAAAAACATACAAAATAAACAGATAGCAAAAAGCAAACTCTCAAAAATGTATGTATCTATTTATAAAAACAAAAATCAAACTAAGAAGGGCATAAAATGTCTGTTAGTAGGAAAATCCTTCTAAACCTTTGGAAGTTATCTCAGATTCAAATCATGGAAGACTTTGTTAGGATGAGGCAGCCTAGCTGCCAATAAAAGAGTTCAGAACTAACTTTCCTAAATAAAACAAATCCTGACAGGCCCTCCAAAGTTTGTCTGAATTAGTGTGTTCCAGTCTTCTTGTAATTGATATCCAAAAGCCACATGCACAAAACAGATAAAACTGGTCATGGCTACAGCCTTATGAAGAGACACAAATAAATAACATGCTCAAACAAAGACAGAGATTCAGTAAGCCATTCAGAGATTCAGTAAGCCATTCAGAGATTCAGTAAGCCATTATAATACTTGGGATCTAGTAGTCCACCTCTGCTAAATTCTGCCTCCATGCTTGAAGGCTTGGATAGGGTAACCATATTTTTAAAATAAAAAAGATGGCATATTTACCGATTGACTGCTTCAAACAAACAATTTGTATGGTGATTCTCACTTTAAATATCCCCACTATATAAATTTTAGCTCTGAAAAAGAGGTCATGTCCTAGAAAAGAAGGAGATATAGTAATTCTATTAAAAGGCATCTTTTCTCTGTATGGTTTCATGACTATTTCATCTCTGCTGCACTGTTCAGCACCCACAGTAATGTAGGAGGCAATCAACTCCCCAGTCTCAGAGCAAATTGCTTGTGAGAATCTTGATCCCAGACGCAGAGCACCATAGTCACACACTCAGGGCAAGGGGACTGGGACTGGTGTAGTGCTCCAGTTTGCAGCACAACAGCTTTGGAACCAGCCACTTCAGCAGCATCCTCTACTCTAAAGACCCATTCACACTGCACAATTATAGCATCTCAATTCCACTTTCAACAGCCATGAAGCTTGTGGAATCCTGGTGTTTGTAGTTTGGTGAGGTACTAGAAGAATTCTAAATGCTCCTCCCTAAACTGCCAGTTCCAGGATTCAGTACAGAACAATCGCAATTATTGGAACTGTAGCACTACAACTATATAGTGTGAAGGGTCTCTGAGGCTGAGGCCTGGGCCACTGAGTCAGGGGGAGGTGTGTTCCTCACACTACTGACCCTACCATGCTTCAGATCTGCCACAACGTGACTGTGACAAAGTTGCTTTGTGAGTGAGCTATTTGGAATGCAAGTGCAACTTGATGGCAGATTGCTCGGCAACAGGAGTAGCACCTTAAAATTGAAACCCAGAACAGTGGTGTGCCTGGGAGGGGCTTATGAAAGAGAAGAATTGTATATGTAAGGCAGAGAGTCTGTTTGAAAGAGATCTTTCAGTGAGATGTTAGCCAGAGACAGTGGATGTGTTGTGTTTAAGCAGCTATGGAAAAGACATAGAGAAAAGGTATCTGAGGCTGGCGGTTATTGGCATAAACTGTCAGACATTTGAACTGACATCCGTATTTTACACGAAGCTTAATAAGATACTTTATTTCTACTATAATAAAAGATATAGTTTATTTTAGAACTACTGAGTTGGCCTGAGTTATCTAAAGTCACTGATAATGCAGAAGAATATGCTACCATAAATAAACTATCTGGTTCTGAGAGAACACTTAAGACCCCAGCCCTTTCACACAAAGGTGATGTTGAAAGGGTGGAATAGAGATTAAGTGATAGTGTCAGGGTGGCTTATGAAGTTGGACCTGTGAAACTTGTCTAGTGAAAAATAAGGGCCTGTCATAGTGACCTAAAATTTTAAAATGCAGCATCTTGTTGAATGACATGTACATAAGCTATTTGCTCTGAGGCTCAAGAAGTAGATCCTTCACAGATTTTTGGCCCAGAGAATAACATGAGCTTGGTAGGTCTGCATACACTGAGCTACTGGAGAATTATTCTCACTGGAGAGGCATTTCCGCTCAGGATTTACATGCCATAGGAGGATTCTCCCATGCTCCTTTTATTTAGAACAGGGGTGAGAATCATGCAGCCACCCAGATCTTGTTGTACTGCATGTGGCTGAGCAATACTTAGCTCTTCCACTCATAATTCTGTCCAAGATTACAAAATACTTTATTTTTTCTGTCAGTACTTTCTTCTGCAATGGCCAATAAATACCATGTGCTGTAAGCTATATTTCAAAGGAAGGAACAGGCAAACCACCTCCAAGTATTCCTTGCCTAAGGAGACCCTATGAAATGAATGTGGTCGCTATAAGGCAACAGGCAACTTGAAGGCATCTGTGCAAGGGTATTCTTCCTAATTTATTGCCACTATTCCTGTTGCTCTGAACAGGAAATGAAGCTTAGCACAAGTAAACTTGCCCCAGACCAAATAGTAAGTCACATGGCTGAGACAAAATTCTTATCAAGTTGCTTAGACTTGACTATATCATACCCAATGCAGAGTATAAACCCGTATTTCTTTCCTGAAACTTGCCAGTTTAAAAATACACATACTATGGAAGGAGAAAATGTTAAAAGATGTGAAATTTTGCTGGAAGAAAGGGCTGGCAACAGTCTCCTTACACAATTGTGGGTGGTGTAGATCTTCAATTGCACTTTCTTCTGAAATGGGGTAACTGCTGAGTCAAGCCCAGCATCAAACATGTTGATTACAGCTTTACGCAAACACTTTGACCTGCAGGAGGTGAATCATTCTGCCATTTATCCTATCCATTAATCAATGCTGGCATCCTCCAAGCAGCAGCATAATTAATCATACCTCCCTGGCCCCGTTTTCAAAAACAGCATTGATCTGCTGTCCCTGGGTTCAATGGAATTAGAAAGAAGATACCTGTGATTCAAGGCTTATTTTCATTCTTGGCAAGTCATCATGCTGATGAAGTCTCTCCTTTATAATCTGTTGTATTATACTATGCTTTTTAAAGATGATAATTATAAGTATTTGAGCTTCCTAATAGCAGTAGTAGCAAGAACAACAACAACAATAATGATCATAACATCTTCTTCTCATCCATTTAGTGAAACACAGCTTGCAACAGTTATTTTTCAACCTTTGGTCCACCAGATGTTTTGGCCTTCAACTCTAAGCAACCCTAGTCAGCATGGTCAGTGGTTAGGGATTCTGGGAGTTCATGTCCAAAATACCTTTCCAGATTGAAAACCACTAGACCATAGAAGTCACCCTGCCTGCCTAGCCATTTGCATTGTACTGCATTCCTGCTCCACACCCAGAGGTTAGAAAAATTATTTTGGTGGAGTACAACTGGTGTTGAGAGCCAGCATGGCGTAGTGGCTTGAGCACTGGAGTATGACTTTGGAGACCAGGGTGTGATTCCCTGCTCAGCCATGGAAACCCACTGGGTGACCTTGTGTGCATCATCCACTCTCAACCCCAGAAAATGCCATGATAGATTTGCTTTAGGGTCACCCTAAATTGGAAATGACTTGAAGGCACACAACAACAACAATTGGTGTAACTCTGGGCCTATTTCTGTGGTGTATCAAAGGAAAGTGGAGTTTAGGATTCTACAGATCCATTCTCGATCCCCCCAACTCTGGAATGACCCATTTCAGTCTCAACCACCCTCCCAAGGAGTACAAGATTGCTTCTCTTAACAATAATAAGGCATTACAAAATATACCAAGGGTGTGTTGCCCGGCTGGAATTCTAAACATGCTTACTAGAAGTAAGCTTCATTGAACACAGGAGAACTTGCATCTAGGAAAGAAAGAGAGGACTGTGTTATTAAAGAGCAATCCTTGCCTGTAGGACTGACAGGTCACCAGCATTCCACTCACTGAGATTTCAAGGCCAAAATCTGAGATGGGGTGGTCCATACCTCCAGTTGTTCCGATTTGGCACTGCAGGCCCAATTAACCACTTTATCCCTTTGTCCTTGGCTTATTTCATTTTAGCAAACTGAGTTCAAAGTTCAAAAGTAGTTTGCACTCAATTAACTCAGTAGGGGGAGAACAAAAGAGGGGGAGGAATCTTGAGCAGCCCTATAAACTCAGGCAAAAGCACACTGCTACAGCAGTCTTCTTCATTAATAACTTTTGCCATTTTGACCACACGCTGGTGTTGCTTGGCCATATATTCCCCAGTTTTCATCTGTTAAATATTGGAGGGTATTTGTGGTTGGTCCTTCTGATGTCCCACAGTGAGGCACGCAAGGGGATGAGGGTGAGGCTGGAACAGCTTCAGGGCCAGCTGAACAAGGAAAAGGACATGTGGGCCATCTGGATAAAACTTGACTAGTTTACATAGCAGTCCCTGAGCCTTTTTGGATTGCTCCAAATGGCACAATGAGCCCAAGTACTCGCCTTCCCTGGCTCTCTTCTTAGTTCCATCCTGATTTTTGGTGCACTGATGTTGTGTAAACACAACACTCATACAAACACCTTCATACTGAGCCAGCATGCTCTGATACCAGATGGGAACGTGAAGAGATGGGTGCCCAGGCTTTAACATTACCTCATACATAAATATCAAACATTCTCCTTCTGACCGCTGTTCCCCCTTAGATTGGTATCCTTCCTGGAGACATAGGGAAGCATAACTATTCCTTCCACCTTCACCAAGCATTCTGAAATCAGTGGCTGTTCCACACTACACAGTTATAACGCTTTAATCCCACTTTAGCAGCCATGGCAACATCCAGTGGAACCCTGGGATCTGCAGTTTAGAAAGGGGTATTCAGAACTTTCAGTCAGAGAGCAGCTCTAATGCCTCACCACACTACAAAACTCAACATTACACTGGATGTTGCCATGGCAGTGAAAAGTGGAATCAGATTAAGGCCATTTTGCGCACTAGATTGTCCACTTTCAACATCCTACGGAATCCTGGGGTTTGTAGTTTAGGGAGATGCCAGTCCCTGGCTACCCTACCAGTTGCATCTCCTAGCTGCACTGGTTTATGAGATTTATCACTGCCTCAGAAACATACAGGATTGTTTGTTAACATCTTCACAGTGCTAATTATGTCAGAACTCCTGCAATCTAAGCAGGCAACTGAAACCATGAATCTTGTGATGAAAAGCCTGGAGATGAAAGTTAATGCATTTTACTTCCTCATGATAATCAGATGAAAATACTACTCTACTTTGCCCATTGCATCTGAAGATTCTTCTTTGTGGATTTCACTGACACTATGGACATGACACCTGTTTTAGGCCACTGGTTGCTGCTATGCTGAAAGCATTCTGCTTCAGGGATGCCAGGATTTTTATACTTTTGTAAGAAAAACCACAGCAGGATCTCACAAAACAGCAGTGTTCATTAGTTTTCAGTGCCAAGTAGACCAATAAATGAGTCCAAGCCCAAACTCTCAATAGAAACCAAAATGAGTAAACTGAGGCTAGCATACTTTGGACAAATTATCAGATAGGATGACTCAATGGAAAAGACAACAACACCCAGATAAACTGAAGGTTGCAGGAAATGAGGAAGACAACAACACCAGTCAATTGACTCAAGCAAGGACACCATGGCCTTTGATGAGCTCTTGTTGATCTCTTATTCACAGCTGTAGATCAAAGCTGGCTTGACAGCTGACAAATATGACAACATTGTGGAAGCAAGATTTATATTTCCTTCTCTTCAAACAGTATAGAGATGGAGACAAAGAACATCTATCCTGCATACCCTCCTACTTCCTTCTCCAGCTATGTAACAATCACATTGATAGGATTTGTATGTATGTATGTGCATGTGAGAGAGAGCACTCCCACCCAAAGATGTTCCACTGGTTTTTGGAATGCACTTCTCACAACTCCTCATCCTTGGCTATAGCGGTCAGGGCTGATGGGTTTTGTGGTCCCAAAACACCTGGGAAGGCTTCAGTTGGCCTTCCCAACACATGCGTGGAACTGCAAATGCCGTGTCTAGGGTGGACATTCAATCTGTAGCTATTCAAAGGTACTTATACTATCCATCTGTTCTAGGAGAGAGCTCTGCATCACCGAAACGAAACAAATACAGGTTTGTCTTGTTACCTCAGCTGCATCTTGGCTTAGAATAAGGTTACAACCCAAGACAAAATTACTAGGAAGCAAACGCCTCTGAAATCAGTGGGAGGGACTTCAGATTAATAGGTGTGTGAGTTTAAGACTTCTTCTTTGACTCCGAAACAGATTTGTCGAAAAGAAAAGCATTTGCAACTGAACCCTCTGGGGCCTCTCGGTCTTTTCTGAAACGAAAGAAAAAGCCTCCACAGCTTGGGCCAGCTGCCTTCCATATCTATCACTTTACATCTACAGAGCCCAGGCCAAATGGCAGCACTGGCCCCGCCCATCAGCGTTCCGCTTATCGTGTCAATCAGCGCAGGAAGCCAGCCAGGATTGGCTCCTCGTGCGGGGGTGGTCCTGCCGGGGGAGGGGGCGGGGGAAGAGGGCCCTGGGCGTCCGCCCCGCCTCGGCTGCGCCGCGGACCCGGAAGCGGCGCCGATGCCTTGGGTCAAGTGCTTGCCCGCGCGCCTGGCGGGAGGCGGCCTGAGCCTCGCTCGGCGGCCAGGTAAGGAGGCTCGAGCCTGCGCGGCGGCGCGCGCGGACCGTGGTTTGAGCAGAGAGGGCCCGGGCGAGCGAGGACCCTCTTCGGAGGGGATGATTTGGGGAAGAGGCGCTTGGGTGATCGTGGGACTGGCCTCGGCGGCGTTTGTGCTCTGGCTACCGGACGGCAAAGGTACAGGGTCGCCGGCCGTGGGCTGCGTGGTCGCTCATAAACGAAATGTGTGCCTTTTCTCCCGGTGGGTTTCGTAGGTCAGACGAGGAGTTGGCTTATATGGTGTCCTTAAGTGGAATCTGTTCTTCTCCGGCTTTTCCTTATCTAGCTTACCTCACTTTGCTTACTCTACAGGTTGGCTTAAAGAATTTACCTATATACGCCTATATTCCGCCTGCATATGGGTGAGGATGGCTGGCTGTTAGTTAAAAAGGGGGGAAATGCACAACGCAGTTCTACGCATGTTTGCTTAGAAGGAAGCTCAGCTGATTTCAGTGGGCGTTAGTTCTAGGGAAGTGTTCGTACCGTGGTAGTGCAGGTACGTTCATAGGTAACACCTGATCTATTAGATAGTTGCTCGTGTGTGGGTGTAGCTATGAAAGATTATTATCTGTTGGAGTATTAAAAACAAATAGAGCAGTCATTTTTCTGAGGTCATGGAGGCCCTAAATGCAAGTTCACATTCAGACGTTACAGCCCTAAACTCGCGGAACAAACCGCCTAGCCTAAATTCCATGGTGGGTGTCCCAGGAAAGGTTTGACCTAAATGTAACTTGCCTTCTCTACACAACGATTATTCGTGGGTGCGTCAAGTGAACTGGATCCACGGAACATTAAGGGATGTGCAAGCTATCTCTAAATTTAAGCTGTAGTGAACCATTTCACAGATACAAATGATCACTTGATTTCTCAAAAGATGCAGTTCGTGTATGTGTATAATAAGTGTGTGTGTGTAATAAAAATTTGGATTAGAAAGCCCTCTGGCAGGGACTGCATAACGTCTCCGTTTCGCTTACTTGGTGCTAAATAAATGCAAAATGGTAGCAATAGTTCTTAACCTGTAATCGATCTTTAAGAAATTGGCTTCGGGAAAAGAGGGAAGCAGCCGAGTTTGCATACAAAGTAAGTGTCACTGAAAGGTGTTTTTGCTGCAGTTACTTTATAAGCGATACTGATGGAAGGAAGGCCGTACAGATAAAACTCACTGTCTGTTATGGTTGCTGTCGACAGCTAGAAATTAGCACACTGAAGAACATAAACGGAATGTCCTTTTATTTTTCTTGATTGCTTCGCCATTGGATGCCTTTTCTGTGCTGGGGGGAGCAGAAAAGCTCGAGTGCTTTGGCATTTTATTACGGTCTCACCCTGTTGTCTTCCGGCCACAATATTAGGATGAGAAGGAGGACGTTTCGTTTTTGACGTCTTGCGTTAAGCGGCAACGTGCTCTTCTTGTTCTCAGGCCACTGCCGCGCTACACTTATAGCGCGATTATTCCACTTTCAACATTCTATGGAATCCTCAGGTTTGCTGCATGCTGCAAACTGCAAACCTCAGGATTCCATAGGAGGATGAAAGTGGAATAATCGCGCTATAAGAGTGTGGTGCGGAAACGGCCGTCGTATAAAAGGACGTCCCCCTTCCCAGCCGCCTTCGGGTGCAGTATTTCCAGTTCAGCCCCCTTCGCAGCAGTGCCAGTCAGGTGGTGTTGGTCCACGGAGTTTCCAGGGGAGAAGGAGACAGTTTTAGCCAGTGGGCACAAATACGGCACCGGCCCATGGCGCAGGGGGGGCAGGACTCGTTGGCCCCCCACAGCGGATCGCTTGAAAGGCACCTTGGTGTCGTCCCGCCCTCCACGGGGCCCACGTTGTGGCGCCGCAGGAGCCGAGGCCGCTTTGTGCGTGAACTCGGTGGCGGGGCGGAGGGCGCGCGCGGCGGGGAGGGCGCGGGGACAGCGCAGTGCGCGGTGACGCTGGGCCGACTTGGGCCCGCAAGGGAGCGGAGAAGGGGAAAGAGGCCCTCCGGCCGCTACTCTGCCTCAGAGCCAAGCCCCTGCTCGGTAGTCGCCGCCGCCGCCGCCGCGTCGTTGTTCCCCTCAGTGGCAGCCGCCCCTGGGCTGCAGGCTCCGCGAGGCCATGAACCGCAAGCCGGGCCTCCAAGCGCAGCGCCGGCCGCCGCGCTCCCGCAGCCTGAGGCGGGGAGCGGCAGCCGCCGGAGCGGCTGAAAGGGAGCGGGCAGGCCTTGCCCCCGCGTCCTCTGCCGAGCGGGCGGTGCGGGTCCCCCCCTTGGGCAGCCCGGCCGTTGTGCGAGAGAGCGTATGTGTGCGGAAAGTTTTGTTTGTGTCGGAAGGAGAAAGGGAGGGAAGCGCGGGGGCGTGCGAGGCGGCGAGGAGGGATGAGGCGGGGGCCCGGCCGGGCGCTGCGGTGGTCGCCGCCGCCGCCGCCGCCGCCCCTTCTCAGGAGGCAGAGCGACTGAGGCGGCCGAGCGGTGAGGCGGACGTTAATCCTCCCGCGGCCGCCCCGGCGGCTCAGTCTCTCCGGGCCTCCCTTCCCTCGCTCGTTCCTCGGCGGGCGCAGCCATTGCGGCCCCCGTCTCTGCCCTGGGCGGGCGGTGGGCGGGCGGTAGGATGATCACCAACACGCGGGGCTTCCTGTGGTCGGACCTGGAGACGCGGGCGCTGCTGGAGATCTGGGGGAGGCGGACGTCCAGAGCGCGCTGGACGGCAACTTTCGCAACAGCCATGTGTACCGGGACGTGGCCTGCCGCCTGGCCGAGCTGGGCTTCGAGCGCACCCCGGAGCAGTGCCGCATCCGCATCAAGGGCCTCAAGCGGCAGTACTACCAGGCCCGCGAAGCGCTCAAGAAGAACGGGCACGCCCGCAAGATCTGCAAGTACTACGACGAGATGGACCGCATCCTCAGCTGCAGGCAAGCCGGCTTCGGGGTCGGCGGACACGGCGGCGCCGAGCGGCCTCTGACCCCCGTGGCCGCGGCGGCGGCGGCGGCGGCGGCGGCGGCAGGAGGAAACGGCTGCCACCAAGCCGCCGCCGCCGCCGCCATCATCGCGGTCGCCGCGCCCCCTTCCGCCGGCCCGAGGAGTCTCCTTCGCAACGGCCGTGAAGCGGGGGCGGAGGAGCAGGACGAGGACGAAGAGGAGGAGGACGAGGAGGGAGGCGAGCTCGAGTCTCCCCCGCGGGACCACTTCCACGAGGGCTCCGGGGAGTGCTCCTCCTACGCCGAGCATGGCATCAAGGTGGAATGCCCGCCCTTCGCCATCCCGCTGCCCCCAGCAGACGGTGAGTTGGACGTCGGAGTCGCGGGGTGTATGGGGGCGCCTGGCGTTCCCCAGCCGCGCTTCCCCGTTAGCGCGAGTATATCCCGCCACATGGAGGAAGGCTTTCTTCTGCACAAGGGCTGGTGGTGGGGAGAACATGTCGAGTTTAAGTACAGTCCCTCAACCCATTGCCATCCTCTTGTTCTTCCCAGAGGTAGAGACAGACTAAGCCTGCAATTCCAATTTACCTGTGTGCTTGTGGGAGTCACTCTTGACTAAACATTTATTCTTTTGCACATTAAGGGGATTGTGTGTGTGTGTGTGTGTGTGTGTGTGTGTTTGTCCTCACCCTCACACCTGCACCTGAGGGGGAAAATCTCAAGGTTACTGCAATCGCCTGTCTTCTTTTTCTCCTGTCTAGACAAAGGAAGGCAGTCCCCACCATCACCACCACCACTGCGCAGATTTCTAGTTGCACACAACTTCATGTCAGGCAAATCAGGGGAAAAAACCCTCTTCATCATCATTCAGTGGGAAATGTTTTGGTCTAAACTAGACTCTTGTTAGCATTTTGGTTTGATACTGCCTTCATTTATAAAGTGATTTCCAATTGCTTTATAATTGCCAAAAGGAACATAATCAGGGAGCATCTCTGATTTTGATACACAGGCTACTTATTCAAGTGTTACACATTATTAGGAAGACAAAAAGCACTGTGACACTTGAGAGACTTTCTCTTCATGTGCAGCAGCATTCTTTCATACTACTGCACGGTTCAGAAGGCACTGTGCCATTCAAACATCATGAGATTGGAGATTTACTGGGGTTCCCAAGCCAGACAAAGGACCCTCAGGTCAATCTCTGATCCAGGAAATGGGTAGAAAATCTCTCAGGTGAAAACAAAATGCTCAATTTGACATCTCATAAGCTGCCAGACCCCTTACACAAATAAAATTCAAATACATTTATAAATATATTGTAGGAGCAGTATAATGTACGTGCTGATCTCTCTACTATTTCTATATGTCTTTGTTTTTTTGAAAAAAATACTTGTAATCCTGAGGGGGTTTTTTTCATCTCCTCATAAAATCTGGCTTCAAAAGCTGACACCTCTAAGCCAATTGGCTCATGCTCAGAAGAAACTTTTACATATAACTAACACCAAAGAAGAAGTGTTTATAGCAGCACCTTTTGTAATGCAAATCTAAGAGAAGGTGATTAAAACTGCATATAATGCAATTATCTGCAATACACAAATAAATTGCTGTGAAAGCTTAATTTAAATACTTAAAAATATGGTTGCGTTAAATCATTTAAAGTATCCTAACCATGCAATCCTGTGTGTGTTTATTCAGAAGTTAGTCCCACTGTGTGCAGTGGAAGTTATGCCCCTATAAAAGAATTGCAGCCTAATAGAAGAGTCCTTTATCTAATTATTGGAAACTTTCAGTTCTTAGAAGAGATAACATAGTCACATTTTTCTATTATTACTGTGTTGTCTGCTGTAACAATACAAATGTTTAAATAGTGCTTTATCACATAAGCGGACCAGAAGCAGGGTTACCACATGGTTAAAGATCATGTGCTTTAAAATAATTGGCTTAAAGTCTGCAAGCAGGTTGCTAACTGGAACTTCTGTCAGTTTGGAATTAGAAAGACACTTTTCACTACTTCTTTTATATTCAAAATATGAAAAACTAACACATTTGCTTCTGTTTTAGGTTTTAAGCAAATTAATGCTCACACCAATGCACCACCCTTATTATCTCAGGCTAAAAGATCAAAAAAGCGTCATGCAAACTTAACTCTGGACAAAATGATGGAAAGGTTTCTGCAACAAAGTGCGGATACTGAAGAGAAGTTTTACAAATATGAAGAACAACGGCTTAAAACTGAGGAAAAACGGCGTGAAGCTGAGCATGCTAGGGAGCTCCAGATGTTGCAGATGTTGGGACAGATGTTAGCAGGAATTTCTTCTGCAGTATCACAAAGGTCACAGTATACACTGAACAGTCCTTCACAGAGATCAAATCACCGATCCTATGGAGATAACTTTAATTATAATTCTATGACGACTTTATCACCACCGATAGGTACTTGATCCTATTGCATAAATGTTGTCTGTACTTGATAGTTAAGAGATGCAAACCCATTGGTAGTGAATTCCTCAAAAACCAGCAAAGTTATTCTTGGGAAGTTCTGGGACATGTTTGTAAAATGAATGAATGAACACATTGAGCTGAGATTACAAAATTTGTTTAGATGTAGGATTTGTTTTAAGATTCTGCTCCTGTACAGAATTGTTGTGGAATGGATTGTAGTAGCTTAGCAAGTTGCGTGGCTCAGGTTTTTAAAACTGTGTAGAGCAACCAATTGTGACTGTGGTAGAGTAAAAGGGGAGTTCTGTTTTTTGTGATAATAAAATCCACATGGCTTGATGGTTGGTCTTTTGTAGTTGTTCTGGGATTAATAGTTCCTCTTAACAGTTTCTTTGATAGAGTGCATCCATGTTGACAAATGTTAAAAATGTATGAATAGTTAAAATAGAATTTTGTTAGGCTTTCAAGTATTTCATAGATAATTTTCACATTCATGGGGTTTGCTACTTTAATAGGAATTACAATAAGTACTTTAGGTATTCTGCTGATCACAAGCTCTTTCCAGAAGATGGAACCATGCTTTAAAAATGTTTATTTTATCAATTCTAAGTCTTTATTCAGCTGGGAATAGGGGCCAGGATCCTAAAATGTTTAAGCGCTATATTAACAGTGCTATACAGTGACTCCCATCCTGAGCCCCCTTCCCTGATCCCAACTTGAAATGTAGACACTGTTTCAGTTGAGTTCCCCTGTTGATCAGGAAGCAGCTAACTGAATTCCTACCCCCTCTCATTAGCACTGTCCATTGTGATGGACAGGAGGATGGCCTCTGTCGCAATTCCCCTCTGTGGAAGAGGTTGCTTGCATGAGGCAGTGTGGGACTATCAGCCAGCTGCTTTCCAAGCAGCTGGGGAACAGACTCCCATCAATTGCAGCAGAGTAAGTGAGGAGTTGGAGGACTATCATGATCACTGTGTATCCTCTAAACTTGGGCCCATGTAGGGATTGTGAATATGAAGCAGTCCTGAGTACATAAACCTAGTTTATGCATTTGTGACTGCCCAGCAGGACTCGAGCCTATATGAATCCTTCCTATCCATCCATCTTGTTTAGATCCTATTCTGTTATGGTGAAGTTTTCTATTGCTCTATGTTTACAGTTGTGGCTCCAGAACTGAATCCATTTTCTGGTTAATAAACTTACCATTTTTAAGTGCACTAGAGTGTAATGGAGCTGTCTTTAGGTGCCGTAAGTTCCCCAGTGCATTTATATGGTACTGTAATAGCTGTAGTTTTAATCAAGAAGGCAGTGGCATTAAGACTTTTTAATGTCAGGAACTCTTTACCTTAAAAAGGCAACAATTGTAGGACCCACAATATCACAGAAGTTTTGGGGATATATATTGCGAACACTCTGAATGTGTGCTTTGCCTGTCTTGTTGGGTCCCACTGTCTCCCTTATGCGTGCCTTAGAGCAGGTTTCACATTCCAATCCAGTTGCACATTGTTACTGATGACAGTAATATTCCACAAATTACATATACCTGTTATCTTGCTATTCCAAATAGATTACCAGTATCTGTTTCCATCTTTGCTCTGTTGCTGTTCTTCAAGGTCAGAGGTAATCATTATTTTGATGGGGTGGAAAAACGGTGGGAGAACAAAAATGTGATGAAATGATCAGTAGCCTCCCATGCCGTTGCTTGGAATACAGTATTGGGTAATTTGAGCAAATGCTTTGTTTTCAGTCCCCTAAATTGAAGGAGAAGATGAAAGGTGATGGTTGGTGGAATGTCGTCTTCCAGAGCTCCACAGGGAGCTAGTGCGGCACCCCAGCCTCTGTCAGTTGCTCTCTCCTGTTTCAGAAGCCAATTTGTGAATGTATGATGTTCATATCATGTTTTTTTCCCATCCTAAATATACTTATTTGTGAGAAAGTCTCACTGGACACAGAGTAAATTACTTTAAAGTAGTTAATCTGGGGAAAATACCAGCCTCTGGTTCTGTACTCCGTATCACAGAATGAGCATGTATGGAATCTTTGTGGTATTGAATAAGTCACCCTCTTCCAAGTGTTTTAAGTGCCTTCTCTGACTAGTTTACATAGGAAATGATTCTATTATATGTTCTTGATATACTGGAGTTTGCTTTTGGGTCACAATGGCTGATATTAAATTAATTTCCCAATCACTGTATATAATATATAGTGTGAGTTATGTATATTTGAATAATAATTTGTTCAGGTTTCTAGAGACAATACTGTCAAAATAGTTTAGAGCAGTGCTTCTCAGGCTAAGGACTGGTGATCATTATTGTCTGATGTGCCATTGGTTGTTGTTGTGTACCTTCAAGTCATTTCCGGCTTTCAGAGACCCTAAGGTAAACCTATCATGGGGTTTTCTTGCGGCTGAGAGTGTGATGTGCCCAGGGTCACCCAGTGGGTTTCCGTGGTTGAGTGGGGAATTGAACTGGTCCCTAGGATTGTCATTCAAGGCTCAAACCACTACAACACACTGGCTCTCCATTGGCTCTCCATTGTGCCAGAGAACAGCGGTAATTTGTGCCCATTGATACTGTTGTTTCTTTCTTTCTTGGAAACCTGCCAGGGAGCAACATCACTATTCCAGGGAACTCCTCATTGAGTAGCAGTGTTTAAGGGTAAATGGGGGGAGCTGCAAGTCTTTAGAAAATGGGAAAGAATATGGGTTAAAAACTACCAGTTCTATAGGTACTAAAGAAGAATGGTTATGAGTAGGAGCAGTGTTGCTGTTTCTCCTTTTTCTGACTGTGCTCACAGTCAAAGGTACCACCAATTTGTCTGGGCATCTGTGTTCTTTTGAGATCTGATCCCTGAAATACAATTTGCGACAGAGAACTTGATAAAATCTAACATTTATTCATGTTAATGGGCATCCTTTTGTGTAATTCTTCATTCGTCTGATTGTTTAGAAAGATCTGGATGTATCTGTGCACTTTCTACCACTGATACTGGAAGCCTGAAGGGATCCGAGATGAATTCAGTCTGTGTCACTGTCATTATTCATCATAAGGATGTTTCTCATAGAAAGGTTTACTACAAAACTAAAATGACCACAACTAGAATAAAACATGCTAAGGTGTCTGTAATATCATTGGAATAACACCTACTAAATCAGAGTTCCTCTGTAAAAGAGAAGCTAATATTATTGACTTATTCTATTTCCAGTAAAGTTTGAGGTCTCTGTTCAATTGCTGGACTTACAGAATCAGTGGGATTATCATAAGTGTTTTTCCATTCAGCTTTTGGAGGCTTTTTTCTTTTTCCCCATAGACTTTGTGATATGTATTCAGCGCCCCTCCAGAAGTACTTAATGGTCCTTGTCAGATTTCTCTGACTGTGACGACTAAGCGTAATTTGAACTGGTTATATAAAAAGTACATAGACTATGCTTCAACAGAAACATTAATGAAGAACATCAATTTGATAGCAATTAATTATGTAATTTGAACTTTCATTTAGAAGATTAATTATCAAGGCCACAGAAATATGGAGGATTAACTTTGCGTTGCTTGTCTTGAATTTATTCATTTTTGGACCTTGAAATGAAATCCATGTGTGACTAAAACGCCAGTGCGTTATCTCCTAAAAAAAGGTGACCTGAGACAGTTTTAATCCTGTTTTGATTTGCAGTTAGAGTTTTAAGTGATAGGGACCCCAGTGTAGCAGCACAGATTCTCTCTCCTCAGTGCTATTCTTACAGTTGTAGGAGTTAATTGAATTCTTTTGTGAAAATTGGCTTGCAACAAGTGAAATTGGAGAAGTGAGGAAGGAGCAGGATACTATCAACATGGAGTTTGTTATCCCCCACATACCTCCTCTCCCCACGGTGCCTTTTTGACATAGTTGGTAGGCAAGTCATGACAAATAAGGATGCTTGGAGCATTTGTTCAGTATCATTATTGTCTTTGGCAGGAGAGTCTAATTTAGGTGCAGAAAACTTAATTGGCACTGGTGTTGTTCTTAAAATTTCCAGCCCACATGTCTGCGATGGCTCTCCTAAATGGCTCCTGTATTATGCAGCCATTTCAAATGGTGCTGAGACTGCAGTCCAGTATTCACTTATCTTGGGGAAAGTTTCACTGAATTCAGCAGAATTAAATTCTGAGTAGACATGCATAGTCTGTTTAAGGAACTGAAGTACTTCTTGTTCCTAAAATTCAAATTTGCAGAATACTTGGCCAGAACTACCACGTAATTGACATGAGCTGAGAAGCCTGTATATCTAAGTCTATATGTGTAGGAAGGGAAGATACATGTACTTGAATTTTCCTAGAATTCCTTCTGTGCTTCCAGAAACACATCTTCTGCGCATTTTAGGAATGTGTGAAGGCGCAAAGATCTCCTTCCACATCATTACAGAAATGCTTTTACAGCAACTTGTTTAGACAATAGTACTGAACTTGGTTAAGCAAAAAGTCCAATAAAGACAAACGCTGAGTGATTTACTTGAGTACTGTTAATTGTAAGTGGGATTGTATGGGTTGTTGAGATGTCCACATTAACATAAAGTATATCTAGTTGTTAGAACAAGCTGAAATAGGGAAGAATTTTGCCTTCTTAGGGACGAGGCTACAAACTGGTGCATACTGGCTAATTATCAGTAACAGTTAAATGAACAAGTGACCTTCAGTCGATTCTTTATTTAGCGTAACTTCTGGACCTGACATGAGCGAGAGCTCTGGCTTGTTTCATCCTGTCAATTCTTTCTCTATCTTATTGGGAAAGGAATAAACCGGAGTCCTAAGTCTTGTCAAGTTAAACAGTCTATAGGCCAGAAGTCTGTTCCTGCTACAAGTGGGAGTAATCTAGCAGCACGTGCCAGCATGCTACTCTTGAACAATGAGCTATGATCAGGACTTAAGTTGATTGAGATGTAAACAAGAATATTTAGTATTTTAATTTTTTGGAAGCATGTACAAATTCACTTTATATTAAATGTTTTGAAAAATTAATATTTGAAGTAATGGATTAAATGTTTTTTTTTCAGTTATAGAGAGATCTTTTTCAGTGCACAAAACGCATTCTATAAAGGAAATGGAGAACATATTTCAGTTGGTGCGAAATGTTATTCCTCCTCTAACTGCCAAAAAACATAAAGGCCAAGATGGACGAATAGGAATTGTTGGAGGATGCCAAGAGTAAGTGGAAATGTGTATCATGCTTGTGAACAAATCTACAGATTTTACTGAATCACCAGTTTTAATAGTCCTTCTTACCTTTGTTAATTGCTTGTGACACGTTGACTGCTTGGAAGAAACAGGGCCTTTCTTTACCCCTCTTCTTAACAGGGCTTGCTTCCCTACTTTGTTGTTCTGATCAGTCCTCAGATTTCACAGGCAACCAGATAAGTGACTGTTTACAATATACATGTTGCTGTAAAAGGTGTGAGTAAGATGTATCCCTAGCAGTCCTCTTTGAAAAAATGGAAGCTAGACCATGTGAGATACAAGTGGGAGCCCTTCTGAGAAGCAGCCCTGCTCTAGGGTGGGTCTCTGGGCATGCACCACCTGTCTTCACTCTTCTTGCTGCCAGCATCCATTGCTAGTTACACATAAACATGATATGTGTCATTTCCCTTGGGCCACTACTCTATTCAGGAGCAAAGGGAGGGAACCTGAAAATTCCTAGCAGCTAGTCCCTTCAAGTCCTTTCCCTCCTCTCTGCAGATATTTGATTAAGTTCAACTCAAACAGTCCAGGCAGTGTGAGAAAATTAATGTTATCTTGAAGGTGTAAATACGAAAGCAGGTCCACCTCAATTGTATAATTCAGTAAGGCCATTAAAGTCAAGTTAAAAAGAGCTAGTGGGAGAAAAGAAGTAGAGAGTATAGAGAATAAAACAAAGAGACAAATGCTAAACCAAGAAACAAATCCTAACCCCCAGCAATGCTGGGCTATCTAAGCTCTTACATTGAATAAACTGTGATGATTTGATTTATGACAAAGTCCCCTTGTTTGTATTTTATGTTGCTCACAATGAAGAGTGACATTTTGAAAAAGGTATTTTTCCAGTTTTTATGCTGTTAAGCATAAAATGACTTTGTGGGGCCCTGGTGGCGCAGTGGTTAAATGTCAGTACTGCAGCCACAACGTTGCGAGTTTGATTCTGCAGGGCTCCAGATTGACTCAACCTTCTCTCCTTCTGTAGGTGGGTAAAATGAGTACCCAGTTTGTTGGGGGCAGTTAGCTAAATATGTTGTAAACTGCTTAGGGAGTGCTTTGCACTGGTAAGTGGTATAGAAATGTAACTGCTGTTGCTGTTTGATTGAAGATAGCCAGTTCCTCATCAAAACTGGTAAAGTCAATGTAGACAGAAGACACCCAAGAAAGTGAGTAGTGGGTGAGAAGCCAACAAAGAAGACTTAATTCTTTAATGTTAGGCTTCCTGTATTGGAGGAGCAGCTGTAGTTGGTTTGATACTGGTTTGGCATTTTAAAGAAAGTTAAAAGGACAACTTAGATTTGAGACCAGTGTGACACCATGGTTTGGGCATTAGAATTGTGCTCTCTTTTACGCACTCCAGGATTTCAGTATTAGTAATTTGCCATGATGTCCAAACAGGAAAATCTGATTGCTTTGGGAATACTCTTGTCACCAAACCAGAACAGGAAGTTACTGTTCAAAAGGCGCTCCCAGATCTGGTTTGGATTCAAGTAATACTTCAAGATAATCCTGATGTTGTTGAGTCAGATATTAAGGCAAATCATAGTTAATCAGGAGAGAGGAAGCAAACTGAAACATAACCAAGAAAAAGTAGTGAGCGAAGAGAGTGTATGGGCCTGATACCAGTTGTGACTACTGAGTGATTTGAGCTTATCCATAGCTCAGGTAGGAATAATACATTTCCTGCTTGATTCATCAGCATTACTTGAGGGTCAGTCTGATTCACTGCTTGACTACAAGTGTAAGTAATTCTTTTGTGAAAGCCAGACTCAGATATATGTCCTATGATTGTAAAGCCTAGGAATAAGGGAGGAATAATAGAAATACACCATCATTAGAATTCTAATAGAGTGTTCACCTAATTTTGAGAGCTGTATAAAACCTCTTAATGTCTAGATCCTGAGCCATAAATCACCTTCTTTTTGAGATACCATGGATTATCATGCAAAATATTAGTCCTTAGGAGAGATGATACTGTTGAGAAAGAAAATACCAGGACTGTGTGTTTGTCTCAGAGTCCTATGAACTCAGAAGAAGAGTGGAATATGTTATTACATGTAGAATTCAGATTTCTAAGAATCTCATCTTTCATTAAAAAGAGCATATATTTAGCCCTTAGAGCTGCAAAGATATACTTGAAAGTATGTAGGCAGGATGAAAGTCTCAGAAGCTGGAGGATCTAGTCAAATAAGAGCTAGAGTAGCTGCATAACTTCTCGTGCCTTTTCATTTATGGCAGTGGTTCTCAACCTGTGGGTCCCCAGATGTTTGTGGACTTCAGCTCCCAGAAGCCCTGATCATTGACGATAGTGGCTGGGGCTTCTGGGAGCTGAAGTCCACAAACATCTGGGGACCCACAGGTTGAGAACCACTGATTTATGGGGATGGACAATATGTGACACATGGGCAACATATTGTCTCTGTCAATTTTTGTACTTTTCCTGGAGCCTTCTGCCTCCCTCACTGCATTGAAAGTTATACGTGAGAGCACCATTTCTCTTTTGAAACAAGGCATATGCTACACATGTACACTATTATCAAAGAGATTAATCTTCTTGGAACACTTTCAGAATCTCCAGTATGCTTGTTTCAAGGGAGGACATCTTTGAGAGAGCTTTGAAGCTAGTGGAAACAGTGCATATGATCACTGATGGTGGTGATGGTGAGGCAGCGTCATCCACAGGATGTTGCCTGTCCTGCTCTAACTGCAGCAAAATGACAATGTATAGAATAGATTGTATGGGACAAACATTTATGTGAGTTTTCCAGAAAAGTTTGAAGGAGAAAAATATCCAGGACCCTAACTAGAACATGATGACGTTTAGTGTACTTATTTTAACTTTCATTTGTTAAACAAACATATTTTGAATGTGTAAACTATGTGTAAGTTAAATACTGAAAAATAGTTAATTAGAGAAAAATAAGCATTCTTATTATCTTTCAAATATTATATTCAAAGAAATCCAGAGCTTAATGTGGATTTTATTTAAAAAGAAGTATGGGATATTAGTTTGTACTTTTTTTCAACACCATGTACTTTTATTAACATCATTTTTTTAAAACTTGAGCACAAAATTCTATGAAAATTAGTAGGAGCCTTTTTCATCCCAACATACTATACATGTGTACTTTGTCTGTGCACTCACTTACTTCCAAGAGGGTCTGATCCTCTTCCACTGAGTTTATTGGGGAACTTCCAATTTCATTGCCACTGTCTACAGAGTCATTCAGCCTACTTAGTTCAGTTTCAGGGTAAATCTGATTCAGAATATACTTCTCCTGTGAGAGAGTTACTTATCTGTGTTTGATTTTAACGTACACTTATGGCTTTCAGTCAGTAGAAACGTATGTATTGTCATACATACTTCCTAGAAATAATCACCTGAAAACAACAATTACATTTTTGTCACTACCAAGCTTGGTTTATTCATTACTAATTTTTTCACTGGTATTAACAGTGTTTTTAATGAAACTGATTTATTTAGAAAGGGAAAAAATCGAACAGAAAAATTAAGCACTGGAAAGAACTCCACATTACCGGAAAAAAGTACAGTTTATATAACTTAAAGTCACAAAATCTAGTATTTTGGGGTGTGAGGAATGAAGAACATGAGTATGCAAATATATCTATCTGTGAATATCTTTGAATTAAGAATGGAAAAAATGTGGCTTCAGAAGCTCCTCTTCACTGATTTCCAGCTATTGTTAGCATTGAGAATCTGAACTTTCATTACAACTTGAAAAATTACTTACAAATCCTCGTAGTAGTTTTCAAAGAAGCAGCCATGTTAGTTTCTTGCAGCATAAAAAGGAGGAAGAGGGGAAAGGGGCACATAGCAGCACCCATAAGGCTATTTTCGCATGAGCTTTCATGGATGTAAACCTGCTTTTTTGGATGCAGTACGGACTGATAATAAATGCTCAGATAAAAGCATTTACACAGTTGTGGAAGTGAGTTGAAATGTGGTAGGATCAAGAAGGATGTAAATCATGATCCTTGGTAGCTAAGAGTAATGCACTGGAATAAGTGATTGTGAAAATTTTCCTGTGTCCTTGTGCCAAACAAGCTTCCCAATCCTAATATGGACCAGCATTGCGCAAAGCACTGGAGTTGAAATCTGGAGGCCTGGATCACTTTCTTCTCTCTCTAACTTGAGGATAACTTATCTTATGTATCACTAAGAATAAACAATTGTTTTTTAACATGCGACTTCGTGAATTTAAAAGAGTTCTTGTCTTGGCTGAAAAGTATGTCTGTATGAAGACTACTTTTTTCAGAGATTTCCTCATCAGGTCACATTCTGTTACCAGTGGCTTAGAAACTGTATGCTTGTTTCAGGCTAATGGCAACTGGCAGTAATATTTTGTGTTTATAAAAGGGGTATGTTAGATTCGTTATCATGGATTAAGTCACAATATGTCAGCAGAGTGATCAGTGGAAACAAGCTAACAAATTGATGTGGTTTTATACTTGTCCACATAAATTTGTCACATCTTGTGTGTTAATACTGCAGTCTTTTCTGGGAAAATTGACACTGCGTTATGGTAATACTTTATAATTTTCAGGTGTTAAAATTTGCAACTAAAAGGAATTAAACGTGAGTGAGTTGTAGTTACTCTTCATCCCAATATGTCAGCCATGATGATAGAAAAGTAAATATATTTCCTCAGTTAATCTTTTCCCCACTATTTATAGGTATACTGGAGCGCCATATTTTGCTGCAATTTCAGCTCTCAAAGTGGTAAGTTTTTTCCCCAAATTTCACATGAAGTATACCTTTATATCAGAAGTGGGTGTAAAGCTTCTTTCCATTTCTTGTTGTACTGCAACTTCCATCTTTCCTCAACACTGATTGTGCTAGCTAGGGTTGCCTGGAGCTGCAATCCAACAACATCTGGAATATGATTACCTGCCTGGTCGTTGGTTACTATCTTAGTTGAGGATAAGCACACTAAAGCCCAGTTAAAGCAGTGTGCTACAGCTTTGTATCAGATCATGGACGTGTTTAGCTTTGTCAGTGAAAGTTTAAGTATACTTTGAAATAAGTCACATCAAAATATGCAGACAATAGGTAACTGTGTTTTTAGATAGCTGTTTTTACAAATAAATTGCTGTTCCAATTACTCATGTTTGGGGGAGGGGGAAGAGCTAATATCCTAGAGTGTTATGGAATTTGAGGAACTGGCTTTTATTTGAAGCAATGTTTTTTAATGTCTGATATTAACAGAGGTATATCATTGCAGTCAATAAGATTTATTGCCAAATAAATGTATGTAGGACTGGGGTGGACATAAGAAATAATGTGGACATAAGAAATGTGGACATAAGAAATAAATTTGTTAGAAACTTGCAGACATTTGATGGCAAAGTAAATCTAGAAGGCGTGAAACCAGCTCTTTTGAGATAGTAATTACTGTGGATTTGGTACTCCCAAGGATTGTAGAATTGTTTTTCAGTTTCACGGCCCTCAATGGGCTTCACTTCTGCCATTTTTGCAGACCCTAAAGGAACTAATATCACTTTGGGAGTGTATTTTCATTTGATTCCAGGTTGGGATGGGGCCTGAAACTTCATACACATCCCAGAGTGATTTTTCAGCCAAGAAATGAGGAGCTGACAGGGGTTGGGGGCAAGGGCTGCACAGAATCCCTGACCTCAGCTCTGTTGGCCAAATGATACCCAACACCTGGTTTAACACTACAGTTAACAAATTAACCATAACAAATGGTTAATGAAGATTTAACAATATGTTAACCTTCTTAGGGTGCAGACCTGTCCCATGTATTTTGTACCAAAGATGCAGCAAGTGTAATCAAATCTTACAGCCCGGAACTGATTGTTCATCCAGTTCTGTAAGTATCTTTGTGGTCTGTTTTGTTTTTTTCCTTGTATTTTCTTAACAAAGTCTGAAGCTGTGTAAGGAGAGCACCTTATGTTCAAAGCTAGAATTCAAGTGTCCTCCATGTCAGCTCATGATCTCTATGCAAAAGTCAAAGCAGACTGTGTCTGGTTTATTGGATGGGCACAGTGTGCATGGCATTTTGTGTGTGTGTGTGTGTGTGTATTTAGAATAGCTGACATAGTAATGTTGTATGCCTACCACATTTTAGTTGCAATATGTCCTTCTAATGTTTTAAGTGAGGGCTGTCTGCATAATTAAACTGTTGTGTGCTTTTTAAACATCGAGACACCATTTATACAACAATAGGACTTAGAGTGCTTTCAGATAAGTTGCAAATTGTGTAAGCTACCTCAAATCTGTGCTCAGCCATGGAAACCCTGGGTGACATTGGGCAAGACACCCACTTTCAGCCTCAGCGGAAGTCAAAGGCAAACCTCTTCTGAATCAGTCTTACCAAGAAAACTCTGTGATGGGGTAGCCTTGGGGTCACTGTAGGTCAGAAACAACTTGAAGGCACACTATAACAACTTCCTCCTAAAAATGATACTGCTTGAAATCCTGATCTCAGGTTTGCTTACTATTCATGCTTTCAAAGCTGTATATAAACCATCAGTGTATTGCTTTATTAAAAAAAAGCAATCCGCAACATGTTAAAATCCTAAAAAGGTTCCAAGACACAAACTGAGGAGACTCTTTCACAACAACCAGTTACGTATAATGTTGCACAGTATGGAAAGCAAGCTCCGTATCGGACAGGGATGTGAAAGTGGGGTAAGATTCGTTGGGGGAATGAATATTCCATATATGGAGTTTCTTCTTTCTCCTTCTTGTCTTTAAAGAGAAAGAGGAAACTTGCTAGCCATCCATTCATTTGGGAGTTTTCCCCCTTTCTTGTGCTTGCTGGTGTCTCAACCAGATGGATGTTCATTCCCTTCCCTCTCTCTTTTCACATAGTACCATTATCCTCTTTGGTTAGCTCGGAAAATGGTTGTTCCTTTTCTTCTAGCTGTTATTTAAAACAAAAATTAGCTTAGATTTGATGGCAGCTGCTAATAAAGGGGAAGAGTATTTAAGCTTGTTCTCAACTTGTCTACAATTGGGAAGGCCTTGCTGTGAAGAGTTTTCAGTTTCATTCAAACATTAATATAGATATACCTCAGTTAACAAAGCAAATGTGTTATAGCACATTGCTTCTTTAACAAAAGATTTGGTAGGAGAGGCTGGAATAATATGGAAAGAATAGAGATAGGTACCTACACCACAAAAGAGACCAATTCAATATGTTCCTGCAATTTTTAAAATCCAAAACTAGCAATATGCACCTGTGAAATGAAACAGTCAGGTTAAGGTAAGCCCTGCATAGCTAAATGAAAACATTCTGAACCTTCTAGAGAGCACTGTAAGACTTTTCCCAAAATGTATCCAGGGATGAGATTTTCTTTCCTCAGCCTCCACTTTTCTTAGAATTTCTATTTTGTTGGCCATATTTACAGATATATGGGATTTTTTTTACAACAACAAATGGATTTTTTAAACATGGTGGAGTAGCTGATGAGGCAGGCATTTTTGCTCTCTCCTTTTCTGTGTTTTCTGCTGAACATGCTCAATAAGGGACTCTGGAGGCAGCTGCTTTTTACCTTGAAGGCTTTATTGCATTATTTACTGTAGACACACTGCTGCAACCCAGCCCCTAAAGTCTGCATTTTTCCAACCATCCTTAAACAATCCTACCAGTGCTGATGCTGATAAAAAACCTCCAGTAAGAGAGGACAAGGAGGAAAAGGATTTTTGTAAGGAGAAACTTATTTGTCAGAGACTGTGACTGAGGTATATCTATACTAGTGAGCTGTTTGATTAGGGTGCTTCTCACATGTAAACTCTGGGAGCTTCTCTGAGAGGACTGTAGCTTTTAAGCCTCATCCTTCCAGGCCTAGTAGTAGAGCATCAGATTCTTCCCATGGAACTGAATTGCCGTCCGCCTGCCACATTTTTGTGGGTATATTACAGTCTGCCATGTGTGTATAATGACGCATATTCTCTGGAACGGAATTATGATACCACAACTTGATTTCAGCTCATGTGCAGGAGAATAGTGTAGTGTTGTGCAGTGATTTCCACACTTTAATTGGGAAACAAATTGAATGTGCTTGCATTGCAGGAACCAGCCCTTTGGGAACCTGCTATTCTGTGCTTTTGTCTCCTTTTAGGGATAGCCGGGATGCTGTTCATGAAGTGGAAAAGTGGCTACCACGATTACACTCAGTTGTCATTGGCCCTGGATTGGGAAGAGACGATGTACTGCTTGAGAATGCTAAGGTAATTTGTCCTTGAATATCTTGTGCACTAGGGCCCTTTCATATTTACCCTGTTCTTTTCATAAACCAATACTTCTGTTTCAAATGCATAGGTCTTGATACTAGACATCCAGAACAATAACAACAAGACTGTTGGTGGATCCTGGTTTTTGTATGAAACTCTCACAGACTACAAAGAATAACTAATGGTCTTGATCTTGTAAAGTAGGATATCCCTGACTGTGCTGTTGGAGGCAGGGGCATTGTTAGGTGCTTGAAATATGAAGGGTTCCACCTCAACCAATAGTCACTAGAGCAGGCCATTTGGGCAGGCCAGCAGTGGAAACAAAGTAGCAGTGGCTGGCTTAGGTCACACCATGTGAGAACAACTGTATATAGGCCTCTGTAAGTCTTGTCCAAAGTCTCAGTAAGAATATGCTTGCAGCTGCTGCCCAATAGGATGAAGGCTGTAGGGTCCCTGACTCTTTTACCAACTGTGTCTGTTTGAAGTGCAGCAGCTGTGGAAAAGAAAGTGGCCGGGGCTTGGGGGGACATGCAGCAGCTACCAGAGGTGGGAACATGTACAGTCTAACCTGCAACCAGCTGAGCAGTGATGGCTGGTTGACATTCAGACCGCTAAAAAATTTGTGACGGGAACAGGTCCAGACATGGCAACACCCATGTTTACAGATATCCATAGCTTCAGAGAATGATACTGAATTCAAGGCAAAACAAAGATGGTTTGGGTGGAATATCTCGCTTTGGTATGGACTTGGGTGCAAATAGAAAAAGGGAACAGAAAAAATAGGAGATGCTGTTGTTGTGTGCCTTCATGGCATTTCCGAATTATGGCAAGCCTATCACAGGAGTTTCTTGGTAAGATTTGTTCAGCGGTGGGTTGCCTTTGCTTTCCTCTGAGGCTGAGAGAGTGCAACTTGCCCAAGGCTATGTGGTTGGTTTCCATGGCCAAGAGGGGATTCAAACCCTGGTCTCTAGAGTTGTAGTCCAATGTTCAAACCACTACAGCACATTGGCTCTCCAAATGAAGGATAGTAGCATCAAATGGATGTATGGTATAGTTTAAGAAATTGCTTTCCAGGAAATTATAAAACATAATGTAGTCTAATTTTTAGTCTGTCGTATGCAAGAACATGGGGCAGACGGGTTAAAATTTTTAAATTATACGAAGAAGTGTTACTGTTAACACGTCACTGTCTCTTCAACCATGTTTTCCAGAAGCCAGTCAGAAGAATGTTAACAAGTTATTGAAATTGTGACTTTAGTTAGTCTTCTGGGGATCTATGTCTTTTCCAGAAACAGCTACTTATTTTTCTGTTCTGCTAATGTAAATAACATCACCGCCTCACCATCCCTCATATCCATTTTGCAAGGTGTGTTTGTTGCAGTTGATTACAAAATATTTACTTTGTATATATGAATCTGAAAAAAAGATTTTAGCTGAATTCACCAAGAAAAAGAGGTAACGATGTCAAAATGAACTTGTTTTGCCCATGTGTCCCCATTTAATTAACTGACAGTGTGCTGAGTAAGATCGCAGATGTCCAGAATGCAAATCTGGCAGCAAACTGAGGCTGGCAGGATAGCAACATGTGGAAAGTTGCCTACAACTTCAGTTGGAACCTATCAAAGAGTGCAATGAGTTCTGTAACAGTTTGTAACTGCCTACTATTTATTTTCTTTAAAAAAAGTTCCCCATTGCTGTCACACTGCTAAGGGACTATATTGTTTTCCCATTCCCAAGACAGACAAAATGCTCCTATTTTTTGAGGAAAGGTGCAGGGAGTGTCTTGCCTCTTTTTGGCATAGCATATTAATTCTAATACAGCTTCTAATACAGCTAATACAGCTACCACAGGAACACATTGCCCACTTTAAATATCAGTAAATGTGTTTGCAAGGTGGGTACCGTGCCTTCCATTGCTCTCCTTGTGAAAGAGATTGCTGTTGAGGCCATCTGTTTTTTTGCTCACTCAGCATTTCCATAGTGATGATAAAGTGACCAATTGAAGTACATCAGGTTACCTTTTTCCCCACTTGCTCTAAAAAGTGAGCACTTGAAGAAACATAACTGGAGAATTAGCCTGCCTGTGTATTTAATTGCCATATAAAAATCTGAAAGATGGAATCTAAAATGCAGATGTCCCACCTTATGAACATAATGAGTGCAATTGGTAGTCTTCTTCCCGTTAATGAATTCTTGGCATCTTCCAGTCCTCCCATTTTTTTAAAAAAAAAGAAACAATTACAACAATGCATAAACAAATTGTATGTCCAAGTAATATCCCTATTATATGTCCAGTGCCTTAATTGCAAAAAGTAGTTTCTGTGAAATTTACTTCCTAAATGTTGTGCTTAGATTCACGGTCTAAATGATGAAGGAAATTTTCCCAAGTTTGTTGTGACAGATTGTTACCACTGCAATCTGGTCTGATCTTTGGTGAAGCAAAGATATCATTTTTGATATCATAATTCGGCCTTCTGCCACCAGCCAAGTGTTTGTGAGGCCCCGCCGAACAAGTGCGAAGCTAGGCATGGATGATACTTGTTGCTCCTCCAGATATTGCCAGATCCGCTTCAGGGGAAGACCTCCCGAAACAAACACCTCAATTTCAAATGCACAGTAAAACGAAAGGACTCTCTGCCTGAGAGAACACCCTGGCGAACTAGGCACTTAACGGCCAAGCTAGTGGCATCTACATACTGGCCATACTATTGTCAAATCGGCATATAATTCAATCATGTAAATTCTGACCTTTCGGAGGCTTTGTCTCCAGCCCAAACCTTATTGTTCTCACCAGAGACCAGTCTAGCCTGCGGTCGTTCCTTTCCCTATAAAACCCCCCAGTTTTGGTAGTTCAGTGGACTTCGCTGGACCTGGCTGAACTCCACTGGAATTCTTGCTGAATCACTAGCTGAAATCACTTGAAGCTCCCATCGGATCTTCTTCCTCGCCGTGCTGCCGCTTGGTCCACCAGATTCCCCTCAGCCCCTACGCCGGGTTTCCTCCTCTCCAGGACTTCGGACAGGTGGCGTATTGCCCATTCCCCAAATTCTCTTTCTTTCTTTTTCTAGTTAGGAGTGTGCTTGTCTTTTTCTTATTTTGTGTTTAATAAATACTGTTAGTGTTTTGAAACTGCTTGAGTCCTCACTGACCTGAACCGGTATACATAGGATAAAAGACCCCGCTGCGTTACCCTGCCTCTCGTTAGCGAAGAGAGTGCTCCAGCTAATTTCCCCATCTTTGCTAGGTTTGTTTGGTGTTTGGGCACCCTTCCCGGGACCCCCCAATTTACAGGGTAACAGAGTGGTGGAGCAACACGGGCAGTCCCGGTACCCCTAATTTGAGAAGGAATCCGGAACCTCCTCAAATCGGGTGGTACTGACGTAGGGAACGGTCACTGAGTAGTTTTAGATCACAGTTAGGCAGGTTAGTGTATGTGCATGATCTCTGTATGTTTGTGTTGCTTTTCTATCAAGTGGACGCTGTACCTCTCTTGTCATGCCCTGGGAACCACCTCCCCATCTTGGGTCTATCGTGGGCTGGGATCCGAAGTGTTAGGACGCTAGCACATTAGGAACAGTCTACACACATCCAACACCTTAGCAGCAAGGCACACTGAAGCACTTTTTGGGAAGGAGCAAGACCCCACTCCTTTCATTGTCCCCTTGCAAGTTTTCCTTTGGTTGTGTGGCTAGCTTAGTTTGGAATTGGAGAAGGCACGGGTGGTGATTCCCAGCTTCTCAGTTTTGCGGGTACATCCCATTGTTGCCGGCTTGTTAGGATTGGGTGGTGAGTCCCGACCTAGCTGTGGGTTTAGCGCTTTAGCCCGAGGTAGAGGAGGCGCCCCTCATCCAGAAAACCAGTCAGGAGCGGTTCAGTTTTGGGTCCTTGTCCCTCTTCCTCCACTGTTCGACCGGACGGCGTAGTAAGTTCCTTTGAGTTCGTCAGCCCCCCCTTTCAGTTGAGCCTTGGAAGTGCTCCTGAGGGTTTTCCCATTGGGTCCCAGGTGGGCCTCCCCGTCTCTGAACCGTTGGGCTTGTCCTTTTGTCGTCAGTGCCGTCGAGGTGTAGAACCGGGCCTGGATGTACAAAGGTGACCTTTGTTTGGGCAGGCTGGAGTTTGGTTCCTTTTTCCTCTTTCCTAGCAGAGTTCCAGAGAGTTCATTTTCCTTAGCTCCCCCAGGGGTCTAGGTGATCCTCCCCGTCACTCCAGGTCCTGGTCCCGTAATTGTGAAAGAATTGTGGTCATGCTTCTGTGGGAAGCTTTTGTGTTGTGTTGTGTTGTTGTGGTAGTGTAGGAAATGGCTAAGGAGAGCCCTGTTGCAGTTAAGGACCTCATGTGCCAGGAGGAGGTCCTAGGGAAATTGGAGAGATGGGTTTTAGATAAGGGAAAGTGCCCCTGGAAAGACTCTGTCTTCCAGACGGACGATCCCTTCGCCTCTTTCCGTGAAGCGTACGCCCTGGCGCGTAAGACAACCAATTCGGGCCTTCGAAGGATTCGTTGGCAGCTTGGGGACTTTGGTTTGCGGCTAGAGACGCTAGTTCTGCCCTAGTTGAGATCCAGGGGAAGCTAGCAGAAGTAGAAAAGGAGAATGCCTGGCTTCATGCCGAGAATGTGGCCTTGCAGGGGGACAAAGTAATTTTTGCATCCATCGTGCAGTCCACACAACAGCAGTTAAGCAACATGTCCCTGGCTGCCCAGGCTTGGGAGGAGAAAGCCCATGCCTTAGAGGCCGAGCTTGATCATGCCCAGTCTGCGGCGCGGTTTATGGTAAATCAGGTGAAGGAACAACAGGAGGCTGTTAGTCATACAGCCTGCCACCAACAGATTGCCAATGTGGAGAACCAGCTCCAGACGTGTAAAGCCTTGCTTTCGGCGGTGTGTCTGGAGCTGCTCCCTAGCTTTGCCAATGGGACCCTTTACCGGAAGACGCCCTGTCGTCCTCCCCACACAATCCAGACTAGGAAGCCTCTAAAGCACCGGTCCAGCATGTTGAGACACGGTCCATGACCCGTAGAACCATCCCCTCTAACAACGATGGTGAGGAAACCCGGGAGACACAAGTTACTGAGGCCCGAGTCCCCTGGCGTGCAACTGAGGCAAAGGCAATTGCAGATCAGTTAGGACCCCTGAACGGGTCCACCGGCATCATGTGGCTAAACGTGGTGTCGCATTCGCACCCTACAGCCAATGGCCAGGACCTGACCCAACTGGCTCTCCTTTGCATGTCGCCGTCGGAGCTTCCGACTCTTGAGTCCGCCGTGGCAGCCCGAGGTCTGGTTAGACTTGAGGCGCACGACTGAATGTGAGAGATCACGAGGATCCTTTGGCCTGGACAGAGTGTGAGTGCGCTCTACGTTATGGAGCAACAGGGTCCTCGTGAGAACCCTGAGGCTTACATGGCACGGAAGCAGCTACTCGCCATTCTAGCAGAGAAGGTGCTCCTAACGGCTCGTGGGCACAAGTTTGATCATGTCGAGTTCAAGACTCTGTTGTACGGAGGCTTGAACCGCGAGACAAGGTTGGCCCTGGGCTTGGTAGATTTCACTAACATGTCCTAGGAAGAGTTTGGGAACAACCTCCGTAGGGTCGCTGACCTACTGCGTGAGGCTGACGCCCTGCGACCTCCCAAGACACACAGGAAGGACCCCGGGAATTGGGAGCCCATATTGGAGGTCACGTACTCCAATTATGGACCCCATTCCCAACATCGAAAAGCGGCCCCGAACTCGTTCCTCGAGGGAACTGGAATTCGCGTCCCCAATAGGATAGGCAATGGCAGGGTAGGGACTCCCGCAGCCAGCTCGGCAAGGCAGGGAATCCTTCCCAAATGGCCACTGCCCCCAGGCAGCTCTCTGAGTCTGGTTTCCCTAGAGAGACGTCTGGCGGGTACGAGCACCCGATCCAGCCAACTCTCATGGATAGGGCCAAGATTTGGGGAATGCTGCGTGCTGTAGGTGTAGATAGAGCCTCCCTGGATGGGAAGCCCGCTTTTAGACACCCTAGAGAGGCATTGCTTTCCAAGGGACCACCAGCCGGTCCAGGCCGTCATGAATGGTCCACCTCCGGCTGGCGGTCACTTTGATCTGGATCTGGACTAGGGGTGCCCTCGGTCCCCTGGGTTCCGAAGCCGTGCAGTGACTCAGTCACGGCCATGCAGGCGGAGGAGACCTCAGGTGACGGCAGGCACCCAGACTGAGGGGGGAGACCCTCCTGCCACCCTTGGAGTAGACCCTGGAGCGGCACTGAGTGTGCTGCCCCTGGAACCAGTTAGTCCTGGTGAACCCACGCCTGACCCTATCCAGATCTCTGGATATGGTGGCGGGGGTTGCTTGGCACTAACTGGGTTGAAGATTCCGCGCCCTTTGGGGGTGCTGCGTTTTAGGTTCTTGGTTTGGGGAAGCTGTGGTGAGGGCAATGGCCTTTGGGACATCGTTCTCCTGCGACGCCCTGAGACCATTGCCGGCCACGAAGACATGCTCCTAAGGTCGATAGTACAGGGACTGCAGGTAGTTCTGGCTGCGCAAGGCGCCGCCGCCATCCCCGTCCCTGGCTTGGCTTGGCTCGGAAGAGAGTGTAGCTACTGCTAGCCTCCCCTCTTGGACATTTTGCTGCCGTTTTGCCTTTAAAGGCCCCCACAGCATTGTTATTGTGACCTTGGTGATTGTGAGTTGGGCCAGTGTAGTTTGGGGCTCATTCTCAGTCACCGTCCTACCTGACGAGACTGTCGTACCGGAGGTTAGTTGGCTTATACCAGGCCTCCACATGGATTTTGGAAAAAGGGTTCCCACCCAGGAGTTGCGTTGCTCCTGCTGATCTTTTTAGCAACCCTCGCTCAGGAATGGAAAGGGAAACCCCCTGATAGGAAATCCCTTGCGATAGCACGCCTCAGTAAAGGTAGGATTTTGCCTCCCTTCATGGGATGGAAGCCCCCTTGAAGAGATGGCTCAGGCCTCTCTCCCCCTTTTCCCCTTTGTAAATAGTTCCCTTTGTTGTAGTTTCTAACGGAGGTTCCATCTCTGTTCCCTACAAGGACACGGAATGGACCCATCGATATGGTTCGTGTTTGTACCTGTGATGTTCAGTTATGCTTTGGGAATAGGAGTCGCCTCAGAGTTCACTTACATCCACACGGATGGGGAGTACAATGTGCATGCTCTATGCCATTGGAATCTCTATCCCAAAACAGAAGCTGTGCTCCGCAATTCCGAATTATACACCTGGTACAAAAGAAAATACCCCTTTGAGCTACTCACACACCCCATAGTTTATTCTCATGACTGGCTTGGCTCAGCCCTAACCATGGCTGTTGCTGGGCACAACATGACTATTTATGTGGATGTGCTAACCAGTACAGCACCTGCAACCATCAATGTCATCCAAAGTAACCGCCGTAAGGAGTCACTGCTTACGGTACTTTTCGAACTAGACAATTGTCGCCCCAAATGAGTATGGGAAACTTTTGTGTTCCGATGCCAAAACATCACCAGAACCCCTACAGGTTGCACGTTCACGTGCAGGACAAACTGGTGCCCCGACTCTCCACAGTGCAGGACTCATTCCGGTAAGCGACCGGCCACGTATGTTGGTAGTTTTGTGATCCGCAGAGACATAGAAATGGTAGCATATTCCACCGTGCAACCCATGCTCACGACGATGATGCTTAATTTCACCGTCATCAACATCTCCAAAGTACTCCTGACCTGCGAGCCTTATTTAAAATTGGCGTGGAAACAATGGGAACATTGGGAGAAACGGCTGTCTTTCTCCCATTTACACTCTCGCCCTAAGCGAGACATTCTGGGAACAGTCTTAGGAGGTATTGGAAAGGGCAGCGCCATTCTCAATACCATTAATGAGGAAGTGTTGGTGAATAAATTAGGCATAATTGGCACAAAAACAAAAGATTTAGGCGTATCTTCCGCCACAGGTCTCACCAATTTGGCCAAAGGCATGGAATTAATTAGCCAATTACTACCGCAATGGGTTGGTGCTGAGCGGGATATCATAGCCGACCTCAGCCGCGTGCTACAGAACACGACCCACGATTTGGCAGTTGTGATACAGTGCATGCAACTGCAAAGCAATGTGATCACCTTTGCCGCTCAGGTGATCCAGACCAGCCTCATGGGCTTACTACACCCTGAGCTCCTGAGCCTATTAAGAGAGCGATACCCAGAGTCGCTGGAACACCCCTCCGCTTTGGCTAAGATACGGCACGCTACCTGGCAGAGCCTAACTCTCACGGTAGATGTTGCCCACGAAAGGATTCTGGATCTGGTAATCATACATCCAGTATCCCATTTGGGACTTCCACTCATATCCGTCAATGCCACATTACTACCGTTAACGTTGTATCATTGGTGCAGTGGTAGACACTTATTAGACCTGTCCGGATGTTTGTTTCATCATCAGTGGGTGCAATGCTTTCATAGCATCGACAGCATTGGGCATGGCAACACCTCCAAGTATGTTTTGGTCCTAGTCAATCGCACAGTAATGTCCCAGCTTACCAAAGATTGTTTTTGTTTATGTACCCTATGTGACAGTGTGACCCTAGTACCTAGTGGTGTACCCATTTGGATTGACCGAGTTGCCGGTAATCCTTGTCTTTGTGGCCAGCATATAATGGACTGCTTTGGCCAAGACTTTTATATGCGGCAGGAAAAGCGGGACTATATTTTGGAAATGGAATATGTACCCCAGGAATCCGAATTGGATGGGTTCCACCTTAACGACGAGATCCCTGCGTCTTCATGGCTCAGGAATCTCACCAATCTGGCTGATCAGGTAAAGGAGGTTTCCCACGCCCTCCACCAAATTGTTGTAAACGTGGACCATTAATTGGTCATCCTCCGGACAGAAAATTGCTAGATATGCCATGCACCCCTTGATAATCTTGATAATAATTCAAATTGTGCTATTGATATGTTTGATTGTTCTGGCTCTGTGGGACAAGAAACAGATCTTCTGGCTTCAAGCTGGGAAGTTTTACCAACCGTTTCAGACTCCGAGGCATAACTGGTAGTATTTGTAAATAATTAAGGATAGTGTAAGTGCAAGTAAGTGTAATATTTGTGGTAGTTTCCCGATTGGCTTCAAAAGTCTATCCGTGGGCAGCCGATCTTCCAGGCCTGCCTTTGGAGTCCAGCTTTGTTTTCCTAGGTTGGTGATGTGGTTGCCTCGGAACTAGCATCTAACTGTTAACCCTGCCACCCTAGGCCCTCGGGTTACATCATCAGACCTGGAGCTCTGGCTTCAGTCTGGAAGAGGGAGGGGTGCGAGTCTTGGCCCAGTGCGCGGCCTGAACCAGAGTTCGAATGGAACTTTCATCAACTGGGAGTCTCCATGAGCCTTTTGGAATCGAGTTAACACTGGCCTCTCTGGGCTTAGCGAGTAGATGCGGGTTCTGACGCATCCACCTCACCATCGCCATCCATGGCCATCCCCTGGCCAAATACATTGTAGGATCTGTTGCCTTTTAAACCCTCACCTTCCCAAGCCTTTTAAGTCATGACGACCAAAAGTCAAACCCGGTTCCCAGCAGGCTTCGTGCCAGAGATTTGCATCGTCAGTTTGTATTGGTAGTGACTGGTGTCAGTTTTCTCTTAAAAGATTTGTAGCCGGTCCTCCCCGGACCCGCCCATCCACCCCAAGCACCGTGGGGTGTGTGTGTGTGAAAATCCAGACCTTGACGCCAGCCAAGGGTCCAGACCCCAGATGACATCCCTTTTTCCAGTTGCTGCAGTTGGGGACCACAGCCTGCCGCTCCTCAACGAATGCCATGGACTACAGCACCCATTCCCCGAGGTTCCACAGCCGGTTCCCATTTGGACCATTCCAGTTACCACATTGCAAACCTGATCCAGCAAAGAGCTAGCACGCCTGGGCTAGCTCAACCATGGAACTGTTTTGGTGCCCGCATTTTTTCAGACCCCAAACTTTTCCTGTCTCCGAGGGGGTGCAGAGACTTTGCCCGTGCCTCACCTCCCCGGGACTTTGGTTGACATCGCCATTGGATTTCCTTTTGCCCGCATCATCACCAGACTCTTTCTCTTGCCCGCATCCTATTTAAACTTGCCTGTACAATCATTGAACTGCCCACTTCACCTGGAATTGCCTTCTCCCCTCATTGGAAGCATTTTGCCCGCATTTACAGTTTTGAAATTGCTGCCATACTTGCATTTGTTTGTACAACATGCATTGCCCACATCACCTATGGATTTATTTTGCCCATTGTTGCCAGCATCTAAGCATTGTTGCTCATCTTCACAGTTTGGTGTGCAGAATGTATTGCCCGCATTTCATCTGCTACTGTATTTTGTTGCATTTGTTTATATGTTATTAGAGTTAGGTTTCTTGTTGCCCGCCTTGCATTGAGGTTGCTGTTAGTTAGGGACTGTTTTATTTAGATAGGAATGTTGCAAAATCCCCTGGTGTAATTCGCCTCCGAAATCTGTAGACCTCTATTCGGCTCCAAATTCCTTTTGAAATGTTTGATTGGAAAATGAACAATTTGTATCAAATTGCCCATTTTGGGGGGGGGGATTGTTACCACTGCAATCTGGTCTGATCTTTGGTGAAGCAAAGATATCATTTTTGATATCATAATTCGGCCTTCTGCCACCAGCCAAGTGTTTGTGAGGCCCCGCCGAACAAGTGCGAAGCTAGGCATGGATGATACTTGTTGCTCCTCCAGATATTGCCAGATCCGCTTCAGGGGGAGACCTCCCGAAACAAACACCTCAGTTTCAAATGCACAGTAAAACAAAAGGACTCTCTGCCTGAGAGAACACCCTGGCAAGCTAGGCACTTAACGGCCAAGCTAGTGGCATCTACATACTGGCCATGCTATTGTCAAATCAGCATATAATTCAGTCATGTAAATTCTGACCTTCCGGAGGCCTTGTCTCCAGCCCAAACCTTATTGTTCTCACCAGAGACCAGTCTAGCCTGCGGTCGTTCCTTTCCCTATAAAACCCCCCAGTTTTAGTAGTTCAGTGGACTTCGCTGGACCTGGCTGAACTCCACTGGAGCTCTTGCTGAATCACTAGGTGAAATCACTTGAAGCTCCCGTCGGATCTTCTTCCTTGCCTCGCTGCCGCTTGGTCCATCAGATTCCCCTCGGCCCCTACGCCGGGTTTCCACCTCTTCAGTTGGTGTCTCCAGGACTTCGGACAGGTGGCGTATTGCCCATTCCCCAAATTCTCTTTCTTTCCTTTTCTAGTTAGGAGTGTGCTTGTCTTTTTATTATTTTGTGTTTAATAAATACTGTTAGTATTTTGAAACTGCTTGAGTCCTCACTGACCTGAACCAGTATACATAGGATAAAAGATCCCGCTGCGTTGCCCTGTCTCTCGTTAGCCAAGAGAGTGCTCCAGCTAATTTCCCCATCTTTGCTAGGTTTGTTTGGTATTTGGGCACCCCTCCCAGGACCCCCAGTTTACAGGTTAACAAGATAAATCATCAAATTGTCTGAGAATGTTTAGAATGATATAGCATTAGAACGTAGTGACCAGTGACTGATTTGTAGGCCAGTACTCAGAAAAGATTTTGAAAAAAGGAAAAAGAAATGATTAGTAGTTTAAAAGAAGATTTCAACTACTGTTAACTACAGCACCTAAGGAAAGCAACATGACATTATAGTTTATACTCTAATAGTGGATTTTTAAAAAATTTTATGTACATGGGCCTAAATATCCTGAAGATACCAGATCCTGACTGATCTTGGAATGCTAAGAAGGGTCAGTCCTGGTTAGTACTTGAATGGGAGACAGCCAATGAATACCAGGTGCTGTAGGCTATATTTCAGAGGAAGGAACTAGCATCACTATTTCTGAGTATTCCTTGCCTACAAAAACCCTGTGAAATTCATGGGATTGCTATATGTCAACAGGTGACATCAAGGCACATATGCACACATGTTTATTTATAAGCTTGTTCTCAGATAGGCTGAAGAGCAATCCACTACATATGTGTTAACACCACATCTATAAGTAAACTTACACATGAATTCCAGACAATATAAAAATAAATTCTTTTTGTGCAAACGATTTTGTTCCAAATAGCCTTCGAAATTTTCACAAAAACCCAAAATGCAAACAAACATATAAATAACGCGTTTGCGATCTTGCCAAGCAGGGAGAAAATCAGAAAATACTTGTTCTTGTGAAGTATATGAAGGTATTAATCCCTACTTCAAACCTGAATACAAGTTAAAACTTAAATACAAGTTAATTTTTAAATGTAATTTACATTTGCATTATTTCTACGTTAACAGTTTTTAGATCACTTTCATCCAAAATGGATTCCATTGTACAGTAAGGGAAAAGGATTGCCTTTTTTTCCTAAAAGCTATAATGTTTAAAATAGTTCCTTTTATTTTTAACAGGGCATTATAGAAAAAGCCAAGGTCAAAGGAATTCCTATTGTAGTTGATGCTGTAAGTATTAACGTTTCTATTAGCTTGTTCACATGATGTTATAATGTCTTGTCAGTAAATGTCTCTCTCTTACTGTCCTATGCAGGATGGGTTATGGCTTATTGCCCAACAGCCTTCTATTATTCAGGGTTACCCTCGAGCTATTCTTACCCCAAATGCCATGGAATTTAGCAGATTGTATGAAGCTATGGTAAGTTCATTTTTAGTTTATCTTATATGAACGCAGTAATTCAAAACCAAATTGCTCTTACAGTGCAGTCCTGTCCATAGTTATTTAGAATTAATTCTTCTATGCTCTGTGGGGCTTAGTCCCGATAAATACATTAACATCATCATCACCACCACCACCACCACCACCACCATCTATTTATTTATATAGCACCATCACTGTACATGGTGCTCTACATGACAAAGAACAAGAAAAAACAATTTCCTACCCTCAGGCTCACAGTCTAGAGACATGGCATACAAGGAAAAGGGATAGCATTTGGAATGGGAATATTGCACTGATATTCAGATGAAATGTGCATGAGATACTAACTCTGTCCCTAGGATTTCTGATGATGTATGTGCATATAATACTGGTAAATGATTTCTTCCCCTTTATTTTAGCTTAGAGACCCTGTAGATAGCAATGACCATCATGGATGTCTGCTAAGGCTCAGTCAGGCCCTAGGAAACTTGACAATTGTTCAAAAAGGAGAACGAGATCTTATTTCAGATGGAGAAAAGGGTAAGTGAAGGAAGTACACAGCATTTTTTTTTACAAACATGTTGTGGGAAAACAAAAATATTGCATATGTTAAAGAACTTTGAAAGAGGAGAGATTATCAAAAAGTAGGAACACTTACATCAGTTTAAGTGTAATTTAAAATTGATTAAATTATGATAAAGGTCAATATAGAAGTAAGATTATTACAACTCTACTGATAGCAGTAGATTTTATGATACCCAAAGTTAACTACTGAAGCCATTTTTTAAGAAAACATATGATACAATTGTATAGTAATAAACATTCATCATCACTAAAGAGTTTTGTTTTTTGTTCTTGTCCAGATTGATCAGACTTGCTTTTAATATGCTATACAAACACACACACACTGCTTTCATAGGTATTGCTCATAGATGCTGGTGATAGAATAGGCCAGTTAATCACATAGAATCCTACAGCATGCTCTTTTTAAAAAAAGAAGAAGATGATGATGATAATTGTTTGGATTCAAATTGGGTCATGATTAGAGTGGACATACTCAAATCACATAATTTCTGTTAGTAATGACTATAGTCCCATCGATTTCAATAGTCTTGATTTCAAGTGAGCTTAGGCAATCAGAGCACCAAGTTACCTTCTTTGCATAGAGTTCCTCATGGTCCAGCAGGAGGATCAGAGGAAAACTGCTAGACTTCAAGAGATGAGATGAGGTGACTGTAATGTAAATGTGCATCTGTTCAAGGAACAAGTATGATGTTTGAAGATTTCCATTTGAAGTTTGCATGTGCATGCATGCTCTCTCTCTTCTATCCCCACTGGACATCACCACTCTTTATGAGCTGCTGCCACCACAGATAATGTGTCTGAACTAACTTTCAAGTATGCAGCATTCCTTGAGGCAAAAATATATAAAACAGAAATAACCATTTATTGAACAGAAATTGAGTATAACATCAGACATTAATTATGTAATACGTCTAATCACATCTCACTCCCTCACACACTCATCTCCTAGGTAATTCTACCCTGTTTTTAACTCTCCTCTGTCTCTCTCCCTAACTCTCCTAACCACTCAAAGACTTAAGCCCCACTGATTCCTAATCTTGACAGACTGCTCTCTCATCCTTGACCAATTGGCATACACAAGCTTTTTCAAAATCCCTTCAGACATTCCACCAATCACCTCTTAACTCCCAGGATTCAATTCTCTCATCCCCTCATGACAGATGCTTACCTTATAACATCTAACACACATTGCATACATAACTATATTACTACTTTGCCACTCTGGCCAAGAGAAGCAACTGCCTGGGAAAGTCTATTCCAGCTGAGTGAAAATACAGAAAGCACCATACACGTTGTTCCTCCCATACCAAATTCAGTCTCCCTCTATTGCTCTCATGTAGCCTCCTGCTAAGTTTGGCACTGTGGAGGCCAGGCCTGCTTTCCTCCCAGCCTGCTAAAGTGCCTTGCCTCCTTATACAGCCCTGCTTTCCCCTTTAAAACCACCACCTCAGTGTATAAAGGGTAAAGCCTCTCAGTTGTTGTTCAGAATGATTTACTGATCTGTGGTAGTGTATTATTAATTGATGAGAACTAACAGAAAGTACTCTACTGAGTCAGAATTTAGAAAAATGTAATGTAATCTTTATTAAAATAGCAGAACAAGGAAAGGTATTGGGTGTCGTAAGTATATCCAAGCAGTACAGAACTTGGAAAAGGAGTTTATCCAGTTTCTTACATCTTAACCTTGTATATAGATACAGAACTATCATATATACACAGGTCTTTAGCTCCCCGTTTGCTCAAAGGTTTAATTCCCAAATCAGGATCACATCTTCTGACCCAACTCAAATGGTTTGGTTTCTCCACTGTCTCTCTCAGAAGACAACTACTCTTAGTTGACTGAAGGCTCTTTCCTAGAGCGCTCTCTCTCTCTCTCTCTCTCTGGGAATATCACTGAAGGAGTCTGAAAAATCAAGTTGCTGTGCCTTATATTTAGACCTTCTCCTCTCAAACCTCAGCCCCTGCCTCTCACCAGTGGACTGGGTTTCTCTGATAGGGAGTGACTTTGGTTACATGGCAATCTGTTGCTGGGGTTTCCCTGCCACTCAGGTTAGCCACACTGCCAGGCTCCATCACAGGCACACAAAAACAAGAAATATCACCTCAAGTTGGCCATTTCAGTGTTCTCCCACTTGTGTGCTCTTCAACTGTTGGTTCAGGTAGGCACAGACTGGTACCAACTAGATTTAGGGATAATGTTGGCCAACACAGCAGCTATGACCAGATACAAGAATTAATGATAAACCGTGTTAACTACACTGGAGTTACAGTGGATCATACCACTGTGCTAAAATTTGACCGATATGTGCTGATAGCCTATGTATAAGCCTATGTGCTTATACAATACATACTGAATGTTTCAAACACTTGACAAAGTTAAGAAACGGGAAGAGGTGCTTAAGTACCAAGTCAGTGACCCTAGATTAGGGAAGTAGGAAATCCACAGGCATCCAGATGATTTTGGAACTCAGATTCCCATCAGCTTCCACCAGCATAGTTGGGGTGACGGGAGGCAAAGTCCTACAAAACTTGGAGCCTCATAAGTCCCAATCCCATGTCTTAGAAGGTAGCCTAAATGACCTTTTCGATAACTTTTAATTGCATTTGGAACTGGATTTTCCAGTTTGCTCTGCTCCCCCCTCCCCGCATCATTTGACACATCAGTGTCTTCCACAACATAATATTGGATAAAATGCTGAAGTTTAATTTATTTAGATAAGGACTTCAAAGTCAAGTGGCATTTCATAGGAGTACATGAAAATAATTCAAATATGCAGTTTACAAATAAATCTAATCTTTTTATAGTACTTAAAGGAGTACAAGTGAAAAATTGTCTCTGTTAGAATGATGGACAACTACGTCTGTGGTTTTTTGTTGCTAGGATACTTCATTTTCCCCCTCTACTTTTGGTTTGCTTCTGAAACTGTTCATAACAATTTTTCATTCAATATTGTTCCCAAATCTCTTTAACAGATTTGTTTTTTTTTTATTTTGAGTAGAAATGAATGGCCAACACATCATCACAATGTCCTGTAGGTCAAGTAGGATGGAAGGGAAGGAATTTAGTGGTACCTAGAGTATTTATACATGAGAGAAACACAGGGTAAACACAATGATGTTTGTTGAAGTAAGTAGCCATATGCTGCCTTTTCTTCTGTTTAAAGACAGCTGATCATTACAATTCTAGAAGCATTAGGATAATATATGTAGGATACCTGGCCGATGTTACCAGTATAAGGTAATTGTATTAGTAAGCGTGACTGAACACATGGTAAATAGTTGGTAGACATACATCCCTTAAAATGGCTTTTAAAAAGAACAACTTGTTTCCTAGACAAAGGATTGTGCTCCAGGCAAGCAGAAATCTTCCATGGGCTTCCTCAGAAAGGGTAGTGTTGACTTTGGGTAACTTCACCCAGGCAGTTCAGAATCTTGAAGGAAAAGATCCGCAGTTGGATGTATCCTGGAACACTAAACTTGCACGGCTTCATCAGCTTTACATAGAACATGATTCAGTGCTAATAGCTAATCTTAATTCTTCTTCCTCTAAAATCATCCTTAATTTTGATGTACCAGTCTACTTTGGTTCTTACACATATTTCTAACACTTCTCATGTTTTTCACAAATTATACTAAAGAGAGGTTAAACATCTTCCACTTGTTATATTTCTGTGTGACAGTGCTTGTATGTAGTCATGAAGGAAGCAACAGAAGATGTGGTGGACAAGGAGATCTTCTCTCAGGTTCTCTTGGAGTCCTAGCTCACTGGGCCTTCCTTGCTGGACCAGAAAAAACAAATGGGTAAGGCAATCAAGGCACTTTGATCAGCTTTAGCAGATGAATTCTTCAGTGAAATTACTGTTAAGGAATAATGGCAGAGGGACAAAGGGTGCCATAAAAACAAAGCTGAATGTAAGGTTCAGGTCAAGCTGGCCAAGTGAGAAGGAAATAAACCTCTGATACTTGAATGTAGATCTTTCAAAGTATTGTGAGGGAATGAAATACTGTTGTATATTGAATGTCAGTAGTGTCTTGCAGATGATGTATGCTCCCTGTTGAGATTCTTTTTTTTTTTTTCCATTTTAGGCAAAATCCCTTTCTAGTGGCTGCATTTGGAGCATGTTCACTCACAAGGCAGTGCAACAACCAAGCTTTTCAAAAATGTGGACGGTCTGTGACAGCCTCTGACATGATTTTAGAAATTGGACCAGCATTTAAAAAACTCTTTGAGACATAAGACCAAAGCAGAAGAAGAAGAAGGAAAAACACAACACTGACAGCAGCGGAAATTATAATAGAATACCCATGCATAATGCACCCATTTTCAAGTGCTGTTAGCAGCGTTGGTATACTAGGTAGTGTTTATTTTTTAAAAAATAGAAAAACTGTAGATTTTTTTAAGGAGTTTGGAATACATTTTTTTGGCTAAATAAGCTGTAGTTGCAAATGTTATAATATAATAAAATTAAATTGAAAGTATTTCCTCAGTTCTATTTCACAACTTATTGAGCAATAACTAAGTGCATGCTAGCGGCAGAATCATGCACTTGATAATAGGATATAAAAATAAGCTGAAGTTAAGCACTTATAAATTCTGTTTGTAAATAACTGTATTGAATTCAGTGTGACTTACTAATAATTCTCTTCAGGATTGTAGCCCAAATTTCACTGGTTTCAGTAGAAAGTATGTTAATTCTACACTTCTCTCTTACCTTCAGATGAACAGGATTTGGAAGTACTTGACTTTGGTTGGATTCTGTCATAATATTCTTTCACCACTTCAACTCAGTTCCTTGACTGGCACCAAGGTCATCTCCATTCTGTTCTGTTACAGGGTTCCAAGTTGTGCACAGCGATTGTATTGTTTTTGAAACATGCCATCTTTGAGCAAGGACTTGCCTTTGAGTCTTAGGTAGAGGGACACTTTTTAGCTTCTTGTTTTGGGGAGTAGAGAGGAATGGGTATCACTTGTCTTTTTTAAAAAAAAACGTACTAAGAAGCTGTAGGACATGGCATGTGAAAGTAGAATTTAATTAGCTGAATGTATTAAAGTTACATCTACTGTTCAGGGCTGGTTTGGAACATGAAACCAAAATACTTTTCAAGGAAACCAGACACACCTATCTCAAAAGTGCTGAGAGGGTTATACAAAAAAGAGAAAGGGCTCTGGCAACAGTTCACCCTAAGCAGCTCTTGTCACAAGAATAACTGACAGGAAATACCCTTCATACTTTCATATTAGGGTTAAAAAAATCACTTCCTGTTGTTGGTTATAGTGATACACACATTTGTAGATTTTTTTTAAATTAATATCACCAGCATATAATAATGAACAAAAGGCAAAGGGCTGCTCTTAAATTACACATTAGTTAGTGAGTAACAGTCAGCCCAGAACAGACTACAGGGTAGAGCACTGGTCCATGATCAGTCCTTAAGATGTTTTGGACTTCAACTCCTAAGAAGCCCTAGCCAGTGTGGCCAGTGTTTAGCAGTTCTGAAAACTGCAGTACAAAACACCTTTTAAGGCAAAAGATTGAGGGCCACTGGAGGAGAAAGGTGGATTTTCAGAGCTCAGGAGAAACGTATTCCTAATACAGCGGCACAGGGCAGTGGTTCTCAACCTTTGGTTTTTAGGATACTTGGAACTTCAGCTCCCAAAATTTCTGTGCACTGGCCATATTTGACTGGAACTGCTGGGAATTGAAGTCCAAACCATCTGGAGAAATGAAACGTTGAGAACTGTAGCATAGAGCATCTTTGTAACTGAAGATATCACAAGCATTCAAAAGGAGGTTGTCAACCTTTCCAGTTTTATTTTACTAATTTTTCTGATTGACTAGATATAACATTAATTTTGTAGCATCTATGCACTATATTTTCACTTGAGAAATCCCACTTGTTATTTTTTTTAAAAAGACTTTAAAGGAAGATTATGACAAAATCCCCTTTATTTTTACTTGAATGATTTGCAGCTTGTTGCTATGCATATTTACTCAGAAACAAGTCTCACTAAATTCACTGGAATTTATCCCAAGTATGTATAAGGACAAGTGCAGCCTTAGTCTACAATCTCTAGCTCAAAACTAGCATTCCCTTTTAAGAACAGATTGTGTTGTTCTTACTAGGGTTTGCTGCTGTATGCAGTAGTAAAGATACCATTTAATATTATATTCTACTTGCGGTCAGATGATTGCTGTGTATAAATTCAGTGTGCTTATAGCTGTCATTTGGATGCACTGTGACTACTACCTCAGAACAATGCTTTTTGTTTTTTCTTTTAATATAATGTTCCATTAATTGGTTCTATCAGAGTTCTACACATGAACTGAAGCTAAAATGAGAATGGTACAGTCCATACCACTTGAGAATATAAATGGAGGAAAGCTCTTCTGTGAGGAAAAATGAGCACAGCAGAAAAAAGGTTGTTTGAGCCCTCTCTTTACTTTTAGTATTTCAAGCTGTGGTGGCCATGTATTTTCTTCCTGAATGTTGAACTTGGCTCTAAAAAGAGCTTACCTATATTTAAGCAAAATGTATTTATTTCCAATGCATGATCAGCTTGCGGGGGAGTTGTCTAATTTTTGGAAGGTCTCAGTAGTGCACTAGAGCTGTTCCTTTGCCTGTGCAGGCATACAGTAGCATAACAGGATGTTAGAAAGAGAAGTGCGTCATCCTCTCTTGTCTGCTTCTGGCTCTCCCTCTTTGTCCAATGCTAATGTTTGCTTGCAAGTTGAAGGGGAGGCCTGTATAGGGATACAGAAGCTATAGCTTAAAACACCAGTTTCTTGAAATATCCTGCAATACTGTCTGCATATGTGCCTGTCCTATAGGTAAAGGAATGATAAGGCCTTCTGCACAATTTACTACACTCATAGAGCAGGTTGCTAGAGCTCCCAATGTTTACACTACAGCACTGTCTAGTTGGAATAAAGAGGATACTAACTACTGGTGAAAAATCTGTGTTGTAGTTCTCCTCAGTATGAACCATTAGAAAATAGCTTAAAAATATATGATTGAGCTATCAGTATCTAAAAAGTAAGTAGAAAATTTTTACACTTATATATGTAGGGAAGCCAGATACGATTTTGGGTTTTTCAAAGTGATCCAAGCGGTCAGTATAGATTTGCTTGTTTTTAATTGTATTACAGAAGTTGGAAACATATTGTTCACCAGTGCATAGATTTTAAAACTGAAAAAAAATAAATCTGAAGATGTAGCAGTTCCTTTTTTTCAAGAAAATAAAGTATGGGAAATTCCAAGAAGTGCAGTGTGTATTTGTTCAGTAAAGTGGGAAAACCCTGGCAAATGAACAGGTTTCTCTGTATCCCTTAACAATATGTGCCACATAATAGTTTCATGTCAGTCTTTTTTCTAAAAAAGTACTCAAATTATATTGCCTTTTCATTCCACAACTGTAAATCAATTCAAGATTCTCTCATGCTGACTTCTAGCAAAGAGCTAGAAGTCTTGGGTCCACCAAAACAATGGTTTCCCAAACTATTACATGTGCCTTCCCTATCTGTTCCCTGTGTCCAGTCAGCTGAGCATGGGAAGCCCCTAAGAGACAAGTGCAATACTATGCAGCTGTTCATGTTCCTAAACAAATAGTATTCAAAAGCATACCACTTAGCTGTATGTAACTGTGTGGACATAGCTGTCTGTTAACACAAATGTATTCAAAGCAACAAAGCAAGTTCTCACCTCATCTTCAATAATTAGCACAGACGATGAGGTTGTGCCAGGCACATTCCCTGTGAGTAAATGTTAGGGGGAGGTAATTCCAGCTTAAGAACAATGTGGAATGGGATATACCAGGTTAAACCTGGCCTGACTTCTTCTTTGATTAACAATCAGTGCCGCTTATTCAGGTCAGCAGTTTGCAACATTAAAAAAATGAAGGGGTTTTTTTTTCAGACTAAATAATGTCTCAAAGTTGCCCAGTAAACAGAGATCGTATCAGGCAGGGAATTTGTCTTTGAGGAAGGCTTCCAGTTAACTCTGGGCAAGAAAACAAACACTAGGCAACTGTCAGAATGTTAAAAGAATCATGTCATAAAGCCCTGATTACAGTTCTTCCCAACTCTGAGTTGTGTTTCATTGATAGGGCCTGAAAACTGGTATTATTTTAAAATCTCATGTCTCTTTTTAGTTTTTTTTTATTAAACACATCCAAAAGTAGAATCAACATGTACATCTCAAATATTTTACAAATTTTCCCATTTTAAAATACATAAAAATTTCTCCCTCTCCCTGCATTTTCCATTTTATTGCTTGTCATTTAGATTTATAGCTTAGATTAACCTTTATTTGTTCCTGTCCTCCTTACTTGATTTTCCACATTTCTTTAACACTTTTCCTACTAAACTCTTAAAATACTTTGGTTGCATTTTTATTAAATTCATCTTACTTTAACTTAATTATTTCTTCCAAATTTGAATACAGTCCAAATCAGTTTCCATTCACTCTCAAAATTGTTATATTGATTTCTCCTTTATTAACATTGTTAACATCTCCAATCCATTACTTTTATCAGCCAATTATCTACTGAAGGTTTCACTTTAGTCTTCCAATTAAAATCTCATGTCTCAAAATGCTCTAGGTGTACAGGAGTGTTGGTCACTCTTTCTAAACTGTTGTATTAACATTTTTGAGTGAGGAGTTAGAATAGGCACCTGATGAAGTCACACCTTGTCTCACATGCATTCTGCACCAGAAAATATGAAAATTTAATATATGATCGATAAAAATACACAATTAAAAATGAGGCCACTAGTTTAATAAAGTGATAATTTGCACATTAATACATACTGCACGTGCTTGCAAATAAGTCCCGTTGATCTTTATGGGATCCTCATCAGGAAGTGCTGGGGTAACGGGAGCACTACAGTCAGAAGCACAAGACTGAGGAAGTTTGTTTGAAATGATTTACAGGTCTGCCAGCACACTGGTATGGCATCTGACTATGAAATGTTTCTGACAGAAGTGAACCAGTCTCTTTAAGCTACTTCTACTCCCTTTCAGTTGGAACGCAGACAAACTTCTGCAGTAGATAAATCATGCTGAGAAGGCTAAGGATCTGTCAGGATGGGGACAGCAAATACAGCTTTAGTGAGCTCCTATCCTCTCTTATGTGCTCCCATTGCTACTCTCATTTAGTTTCTCCCCATAAAGAGAGCAGCATTCTTGAGAATGTTTTTATTTTGATAAATGTATTCCTTTCTATGCTTCCAACTGCTTCCACTTGTTTCAATTTCTTTTGTTGTTTAAAAAAATATATTGGTTGCCATCTTATGTTGCCATCTTATTAGTGAATTAAGTCAGACTTGTGCCATTGCAATTCACTTTCATGGCTGTTGTAGGCCAGAATTCTCTTTCAACCACATAATAACTAAAACTGCAGCCCCTGCCATTTCCTTGTGGTCAGAGAGCAGAAGCATGACTGGAGATACATCCAGCTATTTTCCTACAACTGACGAGATCTGCCTGAGGCCAATATGTAATTTTTAAAATGACTCTTTAATGCCAGCTATTTTAAATACTACTGAACCTGCTAGTGCTGAAAAGATGATATGGTAAAATCTTTGTGTGACATAAGGATTAACCTTACCCAGACAAACTTTGCAGTTCTTATAAAAGGATCTATGATTAAGTGCTTTGCCTCCCAGATGTTTGTCACTTTTAAATAAATTTTACTTAAGAGGTACAGTCCTCAAATGTGTTTTTCAAGAGACATGAACACTTATGAGGCACATCCGAACTGCCATCCACCCCTGTATGCATCGTTTCAAGTGACAGTCGCAGACTACCAGTCTGAAGATTAAAACACACACAGGCAACTCACCTCTTGTGTCACCAGGCTAGCAACATTGTGTTTGCTTTTTTAAAAACAATGATCCAGATGAAACAGTTTATCTCTCATGCAGGTGGCAAAACACACATGGTCACAAGTCGTCCAAACAGAGAACAAGGGAAAGCACTCCACTTGTCCTCTGTCCCGGCCACCCTCATCACAAAAGTCTTTACATAAAACAGACAAAGCTTCCGGACTTCAAATTTTAAAAGCAGACAATTATAAGAACTATTTTGGTTGCTTCAATATGAAGGCTAACAATTCAAAGAAGATGATTCATTCCATTAAGAGCTGTTTCTTAACACTTCATTTGTACTCATACATCAGCTCTTTTCCAGCTCTTTACTTGGCTCTCGGAGTTCCCATGTAGAAGTTGTACTTATATCCTATGAACAACAGAAACAAAACAAAACAAATGGATTAAAACTGTACTTTTTAACACTCAATATAGGCACATACATCAATTAACAAAGCCTCTGACAAAGAAGCTCCTTGTTGCAGTCTTCCCACCCTCGTTTTCTTCCTGGTCCTCTGTCTACTAGGAAATTTAAGCTGCATTGAGAGGACGAGGAAGCAGAGAGAAACAGATTTTCAGTACCAGGCTCCAGGAGTGTGTTCGGAGTAAAAATGAAATAAAACTCTAGCTGAGAAAGAATGGGCTTGTACTCTAGCCAACCCAACTGTATCCGTGTATGCCTGTCTAGAAGGTAAAGAGTAGCTGCCTCCATACTCCTTACTTAACATGGGTGAGCAGCAAGACAAAGAGAAAAGGAGAAAGAAGATTAGCTTGCCTCACCAGGTATCCCTAGCATGTTAGAAACAAAAGAAAAAGAAAAAGAAACTGTTAAATTTCACCATCAAATCATGTAAATCATAAGAAAAGTGGAGGCTTATGGAATTAAGATAAAAATCAACTCTGGATGCATTTTGGAAAAAAGTTCCTTTATTTATTTAGGTAGGTAGGTAGGTTGGTAGGTAGGTAGGTTATTTATGCAAGGCTTACCTGGCCTGGTTTGTTTCATTTCATACGTGGATATTGTTAGTAGTTCTGAAGAAAAAGTTTGCTGAAACATGCTAGACTGTTCGCTCTTTTTTGCTGTGTAAAAATCGATCCCTATTCTTTCCATGTTATTTCTGCCCAGGCTACCAACTGTTCTGTTAAAGAACTACAGTAATGCCTAGGAACACATCTGTTTTGTTAGTTGAGGTATGCCTTTACTTTGGTAACTCAAATGTATATTTGGGAGATATGTACCCAATCTTAAGCTTGCTTAGTCTGAAGCAATGTCAGTAGGGCTTACCACTAGATAAGCGAGCCCAGCAGCTGTGGGAAATGTGTGTACCCTGAGATGTGACTAAAATGCACCTTCTAGCAGTCTTCGCCAGTGAAAATCAATGGTAAAGAATGATAGGCACTGCAGTCCAGTAACACCAGGAGGCCCACACATTCCCCATCCTTACTGTAAGCATTTCTATCCCAATTATGGAATAAAAATCATAAGAGTTATTATTCAGTTAAGAAAACCTTAAACACATGAATTTTAGTTGAGGGAGCCCTTGTGGGCTGGAAGACAATATATAAATACTTCAAATAAACAGGTGGTTAGCCCATTAAATCAGGGCTATGAGAATGTAGTATCTATTTTGTTGTTCACTTGAACCCCAAGACTGACTAACTAAAATCAAATGCAAAACAGTGAGGAAAGGAGATCATGCAGTTATAATTAAAAGAGAGGGTAGCATCTAGACTTTGCAGTTCTCTTTAATACAAAGAGCAACTACTAGTTTTCTTTGGTTCAGCAACCTCATTTGGATGGGAGCCACCCTGTTCATGCTATCACTGACTCAGAAAACCCTGCCAGTCTACCACAGATTACTCAGAAATCTACCAGTATATTGCCAGCTATCAGCATATTCCAAAGTACCCTCTGCCTATCCCTAAACTAGCTAAAGAGAAAAGAAGGGGGGGAAACATTACAGTAGGCCCACACTGAATGCAAGTTCTTTCAACATGGTTTCAATTATATGCAGTGGAGATCTTGCCCTCTCATTCAGGAATGAAAAAGCAGGACTGCCATACACATATATCCATTCCATGTCTCTGCCAAAGCTGCTGGACAAGGTGGCAGCAGTGCCAACAATCAAAGGCCATCCAGTGGCTTCAACAGGGAGACGCAGCAGGGTGTGTGTGAGTGAATGTGAGTGAGTGTGTGTGCCAACCCTGCTCTTTCATTTGAGAATAAAAGAGCAAGATCGGCCCACACACTGCTGTGTCTCCGCAGAAGAGGCCATCAACAATCTCAGACTGGCCAGTAATGGGGGGTTTCTATATTATAAGAAAAACTGTATAACACACAGGCTCTCAGAATGGATCCCTCACATTATAAGTAGTCCTACTGTACTTTGATTTCAAGGCAATGCATGTTCTGCAGCACACACCATCTTAGCTGGCATTTAACACTTGTAGTCTTTCTAAGTACTTGTAATTTAAAATTTTTTTAATATAAATCTCCTGCCTTAACATACTTGTGGAGCACTTCTAAACTAGTTAAGGTATTTTTCTTAACAACAACAACAACAACAAAAAGATTGTATTTTACAGTCCTCGTACTTAGCTCAGTACTGACTTACTGAGAAAGCTAACAGCTAAAAACAATAGTAGAACATTTCACGTCCACGTGGTTGTGGACTCTAGCAACCATTCAAAAAATATTTATAAAGAATTTTTTTTTTAACAAAAGCACACTTCTTATGAAAAGTTACTTTTTTGGACTACAATTCCCGGAATCTCCAGCCATCATGGCAACTCACCATGCTGGCTAGAGGATTCTAGGAATTAACAGTCTAACTAAATAAACTTCCCAATTTCTGCTCCACACTTTATGTAATACTCAAAAAATATGTGGTCCATTATCTTCAGGTTCACCTTCGCATATGTTTTTCTATTTTTTTAAAAAAAATGACTAGGCTGTTAGTAGCTACATAAACTACTTGACTCACAGAAGATGAGCAGCAATTTATTATGAAAGAGCTCTCTTGAGAAGGGGCCTGCCTGACAACAGAGTCCACAAGCATATTCATTTGAGCTTCTAAAACCAAAGTAAGGAAATCAAACTTTTGCCACGAGGGATCTTTTTGAATTATTTGCCCTTAGCACCAAAAGGGTAAGTAAGCCAACTTCACTCTCTTTGTCTGTACCACATTAGCACAGAAATGTTTGGGCATTTTATATGTTCCAACAGGACTTCAGAACTATCAAGATTCTCCTAATGCTCAAGTGCAACATCTGGGGTGGCTTAGTACAGAACTGAGATGGGCAACTGCATTACATTAGCAAGCGGTAGTTTTTTGTCCCTGGAATTCATTAGGGGATGCGGAGACTATCAAAAATGGGATTTGTAACTGGTTGACTGACCAAACCCAAAGGGTGCTCACCAATGGCTCCTCTTAATCTTGGCAAGAAGTGATTAGTAGCGTGCAACAGGGTTCTGTTCCAGACCCCAGTGCTATTCAACATCTTTATCAATGATTCAGATGAGAGTATTCTTACCAAATTTGCAGATGACACCAAATTAGGAGGGACAGCTAACACCCCAGAGGATAGGATCAGAATTCAAAACGATCTTAACAGATTAGAGAACTGGGCCTAAACTAAGAAAATGAATTTCAACAGGGAGAAGTGCAAGGTACCACACCTGGGCAGAAAAAAATGAAATGTGTAGATATAAGACGGGAGACATCTGGCTTGACCACAGTACAGGTGAAAATGATCTAGGAATCTTAGGAGACCACAAGCTGATCCTAAGTCAGCAGTTGTTATTCAGCAGCTATAAAAGCCAATGCGATACTGGGCTGCATCAACAGGAGTATAATGTCTAGGTCAAGGGAAGTGATCCTATCACTCTGTTCTGCCTTGGTCAGACCCCACATGGAATACTGTGTCCAGTTCTGGGCACCACAGTTCAGGAAGGACATTGACAAGCTGGAACATGCCCAGAGGAGGCTGACCAAAATGGTAGAAGGCGTGGAAACCATGCCATATTAGGAGAGGCTTATGGAGCTGGGTATGTTTAGCCTGGAGAAGAGAAGACTAAGAGCAACGTAATAATTTTGTTTAAATATCTGAAGGCATGTCATACGGAGGATAGAGCAAGCCTGTTTTCTGCTGCTCCAGAGACTAGGACACAGAGCAATGGCTTCAAACTTCAGAAATAGAGATTCCACCTAAACATTAGTTAGAACTTTCTGACATTAAGAGGAGTCCAACAGTGGAACATGCTGTCTCAGAGTCTGGTGGAATCCCCTCCTTTGGAGGTTTATAAACAGAGCCTGGATGGCCATGTCGGGAATGCCCTGATTCCTGCATGACAGAGGGTGGACTCGATGGTTGTTGTGGTCTCTTCCAATTCTATGATTCTATGAGTCTATGAAAAATGCCACTCAAAAATTCAAAATAAAAAAGTATGGCTAAAGATCACTTCTTATTTTGAAAAACCAGTGAGTTTTTTTTTAATGCATCACAATGGGACCTGGCAATGTATTTGAAAGGTGAACTGCTGTTCCTGGATGCTTCAAGGAGAGACAATTCATCCTGGGAGAAGCAGAAAAAAGTGGTCTGGGATCTTGAGAGGTGAAGGGCACAAAAAAAGGCTTCAGGGACCACATACTGTCCACACCTTTATAGAAGGACAGTTTGCTTTGATCAAATGTGATGGTTCAGTTTAGACTCACCCTTCCTCCTGCTCAGTTACAACAGTGCAGTGTATGCAAAAATGAACGATCTACCTTTTACTGGGGAAAGAAAAGGCAGCACCAAAGCTCTTTTCTCAAGCAGACCGACAGGGGTGACATATTCAAATGACCAACAGGGTAGAGGAAGAGACAAACCTTTATAGTGATACCATGCAGAGATAGGTCTTGCCGCAGGTTGTCACATGCTTGCAGAAGGGGTGCTCTCTCCTGCAACAGCCTCCGTCTTTCTTCTTTCTGTTGCTGTTTTGCTTCTTTCGACAGGCCAGCATGATCCATGAGTGTACCTCCTGTTGCCTCAGGTGCGGCAAGGGCAAAATTGCGCACTTTGGTTCGGAAGCTTACTAATTCGTCTATCACACTGTGAAGCATGGCTGAATGTTTGTTTTCCGGAGCAACCTGCAAGCCATACAGCTAAAATCAAACCCAATGTGCAACAGCAAAGGCACTCATGCAGGAAACTAGTTATACAGTAGGCATACAACAGAACAATGTACTGAATACCCACACTACAACTATGGCTCAATGCAAATAGCAACAAAATTTTTGTGTGGAATAATGGACACAGAAAGAATCCTGGAACTTCCATTTAGAGCAGGAAAAGGGAAGAGCATAGAGGTACATATTTTACTGTGTCAACCAGACGTAGGCAAACTGCAGGCAGCCCCTGGACCCTGCTTTTATGGCCCTTGAAAGCCCCCACTAGCCCCTCAATTCTCCCCAAAGATTTTTTTAAAAAAGTTATATTTTCAAGCAATTATCTCCCAAGCCATGCAGAAAAGCCCCTAGAGTGCAAAAACACACAAAAATACTCTCACCCCTCACTACATGCACCTGAAAACCAACTTCTGCCCTTAAAGACCTCAGTCTTCCTCCACAGTTCATCTCAAAATGGCAACAGGAACTAATGTCTCATAACTGCCTGCCATTACTTTGAAAGGGACTGCAAAAAAAAATGGAAATATTTGTGTTTGTGGAGGGGTGCTGGGGGGAAATTGGACCCTGGCCCCCAAACAGTGTTGTGGATAGATCCTCAGAGGCTTCCAAAAGTTCTGCACACAGAAAGTTTCAGGTTCAATCTTCCGAGTTGTGAAGGGAGGAACTAGACAAGCTTGGCTGAAGGCAGCTAACCACAGCTCCAAGAATGCTGTAGAATGGGGCCTGGAGGAAGAAAATGTTACAAAAACTGAGGTTTAACTCTGTCAGACAGCAGACAGGGGAAAGATATCCTAGGGATATGGAAAAGGTGACACAGAGATTGGAATAGATGGAAGAGATAGGAGAGTCAGGCAGAGGGAAAAACTGACTCTGATTTTGGGGAGCTATGAATGATTTAGTAGTTCAAGGGTTAACATGTTGCTTTGTGTATCCTAATAAACTTTCCATTTGTTACTCTTTGTTTAAACTATCTCTGACCTTCTCTACCAAGTCTGAGAAAGAGTCAGATCATGCTTACCACAATAAGCCTACAAAACAATATAGCCACTGGTCCACAGTAAGGCACCTTGGGGCCTGAGTGCCCAATCCAGGAAGGGATCAGAGGGGAAAAGGACAAGGTGAGTGACACGAACCCAGGGCAGGAATTGCAAAGCCAGCCTGACAAGTGGATTTGTCGCAAGGGGAAAAAAGTCATCTCAATTTTCTAACCATGACCCAGGGGAAATGCATTCTGATGAGAGGAAAGAGAGTGCTTTGTTTGATACATCAGTAGTCAACCTTCTGTGTTTTTACACACAGTTACTTGGGCAAAGAGGACTCATAGGACAATTCTTCCACAGCATGAAGGGCCAGGCAATCTATCTGTTTGAAGCCTGGAGTCTTCCTTTACACTCAATACACTTTTCCAGTAGTCTCTTACCTCTCCTTCAGAGAGGGTGATCCCAGCTGCGTTAAGAAATTCCACTATATAGGAAACAATGGCTCCAAACACAACACCGCTTCGAGGAGATCCAGTTTCCTGCTTTCAAAAACACACACAAACACATACAGAAGAGCTGATGTAACTGTAACAGTTCATGATGGTGACCAACGCCTCTCTGCACATGAACAAAAGATGAAAGGAAACCATTCTCCGCTTTCAGAAGGCAGCTTTGCTGAAATCTCATTATCTGAAACCTTTCCTAAACCCTCTTCTTTTTTTAGCAGCAAGAAGCTCTCAGCTGCAGTAATTGGTCATAAAGCTGTATCACCAGAATGTTTTCAAAGCAGAAGATGTATCCTGCATGTGAAAAGGGTGGAATGTAAGCTGCATTTCTGATGTGGATGGACAACACTTGGCACAGAAAGTGGCTTTCTTAAACCATTGTGTTTTTCTTCCCTCATAGCAATCATTACTGCAAAGGGTGGGGGATGAAAATACACACTATCCAGTGTAAGGCTTGCAGAGCTTTTGGTCTTTTACCTTCTTTCTTCACAACTTTTGCCAAATATGTAGCTTTTAGTAGCTTGCACAAACAGGCTGCGCATACATACTGTATAGAGGGACAGCTCTTTTCCACTGATACAATTCTGTAGTTCTATTCATGGATGGAATTTAGGAATGCTTTCAAGGTCTAGAATGGGTAAATTCAGTTACCACTTTAGGAACTTCATACATATCTGGCTTTCATGGTTGTAAAGACAAGGCTGAAATCATGCCTAGTGAATTCTTACAAACCAGAGAAATGTAACTCTGTGTGTGTGTGGGTGTGTGTACTTACAGGGGTGCATGCACAAAACTGCAAAAGGAGCCCCTGGTAAGGAGGGTAGTTTTCACAGTCTTGACTCCATCTGACATACCAAAAGACCAGCTTGAGTGAAGAAAGCAACCAAACATGGTATCATTTGATTTGTACTGTTTGTAGGGCTTGCATAATCCAGCTTTCTCTTGGTGTGGAATATAAGTAACTTTAGTGAAATATTATTGTATTTGCAATACTGGAAGCAGTAAGGAGGGATGGAAGGAATGGCCCACAGGAAGTTATGCAATACAGCTTTGATTATACAAATGGACCTCAAGCAAGGTACACTAGGAGCCAGAGAGAGGACGGGGATATCTTAGTGGAGATCACAAGCCCAGGAGATCAATATAACAGCAGGCAAGACATTGGAAATAATAATGTTGACGATGATGGATTGCATACAAATACTGACCAAGTTAATATATACGCCATGGTTCAATACTTACCTACATTATTCTCCTTTATCACAGATCATAGTGAGTGTATGCCCACACACATACAAACTTATCAGACAGCCACAGGAGTATAGATTCAGTTTATTAAGGTGCACCTCAAAGAGTTGTTTGAAAAACAGTGAGACTGAAATAAAGAATTCAGTGATCTAGAATTTGTGACCCTTTAAGACTAAGCCATTAGACATGCCATGAAAAGGACACTGGCAAGGATGGTGAAGCCCATTTCTTGCACAGCACAAATTTCAGGGGAGGTCAAAACTAATATCCAAAGTAATAATTGGAAGCTGGCCTCAGACACAGTGTTCAGTACAGTTTGAATATCAGATCTCATTTAATAAATAATGCAGAACAGCCATTATAGAGGGGACTTAAGAGGGGGATGGGTGGAAACACCAACAAACCAGAACTCATTCTTCCACTTCTTACATAAAAAAACCCCCACAAGATGCTCTACAGAAACTGTAGTTGCTACCCCTTCCTCCCCATTTCTGCCAATTCTATGCTCTCTCTGTTATCTCCACGGCACATCCTATGCTATTCCAGAGGCAAGTAAGCTATTTACTAGGACTAAATGTCTAGCTGCTGACTGGTGACTGTGCATAGTCTAGTTCCATGGATGAAAGCAAGAAGAGTGGGTTTCTCAGCTGGTTTTTCCCAACTTCTTCTTGGCTGCTGGTGCCAGGCTTTGCGTAGGTTCTGTCAGACTGAGAGAGGTGAATAAAGCTTTGCTCTGCAAGTGCTTGTTTCAGCTATAAAGTTCAGGAGCTGCCTGCTACATCTGGTTTCCCCATCTTTTGTGCTGATGCTCCTGCCGCCATCATCATGGGATGCACAAAGCTGCTTTTCAGGAGGAATCAGGCACAGCGGTTCTTGCTGTCACCTTTGTTGGGGATTCAGGGTTTGCAATCACAATGGGGCCAAAAGGAGCAGCAGGAGACAAGAGTGGGCCAATCTCCTTGTTTGTAACACAGCTCCAGCCAAGAGAGAGAGAGAGAGTGTGTGTGTGTGTATTAAAGGACAGAGCTGAAAAGCAGGCAAGCAACTGTGGGAGGGATTCAACATATTTACCAGCCACAGTGCCAAGTGAAGTGAGAAAACAGTGCTATCCCATGCCACCTGAGAGCTGAGCACTGCAACTACACTAGAAGATTAACACTGAACTCTCTTCAAACCCACAATATAATAGACCAGCACTTGGCCATATTGGGAGAATGGAGAAGAGCAAATACACACAGGCATTTGAAAGGTGTATCTCTAGGCCTTTCAGGAATAAACACAGGAACAGACAATGTAAATAATGAAGGACACAGCTAGCACAGAAGCATCATTTAGTAAGCACCCTATAAATACAACACAGCAAGACATGGGCACTCTGAAGCGGAACAAGGTAATTTTAACTGCTTGGAAAGGCTGTTTATATAGACCTCTGCCCCTTTTTCCTACCTGTTTCTCCTAAGCAAATAATCAATCTGTCAGTTCCCAAGTGCAGAAAACTGCCACTTTCTGATCTTTGTATCCCAATGGGTTACCTTAGTGACGGCCTTAAGCTGTCTGTTGCCATGGTGAATGAGGTCCATAATTGCACCAACAGCCCTGGGGGTGTCAAAGTCATCAGCACAGGCGGCCCTTACGGTTGCTTTAGTATGAGCAAGCCTAGAAGGAGGAGGAAGCAAAGCCTGAATTAAGACACCAGTCTGCTGGTAAAATACAAGTAGGTAGAAAAATGCATGTTACTGGAGAACAGTCATGTCAGGCATCAATGATTTTACTGGGAGAAAGTTAAGTACATGCTTTATTTACCATGGAGGGTAACATCTGATGCTGGTTGAATCAAGCTACAATTTAGAAAAGATAATCACCATTTGTTGACTCATTGCTAGGAGTTATGAAGATCTGTCACCTGGTAGCCAGATATTTTTTCAAACAAAGTTCATAATATTTGAAAGCCATTTTACATATTGTTATCAAGAACCCTCTGGAGCTGCTGTGAGTTGGACCCAGAGTTAGCCACATTTAGAGAAGACTTGCTTGACCATGGAAAGCCACAATGTGACCTTGAGCAACTCACACTCTTTTATTCTAAAAGGCAGCCAAGACCAAGTCATCTCTGAAATAATCTTGCCAAGGAAATCTCATGACAGGTTTGCCTTATGTCAAACCTTAGGTTACACGTGTCTTGAAGGTGCACACAACAACAACAACAACAACATTATTAATGGTCTGTGTCCAATGCTGTCACTGAGCTAATGCAAAGTCTACTGTACCAGAGTGAACATTTTCAGAGTCCACACAAGGGCACTAATACAGTTCTCATTATGCAAGCAATCACACAAACAGCTGCACGATCACCCACTGTGTGGTGCAGTTCTCACCACTGCATTACACTGGGTTTGGCCTACAGGACTAAGATAATCAGGCCATTTCTGCACTATCCTGTTACAGTGCCATTATTCCACCTTCAACATCCTATGGAATCCTGGGGTTTGCAGTTTAGGGAAGGGCCTTCAGAATTCTCAGCCAGAGAGCTCTTTGGCCTCAGTAAACTATAAACCCCAGAATTCCACAGGATGTTGAAAGTGGAATAATAACACTACAACAGTGTAGTGCAGAAATGGCCTCAGAATGACATTAAGTCTCCATTAATTTGAACAGGTTTACTCTAAGTCTGACTAAGCTTGGATCCAATCTGACATGTTCCTCTGTCTAAGCCAAGTTCACAGCAGCAAGTCACCACTTGGAAATGACAGGACTGAGGCAAGAGAGGCTGGCCACTATGGCAGAAATTCTTTCACTGGGCAGACAGCTCTTCTTCTATTAATGTTCCCAAGAGAGAAGTCCTGACTGACATATTTCCTTCTGTGTAATCTTCCACCATGAGATTTGGCTTCCTCATTCACTGAAGCTCAAACATGCCATTGCTTTAAAGCAGTGGTTCTCAACCTGTGGGTCCCCAGATGTTTGTGGACTTCAGCTCCCAGAAGCCCCAGCCACTATGGTCAATGCTCAGGGCTTCTGGGAGCTGAAGTCCAAAAACATCTGGGGACCCACAGGTTGAGAACCACTGCTTTAAAGTAACAACCAGTTACCAACAGAGGGTTGTTTGTTATTAGTCCCTTTTCAAGTAATGCAGTTATATGTGCTATAATTTTAATTTAATTTTAATTGCATATGAAATTACTTTCTTTTAGTTACTTTCAGTTATGGGATGTGTGTGGGCTCACTAAACAGCAAAGGGGGAATATTACATAGTTCTAAGTCCTGGCTCATTCTCTGTTGTTAGTGTAGAGGTGATAACAATATGGACAGGAAGAGATTGTGTTTTGTACCACAGGCCAGTGGCTTTGAACATTCAAGTTTTTTAAAAAGCAACTAAAAGTAACTACATAAGCTTTTTTAAGAATCAGAATTACTTTTTCAAAACTGTCAGATGTGTTGGTACTTGGGTGGCCTTGGCAGTGCAGTGACACCCAATTCCTTTTTAAAAAGTAACTTTCAAACCACTGACATCCACACTCTGCGCTCTGTGTTCTAAATGCGCTGAGGGCCAAACTACCTATGATGGCAGCAGGCCTGTGTATTTAAATCCAGCTGTGCCTAGCCACATTTAAAGTGGCACATGAGAGATGGCAAACCTTCCCAGTGTATGTGGCTTACCACCTCACAGCATATTCAGCCTTGATTCTTTGTATGTGACTAGGTCAGGCCCAGATTTAAACCACTGGTATGGAGAGATCTAGGTTAAGGGCTCTCCATCCTTCAAAATTAATTCACACTACGTTTTGTTGCAAATACCACCTGTAGAAATGCAGATATGAACAAGTGAGTCATTTATGTCTGCTGGACAGCTCCCATAATGCACACTTCAAGAACTGGAGGAATCTCATTTTTCTTAGCATTCTGGGATTAGGGGCAGTAACAGTTCTTGTAACTGCAGTATGGGGATATCTACCAGAACTGAGGATGACATTTCTAGCACAATAGATATTTCATTCACTAGCAAACATGCTAACTGCACATTATTGGGGACTACAGTAATCATTAAAGTGTGAAGGACACGAACAGTACTGAAAATAATATGTTACAGTTGGGGAAAGCAAATATATTTCCTGCAGAATATCAGAGATTTATGTCTTATTGGGAAAGAAATTATTCACAATCAGAAGCTGACATCCAGGGGAATATGACTCTTTTTTAATATGACAGAAAAGTTTCTGATTCATGATCCCACAGTGAATCAACAGAAATGATATATGTTTGCTTCATCACACACCTGGATTCATTCTATAAACCCTTTAAAAATCCAATTTGTGCTAATTAACAAAGGACAAGAAAACTCAAGTAAATAAAAACAAGGGAATAGAAAATTTTAAAAATGGCTGCAACCCTATATACCTATAAGCACTGAAAAGGCATTTATTTCTCAGTAAACATGTCTAGGATTAGTGTACTATCTGTTAGCATGATCCATTAAAAACTTTTCACCTATTATGAAGGTGCCCTTGAATAAATTGGCAGCAGATCTTTGAAACATTGTTCTGAATGCAAGTGACTAATAAACTTCTTAAGAGAGGCATTCTTTCTCCTTCACATATAGAACAGAATGTCTCTTTTGAGATGAAGCCTGTGATGATCCATGCACACACTGTACAATGTTTTATCAATACCCAAGCATGTGCACACTTCAGCACTTAATCAAAACTCATACTATTTACAAAGTAGGATTTCTTTAAACGGAGGCCTATTTAAAAAACAACAACAAGAAAATATAGTTTACTTGCATGCCTCATTTCAGTAAGGTAAAGTAAAAGATTTTCACATATAACGTTTTTAGGCATACACCTGCAGTATTTTTAAAGCAAGCACACAGAACTGTAGAGCATGAATGTATACTTGATGCTGATCCTATCAGTAGTTCCAAAGGAATCAACAGATTTGTAAAAATGTTGACTCACCATTCAACAGCTGGAACTACCAACAGGATTCAGTCTAACGTCATCCACCTACAACAAGTACTGGCTCTTGATTATACATTTTATTTCAGTCCCACATTTTCTCCTGCATAGTATTGCAAAAATCACTGTCCTCAAATGACATAAAAACCATGGTACTTTCACACTATGTAATTATAACACCAGTATCCCATTTTAATTGCCATGACTCCATCCTGTGGAATCAACAGGGGAACTGTTACAGGGGAAAGTTGTTCTTGTATAGTGACAAACGTATATGGCTTGGGTCCAGGGTATTTGATGGCCAGCATGTATATTTATGAGCCCACTACAGCTATAAGAGCTTCAGGAGAGGCCCTTCTCTCTGTCCCACCACCTTCTTAGGGTCATTTAACTTGCTCCTAGACTTTGAAAATCCCTCCTTATGGAGGATAGGGTGGCTCCCTCCTTGTTCTTCCACCAGCACGTCAAAACATTTTTATCAGGCTTTTAGAAACCGACTGGAATGGGCTTTTCATGGTGCCCTGTGCTATTCTGTGGTTTGTATATGTTTTTTTTTCAAAATGAATTTGATGCTTTTAACATTATAAATTGTTTAACTGTGTAAAGCAACTTTTATATTTATTGACATTTTTGTCTATATTATTTTTAATATGTTGTAAAGCATCTAGAGTCCCATTTTTGGGAAAAAGGCATGAGGATGATTGCTCTAGAGCTGCTGCTTCAGTACAAGAAATGTATGTGGCAGTGTAAAAAGGTCTAGATTTTTAGGTTTTCATTCAACAAAACTCATCTGGAATTGTCAACATGTTATGTGAGCATGTCAACACTCCACAAAATCCAGATATTCATTGCTAAAATATCTATCTTAAGCCTCGGCTACATAAGCAAGAGACAGAAATGGTAAAACGCACTTCAGAGTGTACATGGAAGACATAATTTTGAAATACCCTTGAAACCAAAAACTAGCTTACAGAGTATCACTCTGTTTCACAGGCTAGTTAGCTTTACTTGTAGGCTTTTAAAATGGCACCCAATCACTTGAGTGACTGAAGAAGTAGTTTCTCCACATTCTGACACCTGCATGGGTAGACCAAGAAAACCCCACACATGAATGATAAAATCAGCTGTCACACTTACCTCTCCCACAGTACATCTTCCCTAATGGCTTCACAGAGAAGTTGCCCTTTCATATAGGCATTCACACGACTCAGAAAGGAATAAATTATCTGAAGGATGCTCTTTGCGTCACTCATGCTGTCAGCACTGTATTCTATACCTTAAAAACACAGATATATCTTCAGTTACATAGGGCAACATTAAAGTTTAAGGCAAATGAAAACCTTGCCCCTAAATAAATCATCCCAAGGAAACCCCATGATAAATTCACCTTTGGGCTGCCATAAGTCAAAAATGACTTGAAGGCACACAACAACAAATATTAAACAAAGAGGAAACAATGCTTAAAACAAAAGCAAAACTAACAGCTGTGCTCTCCATGTTCCTGCTCTGGTCATCTCTTGATTATGAAGCAAAGGAACAGGGGAAAAGAACAAGTGGCTGAGTGGTTGGGCAGTACTCTCACTTTGCCAAAAACAACAGTTTATAGCTGCTTGTTTTTCCCAAGATTATACAGTGTCAACTGAGACAGATATATCACACCTGTAACCAGTAATCTTGTCCACTGTAAGTTTCCAGTTTGCCAGTTACTAGACCCATTTCCCCATGATGCCATTCTTCAGTATTTCTCCAGCTTTTGTAGAGATTTCCTCCTCATTCCAAATTAGGGTTGCCAAAGTGAAAACTGGAGAGGGCTCCTGTACCTTTGATGGTTATATAAAATAGAGAATTTCAGCAGGTGCTACTTGTTACCTGGTTGCTTGATGCACAACACCTGGTAGAACTGCCTCCTCTACACAACCATTAAAGGTATATGGATACTCTCCCATTTTCAGTCTGGCAACTGCATTTTAAAAAGGTTAATATGGTTACTTACAGGAAACAAAGATTTAATCTGAACTATGCAAGCATTTCTGGTCCCACTCTTATCCTTCTGGCTCCACCCTCACTGGATTGCAACTGACAAAGGGTTTGATATTGAATTTAGTTTTCAGCCTAAAAGAGGTTGCCCATCATTGAGAGGAGGCTGTGGTCCTTCCTTCAGTTATTCTGTGACTGATGAATGCTCAGGATCTTATAAATAGTATCTGACTAGATAGATTTTGATCTGATCCAGTAAGACACTGCTGATACTTTGAGGCAAGAATGTGCACCACAAATCACTCAATTCATATTTAGTATGACTTGAGATAAAGTCATTCACAAAGTGTGGATGTTCTCTAAAAGAGTAGTATAGGCAAATCATCATTTTAGAAAAAGCTTATTTTTTTTCTCAAAACAAAAACAGTTTTTTTAAAAAAAATTATCAGTGTAATGTAATGAACAATTGTTGGACTTTCACCAAGATCTAGGTTCATATATCCACGCCACCACGTAACTTGCTGGGTGATCTTGGAGCTAGCTGCCTGCCTACCTGCCTGCCTGCCTGCCTCTCTCTCTCTCTCACACACACACACACACACACTTCCCCTAAACCTTCTATATAGAGATACTGCAAACATGGAACAGGCATTGTTTTCTCCCCATTGCTTTTCTTTCTTCCACACTTCAGTCAACTCAGAGCTAAACGTTAAGATTTATAAAAATTTTAAAATCACTTGAGTTTAAAAAAAAAATTATGTCCAAAATTATAAACACCCCCCCTCCCAAAATGCATCTGAAACAAATGCAGTCATTTCCAAACCACGTTACAGATGAACATATAGAACATGTGTCTTGCAACAGTGGCAAGGACAGTAAGTCATATAGTCCCATCTCTAGTCACAAGAGTTTTATTTACCTGCCCTGTATCTGCTTCGCAAACAAAACATTCTAAACTGATCAGATGAAAAGTCCTTCAGAAAATCCTAAAGATAAAAGAAAATAAGAAAAAATAAGTTCTAGCTCTTGCTCACAACATGATCAGTAAGAACACCAGCTATCAAATGAAAAGCCTCAGGAACCCTACTCTTCACACTAAAATGTAGCACATGTCCAGGCCTAAATTGGGGTTGGAAGCCACAACTCTCATGGATAACTTCTTTGCACAGGTCTGACTGCAAGGGGTTTGGTGCAGAGCTTTCAGTTTCTAATGGAAGAATACTCTGACACACAATGCCTAATCCTTCTACTTTCCTCAAAACTCCCACTGCTTTGCTGTTATAGATCTTTAACTCATGCCAATAATCTTCCTTACCTCTGCAGCAGCAGGGTTGCATGAAGAACCTGGTACACTGATGAGTAATTTTGAGCTTTCACTTAAAAGTAAATAAAGCTTATGGTTCTCATGGCGGCAGAAACATTTGAACATAGAGGCTACAAAATGAATGAATATTCAGAAATGGTTCTTATATGATTTACAGTCACATTGCTCTAGTTATATATACCCATTGCCTATCATCTTTCTTTCTTGCCTGCACTGACACTTTATAAGATTATAAAACAGAATCCCATTTCTGCAAAACTAAGTAGCTCTTTGGTTTGCTTAGCTGCTCCTGCTGCAAGAGAAAGTGAATGGGCAGTACGTGTCACCACATAATCAGCCAGGGTTCTCCAGTTCCTTGGTTTGGTGTGTTGTGGAAGCACCTCCAACTATCAAAACTTAGATCTGAATATGGCAGATGTGAAAAACCTGGCCTTTCTAGTGTTTTACTGTTTCTCAGACCACTCTTTCCATTTTATACAATAAATAATACTGTATGTTTTTGTCCCATTTCTGAGACAGGGTACATGGGAGTAGGTGGAGAAATACAGTTTATAAATTTCTGCCAACAAGTATACATCTATTGAATTTGATTAAACTCAAGGTGAGAGAATGATGTAAGAAGACTCAGAGAACAACAACTTGACTGAAACTATTTAGCACAACTCCAGAAAGGTGAAAGCATGATTCAGTAGGAATCTGGAATCTGTTTATTTCCAAACTAAGGAGACAAAAAGCAAAGCAGTCTTTTTGCATATTTTTAGTTGGGGGAGTTTTCTCATGACTCTACATAAGAAAGTATGGGTCAGTAGACTGAAACTCACCTTCAAGAGAGGACTGAGATTGTTATGAAAGAAAAAATACCCATCATTTACAGCACAAGCTAGCCCAACAGAAGAACTTCTCAAGTTAAAATAGAAAGCTGTTGTGCAAAGGACACAAAGGAATCCCTTTTTAAACAGAAAGAAACCTTAGCCTTCTGAGAAACGCTTCCTTACATACATACTCCTCCAAATCTATGCAAATATTTTTATAGTATACTAATCAGAATGCTAGACCTCAGCCATAAAGACTGAGACTTTAATTCCTTGCTCAGTCTTCAAGTTCTGGGACTGATTTTTAACAAGTGAAGAGCTCTTGTAGGGAACAATTGTTCAGAACTGAACTCTGTTTACAGAAGCTTACTCTTAGTTATGTGTTCGGAGGAGTACAGTCTGAAGCTGCAATCCTAAAATGCACTGGACTATCTGTTAAATATGTGGGGTCTTGCAGAATTACTCCTCCACACCCCTGACTTTTCCACATCTTTTTGTGTCACAACTTGGAATTGTAATGGAATTTATTAGCAATGTTATCACTTTGACACGGTGAATGTACATAATATCTGTACTCGTACATTTGACACTGAAAGTAATCAACTTTGTAAAGATACACAACATTTTTATAGCAGACCAAAAGTTGAGTGAACAAAACCAAGTGGCGACTGTAGGCATAAGCATTCATTCCTTTTGCTGTGACAAAACTAGGAACATCCCCCAAAGCACAGCTAAAACCATTATTACAAAATGAAAAGAATATGGCTCAACTGCAGCTCTTCTTAGAGTAGGCCATCCATCAAAACTGGATGGCCAGGTAAGGCAGGCATTAGTCGGAGAAGCAATCAAGAGGCCAGTGGTAACTCTGAAGGAGCTGAGAAATCTACAGTTCAGAGGGGTAAAACGGTCCATGAGACAACAATCATCTGGATGCTCATAAATCTCTATCAAAGACCATTCAGAATCTCCAAAGAGGCACTGAGAGTCACAGCAAACATATGGAAAAAGGTTCCCAGGCCCGATAAGACCAAATTTGAACTTTCTGGCCTTGTTTCCAAAAAAAAAAGAAAAAGAAAAGAAGCAAATGGGGATAACTGGTCTGAGAAGGCCATCATAACAGGAAAGGATGCTAGTGGTGGCATCATCCTCAACTAGGACCAGGAAACAGGTCTGAAAGCAAGATAGATCAAGTCAAACACAAGACAATTCTAGAGATTATTTCAGTATGAAAGTCACCCAAACTGGGGCAGAGTTTTCCCTTCCAGCAGGATAATGATTCTAATCACATTAACACTAGACTGGTTTAAAAACAAGAACCTAAATGTCTTAATACGGCCCATTCCAAGCCCAAATCTCAATCAGCCTGAGAATCTATGGCAAGACTTTGAAGGTACAGTGCTTCAACAGTTGCCATCAAAACTGACAAATGAGGACCTGGACCAAATTAAACCAGGAAGTGTAGACAAAAACTGGAGGACCCAGATAGATAAAAACAGACAAGAGATTTACCAAGACGATCCACAGCTGTATTGCTGCCAAAGTTGCTTCTACCAATGATTGACTCAGGAGGTTAATACTTATGCAATCAAGTGCCAGTTTGTTTTTATTGACTTGACTTCTGTGCTACCATAAAAGTATTTTACACCTTTACTGTTGCACATTCTGTGTATAACAAATGGTAGTTAAATCCAGTTAAATATAGCTCAATTCTAGGTTGTTGACACAACCAAATGTGGAAAAATCAAAGGGAAGCAAATATGTATTTTTACAAAGTACTGTATGTCCACAGAATTATGTTATACTGCAACTTAGAGAATAAAACAGTGGAGGAGCAGAAGCAACCCATGAGGTTTTGGAGTACAAGCAGGTAACAAATGTAATAAATAAGAGTTTGCAAACCCGAGTCAGCAGAAGGCTTTGGGGTAAAGAGTTAAAAATACAATGAAATAACCTCTTTTTTTTACCACAATCTCCTTTGCAGGAAGAAGATTTAAAGCAAATAAATAAAATCCATCTTCATGTCTTTGATCCTTATTTGATTCTCTGTCCTCTCAGCTTAGGTGCCATTTATCAATCAATGAGGCTCAAGCAAATTCAGTACACTTCCGCAATTAGGCTGCAACCTCTGGAAGTAAATCCTATTGGACTAAGGGTCATCTCTGAGTAGGCATAAATAGGATCACACTGCTACTGTCCAAAAGTTCCATCTAACATCACGCAAACAGACCTTGGGACTTTCTGTACCTCTCCCCCTCTGCTACTTCCCTTCCCCCAGACCCTGTCTATCATACACTTCCAAATCTATTCCAGAGAGTAGAGTCCAACCCTCTGGAGTAGACCTGAGGGAGCAAAAGGGCTCCAGGGGTAGGAAACTCTGAAACTTTTTCTGCTGTAAGTCTTATGCTGAGTTAGACCACTGGTCCATCTAGCCCCATACTGTCAATTTTCTGACTGCCAGCCCTGGCTCTCCAAGGTTTCAGGATTCTTTCCTAGTCCTACTTGGAGATCCTTTGTATTCGGTGGTGGTTTCCCATTCAAGTGCTACCTAGACCCAACCCCACTTAGCTTTCAAAATCAGACAAGATCAAGTGTATTCAGGGTTGAATATGCAACCTCTGGATTCTTAGCAAGATATCTTTCCTCAGACTGTTATGCAACCTGATAGGATCCAGTTGTCAACTTGTGCTTTTGCACAGATCACATCCTTTCTGCAGTAACAGCATTCCAGTGGAAGTCAACTTGGAGGGATTCAAATCTAAAATTAAACACTCACAATAGTTTACAGTACCTTAATCGTAACGTAGTTTTTGAGTGATTTTGACATTTTTTCACTCCCTTTAACATGCAGATGCCCTGAAATGATAAAAGAAGTTGAGTTTGTTTTCCCTTTTTAACTTCCAAGCAGAAAGACAAGTTAGATACTTCATCTCCCCACTCCCCAGAATGAATAAGAGTTTAAAAAAAACTCCAAGTTTATCTCAATAGTGATTTTAAAGCACTCACTGTTGTTTATGTACCCAAAAAGGAGCAATTCAAAGTATTAAAATAAATCAATAAATAAAATTATAAAAATAAGACTCATTACTCTAAGTAGCTTCATAATCGTTTCTTTTTCATTCCCTGCCAAAGTAACACTCCAGAACTATAAAAAAACAAGTGGTCTCTTAACTTTCGGCCTTACCAATTAAACCTGTCCACCATATTTGAATTAAAGATTTCCCTGGTTACTCAACCACTCAGCACTTAGGAACACAGACAGCTGCCTTATGCCAGATCATAAGTAGAAACTGGAAAAGTTCCTTTTTTAGACTACATCTCCCAGAAAACCCTACTGCCCTGGCCAGTTGCAAAACTAACAAAGAGTGTAATTTCCAAGTTTTCGTCATATATTGTCCATACAGCCTAGGATGACCTTTTCCAGCTATTCCTGCCTAGGCTCCTCCATCAGTAAGGTTTTTCTTAACACTTCGTACCTGCTCCTTTTTAGCTGGAGGTGACAGAGACTGACCCAAGGATCCTCTATGAGCCAAGCATGTTTTCAGTCATGCCTCCCTCCCCCAGTCAAAGCTTGCAATCAAGTAAGAGAAACTAAATCCTACAATCAACAAAAGGTTAACAAAACCATAAACCCTGGAAAAAAACAAGTGCCAACAACAAAGGCAAGAAGGAGGTTACAAGTAGTAAATCATGGAAAATGGGCAGAGACTCACTACATTTTCATTTGCTATGCAGGACAGTCAGAGGATGGAGTTTGTTTGTCTGAGTGAGAAAGATTTAAGAAGATTTTAATTTCATTTATCCAGCTTTCTAATGAGAAAGCCTTTGCAGGGGTATAAATAGCATGAAACCCCCCCAAAAAGCAGAAGTGGGAAAAATGTGGCCCTTCATATGTTGTTGGACTCCCAACTCCAACCAGCCCAGACAGCACGGCCTCACAGAGAACATGCGAACTGAAATCTGCCAGTATCTGGAGGGCCACAATTTCACCACCTCTGATACACACAGTCATTTCTTACCACAATAATACACATGAGTACCAAGCACCTACATATGCTGAGAGCACATGATTGAACAGTGGGTCTTGATATGTGGAACACAGTGAAATCACACGACAATTTACAAATAGCTTTTATGTGATTTTTTCTTTTTGGAAATGCTTTCCATGCAAGAATTGTGTCATCCGTGGAGGAAAAAAGTCTACAGTAGGGCAATACTTCTGTGAGGCTCAATCAAAAAGCCACAAACTTTGTAATTCACTAGAACATCAGGCTAAGTGTGGGAAGAAACAGAAAGTCCAAACCTTAGAGTGCACATTGTGGCTACAAGGTAACATGTGAAGCCACTCTGTTTTCACTAAACACAATCTTTGGTCATCACACACGGCTGTGCATTTTCCCCCTCAGCACATCTCATGAAAATGCCAAGAAAGGCAAGAAGCCATTAATCAGCTTGCTAAAATTCTTATATTCTATTAGGGACACTGACAACTTATTTTCTGAAACCAAATAATTGGCTAGGAATAATTCACATTAATTTATGTAAATAAAAGAAAAAGATTCAGTTATGAATGCAGTGTCACTGATAGCTGAAGAAAAATTAATTGATGAGATTCAAGATTTAGAGCACTAAAACCAAATTTCGAATGCTAGAACATATAAAACGACCCATATTGTGTGCATATGTGTGTTATGAATGTGCATCTGTCCACCACAAGTCTATGAAAGCTGGCATCAAGATCTCTTGGTCTCAGGAGAATTCTTGAGTCTTTCAGTATCCCAATTAAACAGGCTCTTGCATCCTAAGGATGCTAGAGAAACAGAAGTATTCATCAGAAATATTCACTTGTATCATGCCAAATTATTTCTACTTGTCAAAATACCACAATTGCAACACATATTTTCTTCATCCCATTAAGGCAAAATGTAATACTGGTATATTTAATATTGCTGTATCTGTTCACATAACAGAAAGTTTAGAAACAACCAACCCAAACTAAGTATTTAAAGAAAAAGAGAGTTAGACAACTCTGTTTCTCTGCAAACCCACACACACCGTAATTCACACATGCATTATATATTCTGGAGTATTCTTCATACTTTTTCAATATAAGGAAAATCATGTTTGGTGAAAACAAAATGTCCAAGAATTATCCTACTGGGAAGAAACCATTGTGGCAGGCCGAAGTGCTTTGGGGAAAGAGACGCCACACTCCAGCAAAGTATACACGAGTGTCAACAGGGGTGTGAGGGAAGAACTGGGAAAGTCTGACTCAAGGCAACCAATCACAGCTCAGGGAACGATGTGAAGAGGAGGTTGGGCAGATGAAATGTTACAAAGACTGAGGCTTTTGTCTGTCAGAAGGCAGATAAGGAAAAACCAACAGAGAGATACAAACAAGCTGGCCTAGAGAAAAGGAAAGGATTGCAGAGAGATAGGGACAGATGGACTACAGACAGAAGAGTCAAATGGGAAAAAAGAACTAACTACAGTTTGGGAGAGCTATAAATGATTCAGTAGTTCAAGGGTTAGTGTATTATTTTCTTGTGTCTTAACAAACTTCCACTAATTACCTCCGTTCCTGTGTGTTCATATTAAGTTTGGTGGAATGCAAGGTCATGCTTATTACATCGAATGCACCAAAACAACACAGCCACTAGTCCACAACTGGGGAGCACCTTGAGGCCCAAGAACCTAATCCAGGAAAAGATTAGAGGTAGGAAAAAGCAAGGTGAATGACAGAGTTGAACTGTGGGGCCAGCCTCGCAAGGGGATCTGTCACATATGCAGTCCCTTTCAGAAAAGAAGTAATACTCCCAGATGTTACGCCCTCAGAGGGTAGACAGACATTATATATCCCATGCAAAGACTTGAAAAGCACCTGTGTGGTCACTTCATACAGCGGCTTGGCTCTGGAGATCTACAAACAGAAAGATGGTCATATAAAAAGAATGGCACTACAATGTAAAAGGGGTTATTTAAGCTGTAACTTACCAGAATGTAGGAAATAATTTCCCCACTGATCACACTGATGATAAACTTCACATTGAGCAATTTCATTTTCATGATGGGGAAACGCAAGATCTATTCCACCAGCGTGGATATCCAGATGTTGTCCAAACACTAGACTGAAAGAATAATATTCAATAATTGGGAAAAAAAGAGAGAGAGCCAGGCTACACTGACTATAATCACAGAAATGTTTATAAATGCAGGAACCAGCAGGACTAATAAACCCAAACTCTTGGTTCTGATGAAGAACCAGAAGCCAAGGCTGGAACCGATTCAAACCATTACAGCAATTGCCCACATTTACCATTTGCAAAATATTAAATACATTCTCCTTGAAAGCAGGCTTTTTAGATTGGAAAACTACCAAAGTATTTGTGTAAGAAACCAAAGGATACTAACTATTATGTTAACGGGCACCTGATGTTCACTTGCTTCATATTTCCTTTTTTATCAACCGAATGAATTGTGTGTGTGTGTGTGTGTGTGTTTTTAATGAATTTATACGAGAGCACCGGTCAGTCAAGAAGCTCTATGTTTTATGTACTAAAGTAGAATGCTCACAGCACTCTACCAATCTGCTTTATTCTCAGGCTGAATTAGTATAAATTGTAACAGATTAAAAGGTTGCATAGCAAAGACATTCAAGAAAAATAGCTAGCAGACACTGTGTATTTCCAGGTTACAGGGGAGTACCAGGAGTTGGGATAAGATGATCAATTTCAGTTTGTCAAACATATACACAAATATTCCTTCCCTCTTTAAGGGACCACACAGATGCCACTGCATTCCAAAGCAAAATATGTCAGAAGTGCAGTGGTTTGGTGTTTTAATTGTCATAGTCAAACTTAACAGCAACGTGAGCTCCAGAGCAAACTGTCTGGGACTTGAAATAATAATCTGCAATGTGGGGAGAGGAGCTGGGATGAAAGACCTCGGTGCAGGGTTCTCTCTTCCATGCATTTAAAGAAACCATACAAATTTGGGCTGTGTGGATGCTGCAGTATTCACATTTGCCTCTAGATGGCTCTACAGTTATCCTTAAACAACTTACTATTATACCAAAAAAATCTGAGTCTTGCAACCAACTCTACTCCCTCAAGTGATAAAGCAGCACTACCTAAGGAAGATCACAACAGTTTATTTGATACCACACCCTTTGGTAAAAAAGACACCTGATGAGTATCTGAAATCACTTTTCACATCCATCCCTGCCCCACAAAAAACTTGTTATGTTAATTTGAATTAAATCTCCTTCCTTTCTCTCCAATGTGCCATTCAGCTCACTAACCACATAATCTGTATTTACCAGAGCTATTTCAAACTCTGTTTCTTATTCTTTATGACCCACTACATTTTTTTTAAAATAACACAAAAAACTGAACCTACTTTAATACACTTTTTTCAGGCCAAGCACCTTGGATGAATACACAGGGCCCAAGACAGAGGATGGCAGTGCTATGTTTACACATTCTCTGTTCACTAAGAGATATGTCTGCCATCTAGAAATCATTTCCTCTCCCTTTTGCCTTGTTTCTTCAATAAAAATAGATGGAATGGAAAAAAAACCTGATTTCTTTGTTCAGTATCCACGACCATATTCCTTAGAAGACTCTATAAACATTTCACTCTTTTTCCCACCATGGTTTTATAAACTTCCTACATCATATTACAAGCCAAAGTTTAAGACTTGGTTTCAAAACTGGGAAAGATGTCTCTCAAAACCAATGAATTCATCTTCTTATTGTAGTCTTCTGACGAGTGCAGTGGCCATCAATCAGCTGACACCTGACTGTGGGTTCTCAAAGTACACATACAGAAACAAAAGAACTATGGGCATTAGTTAACATCATATTTGGCTTACTGCAGCATGGTATACATAGGACTACTTTTAAAAAGTGCTCAGAAATTTCAATTGGGCTACAGGTTACTAACCAGGACTGGCTAAACGAAGCATATGACTCCTTTGTTGCAACAGCTCCAACTGTCTGGTAGCCCATCTCTGGGCATAATTCAAAGTGCTGGTTTTGACCTATAAAGCCCTATACTTTATTCCTCAGCTCCAGGGTATCTGACAGAACGTATCTCCCTAATTGAGCCTGCTTAGGCTCTATGATCTTTAGGGAGGCCCTCATCCTGGTCCCACCAACCTCCAGGCACATTGGTAGGAACACAAGAGAAGTCTTTTCCAGTGGCTGATCCGAGGTCTTGCTCCCTCCTGCCTAGGGGGGCTAACATGGCTCCCTTGTTGGTGCCCTTCTATGCCAACTGAAAACTTTTCTGTTCCAACAGGCTTTGAAAACTGATTATAAGGAATTTTAACAGTGTGCTGTTTTGCTATTTCTATCTTCTTTTGATGAATTAGTTTTAAAGGGTTTAAAACTCTATGGGTTGCTCAGCTGCATGACTTTTTGCTTGGTTTTACTCATGGTTTTGAAGCTGCTTTTAACTGTATTTGTTTCAACTTTTGTAAGTCACTCTGAATCTCATTTTTGAGAAAAAGGTGGGCTATAAATTAATAAACAATACATAAATAATAATCAGCAAGTCTCCAACCTCTGTGCCATTAATTTTGATTAAAATAGACATTACAAACTAAAATTAAACTGCTTTTTAAAAGGAAATTTAGAATAAGATTTTAAAAATAAAAATGGATTTTTGAATGGGACACTCTACTGATGGTACGGTGGCTCTGTTACATCTCTCTACTATATATCTGGAAAGAAACAAGATGAAGAATTAGAGACCAGCTGACCTTGACATGGTCGAACATTCAATGTGCCAACCAGGTCGTCCTTTCCCCCAGGGTGAATCCCAGTACATCTCTTGAGGTTTGGCTGCCTTCCAAAGTGCAAAATCCTTTACATGAGACTTATCGCTATCAACTGCCAATAACAAGGGGTTACATGTTAATGAAGATGAAGTTTAAAATGAAGAGATGACCACTGCATTTCAAAAGCAATACACAGACACTAGATAAAAGCACTTTTTTCTCCTTGCACTAAAAAAACTTTAGAAGTACTGTGCACTTTACAAACAAATAAACTATGATGACACAAATAAACTATGATGACACTTCTGTATATGTGACAGGCACTATGCATGGAGGTAGCCAAGACATGTTGCATCAAGCTCTGAAAAGATACCTAAGAAACATGTACTTTAATATCCTACTTCTTTTTGTGATAACAGCAGTCCAACCCTTATTATTTCATGATAAAACATAAAGTGAAATCATCATGGCAATCTACACATATATGGAATATGATTTTGCATATGCATTAAGAGTAAACAAAAGGTGACATACATAGGGGGAAAATGTGATTCATACTAGTCACAATTTTTCCCCTCTTACCGTAAAATTATTTTTATCTTCAAAGCCTGATGAAGAAGCTTGTGAGATTTCAAAGCTCACATAATGTATTGTTCATCTTTGGTTGGTCTGATAAAGGTATTACTGCAATGAGTTTTTTTGGATTTTGCTATTTTATTGCATTTCCAACACGACTACCCCTGGATTTATACCAGGTCAGACCAAGAATTTAGAAAAGTTACACTTTGGATTACAACTCCCAGAATCTCTCCAAGCTGAGCACATCACTGTGGGAGTTATACTCCAAAAAAGTGTCTTTTCTAAGTTCTACTCAGACTGTCAATCCACCTAGCCAGCTTTATTAACCACCGTAACAACTGTGAGCCAATGGCTTTCCTATCACTTACTAGCTTATTCTTTTAACTCCAGGCATTTAACCAATGCACCATCGGCATTTCTAAGGCATCTTTTACTCCAAAGTAACCTCAACATCCTACATGGACTTAAAATTGTGACTTCTAGGAAACTGCTTCTTTGTGAATTGCTGGCAAGGAATTTTCCTTCTACAAAGACTGGCATGTGAGTGGCTCCCATCACCCCTTATATCAAGGCTGGAGGAACTGAATTATGCAGGCTTCATGTAGCCCAACAGTTTCTGCATCCCTCTACTCCTGAAAAAATATTTTCCTCAGAAAAAAGCTTCAAAAAAGAACACCCAGCTGCATCCGTCAAAGATCCCTGTTGGCCCTCTAACCCATTTTAAGGCATCTATGGGCTTTTATTTCCAGAACATGCAGTGGCTGATATGTTGCAGTTTTGAAAAAAGACTTGCATGAGTCTAAAAACGGGGAGGGAAAATATACAGCTAAATAGGCAATCAGAGGTGAAGAGAGCTGTTAATGGCACATTTTTGCTTTAAAATTTGGTGGGGGGAGGTTGGCAAGGTGACCTCTGAAATTTGTCTACCTCACTTTACACAGTCACTGTTGAAACAGGATTGACTTCCTTTGCAGAGATTGTATCTTTTGTTCATAACACAGGGAAAGCCTCCAGAATATACTGTTTGCCTCAGACATCTACAAACATGAATTAAAATGAATCACACACTAACAAATTCCAGGCATCTTAAAGTGTCATGTAACTTCCAATTAGCACATTAAGCAGAGGCACTCAGATTCAAGCCCACATCTCCATTAACATACCTGGCTCTTCTTGGGCATAAGGATAAATATTTGCTAATTTTCCATATCTGTCTCCCCTAGAACGGACATCAAAATAAACATTACCTGTTGGAAGTAAACAGTTTGGTCTCATTATAAAGACGTAAGTTAATGTAGTCTACTGGTAAATGGCACAATCCACAAACTTCTCAACACTTACTCTTTCAAGTTACCACACAACCCACCTGTGCCAGCAGCTATGAGGAGATGGTTCTATTTCACCACACAGAACAATCAGGCCACTATATTGGGACCCCCTACTCAGGCCAGAGTTTAGATGTTACACATAACACAACTATTTGTAATAAATCACTGTGAGTCATTCTGCGTTTTTTGTAGTGAGGGTGCAATGAAACTACGGTTGCTTTACTGGTTGCACAAGCAACATTTCCTAGTCAATTTTTGAAACAGGAATAAGAATCATACAGACTTCCAGATATTTTTTGACAGCAGCACCCAGCATTCTTTGCCATTGCTTACACCAAGAGTTGGCAGCCCACCATCTAGACTCCAAAATATTGTCTACGGGTATGGATGTCACGTCCACCATCTTTGGAGGCCTTTGTACACCCAAAGTTTAAAACAAAAGCATAATTTTTAATAATGCCCCAAATTACCCACAAAATGCCCTACAAGTCGGAAGGTCATTTCCACTATGTTTTGGGCCTTCTGGACTGATTTACACCCATAAGAGGTGTTTGTTTGAAACAGGAAATGACCTCCACTAACTTCCTGTTGTTTAAAAAACACATCTTTTGGGCCTAAAATGGTCCAGGAAAGCCCCCAAACTGTGGAGAAAATACCATCCATGCCCCTTGAGAGCGTCTGGGGGCAAAACAATGTTTGATTTTTTTTTCTTTTTTTCAGGAGCAGGTACAATAGGTGTGCAACCTTTCAAGGTCTCCTGGGGAGTTAATGCAGTCTCCTAGCCCTCCACTGTTGCTCACCCCTACTCTAGAGGTTCAAACTTTGCCCACCCCTATTTTAGAGTTACATTATAAGGATACTTTCAGAGACATTTTTTACAGAAATTCCCCAAGATCCGTTGACCACTGCAGCAAAATTATTACATGCATGAATGTGGAAGAAGACATAAATCCCAATGAAAGAGGACTGGATGATAAAACTGATGGACCTTGCTGAAATGAATAAATTGATGATACTGATAAGAGAAAAATCAGTAGCGACTTTTGTGAAAAATTGGGAACCATTAATTTACTTTTTGCAAAAAAAAGGAGTACAACATGTTAAGTATAGGATCTGATAATTAGTATTTTTGGGTAAGCAGCAGTTGAAGCTTTTGAACAGTATCTATCTGGAGAAGTTTCTCCTGTATAGATTTATCTACAATCTGCCTTAGGAAAGCTTGAACCAATCTTTGTAAAAAAGATTTTTACAGTTTTTAGTTAGCTTTCAGTATATAATATGCGGTATTTAGCATTCCTTCTATTTCTGTGTTTATATTTTTCTTTTTGCTTATCTTTCCCTTGTTTATTGTTGTAATTTTCTGTTGCTTCTGTTTTGCTTTTTTGTTTTGTTCATATATTTAAAAAGAAAAACTAAAAAAGAATAGATACCAGTCCTATCTTTTGGACACCCAACGGAGACAAAAAAGTGTAATTTAACCAATGAACCAAAAACACCTGTTCATATCAGAAGCTAAACTGACTAATGTTAAGCTTCAATTCACTAGAAACTCTACATTTACTCCCTGTTTTTTAAAAATCACTTCCACCTCAGCCCATATGTTAGGATTGGAGTTAGCACAGAAGCCACCACCCACAAACTGTGTGAGTGAGAAAATGGACTCCCTTTAACAATTTCTTTAATAATCCTTTGATCAGTAAAAATGCCAAGCTGTAACTTTTAAATGGTCCCTTATGCCTGTAATTTTCCAGCACCTTTGTCAGAGACATCTCCTGACTTAGGTCTTAAGCCCTGGTCAGGATTCAGACTGGGAGGTAAGGAAGGAGACAGACAGGCAAAAACATGTAGGAACAGAAGTAGACAAGACTGTAGTATACCATGAAACAAGAAAGGAAAGTGTGGCTGTGGTGGGTGGAGTCTAAAATAGCAAAATTGCCCACTGTCTCTCATTGCTTCCTTTGATATGCTCTGTCAAGAACATTATAAACTCAGTGAGGGTAAACAAGTCATTCCTGATTACCTAAAGTAAAGCACCCAACAGGTGGAGCAGATGTAGTGAAGCTGAGGCAAAATCAGCATCAACAAAAAAAACAGTAAATCCAACACATACATACATTATCAACAGCCAACTGTACAGTTCAAAAGACCTACCTTTTGAAGTCGCATAGGCATGTCCACTAGTAATGATCTTCTGTATAAAAGAAATTATCTGAGGAATATTTTCAGTCACTCTCATATATACCGTAGGAGGAAGAACCTTTAAAAAAATAATGTTCTGTTATTACTCCAAAACATACCACTGAGTATATGTGTTAGGACCAATCAAAATGTCTCAAAATAATGTCTAAGCCTCAAATTCTCCAATTTTTTTCCTCAAGGGTACAAAATGCAAGGACTGGGGTATAAGATAAAATAAGACATTAGACCAGATGTTTTTGCCATGAGGCCTCAAATGCAGGCCAAGTGCCAAGATGAAAAGCACAGACATAATGAATTAATCACTACCAGGTAGCGATTCAGGGATAAAGCAATGGGTGAGCCTCATTTATAAAAACTTAAAGGTGAACAGCCTTCATATGAGCAAAGCTGTAGGTTAACGTTGGGCTAATTAGGCAGGCTATTAGAAGCAACCTAACCTAACCAACAAAGTTTCTTATAGAAGACTGCATCTTGATAGTTGTTGAACTTGGCGGAAAACATAAATCTGGCAAAAAGAATTGCTCAGGTGACTAAAGAAGGGGATTCCTACTGCCAAAACATCCATTTTACCAGCAAAAACTATTTTCTGTTCACATCAAGAACTTGTTAAATATCTGTACCTTTAAAGCAGCCATGTCTTGCTTAAAATCTTCCTCATAAAAACGAGCAAGAGTCAATGGTGATATACCCATCTGTTTTTTAAAAAGGAGCACACTGTAAATCACATATAAGACAGCTGATTGATTAACTAATAGCTTACTCAAACAGAGAGAGAGAGAGAGAAAGAACGAAAATAAAACTAAGAAGCTTAATTAAAAACGTGTCTGAGGAGAATAACAGTCTTACATGTATAAGGGGGTGGGGAACAAGGAAGGGAAAGTGATATTTTTCTTTATAGAAACTATCTTCATTTAAATGTAATTTGGACTTCAAGTGTAGCTTCACATGTTGTAAAGCAGGAATAACAGGTGACAGCTCCTCTGACCCACTATAAGTAAAAAATACAAAATCTGATCACAGACATTCCTGGAAACACTTAATACCATTACTCGCTTCATTCAGAGAGAAGAAAACATACTGTAGAACAGGCTGAGCCCAAATGGGATGAGGAAATACCCCCCATTTGTTTTGACAAGAGCTTGAAAAGTGGGGGAGAGATCATTAATTCTGAAGGATTTTGCTCATTTTAATTTCATTTTGGCTATGTGACATCCCCTGCAAAGGTCTATTCAGAGTGAGAATCAGCACATGACCAAATCTCTCTCATAATGACACGGCTATCATTATGCCGTCAATGTAATATTGGCCTGGGATCACCTCAGGAACAAACTTTTCTTTTAAGGAGTGCCAACAGTTCAGATCAGGGAAACAAGAAGCTGTGCGTAGCTCACAAGACATTTGTGTGTGGTGAAAAACAAAATGAACCCCCTTAGGGTACAAGAGGCACTGTATAGTCAAACAGCTTAATCACTGCATGTTAATATTTCTGGAATTCTTGGCATTCTTACTATTTTATGAAAAACTTTATTGCAGAAGACAAAAAGACTGAATAATTTACTACGATATATCAACAGAACTGGTTTAAAATTAAAAACAAGTGGGTAGAGCAGAATTTTCTGGCACTGTGACATCTATGTCATGTCTATGTCATGCCAAACAGTGGGAAAATACTTTGAAATTTTCAGCATAATTTGAAACCAACTTGCTACTCTAGTCACATGAAAACCATGCTTTAATTAAGATGAGAAAGGTGATGGGCTCATGAAGAGATCATGCAACAACATCATACTCAAACTCACCTGCATGCTCTAAGTCTGGTAGTATTTTTTATTTATGTAAAAGAAATTAGGAAGGGATACGAAAGCAAATTGCTATTCTCCCAGACACTCAAAAAATTTAAATCTCATGCACAAGTCCATCCAGATCACTTTCGTTCTGATGCATAATACAATGGATTTTATGCTGAGCAAGATTCAAAACTTAAACAACAAGCAAAACTATGCACTCACCTCACTGGCTCTCTTAATTATTTTGTCATCTATATCTGTAATTCCCATCACCATGACCACTTCCTTTCCAAACATCTGTGTCATTATTCTCCTAATTATATCAAACTTAACATAGGAGCTGAAAAAGAAAGATACATGTATGTTATTGTACTGATGGATACACGCATGATGCAATATTAAACTCCGAACGAGGTATTCTCAGTCTCTTTGAATGAATTAATGTACTAGAGCTATAGAATCCTGTGGTACCTAAAAAGCCAATACAGATCTGTTGTTGCATAAACTTAAATCAGGGAGGTGTAGACTCCAAGCATACAATCAGAGCCTGGTACAAAGGGCACACACTTGAAATTAAACAAATCTGAGCCAAGGACCTAACAGAATGCTGCTAACTATTCTTCCACACAAAAATCCACCCTGGGGTTACTACACAAGCACTCTGCAGTTTCAGCAGTATCAAGATCTAAAGATCTAGTCTGGGGTTATTTTACTGCTATTATTAAAGAATGAAGAATCAGAAATCCTTGCTGATCTATCTTCTGCGCCCCTGGGCATAACAGGACCAGCGTTCTCCATCAGATGGGTGTAGCCTCAAACAGGTGAGACACAGACAGGATGAGATTTGGATTCAACACAACTTCAGCTGGCCTAGTGTCCGCTCAGCATCTTTGCCAGACAGGGTTGTGCTCTGACTGTTGGCAGGACAACTGTGTAATTTTTTGAAATAGTTGGTATTAATAATGTGAGTCAGCCTTATGTAGCAGTTTGAGCATTAGACAATGGCCCTGGAGACCACAGTTCGATTCACCACTTGGCCACAGAAATCCTCTGGGTGACCTTGGAGGCATCACATGCTCTCAGCCCTAGATAACCGTGTGATAGCTTTGTCTTAGAGCCACCATAAATCACAAATGACTTGAAAGCACACAACACCAGTAATAATGTCCTTTTCTGTATCCAGGTTTGCTTTCACCCCAGCCACAATCATGTCCACTGTGCATGTTTACCTAGTGCTTGAACATTATATTCTATGTATTTGAGGAAGTCTTAAAGGTACCGGAAGGCTTTCTTTTGTTGTGCCGTATGTGATTGGTCATGTGAAGATATGATACTGCTCTACTCTCCTTGGAGAAACATAAGAGTTTCACCGAACCAGACGTAAGACCTATCCTGTCCTGCACTCTGTTCATACAGTAGCCAACTATATGCCTATAGGAAGCCCACAAGGGGACATGATTTTAAGAGTAATCCTCTTCATGCTCTCCAGCAATTGCCCCTAATGATAATATAGCATCCTAATGTCTCTGCACCAGAGGCAGAGAGAGAAACACACAGGCACACTAATCATGAAAGTAGCCACTGGGAGCCCCACCCTCCAGTTTATCAAGGCCATTACAGTTGGCAGCCATCTCAATAGCTCATGGTTGTGAATTCCATAGCTCAACTATGCATTACATGAAAAAGTGTGTCCTTTTAGCTGTACAGAATCTTCCACCATCCCACTTTAGTGGATGATCCCACAGTATAGTATTATAAGAGAAGAAGAAAAGGTCTTCTCTATCCATTTTCTCTAGACTGAATGCAGTGTAAGAATCCATCACGCCCCTTTATCATTCTAATGGGGTCAGAAAGGAAAGACCATGTGTTTGTTTCACGGTATTTGCTCCAAGCATCAGTGACAGCATCAGCTGGGTATGACTGGCTTTAAGCTAAGAGACAGAAAAGCTGGAGCTAAGAGTATTTTTCCTTGTAGAGCTGTAGTTCAAAAACTCCACATAAGCCTTCCACGAGAGTTTACATACATTTTGGACCTTAGAAAGAGATTTTCTGCATGTGGTGTGGACAGTCATCTACCTTCTCTCCCCTATCTTAGTCAGATTCATTTAATTACTGCTGATGCTATTGCCTACACATCAACTCTGACTCAGGAAGACCCTATAATAGGGTTGTCCTGGCTACGTTTATTGCCATTCCTGAATTTTAAGCTCTTTCGGCCTTCCCCTTAAGCTGAGAGAATGTGAACTGCTCAAGGTTACCTACGGGTTTTCATGGCTGAGAAGGTATTCATTTAACTATACTTTACTTATCAATTACAGTTGGTAAACTTCCGTGTGGTAAAAAGCAAGTACTGGAAAAGTTAGTGTTTTGGACTAGAACTCCCAAATACCCCCAGCCAAGCATAGCCAGCAGCCATGTTAATGGGGAATTCCCAAAGCTTTAAAAAAAAAAACTCTTCTGAAGTCCTGTAACCTTATTTTTATGAATACAGGCAACCAGTGTTGAGCTGAAGTCTATTCTATGCCCACTCTAGTTACTGAGATATACATTTCAATAAAAATGAGCAAAACATAAAAGCTCACCAAGCATGCCCAAGGTGTGCATGATCATACACAGTTGGTCCGCAGCTATACCTATGAACAAAGAGAAAATCAGGTAAACACTGACAGCCGAATGAATGTTGGTCTACTGTTTGTTCCTGGAAAGCTTTTAGGAAAGCATTTTTAGCCAGAAATAGTAGAATAGTAGAAATATTATGTGGGTCTCTTTCATACTGAGAAAAAAATGTTGGCTGTCCACATCAGCCTAAGAAACGCTGGTGCAGAACACACCCTTTGAGGGGCAAATGTAACCTCAGGACTAAGCAAGGAGTTGTTCATCAATGATGACCAAACAGAAGGAGGGCCCAGGCCAGAGCCAAGTCAGATAACATTGCTTGGGGATGAGAAGTGACTCCAGGGATGGGAAGAATCACCTGTTGGCTGCCTCTTGAAAGCAGAAACCAGGCAAGGGCAGGGAAGGTTAAGGCTGAGGTAGATGTTTATGATGCTCCAGGCATTTTTAAAATTTATTTTGTGTATCTACTGGCTTACAACTTGCCCCACTCCTAGGCAATGTAGCTGGTGAGACAGATTATGGGCATTGTCATCCAAAGAGACCTAAAGTGCTACAGTTGGTCATCCGTGCATAGAAGCAGGATTTGGGAATATTAGCCTGAGAGAATCTGGACTCTACTTTTGTTCTAGAAGTGTCTTGCTGTCTGCTTATCAAAAAAATTATATTCCATACTAGACTTAAAGTAGGCTCTGAGACCACAGGTCATTTATTTCTGGATAGTTTGTAGCTTTGCATCTTGGACACAAGACCTTTGAACAAGCCGGGTTCCACTGGGCCCTGATGGGGTTGACAAGGCTCTGAGTGTATTAGTTTAATGCGTTTGAGACCCTGTCCTCTCTGAAGTATCCTTTGGAAAACAAACGTAGATTATGTTTCTATTTCCTGTCTTCAACAGATGTTGAAAGTGGAATAATCACGCTGTAACAGTCTAGTGTGGAAATTGCCCGGGGCCTAGTCCACCTCAGCACTCCTCCACAGGGTAGTTTTAGCAGTTTGGCAGAAACCACTGTACAATTCAATGGGACTTATTTTCATTTTTTTTTAAAAAAAGAAAACAGTTAAGATTCCGGGGTTGTTGATATTTGACTAGCCCCACAACATACAGCCAGCTCTTCTTCTTCTGGCAAGATCCCTACACTTTTACGGGCAAGGAAACAAACAGAAACTCAGCAAGCAAGATCCCTCATCCTTTATAACATCCTCACATCCAGGAAGACTAATACCAGTTATGCTTTTTTATGGTTGGTGTTCACCCAAAAACCCCACCAGGAACAAACAAGCAACAGGCCTTGGCTATTTCCACACTAGACTGTTACAACGCTATGATTCCACTTTCAACATCCTATGAATCCTGGGGTTTGCAGTTTGGGGAGGGGCCCCTCCCTAAACTGCAAACCCCAGGATTCCACAAGACGTTGAAAGAGGAATCATTGCGCTATAAGAGTGTAGTGCGGAAACGGTCCTCGTCCCGCCGCCCCTCAATACTTTAATTCCGAAACAGTCTACCAAGTCACCACATCGGGGTTCCTTAAAACGAGCGGCTCTTTGCTCCTGCTCCGGCTGTTGTAGACCTGAATGCCACTCTCCCGGCCTGGGGGCGTGATCCACTTCGCCCCGAGCCCGGGGCCGCCACAGCACTTTCTCCTGTCATAAGCTGCGCCCCAAAGCCGCTTTCTTCCCGCAGCAAGAGCGGCGGCTCCGCCGGCCGAAAGAGGCCACCCTCCGCAGTCCCGGAGCCCCAGCCGCTGCAACGGGGAGGCGGCGGCGGCGGCGGCGGCTTCCCAACAGCCCAGGACCGGCAAGAGCGCGCGGTGCATGCTCCCCTGCGGCCCGGCCTGGAGAGGCAGGAGAGCGCCGGGGCCTCTGGACGCTTCTTCAGCAATGGCTCCTCTGCAACCGGCTGCTAGAAGCGGAGCCGGCGCGATAGCCCGGCGCAGCCCTCATGGGCAGGCGGCAGGGACAGGAAACCCGCCAGGCCAGCCCTGGCTCCTCCTCCTCCTCCCTCCTCCCTTTGCCCACCCAGCTTAGGGGGAGGCGCCACAGCGGCGCCGGGGCCGCTCGGAGGAGGGAGGAAGGAAGGAAGAGCCGCACAGCCCTCGCCGCCTGTAGCAACAGTCGCTGCCGCCTGTGCGCCCACAGCGGCCGGCGGTAGCTACAGCCGGAGCCCAGCAGGAAAAGGAGGAGCTTTGGCGGCTCCTCGCCTACGCGGGCCGGGGGGAGGGCGGAGAAAGCCGCCTGTGGGTCTGCAGCCTGTCGCCGGCTCTCAGTGCTGCAAGCCCGGTTGTCGGTGGTTTTCTCTACTGTCCCAGTCTCTCCCCTTCTCCCGGCTTTCCACTGGCCTTGCAAGTTGCCCGGCGAGCACAGATAAGGTGGTGAATATCCCGATCCTGTCCGTGTTGGTTGGTTGTTGATTTAAGTTTTTCAAAGAAAAACTGTAGGCTTTTCTGGGAGTCAGCCCCGCTGAAAACAGTGGGGCTTCCTTTCGAAGAAACGAGCCTTCGGTTGCGTTCCTGCATACGCACGCGTGTGTGTGTGTGTGTGCGTGTGCGCGCCTTCAAGACGCCTATCGCCTTCTGGCGACCCAAATAATTTTTCCGAGGGTTTTCTGAGGCAAGGAGCACTCCGAGGTAGTTTTGCCGGGTCCTTCCTTTGAACTGCTACTGACAGCATCTGGTATTCGTCGGCGGTCTTTCATCCATGTGCTAACCAGAGGCCTATCTGGCAATAAGTCCAACTGAGAAGGGAGGTGCTCGCATAATAACCCTGTGAGACAGCGCGGTGCAATGGTTTGAGCGCTGGGCGATAGCGCTGAAGACCAGGGCCATCGCCGCACTAAACTCTTATAGTGCTATTATTCCACTTTCAACATCCTATGGAATCCTGGTTTAGGCCCCTCCCTAAACTGCAAACCCCAGGATTCCACAGGATGTTGAAAGTGGAGTAATAGCACTATAACAGTCTAGGGCCGAAGTGGCCCAGCACTCGAATCCCACTCAGCCATGGAAGCCCGCTGGACGACTTTAGCAAAGTCACACTCTCAGCCTCAGAGAAAGGCAAAGGCAAGGGGCAAGCTCCCTCTGAACAAATCTTGCCAAAGTTCGCCCTACTGGTGCCAAAAATCAGAAATTATTTATGCATTAAAGGTACATGACAATTTCTACTTGGTGGTAGGACCCATAAATGTGTGTGGGACTTAACTCTCAGATGAAAAGGAACAGGATTGTCATCTGCAGTTTTGATAAACGATGTTTAGGAATGCAGGCCTTTTAGCCTTCTCGTTTTTGAAATCAGTCAGAGCTGCAGCTCAATCCTATTCACCTTGAGAAGTTAGACCTACTAAATGAGAGTGTGCTATGAAACCTATTCTGCTGTGTATTTGAACAGGATTGCAGCCTAAGACTAAGAATTCACCTGATTTCCTTCAATTTTAGCAATGCTCTTTTCAAGCCTACTAATAATGTTTGAAGAGTTTTTAATAAAAAAAACTTGACTGATTCACTCAAACTTTACCCAAGATTAAATTTATTTGTTCTTGGAATTTACATTTATAAGAAAGTATAAAATGTTTCATGGAGTGGAGAAATTAAGGGAAAATATATCATTTGCTTATCTGTAATACTGAATATTGAAATATACTGCCTCATGTTATACTGAGATTACAAGAAGGGGCTAACCTGACTCAATTAAACATTTCCTGTTTTATTGTATCTAGTGTATTGGTCCTTCAGTCCGAGATCCATGAAATGTGCCTACCCAAAATGCACTTTTACCAAGAGAACATTTGATAAAATAGGTTATGTCTGCATTTGTTTCAGGCCACCTGAGACCATTTTAAAATTACCCAGTCCACAGAGAGATGCCCTGGCCTTTGGTCGTACTAATTAACCTATATTCCTAAACATGCTTACTTGGGAGTAAATCCCATCAAAGTTGGTAGAACAAAGGCTGCAATCCTAAACATGTACTAGGAAAGAAACTCCCCTTAGGACTGGAGTATGACATGCTGGGCCCTTATGTCAGTGTTAAGAGGCCCCATAGTATTACCAAAATTATTTGAATCTCAACATTTTTGGTTCCTAAAAAATTATTTAGGGCCCCTTCATAATCTGAGACTGGTCCACACAGCAAAAGCTGCTTATTTTGACTTATCACATCCAAAGTTGCCTGAAAATCTTTCTGTGACTTGTTCACAGAATTCTCTTGATTTTGCCTTCACTATGTTGAATGAAATGAAATACTTACCAGCTCATCTTTTAACTGTTTGCCCAACATGGGATTTTATTGCATCTCCAGAAGTACATCAAAATCTGCATTTCACAACAAGTGTTTTTCTTTCACAAAGTAAAGCAATATTAGACCCTATTCAATTCAACAAGCCTAAATCATATGTGCAATGAGAAACACTTTAATGATCATTCTGAAATATCCTCCACCAGCCCTGCATTAATGAGTATAATTTTTGTTTACAAGTCCTGCTTATTTTATTAAATATCATGTCAGCTTAGTGCAAAAGATGCTGCTGCTCCCCTGCCTATCCCAGACGGTGATCCATACTGCTCTGCAACAAGACTTGGTCAGAGTCCCACTGGTATCCTCCTGGCCCAGCAGGGCTTCACCCATAACACTCATCCAAATATAGAACAGCCCTTGACTAAGTTTTAAAAGCAGCCTTCACCCCAGAGAAAGCTTTGCCAAGTGCCATCAAGTTCTCCCAGACAGACCCAGTCCTGGATCTTCTTTCTGCATATATCTATATTTTATTCGCATTAAGTGTTGAAACTTAAGCTTATGCAAATCATACAATCCGTAGAGCCGAAAGGGACTGTCAGGGCCATCTAGTCCAACCCCCTGCCATGCAGGAAGGCACAACTAAAACAATCCAGAAAGATGGCCATGCAGCCTGCATTTAAAGATCTCCAAAGAAGGGGAGACAGCCTATTCCTCAGCCAAGCAGCTTTTAACATCATTTCAAGCCCACTGATTCATGTTCTTATCTCTGGAACTATAGAAAACATGCTCCAATTTCTATACCAGTGGTGGTCTTTGGACCGCTGCCAGTCCCTGGTGAGTTTCCAGGAATGAAACAAGTCGTTGTAGCCAATGCCTCTGGCACACTGAAAAAGAAATTGGTCACCTACATCAGTAGCCTGAGAAGCACTGCTCTACATGACATCCCTTCACATATTTAAATATGGATATCACCTCGCAGTCTTCTCTTCTGCAAGCTAAACATATCCAGCTTCTTAAGCCTTTTGTCACAGGACTTGGCTTTTAAACGTTTTACCATCTTGGTTGTCTTCCTCTGACCATGTTCTAGCTTGTGTCAGTATCATTCTTGAACTGTGGTGCCCAGAACTGCTCACAATATTCCACATGAGGTCTGATGAAAGTTGAACAGAGTGGTTAAAAATTGCTTTTAGTGTACTAAAGTATAAACCATTTCAAGAGAACACAGTAAACAAATGGAATTTATTTAGCCTTCTGTCCAAATGAGAAAAGACCTTCCGCTCCCTAATCCATACTGCGCAGCAGAGATACTTTTGCTCATATCTTTTTCCTGCAAAGCTCTGGGCATAGTTAGGAACTCCTGCTTCCTTTACAAGACTTGGGGGTGGGGTGCTATGGGGCTGAACGGTAGGAGGACTGGTGCAGGAAGAACCAATTTGACAAATTACAGACTGCAACCTCAGGAAGCCTCGGTGGCTTCAGAAATGGATCTGGGAAGTGGGAGTTAAAATTTACAGACACGATTGCCCTGGTTGCTTAATCCAGAAAAAAGGAGGAGGAGACTTACTTAATTGGCCACCACCGCAAAAAAGCCGAAAGACAACAAAGCCCATGGTTTTTGAAGAAACTCCTCCCCTCCTTCTATAGCGAAATCCACTCTTTCTTCTTGGCTCTGAAGCAGCAGCAGCGACGGAAGAAGGAAATTCTGCCTGGCGAGAAAGCAGCTCGCGTCCGATCGGGGCGAACCCAGCTCCCTCTCCCTGCTCAAGCTCTCTGTCCGGGAGGAGGGCGTAGAGGTGGGGGAGAATGCAATAAAGGAAGCGCCTCCTTGGAAAGGTTTTCCCCTTCCTTCCCTCCCTCGATTGTCACAATCCCGCCCTGTTTCCAGAGAGCGAAGGCCGTCTTTCGCGACCGCCGTTTTCTTCCAGCGTCCCCGCCTGGAAAGAACAGAAGTCCTTCGCTCTTAAGGAAGACCCGTTTCCCGCGGACTTGGTTATGATGTTTCCAGGATCTGTTAAGATGCTGCTCCAGAGAAAGCAATGTATATGCACGGGATGGGTTTTGATCTCACAGAAAGCGAGAGAAATCGGAGGTCTTGTTTATTTGGTCTCTCGCTCTTTGCAGATTAACTGGAGCTCTTTGTGCCTGCCTGCCTTTTTGGGGATCTCTCCATTTCGGCTGGTATACAGTCCCTCTCCCAAATAGCAACCTCCCACCCTCCCCGTTGGGTTGTGTAGGCTATCGTGATTCCTAAAATCATTCTGAAGCTTGTCCTTTTACAAGGAAAAAACGGGGGAAAACAGGAGGCGATGCGCCTTAAGCGATTAAAGCAAAACTGCACTCCTTTTGGTATCTGTTCCGCATTATTCCTCCCTTTCGCCTTTCTACGGTGCAAGGATCTCTAAACGCCTTGGGGTATCAACTCCCACCCTATTCAGCCAGTTGTGTCACTGGGACTTGTAGTCCAGCTTATCTCGAGAGCGCCTCGTTGGAGAAGGCCAGGCAACACAGTTTTCTTAAACTCTAAATTTCTTACCAACTCAACCGGTAAGTTACAGGAAGTGCTCGAAGTCCCACAGTAAATTTCGTGGCTGTAAAAACAGAAAAAGCAAGCATCTGCTGCTTTTCCGTTCGGCAAACCGCATGCACGGGACAAGAGTGGCCTATTAAATCCAGCAAGCTCATAAAACTTGCCTCTTTGCTATATTCTGGGGTATGGGTTCTTCGGACACTCACTTGGGAACAGGTCCCTTTGCGCTCAGTGGGCCTTCCCACTGAGCAGATGCGCCTAAGATCATAAGGTAGGGCTGCCGGGCAGCAAACCCTCCACTCGCTTCGAGCCCGCGCTTCCTTGGCGTGCTTCCGGTCCCCAAATTTATTTTCTTTCGCGGTAAGGGCATCCTCACAAAATCACTTTTAGAATACATTGATATTTAGGCAGGGTTATCTTCGTTATCAGTTCTAGGCTATGGAGAGGAAGGGAGGGGGATCGTGTTTAAATCCGTAACAAACCAGTCAAGCTTTCTCTTCTCCGGCCGGGTGGGGGGAAATATCTATATTCTCCCGCCCGCCCGCGTACCCACTTTTCTCTCCCCTTTTTTTCTGCAGCTGGTTGTGCTCGGATTTTAAAATCAGCCAACCTTAAAAGTATTGGGACTATCCCGTCTGCAATGGCCACAACCCACACGCATGCGGAGCCTTACAAAAAGGATGTCGGGAAATGTAGTTCTTTTCTTCCTCGCCGTACCCTCCATTTTCTCTTCGCCTGTAGATCAGGTCTGCGCATGCACCTGATTCCTTCCTTGCCGCTTCTCTCTTCCGGGCCCATAACTTGCGGCTCCCCATTGGTCAGCAAAGAGGAGGGGCGAGCTACAAAATGAAGCCTGATTGGGCAGTCATGCCGTCTTTAGTGGATTACAATGATGGATGCAGTTGCTCGGGTGGTTAGTTTCAAGGAGGGAAGGAAATATTCTCTGCCTTTAAGAGAGAAAAGTCCCGCAAACTGGGACAGGGAGAAAATGCGACAGGGAGGCGGCAGGCAGGGATGCAAAGTCGCGCCCGCGTGGCGAGTGCTCCGCCTTTAAATGCCTGTGTCGTGGTCACAGACGAAATTACTGCTCGCTAGTGAGGCGGGCAGGGTGGGAAAAGGAGGAAAAGGGGACCTTGGCCGCCTGCCGCAGGCTGCGAACTAACTCCGCCGAAGTTCACGGCGAGCCACTGCAAACAAGTGCAAACCCACCGGCGGGAGGCTCGGCCGGATCGTTCACAGCTACCTATCGGGAGGGCAGGCGGGCGGCCGAACACGCCGACAGGCAACCCCGGCAAACGCCGCCCACAAACTTCACACGTACCTCTGTTTTATCCTTTTTCACATACACGTCCTCAGCAGAAAGGTTTCGGGCAAAGCCGCAGCTCCCTCTCTGCGACTGACTCAACCACGGGGCTCCCTTTGCCTCCTTTTGTGTGCGTGAACGAAGCGGAAGGGAGCACGGTTTCCCGTCCCAGCCCACACAGGCGCGAGCATGGGACGAGCCGGCCGCCCCCTTCCCGAGCACCTCAGCAACCGCGGCGCTACCAGGCGGAGGCTCCCTCCCCCGGTGTCACTGCCTTCTCTGCGCGGAGGCAGGCAGGCAAATACTGTCCGTGCCTCGGGTAAAAGTGGGTTCGGGACCGCGGGAGCTTCCGCTACCGTGTGTTAATGTTTAAGGTACCCAAGGAGTCCCCGGTGATGTTGCTGCAACAGCCTAAACCACCCCCTTGCCCAAAACCGTGTAGACAGAAAACCACATTGAGCGTCTCTGCCGCTGTTCCGGGCGCGGGGGAGGAGGAGAGGGTATGGGAGTGGTGCGCATGCGTACTAGATGGCGGGGCTGAATGTTTCCCAAGTGTTTGAAACTGGTATTTGGGTTTTCCACGTTGGATCAAGTGCGGCGTATAGAGAAAGGCTGCATTAATACCACGGGCGGAACAGGAGCGGCTGTACTCACCGAGAGAAGCTGCTTCTCCCTTTTGCCAGGTGCGCTTTCTTTTCCTTTCCACAACAGATCGTGTCTGTTGGTCTGCCTCTCGGGGGGAGAGATCTGGTTTTTTAAGAGCTTCCTCTCCCCTTTCTCCCTCCCCCCTCTCGTACGTACACACACACACACAAATCCCTCTGATTGTTCCTACCACCGCCTTGGTGAGTTACCGACAACGACAGCCATTCAATCAGCTGCTACGGCTGCTCTCGGGCTGTAGGGACTCGCAGACTGTGCCTGCCTGCCTGATCCTGGAAGAAAAGAGTCAGATGTGGCTCTTTTTTTGGTGGTCGTTTTGGTGAGATCGAAGGAAGAGGAGACGAAAAGAGAGGCGGCTGCGGGATTGAGCCTCTGCCATTGGGGTGCTGTGCTTGAAAGGAAAACTCTCGCCCATTCGGGTGAGAGAGGATATAGATACACAATTTTCGGCCGGATGAAAATGTTGAATCCTGCAAACGGTGAGCAGCTTCATTTAGCGAACTATGTGGAAGATTACATGGACTCCATCGAATCTCTGCCCTTCGATCTGCAGAGAAATGTCTCCCTGATGAGGGAAATTGACGCCAAATATCAAGGTAAGTGCTTTCTCCTTTTTGTGTTCGTGTGCCAGAGTATATAACAGCTACATATAGGCTTGCCTTTTCTGCAGAGATGATCTCGTGTGTGTGTGTTCTCCCTACCACCACCACCCCCGAATCCCGAAGCGGATGGTCGGGTTTGTATTATTTATTTATTTGCGAGAAAGCAGGCAGAAAGCGAGAGAGAGAGATTTCCGAGGAGTAGAGAAGGGGGCTGCTCTGCAGCGATAGCCTGCCTTTTTTTTTTCTTCCTTGGGGCGGAACAAAAGGTCTTTTTGGTTTCTGTTATTATTAAGCCAGGACTTGGCTTTTTGAGGTATAAAAATTGCTGGGCAAAAAGGCGGCGGCAACAGTCGGGGTAGAGGAGGGGCAGGGGAACCGGGACGCATGGGGCACTGAGGCGGCTATTTCTTTCTCTGCTTTAGGAGAGGGAAGGAGGGAGAAAGAGTGTTGTTTTCTGGGGACCGGTGGGCTCAGCCGAGAGAAAGACGCGGGGAAGAACGATTACACCAGAACATTGAGGAATTTCTAGTTCGCAATGGCTGGTAGTAGGAGAGGGTGCTAGTAAAGAAGGGAGGGAGAGTGGGTTAGATTGAGAGTGGAAGGGGGGGTGGGCCGGGCTTGTTGCCTTCGTTCCCTCTTTTTTTCAATGGGATTTGCTTTTAAAACCGCCCCCTCCCCTCAAGTATCCCTGTGGGGAGGGGGATGGAAAGTGGTGAGGGAACAGATTATATAAATACTGTGTGGGTTGGGGATGTGCTGCTTGCTGAGTGCCCCCCTTCCTCCTTCTTTTCCTCTCCTGAAACTCGTACAGTATTTTGCAGCTCTCAGGGAAGAAGGGAGGCTGTATTCTCCCTCTCCCCACCACCGTGGCACCGCAAGCTAGGGAAATGGTGGTTTTGGTGAGCGAGAGGGCTTGAAAGGTCCTTTGTCACTGAGTGCTGCGATAAGGTAAACGGGGCTGAGGAGGGGAGTCGAAAGAGTGCTCCGGCTGGCCGTAGAGGTGACACTGGCGGGGGGCCCGTTCGGCACTGAACTCCCCTTTTTTCCCCTCAGCGGCGAGGAGGAAGAGGGTGGCGGAGACCTGGCAGGTTATTGCTGCGCTTTTGTGAAGCAAGCGGGGGTTGGTTTGAGGGAAAGCAGCAAGTATCTACTGGAGACCTGTGAGTTTTAATGTGTCATTAAATAAAAGGTAAAGCAAGAGGAGAAAAGGGGGACTAGAGAGTCAGGAGAGAGGGGGGAAAGGGGGGGGTCCGTGGATTAAGTTGAGGGCGTGAATGCCCGGTAGAGCAGGGATGAAGAAGGGAGGGGGAACACTGTTAAAGGACAAGGGCGGGCATTTCTACCCGCTGTAAGCACTCGACTGCGCTAAAGGGAGGTGCTTTTGCGCTTGAGCTCTGGAAAAGAGAGTAGAAGGCGCCGTCACAGCTGCTTTTATATCCTACCGTCATTACCCTCCCGTGTTTGCCCCGCCTCCGCATTCCATTATTGGCTAGAACTTCCCTCATGAAACCCCTCCCGGTCCTGCCCTCTTGCTCAATGATTAGTTCTCTACAGAGATTCAGCCTTCTAGTGACGCTGACAAAACCGAATGGTAGAAGGGGGCGGGGCGGAAAGCAGCAGGGGGAGGTTTGTTGTAATAGTTCGAACTGACCCGTCTGCTGCTCAGTGGAGGATTGGCTCCCCTAGTTGCAGGAAGCGTTGAGAAGCTCACGGTGACTGACAGGTCGAAGTGAAAAAAATGAGGGCTGCCCATCGTTCTACTTTCAGCATCTGATTGGCATGCTGATACTAAAAGAGGCGGAGATTCGGTTGGGGCTTTCCCTTCTGATTGGTGGGAATGCTCTTTAGCTGGAGGGCGGGCTATTGGTGTTATTTCTTCTTCTGACTGGCCGGTTTCAACGAAGGCAGGTTCTGGATGGAGTTGCCAGAAGTTGATTGGCCAGGTGGATAGATTCGGGTGCTCGCGTTATGGTTGAAGATGGATGTGAAGCAGAAAAAAAAAACACGCTCGGGCGCGCGCACATACGCTCACACTCTAACGCACCACTTCCTTTCTAAGAACAATGGAGCCCGAAAAGGCATCCTGCGGGAGGGAAGGGGCGTGGCTTCCTCCCTTGAAGAGGAGAAGGCGGGACAAAGACAGGCGTTCCCCGATCGGCTGAAGGCCAACTGGTAGGCGTGACAAACAAGGGCCTCTTCCAATGTCTTGACGAGATGGGCGCACCCCTCCTTTTTTGGAAAAGAGGCGGAGCATATATTTCCCCTTCCCGCTCCCTGCAGTTTTGTTCCGCCTCTGCCTGATGGGCGGGGCGGCGGGAAGAGCAGTCTTTGCTCCGTAGTAGCCCCGCCCTTTTAGCCGCGCGACTGACGGTTACCTTACGGGGAGGGGCGAGCGCCTTGCGGCCCCCGGCTGCCGCCTTCTCGGCGAGTTACCGTCTTGCCAGCCTCAGTGACAAGTGCGAGAGGAGGGGGAAGCTGCCGCTCTTCCTCCCCTGTCACGAACAGCCCCACTGTTTGCACAACGCGCCCACAATAGGTGTGGGCGAACCAGAAGTGGTTTGCTGCTGCTGCTGCTGTTGTCATTTAAAAAAAGTGCATTCTGGCGTAGTGTGCAAAGAACCGTTGAAGGAGAGCGCAGCTTAAAACGAGGCAAGGCCTGTGGCCCTCTCGAAATAGTTGGATTGCAAACTCTTGTAATTCCCTCACCAGCCTGCTCGCAGGGCTTATAGACTAAAAACTGAAGAGGGCTTCTGTACGTTTTAGTGTTTAAGAAGATGGGATTTCAGCGGATGTGGCTTGTTACCTGGTTACGTGGAAAGGAACACCTGCTGTAATTTCTTCTCCTATACAACCATAAAAAGTACACGAGCCCTTCCTCGTTTCCACTCTGTTCCGGAAGCCTAGGCTCAGAGGAGGGCTACCAATTGCTCCCCCTGTCTTTGAAATGTAGGAAGCCGTCCTAGCAGCCCAATTCACCGTGTGAGAGAAAAGTGTATAAACTTGGGCTGTAAAGCTATGGTCACTTGCTACCAAGACCAAATGGATTCAGTGGGATTTAATTCTGAATGTATAAGATTAAAGGCATTGTCTACTCAGAAAAAAAAAGGCCCACTGATTTAAAGGAGGCTTGCTTCACAATAAAGCCATGTTCCTATAGTCACTTAAATATTTCACACTGAATCATAGTTTAAATATTGATGTACTTAATGCAGTTGGTATCTTGCCATTTCAACTAAGGACAGCTAAAAAGGGCACCTAAAAAACAAATATGTAGCAACACCATGGGTCAAACAAACTGCTAAAGGCAAAGTGGAAACAGGAATAATTTTTTGAGCAGGAAAAAGGACATCAACAGAGCATTCACTGAAACTAATAGTCCTAGAGGCCCTCTGGAGAAGCACAGCTATTGCTTGCTTCAGGTAGAAGAGAAAGAACTTTTCATGATTCAATCCTCAGTCAGGTAGCCCAAGCACTAGACTGTAGATGATGTGGACCAGGGCTTCTTGCAGAAAATACCAAGGCACAAGTACATTCCCGGGGAGCAGGCCAATATATTTAAGTGCATCTTGCTTCTAGGTGGCTGTACTTGGAATCACAGCTTCAGCTAGACTGTGAGAGCTTTGGGGAGGTCTCCTCCTTGGCCAAATCTCCTTTAAAAAAAACCCATAAGGAGCTCTTCTGTAGTATATACAGGGCTAACAAATAATACATCTTATCCTTTCTTCACAGAGATCCTAAAAGAACTGGATGATTATTATGAAAAATTCAAACGAGAGACTGATGCAGTACAAAAAAGGAGGGTGTTGCATTGTATACAGAGAGCGCTGATCCGGAGTCAAGAACTGGGAGATGAAAAGATTCAGATTGTCAGTCAAATGGTAGAACTTGTTGAGAACAGAACTAGGCAACTTGACAGTCATGGAGAACTGTTTGAGACTTGCCAAGAGACTAATGATGCCACTGGGAATAGTGGCAAAGCTAATCAAGATAAGTCAAAGAATGAGACAATCACCCAGGCTGAGAAGCCAAACAACAAACGATCCAGGAGGCAAAGAAATAATGAAAATCGGGAGAATGCTTCTAATAATCACGATCATGATGATATCACCTCAGGAACTCCAAAGGAAAAGAAAGCAAAAACCTCCAAGAAAAAGAAGAGGTCTAAGGCCAAAGCAGAGAGGGAGGCTTCGCCAGCAGACCTCCCCATTGATCCCAATGAGCCAACCTACTGTCTCTGTAATCAGGTCTCCTATGGAGAAATGATAGGCTGTGATAATGATGAATGCCCAATTGAATGGTTTCACTTCTCATGTGTGGGACTCAACCATAAACCAAAGGGCAAGTGGTATTGTCCTAAATGTAGGGGAGAAAATGAGAAAACAATGGACAAAGCACTGGAAAAATCTAAAAAGGAAAGGGCTTACAACAGGTAGTTTCTAAGTCAGAGGAGAATAGGGCCATGCAAACATTTATTTATTCTGTCTTTCCTTTTCTTGAGGTACTAGGATTGTAAAATGTATATTTTTAAAGGAGGTTATAAATCAAACCATTCTTGTAATAGGAGTGGCAATAAGGAAATGCTTGGGGTTTTTTACTTTGATACGGCTGTTAACAAGAAAACAGTCTGTGGGCCAAAGCATACAGTGAAGTAATAAGAGTTAACGTGTAATGTTCAAATTCATCTTGTGAAAAATATGCCTGTACTAGTTGGTAAGACTCTGCCCATGAAAATGTAGATAGTCAACATGTCTTGGACAGCATTCCATTTTTCTTTATAAAAGAATGCTGTTTATCTTTCCAGCAAATTGTTCTATAGTCTGTTTGAATAAAGCAGCAGTACATAACAAATTTATCCTAACATAATTGACCACAGTCCCAAAAGAGCATACAATCCTTAAGCCCATTCAGTTTACTGGGTTTAAGTGTATTTAACTCTGGTCCATTTAATCTGGAACAAGGTCTTGTCTGTTTCAACCATAGCAACTTCAAAAAAGTGGTTTGGCGTTACTGACTTTTGCCCTTTTTTAAACATCTTACTAAGAATTAAGCCTCATTGCTGTCAATGAGGCTTATTTCTGAGGTGTATGTTTAGGTCAGGGTACAAAATTCTTCCGATGATGTGCAGTAGCATGTAAGAACTTACGGTATGGCTCCTTTTAAGTGTGTCTGTGTAGCAGCTCAGTAATATGTTTAACTACAGCTACAAGCTTATTTTTTAAAAATGCAAAAGGTTAAATTTTACACAACATATTTTATATATTGGCCAAGTACCACAAGGGCCTTTTAAAATGATTTAGTATATTTTGTATTTAACCAGGAAGTGGTTTAGTAATGAAACTTAACATAAATCAAAGCTTTATACTGTCACAGATAATAGAGTAGCAGTCTTTACTTTGTATAAGTTGTAAAAATGTACATTTTCAAGTGGAGTTGCACTTAACTGTATTATAATTGGAAATGCATCCTCATGCCATGGTGTAGCCAATTTGCATTTCCTTCTGTATGTATGAAAATTGTACAGCAGTGATATTAAGGAATAAATTAAAGAAGTTGGATAATCTTCATATGAGCTTGTTTCTTCTTATTCTCTTTTCTTTTCACGTTGTATCTGTTTGATTTTGAGCCTGTTGACAAGGACAGTTTGGTTTTTAAATCACTGTGCAGGAATTAGAAAACATTTGGTGCTTCTTATGTATTAGTAATAAAAAGAATAATATTGTTTAAGTTAGTATTCCTATATAAATAAATATTACATATACACTCTGTCCCCCATATCTGTGTATATGTGATTTCACTTACCTGCACTGAAACGCAGTCTGAAATACATATTTTGAATTTAATAAAAATTTAATAGCAATTGAAGTAATAAAGAAAAATACATAAAGTATTACATGGAAAATGGTAGGGACTGTATTGTTCCAGAAATGGCACCCTGTTCACTCTTGCTCTCACACTCTCACATTTCCTCACTGTATATACATGCTGTAACACTGCCCAGTTGCTTAGTAGGCCTCTTGGTTATCTGTCATTCTGTAAAACTTTTGTGCTTTTACAATCTGTACAGTAAAGTGATTGTCCTTATACAGTAGTAAAGTGTTTCTGCTTGAGTGTTTTGTGTCATTAGTAATGGCCCCAAAGCACAAGAGTGGTGATCCTGGCAATCTTGAAAGCCTAAGAGAACCTATAAAGTGCTTCTTTTAAGTGGGAAGGTGAAAGTTCTTGACTTAATAACGAAAGAAAACAAAATATTTACTGATGTTGCTAAGATCTATGGCAAGAATGAACCTTCCATCCATGAAACTGTGAAGAAGGAAAAAGAAATCCGTGCTAGTTTTGCTATTGCACTCACTCTGCAAATTACCTGCACAGTTCCTGAGAACAGCTTAATAAAAAAGGAGAAGGCATTTAATTTGTGGCTGAAAGACATAAATAGAAAACAAATTCCCATTAACATCAATGTGTTGCATCGCAAAACATTGAGGCTACACAAAGACTCAAATGCCACTGAGCCCCTTACCCCAAATGGGATGATTGGACTTAAAAATATAAAACTGAGTGGAGAGGCTGCATCATGAGCTGAAGTAGCTGCTGCCACCTTTCCAGATCAATTTTAAGAAATTGATGGAGACAAAAAGATATCCAAAGCAGGTGTTCAATTGCAATGAAACTGAACTCTTCAGGGTGAAAAATGCCATCTAGAACCTACATGCATAAAACTGCAAACATGGCACCAGGCAGAAAGCATAGAAGGACAGATTGACTTTGGTCCTACATGACAGCTCTGCAGGGCATATGATAAAGCCAGGCACAGTGTACAAATCAAAGAACCCATGCACTCTGCCCATATTTTGGCGGCACAATTAGAAAGTATGGGTGACAGCCATTATGTTTACAGAATGGTTTCACCAGTGCCTCAGCCCAGAAGTAAATATATATATATATATATACATTTGCAGTAGGAAGATTTGGAATTTAAAGTCCTATTAATAGTAAAACCATTCTGTAAACAATGTACCTGGTCATTGTGAATCTGTTTCTTACCACTGCGATCTGGTCTGATCTTTGGTGAAGCAAAGATATCATTTTTGATATCATAATTCGGCCATCTGCCACCAGCCAAGTGTTTGTGAGGCCCTGCCGAACAAGTGCGAAGCTAGGCATGGATGATACTTGTTGCTCTCACTAGAACACCAGATATTGCCAGATCCGCTTCAGGGGGAGACCTCCCGACACAAACACCTTAATTGCAATTGCACAGTAAAACAAAAGGACTCTCTGCCTGAGAGAACACCCTGGCGAGCTAGGCACTTAACGGCCGAGCTAGCCGCATCTACATACCGGCCATACCATTGTCAATTCGGACTATAATTCAATCATGTAAATTCTGAGCTTTCAAAGGCTTTGTCTCCAGCCCAAAACTTATTGTTCTCACCAGAAACCAGACTAGCCTGCGGTCATTCTTCTCCCTATAAAAATCCCCCGTTCTGAGAGCTCTTTGGAACTCTCGCTGGATCACTTGAACCATCTGGAACTCTCGTCAGACCTTGTTGAAAATCATTTGCTGAAATCACTTGAAGCTCCCGTCGGATCTTCTTCCTCGCCTCGCTGCCGCTTGGTCCACCAGATTCCCCTCGGCCCCTACGCCGGGTTTCGTCCTCTTAATTGGTGTCTCCAGGACTTCGGACAGGTGGCGTATTGCCCATTCCCCAAATTCTCTTTCTTTCCTTTTCTAGTTAGGAGTGTGCTTGTGTTTTTATTATTTTGTGTTCAATAAATACTGTTAGTATTTTGAAACTGCTTGACTCCTCACTGACCTGAACCAGTATACATAGGATAAAAAATTCCGCTGCGTTGCCCTGCCTCTCGTTAGCCAAGAGAGTGCTCCAGCTAATTTCCCCATCTTGCTTGTTGTTGTTTGGTTATTTGGGTGCCCCTCCTGGGACCCCCAATTTACAGGGTAACAGAGTGGTGGAGCAACGTGGGCAGTCCCAGTACCCCTAATTTGAGAAGGAGTCATGAACCTCCTCCAATCGGGTGGTACTGATGTAGGGAACAGTCAGTGAGTAGTTTTAGATCACAGTTAGGCAGGTTAGTGTATGTGCATGATCTCTGTGTGTTTGTGTAGCTTTTCTATCGGGTGGATGCTGTACCCCTCTTGTCTTGCCCTGGGAACCACCTCCCCATCTTGGGTCTATCGTGGGCTGGGATCCAAAGTGTTAGGACGCTAGCACGTTAGGAACAGTCCACACGCATCCAATACCTTAGCAGCAAGGCACACTGAAGCACTTTTTGGGAAGGAGCAAGATCCCACTCCTTTCATTGTCCCCTTGCAAGTTTTCCTTTGGTTTTGTGGCTAGCTTAGTGTGGAATTGGAGAAGGTGATTCACGGCTTCTTAGTTTTGCAGGTGCGTCCCATTGTTGCCGGCTTGTTAGGATTGGGTGGTGAGTCCCGACCTAGCTGTGGGTTTAGCGGTTTTAGCCTGAGGTAGAGGAGGTACCCTTCACCCAGAAAACCAGAATAGGAGTGGTTCAGTCTTGGGTTCCTTGTCCCTCTTCCCCCGCTGCTTGGCCAGGCGGCGTAGTAAGTTTCTTTGAGTTTGTCACCCCCTCTTTTTGAGTCCTAGGTGGGCCTCCCCATCCCTGAACCGTTGGCCTTGTCATTTTTGTCACTGAGTGTAGGCGGACAAAGGTGACTTTGTTTGGGCAGGCTGGAGTTTGGTTCCTTTTCCCTCTTCCCTAGCAAAAGTTCCAGTGAGTTTGTTTTCCTCAGCTCCCCCAGGGGTCTAGGTGATCCTCCCCGTCACTCCAGGTCCTGGTCTCGTATTTGAAAGAAATTGTAGTGGAGAAATTGTTGTTGCTTTGTGTAGGAAGTGGTGTCTTGTTGTGGTAGTATAGGAAATGGCTAAGGAGAGCCCTGTTGCATTTAAGGACCTCATGTGCCAGGAAGAGGTCCAAGGGAAACTGGAGAGATGGGTTTCAGGCAAAGGAAAGTGCCCCTGGAAAGACTCTGTCTTCCAGATGGACGATTCCTTCGCCTCTCTCTGTGAAGCATACACCCTGGCATGTAAGACAAAGAACCCATTCGGGCCTTCAAAGGATTCATTGGCAGCTTGGGGACTTTGGCTTGCAGCTAGAGACGCTAGTTCGGCCCTAGTTGAGATCCAGGGGAAACTAGCAGAAGTAGAAAAGGAGAATGCCCGGCTTCATGCCGAGAATGTGGCCTTACGGGCCGACAAAGTAACCTTTGCGTCTGTCGCGCAGTCCATGCAACAGCAGTTAAGCGATATGTCCCTAGCTGTCCAGGCTTGGGAGGAGAAAGCCCGTGCTTTAGAGGCCGAGCTTGATCATTCCCGGTCTGCGGCACGATTTATGGTAAATCAGGTAAAAGAACAGCAGGAGGCTGTTAGTCATGTAGCATGCCGACAACAGATTGCCAACTTAGAGAACCAGCTCCAGACGTGAAAGGCTTTAATTTCGGCAGTGTGTCCAGAGCTGCTCCCTAGTTTCGCTAATGAGGACCCTTTGCGGCTAGATACCCTGGTGTCCTCCCCATGCAATCCAGACTGGGAAGCCCCTAAGGCACCAGTCCACCCCATAGAGACCCGATCTAAGACCCGCAGGACTGTCCCTGCCAATAATGATAGTGAAGAAGTCCAGGAGACACAGGCCACTGAGCCCCGAGTCCCCTGGCGTACCACCAAAGCCAAGGCAATTGCCGACCAGTTGGGCCCTTTGAATCGGTCCACTGGCATCATGTGGCTCAATGTGGTGTCGCATTCACACCCTACAGCCAATGGCCAGGACCTAACCCAACTGGCTCACCTTTGTATGTCCCCCTCAGACCTTCCGACTCTTGAGTCCACTGTGGCTATTCGAGGTTTGGCTAAGCTCGAGGCCTACGACTGGATGAGAGAGATCATAAAGATCCTTTGGCCCGGGCAGAGCGCGAGTGTGCTTTACGTCAAGGAGCAGCAAGGTCCTCATGAGAACCCTGAGGCTTACGTGGCGTGGAAGCAACTACTCGCGATTCTGCCGAAAAGGTCCCCCTGACAGCCTACGGGCACAGCTTTGATCACATAGAGTTCAAGTTGATGCTTTATGGAGGCTTGAACTGTTGGGAGTGGCAACCTTTGCATGCCTAATGAAATGACTTAGTTTATTTGCATGTCTATTGTAGGCATAGAGAGATAACCTAGAGAGAAAACTTCCTGTTTCTTGGTTAACACCTCTTCCTCCAGCATTCCTTGTTCTTTTGAAAAAGGTTCTCTGACCATTTACTCTTTCCCTTTTTGTCTTCGCTTTTTGACCTGAAAGCATGCTCTGAGATTTCCCAACAGAGATCATTGTCAGCAAGCATGTGAGTGCTTTATTTTCTTCCTACCTTCTTCAGGAATTGAACCTGTGTAGATCATGCACAAGATTTTGTGAGTAAACTCTTTTACATTTTTAACCAAACTGTTTTTGTGTTTATTTTGAGCTAGATTAAGTGTGTTTTGGGGTGGAGTTAAAGAAGTGGGAGTGGTGATCTGTTCAACTTCCGTTTAGTGCATTTACTAAAATACTCCGCTGATTGAGAGTCTCATTACCAAAGTCTCTCAATATTCAAATATTTTTTTTAATTTCCCCAACATGAACCACGAGACAAGGTTGACCCTGGGCTTGGTAAACCCAGACACGACCTCCTGGGAAGAGTTTGGGAACAACCTCCGCAGGGTCTCTGACCTGTTGAGAGAGGTTGACGCCCTACGACCTCCAACCAAGGCACATAAGAAGGAATCCGGGAATTGGGAACCTGTGGCAGAAGTAACTTACTCCAATTACGGTCCCCATTCCCAGCATAGAAAATCAGCCCCGAATTCCGTTCCTTGAGGAAATTGGAACTCGCGCCCCATTCCCAAACAGAACAGACAGTGGCAGGGAAGGGACTCCCGAAGTCAGCCCACTGCCCCCAAACCACCTTTTGAGTATGGTTTTCCCAGGGAAACGTCTGGCGAGTACGAGCCCCCAGTCCAGCCGGCTCCCTCGGACAGAGCTAGGATTTGGGGAATGCTGCGTACAGCTGGTATAGATAGGACCCCCTTAGATGGGAAGCCCACTTCGGAGCTTTTGGAAGCTCTGGAGAGGCATTTGTTTGCGAGGGACCACCAGCCGGTCCAGGCCGTCACGAATGGCCCACCTCCGGCTGGCAGTCACTCAATGTTGGATTTGGACTTTCAGGAATAGGGGTGCCCTTGGTCCTGGATCTCTCCCAGCGAGTTGCGGCTCGGGTGAAGCCCAACAGATGGGGTAGATCCAAGGTGATGGCAGGCACTGGGACCCATAGGGACAACACTCCTGCCACCCCTCCTGCAGACTCCAGAGCAGCGCCAAAGATGCTGCTCCCAAACTGCATGAGACAGGGTGAGCCCACTCCCGCCCAGATATGGTGGGGGGACCCCAACCTAAGCCCCCCAGAGAATGCAGGCGCCCCGAGTGCACTAGAGCTAGACAGATTGTGCCTTCTTCTGGCTTAGCCCCGAGTGTGAATCCTGCCATCTCGGAAGTCACCGTGCTTTCACAGCACCGAGAGGGATTGCACCAGGCTGAGATTCAGGAGGAGGCTCCCCACAGAACCAGACAAAGCATTGAGCATTGCCAGCCAGTGTGAGCGCCAGGAAACGGAGAGCACATTGCCAGCAGAAGCCAGCTCCACGCTTCCAAAGCTCTCCCTCATCCCAGCTCTGAGCCCCCGGTTAGAAACCAGCAGTTTCCCCCAGGATTTCCTTGAAACAGTGGCCCAGAGAGTTCTTCCGCTCTGTGCCGCCTCTTGGGGAAATTTCAAGGGAGATTGGGAATTTAGACAGCGAGAGGGTCCTATCCAGCCAGAGCCCAGATTAATAACGGCACTCGCTCTGGCACCCCCCAACTACTCCACGTACTCCCCTTTGTTGTAGTCCAGCCCTGGGAGATTTCAAAAAAGGAGAGTCCCAAATGCCACATGGAGGCGGACCTGGCTACCACCTCCCCTTCCGTAGAATTGTTTTGCTGCCACATCATCCTTCAGGGACCCGGCGGTACCTTGACTGTGACTCTGGTGGTCGTACAGCGAGCCCAGGCTAGCTATGGCTCTGTTTCGGTCACCTACACACCGGGAGAGAGAAGTTCTCAGGAGGCACTTGGTTTAGATGCCAGCCTCCACTTTAAGAAATGGAAGGGTCAGCCGGTTGATCCTGCATCGGCGGTCATCCCAGAGCCAGAAGATCCTGGTGCCCAACGACCCAATGTGAGCCTTTTAATTTGCCAGGCTTCCTTGAGTTGCAAGGAAGCACCAGCCGTTAATTTGTCCAAGGCCTTGGCCTTAATTTATGAGGCGTTCGACAACGGTTGAACGGCCCCTGGTTTGAGGAGCGGAGGTGGAGTGGCGACCTCTCCGAGCTCCCGGTCTTTGTAAATAGTCTCGCCTGGTAGGTAAAGTATTTTGCTTCAGTATTTGGTAATGGCTTTCTTCTTTTTGGTTAGTTATTTCTTTCTTTTTCACCATTTTGGATGGGAGACCAGGGAGGGTCTCCCGGTTCTGAGGTAGATCGGGCCTACAGAGTCAGCCCTGATACCCTGAGTAGGGCAGGTCCGACCAGGACGCCTGCCATCCCTGACTTTGAGGGATGGTCTTGTGCAATGGTGTCCTGGGAAGTATGGGTGTAGCTGCGAGGGTTTAATAACCCTCTCAGTAGAACCAGGTCTGACTCTGGAGTACTGATCTACTGCCCAGATTGACTTGCCGCTGTGGAGAGACCTCTCGCCCCTTTCTTTCTGCGTGCTTGGACTGTTAGGGTGAGAACAGTCTTGGCCGCTCCCTAGTCGCAATTCAATTCGGCTGCTTAATTCCAAAGTGTATATCTACTCTCCGACACCCCATAAGGGCTGGAGACCCCCACAATTGGCAAGACGCTTGGCCCCGGTGCATTGTTTCCACTTTGCATATGTTAATAGAACATTTGCATACACAGGCCCATCCATCCTGGACAATCTCCGGTAGCGTCAACATCTGCTCTGGCAAATGAGCAAGTATAATCTGTGCTTGCTTCGCATGGGTTTTTAGTTCTGTTTTTCAACCAGTTTGGGGACCCTCGCCGCCAGGCAAAGGCCAGAGTATAACCTAGTTCAGCTAAGACCAGAGCTCCATCCAGTAACGCTGAGCAAACGGGTACCAAGACAGAGGCATTACAGATGCAGGATTGCATTACAGTCCTGGACTGCATTCCAAATTTGCTCATCCATTGGTGAAATATTGGATGAAGCACGATTTGCTAGGCCCGAGCTACCCAGAAGGTACCCTAGCATGGAGGCCCCCCTCTACCGAGGTGCCGTCAGACCGTCTTCCACCTTAAAGTGACCAAGGTCTGGGACAATCACCCATGTCTCCTCCATGCTAGCACCTTTGCCTGGCATCTGTAAAACCCGCCGAGGTTCCCCCTCGTTATTAAAGTTCGCAAACCAGATTCCACCCCTGATGGGCTTCACGCCGCTAATTTGCATTAAATGTTTTGCATTTGTATTAATCTCTGTCAGTCTTCCCTCCTACAAAATTAGTAGGTCAACGCTTCCAGATAGCCGAGGCCATCCTGGATCTGTCCGCCGCCCCCAAGGCACCGTAGGGGGGTGTGAATCTAGCCAGATGACGTTTTGTTCGTGTTCCTGTAGTTGGGGACCCCAGCTGGTCGCGCCCCAGCAAGCTTTACTGCCCGCATCATGCCTGCCTCCCATTTGGACTGTTCCTGTTGCTGCTTTGCAAACCCGTTCCTGAGAAGAGCTTGCACGCCTGGGCTAGCTCAACCACGGACTTGGCATTCCTGTACAGACTATGCCAGCATTCCTCCTCCGAACCTTCCTGTTTCTAGGGGGGGAGTGTAGAGACTTCTTGCCAGTGCCTCACCTCCCCGGAACTTTGGACTTATGTTGCCACATTTGCATTGCCCACATGGCCATTGAACTTCTTGTGCCCATTGTTGCCTGCATCCAGCCATTGAAGCATTGTTGCCCGCATTCATAGTTTGGAATTGTTACCATTTTTAATCCGTTTGTGCAGAATATATTGCCTGCATTTCATCTGCTATTGTATTTTGTTGCATTTGTTTGTATATTATTAGAGCTAGGTTTTCTTGTTGCCCGCCTTGCATTGAGTTTGTTGTTAGTTAGGGACTGTTTTATTTAGATAGGAATGTTGCAAAAACTCTTGGTGTAATACGCCTCCGAAATCCATAGACCTCTATTCAGCTCTGAATTCCTTTTGAAATGTTTGATTGGAAAATGAACAATTTGTACCAAATTGCCCATTTTCGGGGGGGGGGATTGTTATTACTGCAATCTGATCTGATCTTTGGTGAAGCAAAGATATCATTTTTGATATCATAATTCGGCCATCTGCCACCAGCCAAGTGTTTGTGAGGCCCTGCCGAACAAGTGCAAAGCTAGGCATGGATGATACTTGTTGCTCTCACTAGAACACCAGATATTGCCAGATCCGCTTCAGGGGGAGACCTCCCGACACAAACACCTTAATTGCAATTGCACAGTAAAACAAAAGGACTCTCTGCCTGAGAGAACACCCTGGCGAGCTAGGCACTTAACGGCCGAGCTAGCCGCATCTACATACCGGCCATACCATTGTCAATTCGGACTATAATTCAATCATGTAAATTCTGAGCTTTCAAAGGCTTTGTCTCCAGCCCAAAACTTATTGTTCTCATCAAAAACCAGACTAGCCTGCGGTCATTCTTCTCCCTATAAAAATCCCCCGTTCTGAGAGCTCTTTGGAACTCTCGCTGGATCACTTGAACCATCTGGAACTCTCGTCGGATCTTGCTGAAAATCACTTGCTGAAATCACTTGAAGCTCCTGTCGGATCTTCTTCCTCGCCTCGCTGCCTCTTGGTCCACCAGATTCCCCTCGGCCCCTACGCCGGGTTTCGTCCTCATAATTGGTGTCTCCAGGACTTCGGACAGGTGGCGTATTGCCCATTGCCCAAATTCTCTTTCTTTCCTTTTCTAGTTAGGAGTATGCTTGTGTTTTTATTATTTTGTGTTCAATAAATACTGTTAGTATTTTGAAACTGCTTGACTCCTCACTGACCTGAACCGGTATACATAGGATAAAAAATTCTGCTGCGTTGCCCTGCCTCTCGTTAGCCAAGAGAGTGCTCCAGCTAATTTCCCCATCTTGCTTGTTGTTGTTTGGTTATTTGGGCCCTCTCAGGACCCCCAATTTTCAGGGTAACAGTTTGCTATGAAAATGAAAATATCAATGTTGTTTTCTTACCTCCCAATAAAACCTCATTGATTCTGCCCCTTGATCTGGGCATCATTCATTTTGTCAAGGCCGTGTATACTTGCCTGGTATTTGATTGCATTCTATCAGCAGTTGATGCAGCCCCTAATGTGGACATAATGCAGTGCTGGAAGTCTTTCACTAGTGCAGATGCAATAGCCTTCATCAAAACTGCAGTAGATGAATTAAAACGAGAAACTGTAAATGCCTGCTGGAAAAACTTGTGGCGTGATGCTGTGGGTGATTTTCATGCCCTCCCAGGGATTGGCAGAGAAGTCAGGAGAACCATTCACGGAGCAAGACAAATTGATGGAGGAGGGTTTGCTGACCTGATGGATGAAGAGGTGGAGATACTTATTGAAGGCCATGAAAAAGTATTAACCAATGAGGAATTGGAAGAACTTGTTGAGATGTCTACAAAGGAAGAAGGAGGAGGAGGAGGAGGAGGAGGAGGAGGAACGAAAGCAGAACCAGCAAGGTAGGTATTAGATAATTTGCCAAAGTGCTTCAAATTGTACAGACGTTAAAGGACAAAATTAAGGTATACAATCCTTGCACTCAGCATTAAAGTCACCCATATGATTACCAAATGATCACAACCTCTGCAGCAACACTCTGACAACTTAGAAAGAGATAAGAACTTCTGATTACGATGTTCTTCCAAAAGGTTCCAGAAAAAAAAAACTTTAGATGATCCCCAAGCATCAACATTGACATTATCTGCTCCTGACATCAACATTCATCATCCTGGTGCTATAATCCAGGAGAGCCTTCTGATGATGATCTGCCTTCTGATATATTGTCAGAAGGTCAATAGTAGCCTAAAACTATGGCGCTGAGACTCTAGCATTAGGCTACTATTGACCTGCATATGAAAACATTTTGTTCCCATCTCTTTTTGGACCACACATTGTTAATTTTTATGTTCTTATCAGTTGTGCCCTGGCTTTGGACTACAAAGAATAGCTACAAAGCTTTCTTTCTCTTGGATTCTAAAGTTCTGTGAAGTTTCAGAGCTTCCTCTCCAAGCTGCATGCTTGTCTTACTACCTTTCACTGAAAAAAAGGGTTTGGTATTATTTACATTTTATTTTACCCACAGTAAGCTTGGGAACATATTTCCCATTTATACAGGGCACCTCCTGTATTCTTACGCAATCAACCACACCTCTAAGTTGTGCTTCTGCACACATATCCCTCTGCTGTGTTTCTCCTTTCCTAATGCCAAATAGCCATCATTCTGCTTTTCCTTTCACTGCATCTGCTGCCACTTCTTTTCAATCACTCCTTGCTCAATTATATTGACCAGAACGCTATTTTTCCTCTTCCCTATCCAATACAGCCTACAATTGCCAAAGGGTGTATTTTGCTGTTATCTTCATATCCAGGTTTTTACAGCCAGCATCAGTCTGAGATACAGAATAAGGGCAGCTGCACCATAACATCTATTTCTGATTTGGTTTTCTTTTAATTCTCTTTCTTGTTGATACGTGTTACTGTGATGTTACTTGGAAGGGTGTGTGTATATATATGCATTATTATAACAGCAGCATAAACTAAGTACAGCAGGGAGGCTCATCCCACCAGGCTTCCTGAAAATAAATACTACAGTAACAGAGTATGACCATATAAAGATAAGGTAGCAGAAATCACATTGACGTATGAACTACATATATGCTGATTATTGTTGGGGCTGCTCCCCAAAACCTGTCTGAACTCTACTGGTATTTCTACATGTTGCTCATACCTCTGGCAAATTAAACAATTGTAAAAGTAATTGGAAGAGAGCTGAAGTTTTTGCCGTGCTTACTTAAAAACTCAGATTCGTCCCTATAGAGTGAAAAATAAAACAAAACAAACTAGTGGTTGATAATGGTAACCATAAAAGACAGGCATAAAATAGATGCAAATTCTCTACTGAATCTCGCAGGAACAAATGAAGACAGACGCAGCCATCTTTCACACTTTTCTTTGGGGAAGAATTATTGCTTTAATTGAAAAGACACTCCTTGCCTCAGTGTTGCTATGTATCTTCTCATACAGTATCCCATATGGTTATTTTGGGGAACAAATTGAACTGGAATAAGATGTTTTGTATAAAAATTTTAAATAAATTCAATAAATTACTTAGACATAGGAGATTTTTACACAGCTATCAGTAGCTTGCTTGCTTGCTTGCTTATGTTTTATATATCTCAACATGGTGCTTTAGCCTTATAACAGCCCTATGAAGTAGGTTAGGCTAAGAGACAGCAACTTTTCAAAGTGTCTGGTTAACTTTATACAGGAACATTATTAGAACTGTTGCTTCTCCAAGCCCTTACGTTCCATCACTGCCATGAAAAAAAAACCAGAAACTGGGTATATGTGACATTACGAGCAAAATAAAAGGAAGCCTGATCATTGGTTCCTGGGTGAATTGTTTGGGGTTTGATCTGAGCCCCAGAGCGAGATTTATGGGGTTCTACACCTTCTTCAGAAGCACTAAACAACTGTACTAAACAAGGGTACTATTTTTTACTGGGTCTGTCACAAGTGACCAAAAGTAAATTACTTCTCTGAGTCACTAATTCAGATGAAGCCAATGCTTTTTGAGGCTTTTGCTCTGTCTCATTAAATTTCACTACTTTGGTTCTTTGGATTAGCTGATCTTCTCTACCAGGCATTTAGCAACACCTTACTGATGGATTTTGCTCTACATTCATTTTCTTGCTTTATATGAGTGTGCATTTTGTATTTTCTTAAATTATGGGGTTGGATTTAGGATCTGTCTTGCATAAACAGAAGGTTCCCCTGCCCAGTTTTGAGGGACTTCCCCCCGCCCCCGCAGCTTACCCCATTCAACCAGGCTCCTGATTGTGCAGTATTTTCAAGGAGTTGCCAAGGGAAGTAGGAGGCACTTCTGCCATCACTGTTGCACACACCTAAATCTGAATCACACCTACTCTTTTGCATATTTTGACTAAGAAGCTACCTTAGGGAGTCCACGGTTCAAAGGCAATATATAGTAGAGATTTGCAAGATGGCTCCAAGTAGTACAATCATGCAATATCCTCTTTGAGGCAGAGGTGTGATAGAGAAACAAGTAGCCTGGTGTCCAGTATTCCAGTGCATTCTAAGAACTGTTTGAGACAGCTTTGGACTCCCACTACCCATCTAGTGATTATTTTGATTTATTCTGTCCTTTGTCCAAAAGAATCAGGGCGTATTATAATGCCTGACACCCTAAGAGCATGAAGACTAGATTGCAGTTCACATGAGTCCCTATATGTGTTCAAGTACAGGAGTGGTTTTGGGAAAGGGATTGGTTTCCCTCACTGCTGGAACCACCAACTGCTTATTTCCTCTGATGAGCTGATGGTTTAGATGTAAAAGAAGGAGTTCTCAACATACACAGATGTACCTGCGAAGACCTTTGTTTGGGGAGGGAATTTGGCAAGGCAGTGTTCCTCCCTGCGAATAGGGGTGTTTTTTGTGTACCTCTGTATGCACAGAGTTCTGGGCCATGGATATGCAAGGATAATGCACCAGCAGCCTGCACTTTCAGTGGTGGGAAAGGCTAACCCATGCAACCCTTGTGCTTTTTCTCAGTTGTGTGGGAGCAGCTGTCATCCATTCTGAATAATATCTTGCACAGAAAGTCCCCATGGTGAGCGTCATAAGGTCACCAAATTATAAAAAGTTAAACCAAAAACAAATCATTGAAATACTAGCAGTTTAATCCCCCTCCTCTTAGAAATGTAATTTCTCCTTCCCTTCATCCATTTTTATGCCCTCACAACAAACTAGCTCTGATTTGGATTCTATTAAAAACATCAGAGAAATAAACACCTGTTTGACTTCTGTAATATGTAATATGGTCATCTTATTTTTCCCTCTAGTGCTATCTTCAACATATATATTGAACATGCTGAAGTAAGGCAAGTATAAAAAGAAATAAAGATTAAACTAGCATCAAATGCCAGTTTTGTAGCTGTAAACCTTTCAAAATGACGTGAATATCTGTTTCATTGGGATGTATTGATACTAACAACCAGGTCCTCAGCAACACATCCAAGTTTTCATGTTCTCACCGTTACAATATCATCATAAACACTGTGTCATCTGGAATGTTTTACAGAGAATACATTTGTTTTCATAACATGTTATGTTCAGATTTTAATTGTTGCCAAAATAAATTTCCATTACTGTTATCTTGTAGTTTTTCTATGTAGGTAAATAATGAGTGTTTGTGCTTAGCTTTGTGACTAGTGTTTAGTCTAATATTAGATTACACTTAGAAAGTCACCATAAATGGTTAAATGGTATAGCTGCAAGAATACAAGCATTGAGTGTTAATCACCCCAGCTGCCCCTTGGTTTTAGGGAAAATGTAAAAGTATATTGGTTATATAGAGTCAGATTCAGGAGGTGAAAAAGCATTCAAAACACTCTAGCAAAGAAATTCCAAACAAATAACCTCAACATCTGGAAAATTTTCCTTGATATAAATACAGAGAGATGATCTTGGCCACAAGAAAGGGTACTGAAAGACAGTTATGGAGAAAAATAGCACTATAATAAAAGAGTCATCTGGAATTTCATTTTAGCTTCTACCTCAAAGGTGTGGAAGCAATATAACTGAATATTATTTAGAGCATTAAAAACTTAGTTTTCCCAGATCTGGTATGAATGGGAAACATTCATTTTGTTAGCTCACATTTCATGGAACATCAACTGCCATTTCTGCTGTTCCAAGTGCTGAGTTAAGGGTAGTTGGTGATATGAATGGCAGCTGATGCCCACTATGGCTGGTAGGGCAGAAAGGAAGTCACGAGAGCAGAACTAAGTGCATCTATTTTGCTCTTCAGCCTCCTCCTCTGCAAGATCTAAATACACGAACCTATTTTGTATTCAGTTTTGATTTATATGCCACCTTTCTCCCAAAATGAACTCAAGTGGCTTATAAGTTAAAAACAAAACAACTGAAAATATATGTGGTACCAAAGTTTTCAAGAGCATTAAAAAATTAATCCAACTAAAACATTATTTGTGCAACATTAATAAAAAAAAAATGTTGTTGTCAACTGCCATCATGTTGACTTTGACTTACGGTGACCCTATGGATGAGAGATCTTCAGGTTACCCAGTCCTCAACCACCTTGCTTGGGTCTTGCAGATTCAGGGGTGTGTCTTTCATGACTGAGTCTATCCATCTGTAATGTGGTCTTACTCTTTTCCTACTGCCTTCTACCTTCCCAAGCATCATTGTCTTTTCTAGGGAATCATGTCTTCTCATGATACGGACAAAGTATGACAGCTTCACTTAATCATCTTGGCTTCTAGGAAGAGTTCAGGCCTGATTTGCTGTAACCCCCCATTAATTTGTCTTTTTAGCAATCCAGAGTATAGGTAGAACTCTTCTCCAGCACCACATCTGAAATGAGTTGATTTTCTTCACTGTCCACTTTCACAACCATACATAGAAATTGGAAATACGATGGCATGGACAAGTCTAACTTTACACATTACACATTACACATTAATATTACATATTAAAAACGACACACCTCTTGTATGTCCCTCTATCCCAATCAGTCAAAGGTGGAAGGCCTGTTTAAGTAGGATGGCCTTTGCCTCCCAGGAAAAAGAGATCAGAGAGGGAGCCAACCAATCTCACCTCAGGAGGGAGTTCCACAGCCTACGAGCAGCCGCCAAGAAGTCTCTCTCCTGTGTCCTCACCAGATGGAACTATGAGGGTTGTGGGACTGAGACAAAACTATTTCCCAAAGAGTGTAAAACTCAGGTGGGCTCATAAATCTAAGCATTCCACTCAACGAAGGTGAGGGTGCTGTCACTTGCATACCTTCCAACTGTCCCAGTTTGGCAGGGATTAATCCTCTGTCCTTCCACTTTTCCAGTTGCTTTTAAAATGTCCCAGTTTTTCTCTCCTCCTCCCACCTTTCTCTCTCTGTCTTCGGCTTACTTCCATTGCTGCAAACTGAGTGCTGTTTATTTGTTAAAATATTCATATCCTGCCCTTTATCTGAAGATCTCATTGCAGCTCAGTTTGAACTTGGTTAACTCAGTGGGGAGAAAGTAGAGGAGAGTGCAGAATCTTGCCCTTCCCAGTAGGCTTGGGCAAAAGCAAACTGTTGTAGCTTCTCCTGGCCTGTGTGCTCTTCCTCATTAATAACTTTTTTCCTTTCTAACTGTACTCTAATGTTGCTTGGCTACATGTATTCCAGTTTTCCTCTGTGAAATGTTAGAGGGTGCGCACTTGGTCCTGAGCTGGGAAAACAGTCATGTGGCCTTCACCACCAGTTGCAGCTACTCCTCCTGTGATGCATCCAACTCCTTCAAGAAGCATCTTGGTCTGTAAAAAGGCATTTTGAATAACAAGTAGCCAACAACAACAAAAAGGATAAACAGGAGTTTGGAGCCACACACTTGTGCTGAGGAAAAAGGTATGTGGCAGGCACCTCACTTTCGCAGTTAGATACACCAATCCTTGAACGTGGGGCTTAGCAGCTACTGATTTTTTGCCAGGAAAAAGAAGGAAAGGAAAATTATTTACTTATAGAAAATCCACTGCCATGCAATGTTACAGTCCAAAGTATACCTGTCCAATAGACCCAGTGAACTAAGTGGGCTTTACTTTTAAGTAAAATGTGTGGGGTGAAGGAACCCACCAAGAACTGGACATGCTTAGCAGGCATGGGATGGTATGCCAGCTTATTATGGAGGAGGAAACTAGAAAGCCTGGATTGGGACAACACACAACCAGTTCAGCAGTACTAGCTTACAGCAAAGACATATCAACAAAGCATTTGCTGAGCAAACTCTTTGCTTGTCTAGTGTGCGCAGAAGAAACAACAAAAAGCTATGCAGTAAACATCTATTTTATGCATGTTGACTTGAAAGTACAAAGGACTGGATTAGTCAGGAAATTATGGTTAGCTAATTGTGAGGACAATACAAATTTATCCTTTTGCATGTAGTAGCAGCAAGGATCATCATAGCTGATGGATGGTGTGACATGGCCTGCTTTTTCTCTTCACAGCCTGGTATGGCAGCTCCCCCTGCCTTTCCAGTCTGCTAAAGCGCCTTGCCACTTTATACAGCTCTGGCTTTCCCTTTAAAGCACCACCTTCATGTAAAAAAGGGCAAAACCTTTCAGTTGTTATTTAGAATGTTCTACTGATCTATGGTAGCATGGTTCTGTTTAGTTATAACTACTGAAAATTATTGAGCTGAGTCAAAATCTATAAAAATATTCTATAATCTTTATTTAAAACAATGAACAGAATAAAGTATTGGTTTTGTCTTCTGTATGTATGCCCAAGCTCAAACAGATCTTCGGAACAGTTAAATAGTTTCTTATATCTTTACATCAGCATAAAGGCACAGGTCTAGGTCACTTTCTCTGACCAGATTCAAAAGTGCATTGATTTTTCTTCTGCTTTCTCTCTAGGCTTTTTCTGAGAAAATACACCCTCTCATTCAACCCCCCTTAATCAAATGAGAACTTTTCTGGCTGAAGGATTCATCCTTAGCTCTTGATCTCTGAAGTCTGACTTCTCAAAAGCAAATCAGTGTGCATTTTTTCTGAGGCCTCCAATCCCTCCTTCATACTAATAGGGCTGGTTTTTTTCTGGTGTGGCCATTCTGGTTGCCTGGCAACTTGTTGCTGGGAGAGTCTCTTCCACTCAAGATGGCTACTCCGCATAGGGTTGGTCCCAGATGGTAATCCACCCAATAACACAAAAGCACAAGTTTCCAGGTACATTCTACCAACTGGCCAGAGATAGAGACAAATGAATTAAAATCAATTGAGTTAGAAATTTTTTAATGGAAAGGGGCAACTTTATTTTTTAACTTAATTGACTGGCTAAAGTTGGAATTTTAGCATAAGGTTGATTCCAGGTATGAAATAAATGTTGAAATTCCAACGTTACGTTATTAATGAAATGGGACATGGTATCATAGAGCACAGAAACAAGCACAGTGGGAGGAGAGAAGGAAAATCATGGACTGCATTTTTCAGCTTGATTCTTTTAGTTCAGATAGTTAAATTTAAATGGTAATTTAACATAAATTATTTTGACTTTCTGACACAAAAATATTTGAATTAGATTTTAAACTTATTAACAATTGACTAAAGCCATTAACTCTTTCCTGCCAACTTTCTTATAGTTGGATAAAACTTCTTCTCAGAAAGAACATATGCTATTGATTTCCTCATCTGTAGCTAGAAGTTTTGCAACTACATCTAAAGTCAAGACTAGGCTTCTGTGGCATTCTAGAAAAAGTCAGATATTCTCTCTTATTCTATAACATCTCTTCTAAATTTTGAGCTATGGTCTTTCAAAAACTCTTTCAGCAAACTTCACAAAGTCAACAGCTTTCCTCACCCCAACAAAGGAGGCCACCATTGCAGTAGAATTATCCTTTGGATCTTTGTCCAAGATGGAAGTCAAAGTTCGATCACTTATACAAGTTAGGAGAAGAAGCTGTGAGGAACATACTCCAACACACAAATGGTCCTGGCAGACTACAGAAGGAAAGTCATCAGAAAAATCATTAGGAGACTGAACAACAAACTTGACATTGTCCTTCTTACTTCATCAAGACAGAAACTCTCTGGAGGCTGTTAGAAAAGCACATGACTTCCTACCAAGGCTCACTGTTACAGAGAGCAGGCTGGGAGCTGTGCCCTACCTTTGCCATCTGAGGATCAGAATCACACCCACCCACCACCCACAATGCAACAAAGCACAACACAAGACAAAAGATGTACCTAAATATTTAAAGCCGTGTAGCACTATGCCACCCAGAGTGCCTCAAGGAATGGTAACCAGTTATACAAATAAATTTTGATTTAGATCATACACATTTGTGTTTCCCCCATTTTTGCATATACATGAGGAGGGAACAAGGCACCAGACAAACATCAGGTCAAAATTTTTCCCCATATCTGCCTATCTGAGGTCCCTAAAATGAAATTAATGAATGGTTACATGGATGACTACAGGTAATCCTGGATATTTTCTTTTTCTGGGCATCATCAGACAAACAGAAAACTGGTAGCTATTTCAAATTCATCTGCTAAAACTGAAGAAATTGCATCTTAACAAGCAGAGCAGCAGCAGTGCCCACAGTTGGAGGTCCTCCTTATGGAATTAATGTTCTTGATGGCTACAGTATTTGTTGCTCACTTTTTAAAACAACCAGATGACACTTCTGTTGTCTCGGACCATATAGTGGCAATTCCAGGCTAGAAGGTGTTATTTTTCCCAGTTCCAAGATGTGTTGTAACAAAAAGTCCCCATGGATTTGCGTGGTTCAATACTTGCAGTTCACTCTGAATTCCTTGGCCATTAACTCCTCCTTGCTCCTACTGTGGAGAGAGACAACTGGGAGCAGAGATGTTCCCTTGCAGTTACATAAAGAATTTTAGACTGGTGATTTTTCAAAAAAGAAGATAAGCCCAGATCCAGAGCCAATAGTGAGCAAAGGCACTGCAGAAATCTGAATAATGATCAGTAAGTTGCATGCACTGTCATAAGATATGAACAATGATTGGCCAAGTTGCCTATAATGTCTACAGCTTCCTTTATCCCTCTCCCCACCAGTGGCCTTTTATAGGGACAAAAAAATGTTGGAGACGATATGAATGGATGTGGAGGCAGCACCTGAGGCACAAACCAGTAATAAGTGGGAAACTCTATTATGAGAAACCTTGCTTCTTTGCCCTAGTCTAGAAAAACCCCTTAGAGGAGCACAAAAAACAAGATCGAAGAAAATAAATCTTGGAATCTTTTGCATGTGCCACCTGCCACCACTGCTGCCACTGCAGTAACATCAACATTTTGAGTAGAGGCGGACTGCGACAACTGCTATTTTACTTTGCTGCAAGTGTAAATGATTTTCTGTCAGCAAATTTCTGACTCCAAGTAGCAAAAACTGCTATAGCCAAAAGGTGGGCATTGCATGTGTGTTTTCTTTTTTTCAAAAGACTTGTTACCTTACTCCTTGTGGCTGCCACAGCTGCACCTGCTCCGTATGTTCTATTTAAAAAGATGAAGTCTTGCATGATTTTCTGTTATGAATGCACATCAGTTTTGAGCAAAGTTGGAGCAGAATGGGACCCCATCAGACTAGTTTGGTAAAAAGGGCTCCCAGCCAAAGCTAACAAAATCAACACTAAACCTCAGTGTGAACTTCACTTTGGCTTTACACAGTTGGTCCTCCGTATCTGTGGATTCTGTATCCACCGATTAAACCCGCCTTGGCTTGAAAATATTTTTTTTTTCTAAAAGCAAACTTTGATTTTGCCACTTTATATAAGGGATGGCTTTAAAAAGTTTTTAAAAGGGAGCGGGTTTACCTGGCTCTTTTCTGCTGCATTAAAAGTAAAGCTTCTCTGTCTCATTCTATACCTAAAAATATTAAGATTTTTCTGGCTTTGCAGTAGTTTGTCAAAATGTTTAGTAAGGCTTACCTTTGGTGCCAAAAAAAAAAAAAGTTCATTACATCTCATTTGGCTCTGTTACGCTCTAAAATAAGTTATTAAAACTTACCTGCCTCACATACTCTGAAAAATGTTTATTAAGGTTTGTTGTTCTTGTGTGCCTTCAAAGGTGTTTCAAGTTTATAGCAGCCCTAAGGCAAAACTATCACAGGGTTTTCTTGGCAAGAAAACCATTATACCACACTGGGTCTCTTGGGCTTTTTCTTATTAAGGTCAGCCTGGTTCTTTTGCCTCTTGGGGTAAAAAAATTTATTCAGGCTTCTTAATTTATGCTCTATTTTTTTAAAAAAAATTAAAGCTTTAATAAACTCTAATAAATAAACTAAGGCCCTAATTTTAAAAACTTCCAATGACTTTTTTAAAAAATCAGGAAAAGTGAAAGAAAGTTGGAGGCATAGCTTCCTCTTACGATTTCATCAGAGCTGTGAAATTTTAGATGAATAAATGGTAGGGCTCTTTTGTGCTCTGTAAAATATTGATGAAAGCTTACCTGACTCTTTCTCCTTATTTTTCTGTCTTTTGAAATAAAGAAAAGGAGCTAACAGAGAAAAAAAAAGTTGTGAAAACTTTTAAAAGAGATTTAATACTTGAGGAGTCTGAGACATAACTGTATGGAAGACTTGTGCAGAAAACTATTTGAATATGAGAAATGGCACCTCACAAAAATATGAGACATAAGACCAGCTTTGTGGATGTGATTATCTTTCCACTGCTTGTGTAACCTGTCTGAGTATTGGTTTGGCCCATTGGATCTATCTAACATACATGAATGCTTTAGAAGGAAAATGAAGGTGTACACATTTTACAATGGTTTTGAAGTCAGCTGGGTGACAGTCTTGTCCTTGGCAATCAACCTTCATAACGCTTGGAAGAATTCGATCTTTAGGCTGACTGCATGGCTCTGTAAACAAAATGAAACAATCTGATTTACCATCTGACTTTCGTTGAGTAGCTTAGACATTTGGTTTAAAGTTAATTTTAAAAATGTCATGCCTTTCTTTGAGAGTGTTAGGCAAAGATGCTTAGCAATTTGTCAAACACTGTCACGCTTGGAGTTTTGTTTCTCCTTTTAAGGAGTGCAAGTAATTGCCCATTGAAATGTCAAGACAGGGCTCCAACACACTCACCATAAATGATAAAAGACAACTTGAAACTGCAAAAAATGTTAAATAATATTTTGGTTCTCATCAAAATATTACTGGGATCATATGTTAAAGAGTATTTAGTATTTGGAACATAGTATTTTTTTAAAAAAATGCAAGAGTTCTTTATGGTGTTATTGAATTTCATGAGAATACGTTTGAACTTGAAAGGAGAACAAAATGGCTTTGTCGTATATCAATAATTTCTAGAACATGGGATGAAGGAGTCCCTGTTTATAGAACTGGAAACTTTAGTGACTGGGGTCCCCACTGATCCCCAGTGGGAAAAGGAACTGATTTCTTCTTATATTGGAAATGTGGATATTTCTATTTCTTTATCAGCACATAGTTCCATATTGCAATGCCATCTATATAGACTTGCCTGTATTGAAGAATCACATCCCTTAATCTTGAAACAACAATAGTGTTAATGTGTAACAACCCTGGAAATGTCTTCCAAGAGAGCTTTATATAGCAATCTCCCTACTGACTTTTCAAAGGCATATAAAAACTTTTTATGTTTCAGGTGCCCATTGAGAACCAAGAACGGGGAATTGAATTTTGGTATGTCCTTGCTTTGCACAGTTCTGTTGTTGTGAGTATTAACCTTCAGTCAAGCTGATTTCTATATTGTATGGTATTTTAATGTTATAAACCATTCAAGAATGTGTATGAATAGTAAATTATAAATATTTTAAAATAAATGAATACTTACTTTTTCAACTACTGGAGTTATGGCTCCTACTCTGTGGCTTCTAGAACACTGAAGAGTTTTAAAGTCTTTCCACCCTATACTGTCATAGTGCTATTATTCCATTTTCAACATCCTGTGGAACTCTGGAATTTGTAGTTTACTAAAGGCCAAGAGTTCTCTGGCTGAGAATTCTAAATGCCTCTCCCTAAACTGCAAACCCCAGGATTCCATAGGATGTTGAAAGTGGAATAATAGGACTATAACAGTGTAGTGTAGAAAGGCCCTCTGTCTCAAGTTTTAGGGCCAGACCATTCACCCCATAGGAACCCCCCAGTGCAGCCAGTTTACTTACTTAGTAGCTTTGTAGCAAGCCTATCTGGTAGCAGTGGCTTCAATAGCATTGTTCTCAGCTATTTTATGAAATAAAAGGGCAGCGTGTTTTGTCAGTTGAGTCCATGTCTGGAAAAGCAGGCCGGTGGCTGAAGGAATGAATGGGGAAAGAACTACAAGTATAGATACAGAGCCAGGATTTTGCCAGGGAACCCCACTTGTCAGCCCTGCCAACAGTTCTGTCTGGTGACTGATCTTCTTCAAAAGATAAGAGAAACAAGCACAATAGCCTTCTTTCTGGCCTGGGAGGAGAAGAATCACAGAACTATTAAAGCAGTGGTTCTCAACCTTCCAAATGCCATGACCCTTTAATACAGTTCCTCATGTTGTGGTGACCCCCAACCATAAAATTATTTATTTATTATTTACAATGCCTCCCCCCCGGCAAAGGCCACCTCGCCGGCCAGGAACAAGGGGGGCGGGCAGGGAGGGAATGAGGAGCCGCGTGTCTCCCCCGGGAAAAAAAATCTCCGAGAACCCCCCCCCAGGCTCTGCTTCTGCTTTGCTCTCATTTCTGCTGGGGGGGCAGTGTGGGAAAAGTTTCCAGACTGTTGACTCTGGCCGGGGGGGGGGTAGGAATCCCAGCGCCTTTGTCTTTTGCGCCGGGTGCAGCTGCCCCCCTGGAAAAGTGCCACCTTGCGGCCCCCTGGCCCTTCCGCAGTGCCCCCCTCCGTGGCGAGTGGGGCAGGGGCTGTGGCGAGGAGGGGCCTACCCGCCGTGCTGCCGCCCCCCCAAGCTGGCCCATCAGACGGGAGGTTCTCCTGGTAGTGGAGAAGGGGAGCGATTTCAGTCCCTTCTGAACAGGGGGCAGGAGGACGCGAGCACGTGGCTCGCGCTTGCACACCACCACTCCTGGGCCTTTTCCGCACGTTACCTTATTGTGGAGGTGGGCGGAGTGCTGTTCGCGCAAGCAAGTTCTTGCATGAGGCGCTCTATTTGCTGCTCCTTCGTCCCGCAGCTGGCTTCCTGGTCGCGCAACCGCCCTGCCCCTTCCTTCCCTAGTGCAGCCTACAGCTCCCAGTGGAGGGAAGTGATACTTTCCAGTGCAGTCTCTACAGGAGGTGAGAAGGGCCTGGTGTGCACACCAATTAGACTGGTGGTTCTAATCCCCCTCTTAGACCAATATACAGACAAAAAAGCTGCTGCCTATTTGCAGGAGGAATTTTCATCAGGTTTTAACATTCCATTTAGAGGTCCTAGGGTAGCATACAATGCCAATAACTTGAAATCAGCCAGGGAACAGCCAGAAATTGTCACAGCTACGTTCATCAGGGAATATGAGACAGGCAGGGTTGCAGGCCCCCTTGCTAGTCCTCCTTTGCCTCTTGTAACCCAGGGGAATACAGGGGAATACACAATTTGTCCTATCATAAGAGATCACCAGTCAGTGATTCCATTGCTCCTAAGCTTTGTTCTATTTGCTATGCATCTTTCAATTACACAGATTGGTTGTTCAGATCTTGTGGGCCAAGGCCACTCATGGCAAAGTGCAATATCCAGTCAGCATTCTGTGCTGGTACACCCAGACGTTTTCTGCTGCTTAGATTTTAAACTTAATGGTGCCTGATATATAGATAAAGCTATGCTCTAGAATGTTTGGTTGTATGTTTGGCATTTGAGACCTTGAGTACATTCCTGGAATGGGAAGTAAAACACAAGATAGGCACCCTCATGGTAATACATTGCCTGGATGAATTTCTTCTAATAGGTCCTGCTAGAAATTGTGGGAAAAGTACATCCCAGGAACTAGTGGGGGAGCTGGGCATTCCATTATCTGAGGACAAGACTGAGAGGCCCAGCGATGAGCTGGTTTATTTGAGCATTCAGCTTGAGTTGCTGGGGAGGATCTCATGTTTGCCAGCTGACAAACTGCTCAATCATGAGTCTAGGACAGAGTGGTTACTAAGCCAACAGAAATGCTTCCTTAAAGAATCACAAGTGGGTTGGAGGTACCTGAAATTTGCATGCCAAGTGGTGTCACCAGGGAGGGCATTCTGTGCCTGGTTAGCTAGGGCCACAGTAGGGGCCAGAGCCCTATACCATTGCATTTGAATTACAAGTGGAATGAAGCAAGATACACACTTATGGCTAGCTTTCTTGAAGGAATACAATAGGTTTTACTATGGCAACAAGTATTTGGGTCAGGTTAGGGCCACACGTCCTTTCTGATGCACCTAGCCATATAGAGTTTGGAGTATATTTCCAAGCCCACTGGTATGTGCAGTGCTAGCCAGACAGTTGGGCAGGATCAGATATTTTGCAGGATCTAACATTCCTGGAATTTTTTACTTCCCTGGTGGCAATACACATGGATGTTTAAGTCTCCCAGCACCACAAGCTGACACCAGCCCTGAGGGCCATTCCAGATACCTTAGGAAGGGAGACTGTTGAGTAGCAGGGTGGGCAGTACACCAACAGAATCTAATCTACCCTGGCTGCTCAGCCTTAGTACACATGCTCAAATCCTACAGACTGTGGGATAGGGCACCTGGTCAGGGGGATGGAATTACAATAGTCACTGCAACTGCACCTCCCCTCCAACCCAGTTCTTACTTGCTGCTGCACAGAGAATCTTAGTGGGCAAAATGAAGACATTAATTGCCCTTCCCTAGCCTCTTCCAATCATAAGATAAATGTCAGGTTGGCATGCTCATCTAGGATCAAGTCCTGAATGGCAGTTGTCTTCCTATTCACTAACTTGGAGTTGATGCCAGTAGGATACAATTCTGGTGGTCCCCTGATGCCCTGTTTGTTTAGGAATACTAATTCCTGAAGCTATTTCTCATACGATTGTGTTGAATTTTATCACTGATTGTTAGATCTGGATAGATGGACAGCTTTAAAGTTTGCTCTCTGCAGAAAATTAATACATTCAACATGAATATTGTTTTATGAGGGATTTCTTTATATCCTGTAAATATTTTCAAGCATTTAATACTATTTTAGGGTGCTCATATGGGGTTCCCAAAACCAACAGGTTTCCTTGAGGAGGATGTACATTCCATCTAATGAAGTTGGATTTGGATTTGGTTTTCCAATCCTTATCGTGTACCATGAGGTCTGTTTACTGACGTGTACTAGTTATGCTACCTGCACTTTGAGATTTTTCATCTGCACTGGGCTGTGCTGGAATCTTTCTGTCTGATGCCTCTTTCTGAGTGTTTTATGTTGGGTTCTATCTATGTCAGAGTCTCTTAATCAGTTTTACTCTCCTCACAGTTTTAGCACTTAAGGAGCTTTGGCATATAATGTCATGCCATCTGTGCTTTCATCCATTTTTTCATGCAAAATAAACTTTATAGGGTAATCCAGATTTAAATATTGGGAAGATGACTTTCGTACGGAAGATGCAGATTTACAGAGCAACTCTTACTTTGAATCATTTTCTTTTTCTCATTTTGATGGTGAGTTTCTCCTATTTGCTGGATTCAAGATGAGTTATGCTAGGTTCTGCAGAATGACAATATTTTCAGTTACAACATTCATTGGTATCTAGGTATGGCCCTGCAGCACTGAGTGCCTCAACTTTCCTGTACCTGTTATTGAGTCCATGCAAAATTTAAAAAAAAGATATTTGTTTATAAATATATATTGTTAATAAAGAAATATTACATTCTGAGCTTTAGGAAGGAACAGACTAATGAGCAAATAGCCTTAGTCTTCCTATTAAATAGATTGCAGCTCCAGCTTCCAAACTTGCTATATCTATCTATACCACCTGATACAGCAAAAAGGTCAGCTTCATGTATATTTGTGAGGCCCCTGGACAAGCATGAAACTAGGCTCAGTGGCTGATTGCTGCAATATTCCTAAACAATACAGGCAAGCCAGAAATAGCCAGATCGCAGCTTCAGGAGACCTCCCAGCAAACACCCTATTATGTATGCGCGCCACCTACAAAGGACTCCCTGCCCTGAGCAGGTAACTTGACTAAGCTGAATATCAACTGTCCAGCATCGCGCATTTGCATACTGGCTGCTCCTTTGTCAATTTGGACCTAACTCAATCATGTTAAATTTTGACCTTTCCGAGGCTTTGTCTCGCACCCGAAATCCATTGTTCTCACCAAGTACGACATAGCCTGCAGTCACACTTCTCCCTATAAAAACTCTTGATTCCGAGACCCTCCTCGGATCGCTCCCGAGTTCCTAACTGCCTTGCTGCCTCTTTGCTTGGCGAGCCTCCCCTCAGCTCCACGTGCTGAGCCACCTTGAATCCCAGTATCGCTCTCTATTCTCCCGGACTTCAGGACAGGTTTCGTATCACCCAAACCAACTATCCCTCTGAAAAATCCCTCTATCCCACTCTCACCTTTATTTTCTATAGTTATCTGAGTGAGTGTGTTGCATACACTGTTTGCCTGTATTTTAATAAAGATCTCATTTATCCTTTCACAGCGGTTTGCTTCTTGACTGGCCTGACCCCGTAGACATAGGGTTCAAGATCCTGCTAAGTTACCCTGCCTCTCGTAACGCTAAAGCAGTGCTCAGAGCTAATTTTCTCCACCTATAGTTGAGCACATTTTGGTGTCCCTCACGGGACCCCCAGTAAACAGGGTAACAAGCCCCTGCGAGCAATGGGATTCTGTTCACATGTCAATTGGGAAACAGGAGGTGAATGGACGCCAATTGATCACAACAGATCACAATCTAGGGTACACATACCCGCAGGGGTACAAACCAGGACATTTAGGGGTACGTAAAAAAAAAAAAAAGAGTAATAGTGTGAAAAGCAGGTATGTCAACAGTAGAAGACAAGGTACAAGTCAAAAACTGATAAAATTAATTGAATGTATGATGAATGGTGGAGTGGGTTTCCTTCATTATTTAACATGCCACTACAGTGCACCTTAGATTTCACTCTCCTCCACTTTGCACTGGTACTGGTGTGTATATAAGCGGGCGCCTCAAGACTATCCTGTGAGCAGTGTTCAATGTGGGAGTTCTTCCGGATCTTCTCTACATCTCTTATTTTTGTCATTGCTTTAAATTTTAATTCATTGTATCTTTTCAATTTTGAATGTAAATATACATGCACTGTCTGTTCACCTTATTATTCTATTGCTTTTCTATCCTATTATTGGGCTATTTATTTCCAATTACAACATATACATTTGAAATAACAGCAACTATATTAATTGCAAACATTTTGCTAATATGAAGGGTACAATTTATGGAAATAGGCTGCCAAAGAATTTGAAAGTGAAAAAAAGTTTGAGAACCACTGTTCTATACTGTTTGGGGGTAAGGATATTATTTTTCTACTTTTTTTCTCTGTGACAACCATCATTTCAGGAATGATTAAGTATAATAATGATTATGGAAATCATTCATTTGCATTAGTAGGATGCAAGAAAAATCTAGTAGAGTCATTATGTAAGAAGTGTTATTACTTGTGCCAAATGAGGCATTGAATACCTTTAAATATTAATACATTTCTTACTGTGATCATCTTAAATCAAGCATGCAGTTACATTTACATCAGCAGAGTGCTCTCAGTTTTGGCTCTCACAGAAGTCAGTTTCAAACATTCTACTCAACTAATCTTTCTTCATTTCAATTACAGTTCTTACAAGGCAGCAAACTAATTTATTTCAACTGCACAGATTTTTTGTCTTTACAGCTCTTTCTCAGGAGTGCTCTTAATTTGATGAGTTCAGTTTGTTTCTTTAAATGAAACCTGGGTTTGTGAAGCACTCCCTTGCCCAGGACTGTATTCTTTGTTTTTCCGGTATATACATAGACCCTATCTGCTGAACAGTAGAGTTGGAACAAATCCCAAGGGTCTGCTAGTCCAACCTCTGACAGTGCTGGAATCCATAGCTAAATCATCCCTGGCAGGTGGCAGGTGTTTCATCTAGCAACAACAACACCAACAAGTCTCTACTTCTTTCTGAGGTAATCTATTCCATTGCTGAATAGCACTTGCTATCATCTAGTTCTTCCTAAATTTTAGTCAGAATCTCCTTGTCATTTGAATTCCTTGGTTTAGATTATATTCTCTGGAACAGCAGAAAATAAGATGGCTCGATCTTGGAGCAAAGAAGTGTGACTTCCTTTAAGTGGGCAGCACCCCTTTATGTAGAGCTGGCATGACCAGTTGTGGTTACAAATATGGGTGAAGAGGTTGCACTTTTCCTACCTCAAATGACAGGAGAGCTTTGTATTTTCAGCAGAGCTGTGGAAAGTCACAGTAAGTACAGATGGCAAACATGGAAGATTTATGAGCAGGGAATATGTTTTTGTTATTTTACTTTCATGTTCTACAGGTGTTATTTTCTGGAGTTTTAGACCATCAACGATTTGGATTCTAACCAAGAATCCACAGATCATTGAGATGTTGTCAGATAATGAGGCATGTTCCAAGTAGTATCATTGTTTGTAATTGTGATATTGTAATCTTATTTATGATGATTAAATTCAGATGTTGTCTCTTTGGAATTGCTCCCAGCATACCTATCAGTATTGAAACCACAATTGTTTTCTTTTCTGAGAAATACTGACTTGTTCTTGATATTTCATAGTCTTTTTTGTCTTCAGTTCTGCTGTCTTCGTTGATATAAACAAGGGCCACTCAAAGAAGGAAACATGCCTCCTTATATTTATAGGTACTACACATTGATTATAATTATATGCACTTTAATGGTCCTATGTAGTTGCTAGCTCTGTGTGCCAAAGACACAAATCCCTCACTTTTAGGTGATGTCTTAGCTCATTAATTATATAGAGACATAAATAAAAACAAAACAGCAAATAGTCATAAAATACAATGTTTTCTTGTAATTCGATCTCATATCTTAGACTAGGCTATCAATACTGCTTGGGTGAGAATTGCACAAGATGGCATCAAACACCTTGACAGGCTGCAAAAAAACAGTTGCTGAATACAATTCCACTTTCTGACCCAAACTGGCATTGACTGGCTGTGAGGATGCACTCAGAAAGCTCCCTCATGCTGCCACCTGGCTACTTGCCCTCATCTGCTTAGATACTTATGAAGAGATCCTTTGCTGTTATTTGTCTTCAAGTCAACTCTGACCTGTGACAACTGTATCAGAAGCGGCAGCTTACCATTGCCTTTATCTTAGGCTGAGGGGGTGTGACTTGCCCAAGATCACCCATGGTTGACTGGGGATTTGAACTCTAGTCTCTCAGAGTCCTAGCCCAACATCAAATACCACATTGCACCAACTGAAGATCCTAGCCTATTTGGAGTCTACCAAATAGGTCTCAGCTTTAGAATCCTGGCCTCACTCATCCTCCCACCTCCCCATTGAAATATGAGTTGGTGTGGCTACCATATCACCCTTCAATGAGTATTCATTTCCTATTATGTGTGGGTGCATGAACGTTCAAAATGGATGTTGTGGATGTATGTGCCATTTTCTAAACTCAAGAACCCCCTCAAGCATTTGTTGATGTTCTTGCTAGTTGTGTCTTGTGCAAAATGTTCTCTCAGAGACAAAATGAACTGAGGTGGAATTTGTTCTCGATCAGAGGGAAAAGCCTTCTGCTAGATATTGAAACTAGGAGTCAGCTGGCTTGGGTGTATTTTGTTTCCACTAGATGGGGGTGTAGAGTTAGGAATAGCTTTTTACTTACATAAATACAGCAGAATTGTACTCAAAAATTATGTGAGGAGTTGTTCTATAAAGTTTGTTATTTCCTTAATACTTTGATCATTTCACATCATTTTGGAATGGATTGAACACTGATGTTATTCTTGCTTATGCAAGCCTTCCACTGGAATGTTAATTTTCTGGGGTTGGAATCATGGCATTCTCAGACCTGCTTTGCAGTCTCTGGGATCCTTCATACTGAAAGCCATCTTGTTGAAGCCATGTGGAAAAATATCACAGGGGTTTGGCTTTTCTGTCCGTAGTATTTGCCTGATTAAAATAACCCCTCATTAAAATAACCCCTGATTAAAATAACCATTCAAGAGTTGCAATTTGCATTGTGAGGGGAAACATACAAATAAAACAGAGATAGCTGCATGTGCTCCCCTCAAAGAGCAAGCTAAGGGAGAGATTTTAATCCTCTTCCTATCAAATGGAACGTTTTAGTATCCTAGAGTCACATTTTGCACAACTCACAAAGACTTAGACCTACAGGGTAGGCACTTTGTGACATCACCTCAGGGAGTTTAAATAATCCCCCGAGTTCAAGGTACCTCCGTACACTGTTAAAACAGAGATTTTTTAAAAAAAATCTGAAACAAAAATGCCCTAACAAGGCTACTGCATATTTTACTCCCATTTGGGTACTTTTTAAAACCACACAATAGTGGCGCTCCTGCTTGGCTCAGTGTAGAGTAGCAGTTCTGCATATGGAACTGTGCTGAGCTATTTACCACCACCCTGTGGAGCTGCTGAACCGGGCTATGGATATTCCATGGAGAGCTAGGGGAGATGGGTTGCAGAAGTCAGGCATGAAGTGATTACACCATCTGCTGAGGCCTACCGAGATCCTCCAGAAGTATCAGCATCCAGTGTACTCACTTTGCATCCACAGGTCATGGAATGGGGCGCATATGTTTCAATGGCTTTATGTTGAAGATGAATCAGGAAGTATGTGGTCTCCCTTATGTGCACATTTGGGATATCACTGACAACTTGCCAAAGTTCATCGAGAGCACAGATCAGTACCCCTTTCTCCTTATTCATCTGGGTACCAACAACACTGAAAATAACATCTGTGAGCAGTTCACCTTGGACTATAAAAATGCTGGCCAGGAAAATGAAGAGTTTAGAGGCACAGGTGCCAGTCTTGCCAATTCTACCAGTGAAAGATAGAGGACTGCATTTGAAGATACTGCAATTGAATGCACTTGAACTGAATTGAAATTAACTGAAGATACTGCTGTTGATGCAGAATGCTGTAATTGAATGACTGGCTACACAGATGGTGTCGATGGGAGAGGTGTGGCTTCTGGAACCATCTTTTTAACTTTTTAAGTGAAAGACTTAAAGGATTATAGATGGGCTACACCTTGCAAAGACTGGGAAGGATGTTTTTGGCAAAAGCATGGCCAATCTGATCAAGGGAGCTTTAAACCAAATCCTTGCAGGGATTGAAGATAATAGCTTAAACATCTATCTAAAACAAGCTCTAAATACAAAGATGTGAATTCTAGAGGAGAAGCTCACAGAGAGAATTGGAGCCCCAGTAAAAATTGCCGTAGAAGTAAAGCTGAAAACACACAACTCTAAAAGATGAGTTTGAAGTTCAAGTGCAGGAAGGTAAATATGACATTATAGGTATAATGGGGACTTGGTGGGATGACTTCCATGATTAGAATATAAGTTCTTCAAAAAGAATAGGATAGGGAAGAAAAGGAGGGGCAGAAGCATTAGACATCAAAGACAAATTCACTTGTACAGAAATCCATGTGAGTGATCTAACTGGACCAGTGCAGAGCATATTGGTAAAAATAAATAGAGAAAGAAATAAAAACAACATTGTGGTAATAGCTTACTACAGGCTATCAAATCAAGGCAAGGTGGCAGATGATACTTTTTCTGAAACAAATCTCAGAAATCTCCCAGAAACAAAATCTGGTAGTTGTGGGGGACTATAATTATTTTTATATCTGCTAAGCATAGGTTGTTCAATAAATTCCTGATGTGCCTTGCAGATAATTTTCTCTTTTGAAAGGTGGAGACAAGAACAAGGGGATCAGCAACTCTGGTCTTGATCGTAATCAATAGAGAGGAGATGGTCACTGGAATCAAAATAGTTGGTACTTTATGGGAGAGTGACCATGTAATGTTGGAATTCACAATTGTGGGACAGAGCAAAGAAGAGTACAGTCAAATGTGAACCTTGGATTTCAAGGAAAACTGATTGTATTAGGGAAGTGCTGGACAAAATCCCATGTCTAAAGATGCTAAAGGAAAAAGACACCTAATATAGATGAGATTTCATTAAAAAGGAACTGATGAAAGGACAGTCACAATAATAAGAAAGATGGGAAACATCTGAAAAAGCCAATGTGGCTGCACAGTAAACTCAAGGAGGATGTGAAAAGAAAATAAATGCATATATAAAGAATGGAAAGGTGAAGACAGATGTGTAAATCTACAGATGTGTAGCCTAAGCATGCAGGAACAGTGAAAGAAAAGTTAAAGCTCAAAATGAAATGTAACTGGCCAGACAAGCAAGGAACAACAAAAAGGATTTTTTCAAATTTGTTCAAAGCAGGAGAATGATGAAGGCAATGGTGGGACTGCTGCTCAGTAACGATGGTAAAATGCTAACAGATCACAATGAAAGGGCGGAACAGCTCAATACCTATTTTGCTTCAGTTTTTTCCCCCAGAAAAGAGGACTGTTCATTCAGCAGTAGAGACCTTTACAAGCAATCAGGTTGCAAATCAAGATTGATAAGGAGTTAGTCAGCAATTGCCTAGTTAACCTAAATGAGCTCAGATCTGCAGGGCCAGATGAACCATATCTCAAGAGCATTGAACTAACTTGTGGGCTTACTCTCAGAACCACTTGAAATCATTTTGGAGAAATCTTGGAAAATGGGTGAAGTGCCAGAGGACAGGAGACACAAACATTCTCCCTCTCTTCTATTAAAAATAGCGCAGGGCAGCAGGGGAGGTGGCAGCACACCCTGCCAGCTACTCACTTCTGCCTTTGCAAAGGAATCTTGCTGCTTTAAAGGCAGACCCAGGTGGCTGGTGTGCACCCCACCATGCGTGCAGATGTATCATGTACTGTACATTTGAATACGGCTTGGAGGCCCTAGAGATATTCATGGTTTTTCCACTTGCACTGAGTTTCTCTGCTCAAAACTCCCAGGAATATAGAGGGATGACTGTAGTTTTCAAGTTGAGATAAATAGTAGTCCCCTATATTCTGCACTGGTCAGGCCTCAGCTGGATTACTGCATTCAGTTCTGGATGCTTCATTTTAAGAAGGATATATGCAACGTGGAGTAAGTTCAAAGAAGGGCAACAAGGATGATAAGAGGTATGGAGAACAAAACATAGGCGAGGTTGAAGGTACGCTCAGCTTGGTAAGGAGAAGACTGAGAGGAAACGTGAGCACATTCTTCAAATATCTCAAGGTCTGCCACAAAGAGCAGGGAGCAGGCTTGTTCCCTGCCGCCTCAGAGGGTAGAACTAGGTGCAATGGTTTTAAGTTACAGGAGGGTAGATTTTGATTGACTGTTAGAAGGAACACTTTGACAGAGAGATTTGACAATGGAATAAATTGCGTAGAGAGATGGTGGGGTCTCGTCTGGGTGTCTCCAAAAGAGGCTGGACAGCTACCTGCTGAGAGTGCTCTAGCTGGAGATCCTGCACTGAGCAGGAAATTGGACCGGAGTCGACAGGAACTCTTCCAACTCTATGACTGTGATCATTCAGAAATGCCCAGGGCCAAAGGAAGAAACAAGAGGAACCCTACCGGAGTCAAAGCATGGAAATTCCTTGTCATCACTGAGCTGAAGGTATGCATTAGTCTGCTGTTCCTGACAGGGGTATATCATGGACAAGAAGTCAGAGAGGAACTGTGGCATCCATTCGCAATATTCTGTTACCTCAAAGCAGTGATGACTCTACTGTGCACTCACTACCTACAAGTACTTGATGTTCAACAGCAAGAAAACTAGAGTGACGTGTAGAGTCACTGTGAAATAGCTCCTTTTCAGAATATGTGGATGACATTTTACAGAATTTTTTTCTAAACATGATACACCAGGAAAAACGTATCCATTGATGAACAGGGGCCCTTTACACTAAACAGTTTTATTCTGTGTTAACTGCCATGGTTCCATCCTGTGGAATCTGGGATTTGTGATCTGTTGAGCCACTATTTTATTTATTTATACTCTATTTATTTAAAGCAGTGGTTCTTAACCTGAGGCCACACACCTCTGGGGGTCCACAGAGCCCTCACAGGGGGACTGCAAAGCAGCAACAGGGACAACAGCAGCAACAGGGACACAGTAGCAGGGGGGTGCAGGTGCCAAAACTGCTCCCTTATTTGAGCAATTTCAGTGCCTGCATTCTCCCCTGCTGCCACATCTCTGATGAAAGGGACACAGTGGCAACTATGACTCTGGAGATCAGGGTTTGAATCCCCACTTGGCCATGGAAACCCACTCGGTGACATTGGGCAAGTCACATTCTCTCAGCTTCAAAGAAAGGCAAAGGCCACATATCTTGTCAATAAACCCCCGGATGATAGGTTCACCTTAGGGATGCTGTAGGTCAGTTTTCAAAGGGAAGAGACATGATGACTAGAAAGAACTTCTCCCATCAATGTTGTTGTGTGCCTTCAAGTAACTTCTGACTTATGGCCACCCTAAAGTGAACCTATCACGAGGTTTGTTCAGAGGAGGTTTGCCTTTACCTTCCTCTGAGGCTGAGAGAATGTGACTTGCCCAAGGTCACCCAATGTCTGAGCTGGGATTTGAATCTTAGTCTCTAGAAGACTTTAATAAATTAATAAATAAGTGAATATTTAAATCTAAATTTAAGTATTATAACCTTGAGTTAAGTCTTGGGCATTCTTGGCAATAAATTGTATTTATAGGGGGTCCCTAGTAAAGTAAAAGTTAAGAAATGCTGATTTAAAATATTTCTGTATTGTGTCCCACAAGCACTTCCAAAGCAATGAACAACTAAAAACCAATTAAAACAATACAGAGATATTTTTTAAAACACACTAAAATACTCTTGAAAAATTCCTAAAACATCTGAAAACAATCCTAGAACCCAGTTTTAAAACAGTTAAAACAGCAATTTCAAACACTGAATGCCATGCAGAATAGCACTGTTTTGGCTGACCACCAGAAGTTTAAAAATGATGGAGCTAGTTTAACTTCCTTAGGTAGAGAGTTAATCAGCTCAGGCCCTACTACACAGAAAGCCCTGTTATACATACTCATCTGTGTAACTTCACACAGTGTTGGGACATGAAACAGGGCATCCTCTGAAAATCTCAAATTTCTGGTATTTTCAAAACCAGTACATATGGCACGGTATTATATTCTTAAACTCCACCCAGACCAGACCAAATAGTGACTCTTCCCTACCAAAGATCCATCATTCATGTATTAGAACTTCTTATACCAAGTTACTTTTGCCAAAAACTAAAAGTAACTTCCGTTAATCAAGAACTCCAACCCAATTCTGTTTAAGTTTTGAAAATAATCTATAATATGCTTTTCTTATTTAAAAAATTAGTATCCAAACATCCAGCATATGGAGTGTGTGTGTGTGTGTGTGTGTGTGTGTGTGTGTGTGTGCATACGTGCTTTCAAACTGCCTGTTGACCTATGGTGACCCCATGAATTTCATAGGGTTTTCTTAGGCAAAAAACAGGAGCTCCAAAATGCAGACCTGTTGGGGGGAAAACATGAGGAGGCAGACATCCTGAGAGGCAGCACTTCAGGGATAAAGTATAGCTCATCCAACACATTAAATAAGTATGGTTGGGTCATGCCAAAAGTTATATTATTACTCACTTGCCCTTTAGGTTAGAACAAATTGAAAAGACAGCCTTCCAAGAGAAAAGCCCAAAGAGGGAACTTTGCAAGCAGCTCACAAGATGGCTTCATTAACCAGGTAGACTTGGGAGTATGAACAAGGATTTGTCTAAGAAGTCCAGCACTGTAGGGAAAGGTCAGAGGAATGCAATCATTCTTAACTGCACACTTTATGATCACCTTCTGTTTGGCCGTGCAGGAAGACATTGTTGTCGTTGTGTGCCTTCAACTCATTTCTGATTATGGCAACCTTAAGGTGAATCTATCAGAGAATTTTCTTGGTAAGATTTGTCCAAAGGGAATTTGCCTTTGCTTTCCTCTGAGGCTGAAAGAATGGGAATTGCTCAAAGTCATCCAGGCTGAGCAGAGATTCGAACCCTGGTCTCCCAGTCCAACGCTCAAACCACTATGCTGCGCTCTGTCTTAGTGGATGTTTTCAGAAGGACCTCCTTGAGGGACCTTTGTGAGCACTGCAAGGATACAGGCAGGCCAAGACTGTGAAGATGGCTAAACATTTGCACTGCTCCTGAGAAAGCAGGTTCATTTGAAGAAAAAGCTGGGGAAGGTTTGGTCTGAAAAGTGCGTATGAACCAAAACTGCCTGGCTTCTGGAAGCATGTAATACACAGTGCTCAGTCTTGCACAAACTTCCATCACACTGAGCAGGAATTGTGTGATCCCACAGATTTGGTTGAACTACAATCCCAGCCAGCATAGCCAATGATGGGAAATAGTGGTAGCTACAGTTCAACAACCTCTGCAAGACCACACAATTCCCACCCCTGCACTACCTATGTAAGGAGCAGGAGTGGGAAAACAGGTACAGAAACTACTCCCAAACACTAGTAAAGGAATGCATGCATCCAAGGAGTCTTGCCCTACTACAGTATAAGCTGTGCTGTTTACTGGTGTGGGAACTGGAGACTCACCAAGAGTGAACCATCAGTAACAGAAAGGGATTTCAGTCTAGAATTATCCCATTATTATTACATCCTATGGATACGAATCAAGAAATATTTTTTTCTATGACACCCCCCCCCCAGTTCTTCTTGTAGGTGTAACCATGCACGACATACATTATAAAGACTTTTGCGGCCACTGAAAAGTTGAGTGCAGCATCCTAAGCAAGCCACACTCCAAGAACAAAATTACAATGCTGAAGGTGGATGCTGATGAGAAAACAGGTATCACACATCTATGCATGCCAGCATCCTTGTTGGAAAAACAGGATGAACTTGGCAAAGGTCATTGCCCTGAACTTCCTGGGCCTGAGGATTTTCAAAGCTGCAAGCTCCATGAAAAGAGTAGAAATTCCCATTTTTTTCTTGGTGCAGCATCATGAGGAGACAGTCCCATGCTTCAGAGCCAGTGGTTACTGGTTCCACTGCCCTTTCTTTTCCGAACGGTACTGCACATGCACAAAAGCTCCTAGTGTGTGAGGCACAGAGACCACGAACAAGAACTGCTGGTTTCTTCTTCTCTGAAAGTACTGAACTGGTGGCACTATGGGCTATCTGGAAGAAAACCTGGTCTGTTAAAACACTCAGTGGCCTGTGGTGATACTCCCCCGCCCCATACAACTGCAAAATCCCTGAAGCAAGTCCAAAACACAGGTCAAGATGAATCTGATGATAATGCATGGCTGCACAAAGCCAGTATTCTGTTGTTTAAATTTGTACATCAGGTAATGACCTATTCACCCCCACCTGTGAAACTGATGAGATCTTTGAAAAAGCAGGTATCTGTTGCTTCCCTTGAAGAGAATCTGTGCCAGTCATTGGACCAGCTACTTGTTTACCACCTAGTGATGCCCTTATGGAAAAAGAAGATGTATAGTTTCTACTCACAGTCACCTATCATTAGAGGACTTCCTGCAAAGGATACATTACATTCAAAGTTCCTGAACAGAGTTTTTAACTCTTATGTAACAGTGACAGATTGCAGACAAGCATGCTTGCTCAAAGTATGGCAGATGCCATATATTTTTAATTGCAACTGGCCATATACCAGGAGGTACTGTGGGGCCAAACAGAAAGTTTTGTGTAAACGCCTGAACACATTTATTTTCCAGGAAGTATTCAAGTGGAAGTGGTGCCCTGCCTCTACAAAAGCTGCTGAAACGTTGACATGGATGCTTGATCATTAAGGTTTTCAAAAGACTAGGCAGCCAATCTGTAAACTTTATGACATAAAACGTACAGTTAGCATCCCTTCCTGCTTGCAGGAGTTTCTTCTTTAATTAAATTTAGCACAGGAAGTCTAAAAGGATATTCATCATCTTTGTTGAAGGGAGGAGTTCCGTTGAGTATTTTATTTTCTCTGACAGTGGTATGATGTTTTGCCCAAGAACTCTGCATTATCTGCAAAAGAACTGGTAGCAAGGACAGCAGTGTCTGTGCTGAATTAAAAAAGACAAAAGATAGAGGTAACACCAGTACGACTATTAAGCAGAACACAACCTTCCAACCCTACAGAGCAGAAACCATAATGGAAAGAGCTGGTACCAAAAAGGAGAAGCGATTTAAGTGACATAGTCATAACTGTTAGTAAGTATTGCAGATGGTGACAAAGTTAATACCAGCAGAGAAGGATAGGACCTGCTCTAGGGACTGGGGCAGGAGGGCATGGGGAAAGCTTAAAAAATGGTAAATGAGGGCATTAGTGACCAATGACCATGGAAAGAGCAGTAAGATACGTACTCCTGTGTTTGTCTCCAGGATTGTATGATTTCTAAGACTCTAGACATTTGCAGTGGAGAATGGTAGTAGTAATCAGGTAAGTAATCAGGTAAGTAAGATGAAGAATCAGCACAGCCTGGTTCTGTTGCAACATTGGTAGCATCTGCCACACGAAGAACAGTGACACATAGTAGTGAAAGACAGTAATGAGTACTGAGGGAAAGATATGGCAGAAGATACTGGGTCCCTCATTATTTGTAATGTACTTTTTGAAACTATACTTTTTGATTAATAAGTGTCTTCATTTAATTTAGATTCCTTTTGAAGAAAAGTTTACAACCTGCATTTCAGAATATATTTAGGAACCAAATAACAGACAAAAGACAAATATTGACGTTGCACAAAAATCCTACAGGATAATGCAAGATGGAGTTTATTTTTAAAATTCAATTGTAAAGGTCCCTTTTGAAACAAAAAGATACAAACACAGTTTAAACAGATCACCAGCTTATAATTCAACATCTTCTTCATCCATCTTAATTTTACCAAAAATCACAAAAGTAATAAGTTTACAAAGTTTTGCAGTGCACGTGTAGCTATTCTGCATATACAAACAATTTGTTCAACCTCCAAACAATATATTTCCATCATATTTGGCTTAAAAACAAAATAATAAAGCCTCTGCACTAGGCTTGAAATTCACAACATTTCAACAGTTCAAAGCAATGTGTTTCTCTTTAAAAAACATGGAAAAAATCCAAAATATATGCACATAGCATAACAAAGCTGAAATATATTGACCAGACATATTAACATTTTTTTTTGTAACTGACATACACAGTAGAACAGTGTCAACATGCTATTCTGTGAGCTATGGTAAAATATCATGCATATCTGCAATGAAACAAACGGAAAAGAGCCCCCGTTTCTTCTAACAGGTTTATACTAAGGAACCACATGGTATAATGTGGTTTGAACCATCTAAAAACTATTTTAAGCAGTTAATTTGTAAATATTAAAAGAAAATCAACTTCCCTTTTGTGAAGTAAGCAAACAGATTATGTCAGATGTTTTTACTGTCACCACCCACTCTTTGCATAGTCATAGCTGGCACTGATATTGCTTACCATAGTCTCAACTGAAAATGTTAAACCAGAGAATTTGCACTGTGCTAATATAGAAATTTGAACTTTGCTCTACAGAGTTTAGGTTTAGAACAGCTTAATGAAAGTGAAAACAAAGTTCTAAAGTAGAGTGCTTATAGTTTAGAAATAAAAAAGTAAAAAACTAGAACTTGTCATTAAAAAAAGAACAATCCATTGTAAAAGCACCTAGTCATAAACCTAATGAATCCTGTGCATGCAAAATTAGAAGCATAAGGCTGTCAAGCATCAAAGTCTTTTAAACAATGCATAAAAAACATCACTTGCTGCATCCTTCAGATGATAGCTTCTCCCAACCAAATTTCCTTGTAAAGTAGTACTTTTCCAAAATAGGTATGATTTCCACAAAAATGTCATACTGACGACTTAGGAACCATGGTAAAGATACATTGTACCCAAGACAGTATTATCATATTTCTGTGCAACTTTAACAGAATTGGAATGCTCAACAACACTGTTAAGTTCAGGAAAACTTTCAGCAGTATCTCCAAAACCATGGTAATGTCCATAGTGCAATGTATCTCCAAGATCATCCACCCATGAGGGCCTGCTTGACACAAGGCTACTTGGGCTTCCATTTAGATGCAAAGAACCACACATATCAGAAGCAGCATTTGGAACCTTTTCTGGTTCCTCAACATTATTGCCAACATTGACTGCAAGCTTATGAGCAGAGGCTAGTGCATTAGGTACTATCAATGTTAGGCATTCTTCGCGCCCGGCACTCAATCCATTGAGCTGAGCTGGGGAAGTGAAGTCCAAATGTCCATTGATGGTATGTCCATTAGTCAATGCATTCAATATGGTGTTACTGCAGTTCATATCTGCATTAAGAAATAGACCTGTCACCACAAATTGAGTAAATCAAAATAAAAAAGCCATCCCTACTACACTTCTTTATGAATTTATCATAGCAAATGTGTTCTGTTCAAGACCTTAATTAGTTTGCTCATATATTTAAAAACATTTTTTTTTTAAAAAAAAAGCAGAGCTCTCGTTTAACAAAGGCTGAGAAACAAGTTATATGAGTAAGATTGCTATTGAAAAGTCTAATTTAAATTTATATGGCACTCTTCCAGCAAAATATGCTGAAAATGGTTAATGTGTTAAGGCCACAATTCTATACAAACTTGTTCAAGGAAAACCTCCATTGATCACAGTGGGATTTATTTTAATGAACAGGAATTGCCTGCATGTTCATTTCCAACCAAAATGGCTAACACAAATCGGATCATTAAAAACTGCAAGCAATATTTGAAAATGAAACACAGAAAATGTTAGGTACATTTCTAAACTAAGATACATAACAGTATCTTGAATAAAAAGTGAACAGACTAAAATCGCAGGGTTCAAAGTGGTGTCAATTATGTGAATATTAATTTTGTCATATTAAGATTTTAAATGAGCATAGAGTAAATAGGCATTTTAAAAAGCCTTATGCAAATACAAGAATGATTATGCAGCATGTCTTGTGATCAGTAATTATTTTAGACCAACGTTTAAAATACAAAGCAGAATAAATTCATTGCATTTTTTAAAGTTCCAAGAATCTATACTGTCCATTTATTAAAATGTTGTAAGTGCACACAATGTGTACTCTACACTGTGTGAAAACTCAAGTCTGTTTTTAGATGTAGAAATTAGTATAATAATTAAAGATTTCCATAAACAATATTTTATCAGTGTTTTAAAAAGTAAAATTATGTATGAAATGGGACTAAAAATAGCAGGATATAAAATATTTGGCACTAAAAATAACCCCTGATTAATTATAATTTATTCTACCCTGCACAGAATTTTTTGGTACTTGAACATTTTATGGTTTCTAAGTTTGAACTTTAGGTTACATGTTGTATGTTGTTTCATGATACAATGAACTAGGTCCCTTCTTGCAGAAAGATGAGGCAAACAAGCCGAGAGCTTTACCCCATGATTTATCACAACCTGTGAGTCCAGGCACAGCTATTCCTTAGGTTTATCTCTCAAATATCCTATGACAGAATCACCAGTTTGTTTTAAGTGTGTGAGTTCTGTTTCTAGTATTAGAAAAGAAACAAATCAGGGTAGCAACTTCAACTGATTTGCACAACATGATAAACAAGCAGAGCTTTATTCTAGCCATTTCTACTTTGCCAGAATGCAAGGGCATGCTGCTTGTAACTAATGAATCCATAACCCTCCAGTTTATCATGTTTTGCAAACAGCCATTAGAACTATACACAGAGAGAGTATTTCAGCTTCACAGCACAATTCAGCATTACTCTGCCATATAATAGCCAATCCCCTCTTCTAATATTTTACATACTGGAGAAGTGGGAAAGACATTCAATTAACTTAATATGTAAATATTTTATCCCAATGTGCTAACAAAGGTTAGCCACATCTGCATGCAATATTAAGCCAAGAGTTTGGAAAAATCTGGTTTATTATGAATGAATTTCATGCTGGTGCACACAGTCCATCTGCTGCTGCTCCTCCTCCCACACATTAAACCAGTGGTTCTCAACCTGTGGGTCCCCAGATGTTTGTGGACTTCAGCTCCCAGAAGCCCCAGCCACTATGGTCAATGCTCAGGGCTTCTGGGAGCTGAAGTCCAAAAACATCTGGGGACCCACAGGTTGAGAACCACTGCATTAAATTAAACAGAAATTGAACTGGGAATGCTGTTTACCTGTACTCTCTTTACAAGCTATGATTTGTAGTGCATGGCTGTTTTTTGTTTATGACATTTGCACTGTAAAGTGATAGACAAGCCAGCATCCCTTGTTCAAATAACATGGTAAGTTTTCAACTCCCGGCTAGTTTAGCAGCTCACACCAGTAGCAGAAGCCAAGGATGAACAAATAGGCTGCATACACAAAAATACAGCTCGTCCACTATCAGTCAGGACTCTGGCTTACTGTTCTGTACAATGTGGCAAGACATCAAAGAAATATGTAAGGGCTGCATTAGTTGATATTTTGAGTTGTCCAACAGCCAAATTATAAGGAGCCAATTACTTCCTTATTAAAATTTGAGTAAGATTCTTGCTAATGTGAAACGTTTCCAGTGGCTATGCTCATGTTGAAATTAGTAAGGCAACACATACAAAAAGTTATAATTAGTTCTCTATTTTGAAAATATTATTAGAATATAATTAAGATATGCTTATACAGCAGAGATTTTAAATCCCAAATTGATTAATGCTTCTGCACAACATAAATTAGAGATATTTTCTCTAGAGATAGAATTTGAAGATTTAAAACATACAAATAATGCATGAACATGGCTTTTGTACTGAGTATGACAGAAATAATTCTGTTCACAAAGTCAGCAAATGCAGTTTTTCTCATTCATTTCAATGGATGGTGAGGCAGCTCTGCACAAGCAATGCCTTCCATGTAGCAAGCTCCTTTCACTGCTGAATGACTGAGCATAAATCAGTTGTTACATTAACTGTGTGACTTTCAGCCACATCAAAAGTTTTTTTTTCTTTTTTAAAGATGCTCATCCTCCTTGCCTACATTTTCACTGGAAGCAAAGAGGGTTTTGTTTTGTTTTAGTAAATGCAGTGCAGGCACGGTAATCAGGGATACTGGCAGGAAGGTTTAAATCTCCCCTTCCTACATGTTGTGGCACATGAAAACAGGAGCCACTGACCATGTATTAAATTTTTTAAAAAAATCCCCTGTTGTGACTGCAGCCTTTTGGGCCAATAGTGTCCTCACATATATGTACCAACTCTTGAGATGGAAATGATGATACTGAAGATTGTCCTTTAAGCGAACATGGACAGTGATTTTCTTAAGGTTCTGAAAAATAGTTGATAACTGCAAACTATCAATTCAGTATTAATTTGGCGAAACAGTTTGACACAGATATATTATTTCAATACATACAAGCTAACTTTGAGACAATGACCATAGCAAAGCTAGATTTGCAACACTGGCACATTGATCAGGCAGTGCTATTAGCTTGTTTCTTTTAACTACAATAAATAACTGTTGCATAAATCCAAATGTGAGTAAATAAATTTGATCAAGTATGATCAAGGCACGCACAGATCTTTAACTGAACTGCAACAACCACTAGTAATATATTTAGATCTGTAATTTTTTCCTTTGTACCTCACAACATCTTCCACAAAACTGATAGTTTTGCTAGTTAAAATGTTTTTAGGTATTTTAGCAATACTATAGTTTTGGGACACGTGCAATAAAATAACTCTAGAGATAAAATGCATATTGATTCTTGCAACGACAAGGAGTTTGCATGGCAGAAACTGTGTAAATTTCAATTGCTCTGGGTCCAACAGAACTACTCTTCAATTTAGTTTCTTCAACCATCTGAATGTTGTTGTGGCTAACAGGAAACTCTCCACTCCCACCTGATATAACAGTAATCTCTCTGTCAACATGCATGTTGTCAGCATCTTCTTCACTTCCTCCATTTGACATTGGTATTAAGCCACCAAAACTCTGACCTGTTGAAAAAAAAATAATTTGGGCTGATGAATATTTCACATATAGACACATCTCTCTCCTTCTCCTTCTCCCTTCAATCCAGCACTTGGTATGGTTAAAAATAATCCCAGTACTGAACACCAAAACACTCGTATACACTAAGTCTTGTGATCAAACTAGAATTTAAAATATCCTGCCTGGTTTCTTCAAGGTCACTTTGCATCTTTAGCTTGAAAGAGACCGGTACTTTTCCAAAATTTCCAAACTACCAGTCACTCTGGTGGGAAAGATCATCTGCCGAATCTGACTGCTTTCAAATGAATGAAAGGATGATTCAAACATGTGTATCTAGCTTCCTAACTTATTTGATGATTCTTAAGTTGTATGTGTGAACTGACAATGATGGAGTTAAAACTATAAAAAGAAAGTCTTGCCTTCAAATTTGAGAAAGTGGTTTAAAATCTATCTCAACCAAGAACTTGCAAAATAGCTTCAGGCAAGGTACATTCTAGGATCCTCCGTTCTCCACCAAATCTACAAATAGGACTGACTTACTATGTAATAATTGTGTAAATTCTGAAAATGTATACAGGAAGCCCTTACCTTTTGATGCCCCGTTACCTGACTTATTATTTTGATGCTTCCAATTTAAGGATATTAATTTCTATTAATCTGATGGAGAATTATGCACTTTCATCAGTTGTTCTTGCTTATAGAGGCTCATTCGGAACTACTCATCATACGCACTACTTGCAAAGCAAGCTGAGAGGGGAAAAAGGGTACCAAGCTGGATGAGATACTTCACAAACAGTGCACATGAGATCAGTAACAAGTGAGCCTCTGAAAGTCCTTCACACTTCTTACAGTACAGTACATGGGTTCTGGTTTTCAACCAATTTTGTCTTCTGACAGTGCTCCAGTCCCTAACCTGTCAGATAAGTGGGGGAAGCTTATACACGAATCACAGTAATCAAACAGGAAAGCCTTCTTTGAATATTAAGTATTATTACTGAACCAGTTCAAATCCACATGCTAAAAGCCATGTCATGTATGGACTAATTTAAATATTATGAACAATAACAGACTCCTTTCAATAAAATCCTCATGATTTTGATGATATTTACTTTCATGCACTTTTATAAGGAAGTCCACAATGACCATTAAAAAAAGTTATTAAAATAACATGAAAAATGTTGCATCTTTAGAAACTAAAGAATTTCACAGATAGGCCCCTGACATTGTCTACTGAGAACTATACTCCCCAGTATGATCTTTATCCAGTTCATGCTAGGCTGGTTAATGGTAAAGTCAAGATTATTTAGCATTCAACCCTAATTCAAACATAAAAGGCAGTCTTGGATTCCTGCTACGTCAGTGCTGTCCCCAATTTCACATGCCAGATCAGAAACTTCCTATTATAAATTAAACACACTTCAACACAATATCTTAACTCAGAAAAATGTAGTTAGTTTAAAATCAAAAACAGATGCTTCCAATTTCCATCTGGCATACAAGAGAAGCAGGGGTGTTTACCATGACTTGCTTTATTTAGCAGAGAGCCATGAGTCCCCATTCAGGCTGAATTGGACCACAGTTTGTCATCAGTTTTATTTATTTATTTTACACCGATAAATAAATCCAAAGTGATAGAAACATAGGTCTCACCTTCAGTCCTGGCCTTCTTCATTCCAACACTGCACGTATCTTCAAAGGTTCTCTTTCGGTTTATGCCTCTACTGAGTAGGCTAGGGCTCATATTCTGATGAAGCCCATTGCCATTGTTACAGAAATGGTTCAGTGGGCAGTTCTGGAGGTTCAAGAGCAACTGAGCACACTCCTGGAAGCCCTGGGTATGTGCAAGATCTGCTGCTGTCAGGCCACTGGCATTTCTCAAGCTGCACAATACAAATATACTGAATTATACCCTGTAACAAAAAAACTGGTGACTGTTGCTTGATTTTACTAAGAAGGTGATGAGAGAGAATTTTGCATCTCCATTAAGGATCTGCCAGTTATCAAGTTTAATTAACTATTTTCTTAGCACATAACTGCATTCTGAGCAAAGTTTGGGAAGCAGTACAATTAAGAAACATTATGTGCCATAAAAAGGAAAAAATTCCTATTTAAGTGCTTGAAAATGCTATACTGTCTTGCCTGCAGTCTGAAGCAACTAACTTTTACACAAACTTCAGACTTTGGATCCTAATCCTGTCCTCTACTATTTAATTTGATAAAAAAAAAAGGAATTATCTAAAGTAAACAATTATTACAGATTGTTGTCCATGGCATTCTAGAATCTAACATCACTAAAATGCATTACTGCCCTTCACAACAATATAAAGTTGGTATGCATGTGTAATAAATTATTTACATATAGACCCACATACAGCCCTTTGTTTTGCCATTGCTTATGTTTTGTTTTAAGTTCAATGCTTACTTCAAAGTTTGTGACATCATAAGTGGTGGAGTATCACCCACTATTTTTACCCAAGATCATGGGCAGAAGATTTAACATTAAGACTCTGGGCCCCTAAAACTGAAAACGAGACATGATGAACACATTTAAAGTGGAAGAATTTTCTGTCATTTGCTATGGAAAATCAGATGTATACATGGTGTCTAACACACACATTCACTCCAAATTAGAATAAAATTGCAACACAAAAGAGTGTAAGAGATAGCAATTAAATCTCTGCTTATCAGAAAGCTTAGATATAATTAAGTGATGCACTGGCTTCTTCTGATGCTACTTAGTATCTTTGAATAGGTTGATGAACAGACAGAGCAAGAATTCAGAGAATGGGCTAATCTATATGATGCGGCAATATATTAACCTCTTGTATGAATTCAAGGAACAATGAAGCAAAGTTCACAAGCAAGTACCAGATGTTACATTTCAAGACTGGTAGGCATTCTAACTAAAACTATCTTGAGAATTTTTTTTTCAGTGAGAGTTCTTTAGTTTTCCAGATCTGTACATGCTAAAGAAAATGATACATTCAGTTGATTTAGGAGTGAAGTGGAACAGTACTCCACCTGACAACATCCATTTGGAAGCTATACAACTTAGTGACTGAGAAAAAAGACAATGACATTTTTTTTTTAATGAGAAGAGCTATCTGAACACTGAGGGGAAACTGGCATAGGGTTCAATGGAGTTCCCTTTCCTCTATTCCACCTCTCTCCAATGAACTACAGTGCATTGCTAATGGGAGGCTTGCTCACCTCTGCAATATATATATCCAGGTACTTCTTTATTGGCAAAGGACCAAGTTACCTGTTCAACTAGGAAAAAACTTTCAAGATGATCCTGTATGATACACAAGAGTTGTAAATGCACAAACAATTACAGTATTCCATTGTTACTGTATTGTATGGAAGACGGCACAGATACTACGAGCCATAGAGAAAAAGACTTACCAAAATTTTGATGGAAATGTCAACAAGAGGTAATAAAAGCTGATAAAAACTGGAGAACACACTTGATTCCATATATTTTAAAAAGGCTATCTCAAAGTTCTGAATACAGAGTAGTAAAATGGTTGTGTGGGAAATCAGAAAGAGAAATACTTTCTATGATCTTGAGGATTCAAACATGAACAAGTTCACCATTAAAGGAATAACAGGCAGGAATTCCAATTTCATTAAACACATTTTAGAAACCATAGTATCACTGATTTGACCTGGAATAACAAAGAAAATGCAGCACACACAATTGTATGCTTGGAGGGGAAGGAAACATATGAAAGAGAATCATCTAATCTTTCATACAACAGGGTTTTCAGTTCATTAGAAACTTCCTACATTGAAAAGGGGAGGGATGATCTAATCAAAGCTTTCTCAAAGCTTCTATTTCTTGTAATCACACGTAGAGACTTTCTCGTTAAGGAAGCAATGTGTGAAGCAACCTAGAAGGTTAAGTGTAATATCTTTAAATTTTGAGAAATGCGTCTTTTTGCAAAAAAATCAGCAAGACCTCCTTCAAGAACAGAATAGCACAGAAGTTTGTTTGTTCCCATACAATTATGGTATCTTATTTCAGCTTATTCATAATAAGAAATGACAAATGAAAATAAAATAAAATAAAGGAATATTGCATATTAAAGAGTGGCTTGTTGTAACTTCCATATTTTTGTACAAAAGACTTATGAAGACAATATATACATTCATATTATAATGTATATATCAATGATTCCCATCTACATTAACTTGCTAGTGCCAAAGACCCTGAATATCAATTTAATTTATCAAGCCTTCACACATACAAAATTTTTTTTATAAGAAGTAAAATTAAAATGAACATCTACTTCCAATTATTTTTTTAAAAGTTTGAAAAACAGCCCAGTGAAAAGTCTCTCTGAATAAAATTACTCTCATTTAAAATCCTGATATAGAAGACCATGTTTCCTAGCGCTTTGATATTGACTGAGACACAGCTAGGAGGAATCTATAATAAAGACTTCAATAAAAGGAAGTTTTTAAGCCTCTTGATTTTATTGATCAAGAATAACAATTTTAAACTGTGGAAAAGAATGTTTTAGAGAAAACAAGCCTTACCAAGTTTGATATCTAAATAGCCCCTCTACCTGTATGAAATACTACAAAAATGAAATTGCAAATACAGTGAAAAGAAAGAGTTCATTAACTTGTATGAAAGGATGAAAGAGTTCATTAACTTGTACTATGCTTGTACTATAGCTCTTATCCACTTATAAAGGGAAGACTGCATAACAGTGCAACAAGAACAGTCACTGCAAATTAGTACAGAACATCCTCTTTAGGCTTGCCCAGCTCACACTGACTTGTATTACTGTCTTTTTAACTTGCAGTAGTGAAAAGAAGGAATCTCACAACTAAGATAGCACAAGGCATATTTCTAGAGCTTATCAGGATAAATGCCACAAGATCAATGTTCAGAAGTCAACTAGACGTGTGTGGGAGGAAGAATGGCATCTTTCCAAATGAGAAAAATCACTATAAAAACACCCCTAGTAATCCAAAGGATTGTATCTCAAGTATTTTTATGTGTTTACTATACATGATTAAACTTCATCTGAGTTAAATACTTTATCTTCTGATCTTAAACAGTGATGTACAAGTATACCTTTGTTTGCCGTACTAAGGATAACATTCATAGCAGACTTCTCCCCTTTGCCTCATCCATGTTCCTCTTGGACAATGTGCTGCTCCCAGAGTCTTCATTACTATATTTAGTCTTGACTAGCAGTCTTCTTATCTGTAGATTTCACTCTTCTTCTGTTTTGAGTTTCCATTTAGCTATGTCAGCATGATATCCATTCTAAGGCCATGATTCATTTGAGACTGTTGTAATATTATAAACCAGCTATTAAAGTATGGCAGTTATGCAGCATACAGTTTTTAAGAATATAAATTTTGCAGTGCTCTCAGATAACAGATTCATTAGCAGAATTTTCCAGTGAAGTTATCAAGCAGATATTTCTGGACTACAAACAGGAACTGAACCTTATCCTAAAGGTAGTATTATTTATTACCTCAGGAATCTCAAGTGTCTTCAGACTGTATTCTGTCAGGTAAAAGGGCTTCCTTTCAATAATCTGACAATAAGTAAAGACCAAGCTCTTCTATTCGTGCGATTGGCACATCTATTTCAACATTCAAAATTATTATTGCCTTTTTAAGCAGAACTACAAAGGTATGAGTAATGTTTCAAAAAGACATCCCTAACAGTTTCATAAATATCTAAAATGTGGTAGAAAGATTCCATTTTACTAATTTTCTGAGTCAATAGATGCTTGCACATAATATTTTTGGGGGGGGGAGGAAGAGAGGGGGAGGAAAAAGAGAAGACTGCTCTCATTCTAAGCTGGGTCAGTTGAAAGCCTGAAGGTATCATCCACTTATAATGTCACATACTTTGAACAAAACATATGTCGACATAAAACTTTGCTTTTTAAAAAGGAGGATACGCTTATGTTAAGAATAACCCCCTAAAGTAATTAGAACAATTGCCACTGTATTTACATTCAAAATGTTTTTCATTAATGCCATGAGACAATCTAATATAATAAAAAGTTCTTTACATAATATGCCCATTTAAAAATACTCAAACATAATAAATATATTGTTAGTTTACAAATTAAAAGTAGATACTGTAATTAGGGTAAGCAAAAGCATGCAAATCTATATATTCTATATCTGAATTCCTAGATTAGCATTAAAACCAATCACCGCAACAAATACCTCAACAGTATGCCTTGTGTGCAGAAAGGAAGCGATACTGAACATTCAATGCCACAACTGTAAGGTTTTCGGAGAAGCACCTGTGGCAGTTTCAGCAGTTTCTATATGGAATGCTCCCCCTTTCTAGGATTACTTGAAAAAATCAAGTCAATTCGAATTACGTAGCTGTAAAACATTGACACGTGTAGTTTTTATAGTTTCAGAATCTTCTCTTTTGATTTAAAAAACGGGCAATGGTGCATAAAACAGGAAACTTACATCATAAGGGATCACATATTTGCAGGCAACATTAAGATTAAAAACTATATTAACATACATAACGTGCAGTAGCACTTAATTCACTATCATTTAGCCATCATCATGTGACCACCTTAACAATGAGACAGTGCGCCTGACTCAAGCAGGGATTCTCAAGCACGGATTTTCATCCTGAAGCTCATTGTAAGTCTGCCAGTTCTCTGAAACGTAAACATGATACGTACTAGAAACAAATTGTCAATTCATGGCTTTTGTTACTTTAAAAATTTGGTAAATCGCATGTAAAAAAGAATTATTAACTATGCCTACATGAAAAAGAAGCTAATACACGGGATTAAAGAATAAGACTGCTGCTACAGTATCTCTGAAGTAAGAAAGGTATTTTTCATCATCAGACTAAGGCTATTAAGCAAGAAGTTAAAGATAATAAACTGAAAGTTTTAACCCTTTGGCATCCAAAAATAGAAAGCACAACAAAGCGATCTTGAAATTGTTACCAGGTTCTGAAATCAACTGGGAAAACATCTTCACAGAGTTGCTGCAAAAATGTACTCCATATACATGTATTTATGGTGCCATGTTTTCATTTCACAGTATGTTCATTTTTAAAATATTCTGTCTAAAGCTTTGTCAATGTAAGGATTTTATTAGTTTCTTTAACTTCTAGAGACCAATACGGATAGCTGCTAGCTATTATGTTTTAGTCAGTGATACATAGGGCTGACCCATTACTATCTTACAGGTTTCAACAGATCTACCTTATGTATGAATAAAATGGATCCGTATCATGAAGTCTAAGGCCATTCTCATCATCCTTGGAATAAGATCAGATCTTCTTGAAAGCAGGAAGAAGCACCTTCGTTATCTCCTATTTTCTCAAACCCTTAGATACCAGAATAGTAAAAAAAAAAGGGGGGGGGACTCCTGGCACTAGACAAAATCAGCCTGATAATAAAACAGTGTGATATTAAGATATTAATAACTAATTCTTTCCAATCAATGCTATTAATTTTATTAACAGCAAATGTATATAGCAAAGTATGATATAAAAAATAGAGTGTATATTAATCTATACACAGATGTAAAAATATCTAGAATATTTGTGTGATTAAATAAAAATATATATAGGGATTTTCTTCCACAGTGAAGGGTCGATTTCAAGTTGATTTTCTGTTAATACATTTAAGTTTCATGAGACATGGTAACTGCTCTCATGGCTAAGAAGGCTATTACACAGTGAACACAAGATTAATTCCATGGTTAATATTTCTTCTTGAAAATGTGGCAACTTCTATCATCAGGAAGGCGCTGCAAAAGTTGGTAGAAACTTTTGAATAATTTCCTGCAATGGAAATGTATACCACACACTGCTTTTGCAATGCTACAGCTGTTCTCCCTTTTTCTCTGTCTAGGTGGATGGAACTTTTCCGGTGTTTGTTATCAAGTAACATAGCTGAAACCCAGGATTTCATGCTGTGTTTGCAGCTGTTTTGAACGAAGTTATATTATGTTTCTATGAGGCTTTCCTCTGCAATTCTATTCAGGAAAATATACTCGAGCTCAGATTTTAAGGAAATCTAATGTGTGAAATAAAGACAAGTACAGAAGAAAGTATAAACAGTGGTTGTCAAGAGAAGTTTTTATTATTGTCACTTTGTTCATGAAATGATTTAAACTAAAAATAATTTAGAGACACAGAAGAAACAGTTACTAAGATTTAAACAATTTATGAAGGGAACTGTTTGAGAAGAGCTGGTATTATCTACAGGCTTGGATGCGATCAACCACATGGGTTTCAACATTTACAGGTGTCAAACTTTACTACACAAAAAGATATTATTAGAGGAAGACCATGGAAAGAATTAATACTGGCACTATTCAAAAGAAATTGTAAGAATGGGATAGGATAATATTGGTGATGTTCACAGGAGCAAACTAAGTTTTTGCACAGATGGAGATCATTTCCTAAAATAGCCACATTTTGTTTGATACAAGGTTATATATACAATTAATTTAATGCTGATTTAAAAATTCACTTGTAAGGAGTTGATTATGTTTTTAGGATATAATAAGGTTGCAGCAAAGATACAATACCACAAAGTAGTTTAGAATTTCTTGACAGAAGCTAAAATATTAATTGTTGCTGAAAAAATAGCAAAGTACCTGCAATTAACATAGTACTACTTGGGTTTAGCAGATGGCAAGAGTAAGAGTATATCCAATTATGGATTAGGAAGACAGTGATAGAACTTACCCATGAGACCTGCTTATCATCTATAAGTTGCACTCAAAGAAGATAACAGATCTGATATTTATATTTTTATATTTGCTCTTTGTTGTGTCCCTGAACTCATATCTACTTAAATGCCTATGGTCATTTAAAACTTTTACAACTATTTAAAGTATGATATTTTTGTCTAGATAGATTTTATGTCTATGTACTGTATAAACGATTCTTATCACTATTAATGCATGCTTTACCTACAGTGTTACTAAAGATACTACCAGAATTAGCCCATTAGCAGAATAATGTAAAGTGGCTGTGTATGTGTTTCCTTCCTACCAACTCATATACAAGAATGAAACATTACCACACTGAGAGAAGATTCTTTTGTGTCAAGAAAATACAAGCAAAGAACTGATGTATTATGTATTTTAAAATTTCTCTTGCATCTGCTGTAACAGGTAATTCAACTTTTGTTCTACTTATTTCTGTCAATCATCTATTCCAAACTAGGGAAAGACTGTCAGTTTGCAAGAAGACGAATCATTTATTTTCAGACTCAATTTAAATGGGTTTAATCTAGACAAAGATTCATGGAAACAAGTTAGTAAGACTATTAACACCTGCAAGTAGGTTCCATTACCTCTCTTCCTTTGATGATGTTCAATCTACTTACAATCATCTATCTGTACATGAAATGAGATGTTCTCTTAGATAGGTTTCTAAAAATGAAAACAATTCAGTTCAATCAGCAAAAGAGATGGAATAAATTAGGAATTTTTGTTCAGAGATGCCAGAGAACTTCCTGTCTTGACCTGTGTTCATTTCGTGCAGTAGGCAAAACTCAGCCCAAGAAGTTATAAATGCACAACATTCTATTTTCAGTGACAAAAGCCATATTCATGATTCTAGAATTCTGCACTGAAAAGTTCTAAAACTTGAATGCATAATACATTTATACAGTTATAACAATAAAACTACAGATGCAAGCTGGAGGTCCTTCAGGATCAGAAGTGGTGATTCATTACTACACAGGTATCCTGCTTAGAGATGCCTGGATGCTACTCTTGGGGGCTCCACGTACAGAACTCAGACAACACCCAATCCACTATAAGAACCTGTTGTTGCATGTAACCGGAGACTGTGGACATTTTAATAGTCAAATGGTTTTTCTTCACCCCTGGGTTACTCAACAGTCTAAGCCAACTCATTCTTTCTCATCTCTGCTTCTTTATGCTAAGCCTGGATGATATTACGCAAGAGCCTTGTGACCTGTTTACATGCAGCTTTGTGTATATTTGAGAACTGACTCCTATTCCACCTTCCACATGCAATGGGCATGAGGGCAGAAACAGAATATCATATTCTTTGGACACATCTAATCCTAAAATGTAACATCAGATTCTTTCCAAAAAAGAATGATCTATCAATCCTAATGTACAAATCCTGACACTGATCTAAAACTGCTCTAAATGGCACTATTCCATGTTTTTTATTTAGAAGTTTCAGAAAATGACCTGTCAATGTTCAGCATTAAATTCAAATTAAGAAGTACTCAGACAATTAAGCAATCTTCCATGGCAGAAATAGTACAAGATGAAGTGCCATATATCCACAATGCTTTGCTAAGAAGGGGCCAAGAGCACTTATTAAATGCCTTGAGTCTGAAAGCCTTGTATTTGCTTATAGTATAAAACAAATAAAAATATTCTCAAAGAATAAGTGTAGAATATAGAAACTGAAATAAAAGAGATGAATTACTATATAGTCCAAGAAACAGAAATTGGGGGAAAATGTACTATAGTTTAATGAAATATCCCTGACAAGCCAGTTTCAGATATTGGTCTGCTTCCAGACACTGTTGAACAAAATGAAACAGGAATTAGTTTATGAAGAAAGCTGAAGCAGAGAAGCAGTTATGAATCTGCCAGCTATATATTTGAACGATGAGCAGCACAAGTCATGGTTTGAGATGCACTGAGGCTATGTTCCAAGCTTTTCAAAGCCACTTTATCTTAGTATGCAAGATTTAGAGTGCATTGTCCCAGTATAATTGAGAACATCCAGCATTTTACCTTTCCTTGGCTTATGCTTTTTTTAGTAGCAATAATATTCTCTTACTACTTAAAAAGAATCCTTGCATTTTGAAACTATGCTTTTTTTCATGATGTAAGATCATGAAGAAGCAGCTGTTTTGCCAACACACCTGCACCAGTTTTCTGAAAAGACTTCTACTGAGCACTGCTTATGCTTAAATCTTGCATATTTTAACATAAGGTTTTAAAATGTAGATTTTATAAGCTATTTATAGTTACAGTCATCTAATGTTATGTTGACAAGGCAAAAGAAAACATGGCACCAAAAATTGTACATGTGCAAGCTTAACCCTGCTACAAGATTAAATACATACAACTCACAGTATTTGTTATGATGCAATTCTCACTTTTCATCATAAATGGATAATCAAAAATACGTATCCACATTAAAGAAGATACACCTCAAACCTTTTACTGATATGAGGGCATTGGGACCACCTGCTTCCCCTCTTCACGTGTCCATGAACACTGAACCAAAGTTAATGGAGCAACCATGTTTATGTCTGTTGGGCATACTGTGCACAGAATATGCTCCAGCTAAAATGAGAAGGTAAATACCACAAACATATCAAAATATTTTTCATTGGGGTACATTTAGCATAGCCTTCTATTAAATATAGACAACTCAGATATCCAAATACCATTGGAGAAAGCAACACAGCATCTATTTTAAATTACTTTTAATCCCCTGTCTCAGAGTTGTGAGGTCATCTTTTTATAGGAATAGATGAAACGTTTAGAGTAAGTTATTAGATACAACAGGCCTTCCAAGTCCAATCAAAATGCCCTGAATGTTATTCGTACTATATAAAATGTCAGAGGAAGCAAAATACTGATATTTTTAAAATATCTCAATTATAAAATTTCAATGATATATTCACTTAGTTAATATTACAAGATTTCTTAACATGAAAAAGACAATGAAGCTTTGGATATGCATTTCTTTAAGGCACTCTGAGCACTGTACATTGACTACCCCACTTTATTTATTAATTTTCCCAATATGCCAGATTAATATTTGAGTCTATACAGCCCTAGCTGTAGAAAGTACTGGAAACACATATTGTCTACTAAAAATGCCAATGACAGTTTTAATCTATTTATTGTAAAACCAGTCCCCAAAGCAATCAAAAATTCAGCAAAGGGATCTGTACTGAGGTACTGTAATTCTCAGATACGCATACAACTTTTATAATGCTGTCCTTCTGCCAAATGATTTACAATTATCTTGGCCAAGTTAGGTAAAACAAAAAATATGCGGATTGAAACTAAGCACTGTCAAAGTGCTTTCCTCTTCACACCTTCTTGCTCAATATCTTGTGTAATATTAAAATCTCTTGAGCTTCAGTTTTCAGAGTGGATGCCTAAATTATCAACTACCTCATAGGGGACTAATGAGGGTATTCTGATTAGAAGCACCTAGATTTGGGATACAGAATTGAGCACTATGATTTTTCTGTCCGCCTTGAACTGTGTGTCACTTTCTCAAACCTTCAATCTGTTCTGCATCTCTCATTTTAGGAAGAAAACTGCCACTTTCATAAAATGGCTAAGGAATGTAATTGTATGGGAGATTTATAGTGCAGACCCATCTATCATTCAATATTGCTCACTTAGCCTTTGGCAAATCTGTATTATTATTACATGAATAATTTGTACTACTGCTACTCAAGAACCAGATTATTAATGTACTTGCAAATTATTTACTGTAGCAGGCAAAACATTAAATGCCTTATTAAAATTCTATTTTTAAATAAAAAGGAAATTTATTTTCAGATATCACAATGCTGCAATAGTTTAATTCCAGGTGTGGCCATGCCTGTATGCACTCCCTCTCTCTGTATGTGTGTGTGTGTGTACACGTACATACACACACACACACACTTACTGAATACTTAATATAATTTGTTTGAAGTAACTCTTCTCCGAGATGAGATGTACACAATTCAAATCAAAGGACATCTAGGATGCTCCATTCTAACGGGTCCCTCAGAGTTCATAACCAAACAAAAATGTATGTCAATTTGGGGAGCAAAGGAGGATAGAAACAGAGAACCGTGTTCAAGATTTCAAGACAATCTTTTCAGTACACTTAAAGCAGGGCTGCACAACTGTGGAGTGGGTAGAAGCCTGTGCCAACATCAGCATGTTTCAGTAGTCCAGAAGTGATGTAACTTCTGGCCACCATTTTGGCTGATTTTCAGACTTTTTTTCTGTTTTTTTTCCCCAGGGGTTTTCCCCAGGAGTTGGGGAATTTTGGTTGGTTTAAGGGTGAAAAACTGTGCCCGTATTATCCATTTAAAAAAAAAAAAAATTAGGGCAAAAGTCTAGGTTATGAATCCAGAACTACAATACTGAACACCAGCCCAGGTCCTTTAATGGATAAAAAAAAGAAAAAAAAAGGAAACTTTGCAAAACTTTTGCTTTGTCAGATAGGGATCACTCATTTTTTACTGACTACTTTTTTAAACAGATACTGCAAATCTCATGTCTTTCCTCTATCACATGTTCAAGCCTAATTCCAAGAACTACCAGTAATCTGTTCATCTCCTTTTGTTTACCTTTTGCCATTTACTCAGTCTGTTTTTGCTGCTAAGTGATAACTAACAGGCTCACACAGCTCAGTCCTGAATATGTTCACTGAAAGGTGTGCACAATACTTTGCACACTGAACAGAACTATATAGTTGGAAGGGGCCTTATGGGCCATCAAGTCCAACACCTTGCTCAATGCAGGATCTCCAGCTAGAGGATCCCCAGCAGGTAGCTGACCAGCCTTTTTTTAAAGACATCCAGACAAAGAGCTCTCCACATCTCTAGGCAACCAGTACCATTACCAAGCCATTCTCATTGTCCAGAAGTTCCTCCTAATATTCAACTGAAATCTACTCATCTGTAACTTAAAACCATCAGATGTAGTCCTACACTCTGAAGCAGCAGAGATAAGCCTGCCACCTCTTTGTGGCAGTCCTTAAGGTATTTAAAAAGTGTGATGATGTCAACCTTCAGACTTCCCTTCACCAAGCTTAACAGGCCCAGCTCCTTCATCTTTAACTCAGATTGTATTCTTCTCTTACTGTAGTTCCTAAATTATATCTGTGCTTCATGTCTCATTCTTTTTATGTTACAATTCTGTCTCCTCTTCTTACTTGTACTCTTCCTTACTGAATTATTTGGCAACACCACACATGCTTTTCTGCTTACTGCAATTCTGAGACACTGACTGAGTGTATGGTCTATATGGTGAGGGGACTGAAACAGGCCAGAGAAGCTGTGACTACCTCTACTGTGCACCTTGGAAATCACGTATAGGAAGGAAGTCAATAAAGTGATGGGATTCTCCCGTCTCCATTCCAATTTTTAGTGGGATTGGATGTTCCTGAAAAGGCAAGGAATGCGTATTTGAACTCAAGATGACTACAGAAGAAGAAAAGACAGACAATTAGCTCCGATGTCTTAAGATACTGAGGCCTGCTCTACATTTTACTTTAAGACGAAGCCATAAATACAAACCAGCTGAAAGAAAAGCCACAGAAAAGCTAACTATGTTGAGCTGATACAAGTAGCAAGCACCTGCAAGACTTCTATTGGTTATGTGATGTCTGAAAGTAGGGACTGGAAAGATTTAATGATAACTACAATGCAATTCTTATGTAGCTCAAAATGGCTTCATTACAAGTCTTACCTTAATCTATTTGGAATGTTAACTGATTCTGATTAACTCTTTGATTAACATGATTTAATTAGAGATCATTTTTGTCCCCCAAATGAGAGAAGACTTCATTTTAGGCATCCACATTTTTGAAAACTTCAGCAGAACAATTCAGGTCTTAAAAAGTATGGATGAGGGTAGAAGAGAGAACTTAAGCTTCAGATAAGAACCATGCTTACCAAATACAAAGATTTTATTAGAATAATTAAACTGCAGATAGGCTTTTTAGCAAGACAATTTGTTACAACAATTTTAAAAATATGTACAGATGTAATGTATCTCTCTGTTGAGTTTCAATATTAGCTGATTCATTAAATGGAAACCAAAGGGTTAAACAAACAGTCAACTCTTATTGCACTGAACTAAAATAGATGATATTCAGACTAAAATACAAAACACTATTTAAATAATAAAAATAGCTCCAAGAAAAAGTGTCACTTTATTATTATAAGCCATATAGCTTATACTCAACAGTTCTAGTGAACAGGGCATCCAAATGTCCATGCGGTATGCTGCCATTGTTTATGAGATTTTCTGAATGTTTGCAAGACATAAAACCTTCAAAGAAAAAGTTAGAAGTACAAGAACAGAACAAAACTACTAAAAACTAATAGACATGCATGCCTAAAATGCTCTTCTCAAAGCAACTACATGGTCTGTCATCTTTTAAAGACAGACTTCAGCACAAAAATTTCATAGCTTATCTAAAAACTGGAATTAATAGTATTAACTAAAAAATAAATCCAGTGGTTTGTGTATGATAGACACAAATACCATTTTAGTCTCCAATCTTATGCATATTACATTGGAGTAAATTACACTGAATGCAGTGGGGTTTGCTTCTAAATAATCATGCATGTGACTCTAATATGAATGTGTAAAACTGTAAGACATGTTACTGGTATTGCATTTCATGTAATTCAACATGTCTAATTGAAAATCTCAGTAAGTTGCCCACTGTTTTGCCTTTTCTCAGTTAGTTAATATTTGACTATGTTCCTCTATGTTAGTCAACTAGACACAACTACCAAAAACATCTCCAAATCTTACTTACTCTATTTGAGCTCCATGAGCCACAAGGGCACTTATACATTCCATACTACCAGACCGGGCTGCTTTGTGAATAGGTGTTTCACCAACATAATCCTGGCAGGGGGGAAACAGCAGTTCAGTATCAAGAATGTATGATTTCAAGTAAGAATTCTTGAAGACAATAAATGGATAATGATAGATACAAATCTGCAAGTAATTACTTGGTAGGGAGCAGGCAGGATATTCATGATCAACTGCTGGATGATTTGTGGTACTATTCTACCAATTGTAGCACACCAAGGTCTGCTGATGCTATTATCATTTGCTCCCCTTTTCAAGTGAAACTGGACATGCTTTCTCCCATTTCAGTAACTGGGATGGACATAACATTATTAAGGTGCACTTGTCCTCCCTTTTTCTATGCTAAAACAGGGCACTGTTTCAGGTTAACAGTGAAAGCAATAAGGGAAAAAGAGCAGAACAGAGTTGGGCAGGAATCTGAATTGTTGACTGATTATCACTGTAATGAAGGTAGTTTCACAACTGTGTTGTAAGCTTTAGAGAAAGAGAAGGTCAAAACTGATACCTGTTTGTTTATGTTGGCTCCCGATTGAATTAACCAAGTGAGGCACTGAGGATGTCCTCCAAAGGCAGCAATATGGGCAGGTGTTTGGGCAAAACGCGTTGTACAGACATTTACAGAAGCTCCCACTCTTACTAACTGCATTAAACAGTCCAACTTTAAAAGAAAACAAGAAACAGAGAAGAAAAAACATATATTTAATTGCATATCTTTAATCTGGCATCTCATACATTAGTCACTAATATTAGCAATATTTCTACTACATGTCTGAGTTGAACCTTCCTTAAAAGAATTTCTTTTATTCCAACATCAGAAAATATTTCATATGAGATAATTGTTACATTGATCCTTTTAATTCTTACTCCTACCCAACCCATTTTTCCCTGCAATCACATTTCTTACTTTTAATCCTGCAAAGGAGGCAAAGATAGTGAGAGGTAAGTTCATATCACCAGATGATTGTGCAAATTTGTTTTGTAAGACAAAGTATAATTTGTCTCTATCTATTTGGACTGGGATAATCTGAATTATCACTTGAAAGCTCCCAGCCTGAATCTAAATATTTTGACTGTGCAATATTTTAAACTTGTTCATGAACCTAAGTATTGAAACTCAAAATGCTTTCAGTGTTGAAAGTGTTCAATGCCACTTGAAATCCAGCTGTTAACTCAGCTATAGTTTGGCAAAAACAGATGAGTCAGCAGCAACTTGTTCTCTCTCCCTGTACAGCCACAATGAGATATTAAAGAGTTCTTGCTGCAGGAGAACACTCACAGTATGTAAGCTGTGAAAATATTGCAATTACAGGATCCGATATATTTGTTAAGCTGAAGAAGTAGAACAGGTTGACATCAGCACTCTCTCAAATGAGCCAACAAATTCCAAGATGATATCATGCCAAATTATGATGCTAAACACTTCTAAATGATGTTTAAAGGTGGTATGCCATCATCGAAGAATGAATTCCATATCAGCTCCACTAACAACATAACATAATGATTTTACAATCTTCAGTCTGGCTATAATTCCAAAAATACTGTGTACCAGAGTGCACTATGTTTCGCACTTCTAATCAACAACACATTCATTCTATAGTTTGTAAGGTAACTTTTCAAAAAAGAGCGCTATGAAAATGACAGACATGACAAATATAGTGAGCTGACAAGCTACACATTTTTTTGCAAAGTGTAAATATACAGCAGTATAATTATACTAGATTCCACAATTGTGTTCAATCGCACAACAAGCATCAGTGCCTTCACATACCAACTGTGCAACCGTCTCTTTGTTCATCCCCCACCAACTAAAAAATGACAGAGGAAGCTGTGTTTATGTGGATGCCTGTGGAACTACTAACTGCACCTACACAACTGCAGAGAAAGTGGAATGACTTGCACAATAGTTTTTTTTGTTAGCGTACAGCTCCAACCAGATTCTAGCTCTGATGTCAAAAGGACTATTTCATAAATTGATGAAATCATCCATCTATTCATAAACTAAGGAGCACTCACATATTTAGTCTACTACTTCATAGACACCCCACATCCATAATCAACTTTCAGACTAGGAGTGGGAAATCATGTGGCTCTCCAGATGTTACTGGACTGAAACTCCCACCAACCCTAACCAGTCAGTGAGGACTGCTAGAAACTGCAATCTGGAGAACCATGAATCTTATACTGTTTAAATCAACTATCTTCCTTTTGCATTCCCACTCTGCCCAAAATACAGTAACCAGCATACATTATAGCACTTATCAGAAATTTTAAGAGTATCTTACTTGCTGCTTCTTCAAACATTGTTCCTATTTTGTCAGCTGCAAATCATGGAGTGGATTTTTTCCCTCCTGACTGCCACAAACAGCATGATATTTCAGCGCATCTCAAAGCATAATTGTGGTAATGTCTAGTCAAATATTTTGCTGACCGTAACTTCTCTAGTAGTTGCAGATGAGATACTGGGCAAAATTAAAATGTTACTTGCACTCTCTCATACTTAAACATATCAAATGCATTCAGAATACAAATGGCATTGTTACCAATTAATATTATTAACGGTATTCCAAATATGACCCCAAATACATTTCCTGCCTGGTCACATTTTTAAAAGCACTGCATACTTTTTATTTCTTCTGTCCTAATTATATCCTGAGGTTCACCTTTTTGGCAATACAGAAGACGACAAAATGAGAGACAAGGAAACATGACAAGACTAAGAGAAATAAACAGACACTGTACTAGTTCAGGGGCAGAAATTTGGCCACAGTTTACAATAAAGGTATTTGCTCTTGCCTATCCTAATTTACAGAATGTGAAGACCTAAGAAGATGGAGAAAGCAAAGGAGTGGGGGAGCCAGCCCACTTTCCTCGCAGGCTTTCTTATCTCTAATCATGACAAAGGAATTTTTACAGCTCTTAATGTATATAGTTTATATTCTCCACGAAAATATTTAAAACATTTAAATTAATGCTTTACAATCTGTTTATTAGATGAATAGTTCATTGTTCTGGTTGCAGCGGCTTATCAAGCACTGTATGTTTTAGATTCCTCAGCATTACAGAGATATGATTACAACTAACGAATCTTCTAAGTGAAGATGAATGCACAACTAAGTATAACTGTTTTCAGTATACCAAATAAAATTCATTTTATTAAGTACTTTAAAATGTATGCCACTTTGTCCAGTGAGCTAAACGCAAAGTATATGGGACTCTTTAGATAATTCTAGGCATCTCAGATAAATCATGTCATTAACCAGACACAGTCCTGCTTGATGTCAGCAAGGTTACTGTATAACGTGCCTTCAGACCATGTTTAAGCCTGACGCAGATGAAAATTAAAATCTAACACAAAGACTGTGCTCATGGAAATGGATTTTCTGAGAGCATTATGGGAAGTGAAATAGCGCCAGAGCACCACACTCATAATTGGAGCATATTCCATTTTTTTCCAATCTGAGAAAATATTTTAAGTACAAGATTCAACCACTACAGTAATTGCAATGTTCTTATATGAAGATGACAATATTTAAAAAAAGTGAGAGAGCAATAAATAAAACCATAAAACCAAACCATCCAAAGTAGATGAATTAGTTACACTAACCTAAATCCTATTATTTCTGACCAGAGTAGACCCATTAAATCAATGAGGCTACTCTAACTAAGAGTAACCAACAGGATTCTAACCACTGATATTGAGTTTTACACCCACTCAACATTTATTGTTATAGGGCATTTACAATGCGCAGTGATATCTGTTTAATACCACCTTAACGGTTATAGCTCCATCCTATAGAATCCTTAGATTTGTAGTTTGACGAGGAACTAAGAACATCTGCTAAAGAACTCTACTGCTGCCCTCCCCAAAATTGTCTACGTTACAAAATTAAGCTGTAGTGATTTAATCCTCAGTCTCTTTTCTCAGGATATCTTGGGAATTATAGCTCAGGGGACTGCAGTACAATTCTCTGGCACAGAATTCCAAGTACCACACTAAACTACAATTCCAGGACACCATAATATGTAGCGGTTGAAGTAGTACCAAACTAGTAAAAATGTGTAGTGCAAATGCATCTTAAATCTTAACACTGTGAATAATAAGGAGTTTCATTTGATATATATTCAGGACACTGTGGAAAATAACAAAATATCTCCTCTTTAATTATAGTTCACACCTCTGGGTGAAATATTAACGAATACAAGAGGAAGTTACACACGGAACCCTCTGAAGGTCCTTTCACTAACAGAACATCTTCCTACTTTCAATGGGTATAATGGTGATTTTCCTTCACCCTACATACCCTCAAAATAGCTCAAAGGGGTTGAAGAGCCCCCAGGGTAGAACAGGAGCTTGGAGAAGAAAAACTGCTTGTGCAAGTTTGAATTTTGCCCAAGGTACTTATACTTCTGGAAACTCCTCAGCCAGCCACACATAAACATACAGGGGTGTTACAAGCAACTGGATAAACACTACATCTGATACAGATTTTAAAAAAAGAATGAAACAAAAGATTTAATGTTTAACTTTAATCAGCTCTCACAGAATAGTTTTCCTATCAAGTTTATTGTTGCCGAGCACAGGCAAGAAGGTGTTTGCCATTTGAATGCTCTCTCCCAAAACAGAACTTTGTTGCCATAACAGATAAAACAAGATAAAATGAAAACTGCAGGTGCTTGAATGTCAAACAGAATGCTATTAGAGTGCTTAGAACAAAGTGACAAACAAAAATCATAAGGGAACTCATTAGAGACTACGTTTTAACTGGAACACAAGATTACCTCTACAAAATCCCACGTGTACTACCAACACTGAAAAATGAATGGGAGAGGACAGCAGTGGGAAGGACACTTTGTCTCTACTTTATGTTGCTTCACATATCACTTGCTATTTTAAAGTTCTTACTTAAGATTCACAGACTAACAATTGAACTTTCTGACATGGGTTTGGTAAAACTGTTATTGTTGTTGTCATTGAGAGCCTTCAAGTACTTTCCAACTTTCAGTTTCCAAATTTCCAACACAGTTTTCTTGGCAAAGTTTGTTCGGGGGCCTCTGCCTTCCTCTAAGGTTAAGAGAATGTGATTTGTTCAAGGTCAGTCAATGGGTTTCCATGGCCAAACAGCTGAACTGCAGTACTCAAACCACTTCATTATACTGACTCTCTATTACATGAGGAAAAGAAATAAGTACCATAGATCAATCACGATTCAGAACTCAAGATGATCATTTAGTACACCTTTCCCCAAGCTACAGTTCAGGTAGCTGTAGAAGATGGTACATTCATACTTCTTGCAAGCCTCACACGCAATTTGATAGTGAAAAGGAGAAAACAGTACTGATACATTGGCGATTGCTACTGTCCCAGAGCATCCCTTATTTTATAACCAGGAAAAAAACCATATATGCAATATACATGTGTGTGTGTGTACACACACACAGAAGATAAAGTCAGCCTAGGGGAACAGACACACATTAAAACAGCATGTTGTGCAGATGTCAGGGCCTTGGGTGTGGCGGTGCCGCAGAGGTCGACGCCGCAATTACCTCCGAGCAGGAGGAGGCGGGTCCGGGCCGTCCGGAGGCCGCAGCCGATGACGGGGGCCGTGCAGCCGCTGCGGAGGGCTCTGCCGCCGGGGGGTTGCCGGGACGCTGATCCCGGCGGGGGTGTTCCCGGCGTGACGGAGGCCGCCGCCGAGGATCGTCCCAGCGTTGCGGAGGCCGCCAGTCCGGCTCCCGTGCCGCTGGGTGTGGCAGGCAGAGACCCGCTGGAGGAGGCGGGCCCCGGGCCTGATCCCGGGGCACCGCCTACTCGTGAGGCAGCCTCGGAAGAGGCTGAGGCCGCCGCCCTGCCGCCGACGTTCCAGCAGCGGTGGCGGCTCAAGGAGGCCAGCCGCCGATCCCGGTGGCTGCAGGAGAAACACCTGGGGGCGGGGAGCTCCCAGCTGTAGCACAGCTCGGGCCGGATTGGCCGCTGCCCGGCTTAGAGGCCTTTTTAGGCAGACCTGGGGCTGGGAGAGGCACAGAGCAACAACCGTCGGCTTCCAGGACGTCTGCCACCCGTGCCTTGTTCCAGTCCCATCCGAGCCCGCTTCCTGCCGCCTGGTTCCTCCAAGACCCTACCCCAGCGTTTGGTGAAGTAACCTCTTTGCGTTCCGGGTGAAGTAACCCATTATCGTTTTCTGTTGACGCCTGCTGCTAAGGCCTGCTTTAAGTTCCCCCCAGATTGTGTGCTGCAGCGCTTCTGTGAAGGACTGCACTAGCGCTGCTTGTGCCCAGCTCCGGTCCAGCCCCGGTTTGACCTCCACCCACGCTGACAGCATCTTGTTTAATGGAAAAAGGAGCATGTGGAAGATGAGATGCCCTGGCTTATTTTCAGAGACAGAAAGAAAAGAGGCTGAAGCAGTCAAATGGAGAGAGGCATAATGCCTCTCTCCTATCCACACCTCTCTCTTAATTATAAACGAAAGGGACAGACCATCTTCACAGGTATAGTTGGTGGGAATATGAAACAGGGCCTTATTGGTGGCTGTGCTGAAAGGCTAGAATGGCCCCTTCTTTGTTGTTCTTCTATTGGTAGGCAAAGATTTTTTTTATTCAGACAGACCTTCAGAACAGATGGCTTTTAAGAAAAGGGTTATAAGAAGGTATTGTGTTGTTTTAAATTGTACTATTTAACTGTTTTTTTCTTTTAAAATGTATGTTTTAAATTATTTTAATATATTATTTTAATATATTTTGATTCTATTTTAATATTGCTTTTATGTGTTTGCAATTATATTGTAATCATTTTAATTTGTAAGTTGCCTTTTCCCCAATATTGGGGGAACCGCAGGATATAAATAAAGTTAATAATAACAACAGGTACATTAAATCCATCATATCTAGCTCAACTGTTTCTTACTCTGCATTAGTTAACTCAGAACACCTTGTTCTGTTTTCACCATTACTTCTAATAGGCACTCCACCGTCTCCCAAGATTTCTATCCATCTCAAAGGAAAACATGACCAAAAAAAAAAAATGTAAGGGCTCTACATATGAAGGCAAATTGGAAGAATTCCATAGGTACACAGATCATGAACTTTTCTAAATTTAAATAAAAAATCACCACCAAAGCATGATATTGGGAGCTTAAACACTAGTGGGCACAGAAAGATCATAACAATTCATTGTGCAGAAGAGGAATGTCTAAGTTCAAACCCAATATCAAAGATGGAAAACTCTGCTGATAAACCACCTTTCTGATTGGTGACAGCTGGGACAAAGTACGCTGCATCACAGCTTTATTCCACTGATTTCTGTCTCTTTTTTTTTCTCCCTTGACTCTGGGAAAACAAAATTTTTAGTACAGACAGAAATCAGAGTCATAGAATGTTGAAGGCATTCCTTTTAGGGGTGAAAGTGAGAGCAAAAGAGTGCCTGCTTTAGCCCTCAACAGCCTATTCTACACTCTCCTGGATCTTAGGTAGAAGGGATGAGCACACTGTGGGGTTAATACATTGCTCAGGTATGCAGCCCCAATTCTTTAGTACCACAGAGGAAAGCACAGAAAGATTCTGGGAGGCTAGAGAAAAAAAAGACCTCACTAAGCCCCAAAGAGCAAAACAAGCCTCCTGATCCAGAGTGACTGCAGAAAGCTTGGACAAGAGAATTCCTCTTAGTATACCTGGAGATACATGGCAACATTTCATGCCCCATCTCTAATTTTTTCCAAGTAAATCAGAGATAAATCTACTATATCCAGGAAAGCCTTGCCACTCACTGACACAGAGCTTATCACCTTGCAATTACTCTTGTGTCTTGTTAGCAGGTCCAATTAAGAGATCCGAAGGTACTAAGAACTCACCTTTACGACATTATCTTACTAACCCACTCCGCGGAAGACAGAAAATTGGGAAGAATGAATTGAAAGAAAATTCTTCCCGTTTTTAAATATAACATTGAAAGGTGGGCTAAAGTACCTCGGGATTAAAAAAAAAAGGCACCTGGAAAGGCAAACATTCACCTATAACGGTGTATACACATCTTCAGATGGGTAGTGGGATCTTCCCCAAATCCGAGAATAGGCTCCTCTGTTTCTCGGAGACAACTCCCATAACCAGGACTGGCAAGGCTACCTCATCGTATTTTAAAAACACACCACAGCTAACGGTGTCAGGGAAACCAACTGACAGTATTTCGCCCGAGGGTATATGGATACTATACACACATCAGAACGGCGTTTTGGGAACTGCAATCAGAACCACCCCCGTTTCTAACATTTTACGCGCCCTTCCTTTCTTTTTAGGTAAGGCCTCTCTCCCCCTCCCATTTTTTCCCCATTCTGTGCCGGCCCTGAGGAAATTAGTCAAGAAAAAGGTGGTGATGAGCCTTAAAGGATGATGGAAACATGGAATGGCGGCCACCACCTCCTCCCCCCCCCCGCGTCCCCACCGGTGCGAACAAGGCGGGAGAAGCGCTCTAAGATGGCGGCGGCGGCGCTATCCGCCCACAGCTTCAGACCGGGCACTTGAGCGCCCCTGACCGCGCTGTGAGGCGGCCGAAGCGCCTCGCGGAGCGCAGCCCACGGGGCCCACCCGCGCGCCTTCTCCTCAGCCTCCCTCGCGCGGGAGCGAGGAAGCGAGGCGTACCTTTCCAAAATGCGCGGCCCAGTGGATGGGCGTCCACCCGTAGAAGGAGTCCTCGGCCGCCAGGGTTTCGCGGGACGCGCTCTGGAGGAGAGCGGACAAAGCCGGCAAGTCGCCGTCGCGGCAGGCGCGGTGGAGCGGGAAGCGCAGGGTCAGCAGCTCCTCGCTGGAGAAACCTGCCTCCGGGCTGGATCCCAGGGACATGGCGGGCTGACAGACTGGAGGCGAAGCAGACCCTCAGGCAGACCGGCCGGGCGGGCAATTACGGGGGGGGGATATGCGTTTGTATGGAGGCAGCGAGAGCAAGCTGCTGGCCTCGGAGCTGCCGACTGCCCTCCGCACCGCCTCGGCTGCCGAACACAAAGAAAGCGAGGCGGGACTGGAGGGACTCCTCCCCTACGAGAGGCGGGCCGGGGAAACGCTCCCGCCAGGGCGGCTCGGCGGCATCGCCTGTCGGCGGGAAAAAGGCGGCGGCGGGGAGGGGGATGGGAGAGTTCCCGAAAAAGGTTTCCAGCCGCAGCGCGGTAACGGTGGCCACGCGTCCGAGCCCTGCTTTCCCGCGCTTTTACGAAACCCATGTCAGTACATACCTCTCCCCCCGCCCGGCTTTCGTCCTGACGGTGGAAGTGAGGGCGAGTAGAAAGCGTACGGACCCTGTGCATGTGGAGGATGCACCCCGGCTTGGAAACGGGGGCTGCTGGGGGCACGCTGCGTTGGACGCTTGGTCCGAAGTTGTTGCCACCTGGGAAGAGGCAGAATTGCCCGTGAGGAACTTGTCACACATAACAGGATCTTGGCTATCCCTTGTTAAAGGTTAATAAGAAGTAATGTTTAAGGTTCAATATGGAATGATGGGTTCGTTCCAGTTGGAGAGTGCTGGGCCATTGTAAGCGCACCAAGCAGTGGTTGGCTAGAAAGGTCAGTCACGGAATCAAGGATACAGAATAGGTAGACTCTCCTCAGAAGTGTTTTGAGTGCCTCTGAGCACAAGGAGCATTCTTCTGCACAACTTAATCATTGCATGCTGTACGCCTCTCTATTCACTGTCAGGAGGCATGATCAGCAAAGAACAATAGTGCAGCACATAGAGTCATATTTAAGTCACTAGGACTTCTGGGTAGATTTTTGCAGAAAAGACAGGCAGTGGTTGGAAGGCACGAATCTAATTAGCTCTCCCTTTTGGCTCCAACACCCACATTACCAAATACCAGGAAGCAAGATAAAGGCGGTGCGGACGGGAAAAAAATACTGCCACCTCCCAACACATTTACAAAATCTGGAAGATCCCTGAATTTAATAGAGCTGAGCTTTCCAAACTCTGTGTTGCTACACATTAGTGTGTCACCTGCAGTGTGTCACATGAATGTAACAGGTAGAGGGGCTACCTCTCCTGCCGCTACCATGGGTCAGGCCCAGGTAAAGGGGCTGCATCTGCTGCCGCCTCCCCAGGCCAAGGAAGACCCTGGCAAGGGTGGTGGCGGTCCAGGCTCCAGTGGAGGGGCGGCCTCCACTTACTGAATTACTTACTGAATTACTGTGTCACGAAATGATGCATGTCTAGAAAGTGTCATCAACATGAAAAGTTTGGAAAGCTCTGTAGTAGAGGAAGTACCATCAACCTAAATGAAATAATGGCCATTTCCACACGGGATGAGGAAATCGCCCCATGACGCTACTCACTGGACTTTTGGGTTCCCCAGTCTGGTCCACGCTTCTCCGGAGCAGTCCATGGCCACCGCTCCACACTGCTCCGGGAACGAAAATGGCGGCTTCCGGTTGGTCTCGACCAACCACTGAAGCTCACCAGCCTAAAGCCGCCCCCAGCAGATCGCAGGCTTGCACCAATGCGAGCCTGCGAATCTGCATATGGGAGCAGGCTCGCAGTGGCGCGCTCCGTGCTTTTGAAAGACCTGTTTTTAGCAGTCTTTCAAAAGCACGCTGGACGACCGCTTGGGGTTGTTCGGGAGCAGGCTGAACTGTGGATCTACGTTCAGTAGGTCCAACCCAGTCCAGTCCCAAGTGCAGACGTCCTCCCTGAAGGACGCTCTGCCCTGTTTAAAAAAACCCTGTGTGGAAATGGCCAGTGTTTAGATTAAAAATAATTAACTCATTAAAAGATTAACGACAGTGTTAATTAAAAAAAATCTAGTGAGGTACATTTACAATCATGTCATTACTTAAATACCTGTTAATTAATTAACCACTTCTTTGCAATTAATTGACAAAAATGTAACTGCTCAAATTTATTAAATTGTTAGTTTACTGCTTACATACCTGTGATGTTAATAACATCAGTGCATCTGAAGAAGTGTGTTACCCTGATTTCTGGGGTCCCTTGGGTGACACCTCAATGTGCTCCAAGTGATGGGGAACAGAAACTAGCCAGAGCACAAGCAATAGCAATGAGAGAGGCAGGGTAACCTCGTGAGATCTTTTAACCCAATTTTTACGGGGTCAGGCCAAGCCAAAAACCAAGAAAAATTGTCTAATAAAATGATTTTATTAAAAATAAAGACTTGCGCACTTTCGCACTCACTCACTCAAGAGCTATTTAGAAGTAAAAGAGAGGAAATTGGATAGGGGGCTGTTGGAGGGTTACAGATGGGGAATACTACACCTGGTCCTGAAGTCCGGAGGTCCAAGACGGCAGCGGAGAAAGAGATGAGACTCAGCATGTGGAGGGCTGAGGGGATAGCTCAACGGACGGAGCGACGGTCTGCTGGAAGCCGGGAGCGATCCGAGAGTGGTCCAAAGAGCCGCTCAAAAAGCGGGTCTATTTATGGGGGAAAGGTACCTGGAGGGCTAATCCTTTCCCAGGGAGAACAATAGGTGGAGAAGCTAGAACAAAGCTCCAAAATGTCAATGTCCGTTGCATGATTGAATTTGCCGAGGTTGTCAAAGCCTCGGCTGTATGCAAATCGTCCTCTCTTGATGGGCTGTTTGTCAGATGCATTAATCCCTTCAAGCCAGCTCCTCGGGGCTGAGGACCCTTTTTGTATTTTATGTTTTACATATCTGGAGGTCTCCTGGGGCTGCATGACTATGAATATACTGGCCTGTGGGCCGCTATAAAATCCCCTGAATGAAGCAGCATGATTGTATGACAAAAACTGAGAACATCATAAAAATTGCAAGCATCCTATATATGCCTATTTAGGAATAAGTCCCATTGACTTCAACAGAGTCCATTTCAACATGCTTTCAAACTTCCTGTTCCAAGACATGCAAGCTACTGGTTGTGGTTTTCCATTTTCAGTGGTAACATAATTTTTATTACATTTGTTTGTATGTTCATGGCTTAGCACTGAAGACAAGTTTTGGCAAACTACAAAAACAGTACTTAGAGGGACTTGAGTTAGCCAGCCTTGTACTTTGTGTGATTCTCCACAGCTGTTCTCACAACACTTCTGTAGAAATGATTCATGCAGACACTAGAGGCCATAACATTCCTTTGTCCTTTCTCCTACCACAATATAAGCATGTTAAGATATAATAACATGTTGCAAACTTTTTCATGGTTGCTCAAAGGGTGTGCAGTTAGATCTTTGTTCTCCCATTAGTAATTCTCACCATTACTTTTATTTATTTTTTAAATATTTGTAGAATAGGTGGAGTGTGAGTGGAACGAGCGTTCACACAAGGAGGCTATTCATAAAAGCCAACGGCTCTACCTTGGCCTGGTTTGTGTAAATAAACAGTGTGAAGTTTATGAGCTCACAGGATGACAACCCTAATAATAATATAAAGTGTCTGATATCAAAAAAGATACTTCAGATACATCCAAAGGCTTGTGCATACCTAGTGAGATTTTTTAAATTTTCTTTGTACAGCAGAGTTCTATGCTGTATCACAAACTTCTTTAGCAGGTCTCTCCACTTTTAAATGCAGATAGCAATGGAGCACGGAGGACAACTGCTTGAGAAACACAAGACCGAAGCTCCCACTGGTGTGTCCTAACTGGCTGTGTTTCTTTTTGGAATTCATTCAATATTCTAAAAGTTAAGCATACAGTTACCAACAAGATTATTTCCTACTGTAATCTGAGTTGCTGTTAAGCCCAAACCCTTCTAACCAACTGATTAAATAAATTATTTGTATACTGAAACCTGTACAGCTTATTTACAGCTTGTTTTTTGTATGCACCAGACCTTACGTCTGCATTTGCTTGGGCAAAAGCCAATGATCTCATGGTTTCATCAGCTGGGTCTTTCCATCAAGATACTCCAGATAAAATTGGAAAAACTGGCAAGCCTATAGAAATTACTGTTCCTTTATAATGGAAAAGTTCCAAATGACTGATGGTCTTATGCCGAGATTAGACTGACCTCAGGCAGACTTGTAACTTTCCATGTGGAAATTCCAAAATCTGGAGGAGGTTAAATTCTAAGCTATCCTCACAATTTAAAATAAGAGAGAGAGGAAAAGAAAAAGAGAAGAAATACGGTAATCACAGTTCTTTATACAACATCAGGGGACCCTGCTTTCACCTCTGAGGCCTGGCTTTCACAAAACTCGGTTCCAAAACATACATAAAAAGTTACTGTCTCTAAGTGTCCCTGTGAATAAGTAGCCACAATAATATATACCAGAGGTGTAAATCATATTGCCCTCCAGATAACTATTGGACTACAGTTCCTAGCAATTCTAGCTAGCATAGCCAATAGTAAGGAATACAGGGAACTGCAGTCCAAGGACATAAAGATTCCCACTCCTCAGATACTGATCCTTGTAATGTATGGGGTAAAGAGTTCCACGTGTGGCCTGGAGGAGAATTTGAATATCCTGGTTTAGAAATAAAAGAGGTATCCCAGGCTTCAGTTCAGTGACGACTTCAGGCTGCAATGCTAGTGTGCTTGTATATTTATGCTAGTATTTGTAGTGCTAAACCACTATAAAATGCAAAAGGAAAAGAGCATATCTGAGGAACAGGAGCTTGTAGTGGACACATGCAAAAGAACAGTACTGAAACCACAGATCTCTATAACAAGCCCACCATATGCTCCTGAATATTTGGACACATTCTTCTCCCATTCCTATGTTTCAGTGTGTGTAGTACTGCAAATGAGAGGTGAACACACTGCTAGTATTCCAGTGAACTTTGTCTCTCAGTTTTTATAAAGTAACAAAAATAAACTGTGGCACACTTGACTTAGCTGAAATAATTCAGTTGTCAACATAGAGGTCATTTCTGCACTACACTGCACTACATTGTTATAGTGCTATTATTCCACTTTCAACATCCTGTGGAGTTCTGGAGTTTGTAGTTTACTGAGGCGAAAGAGCTCTCTGGCTAAGAATTCTAAATGCCCCTTTGTAAACTGCAAACCCCAGGATTCCATAGGATGTTGAAAGTGGAACAATAGCACTATTAACAGTGTAGTATGGAAATGGCCATAGTCTCTTTCAGAGCTACACATGGGTATACGGAGACAAAAGAGAAAGTGTTACTGATAATATCAACCCACATAAGGTTCAAGACTCTGAACAAACAGAAGTCTTTTGAAAAGCTGACTAAAGTGGAAATTCCATTTGCAAGAGGCAGAGCATATAACTCACGCAGCTGTTCCTTCTGAGCTACTGGAAAGGGACAAAAGTGGGTGGATAATATGACCAAGTCATAACATAGCAGATGCAAGCAGTAGGGGCTGAAAATCAAAACCGTATCATACTACATTTGGGTAGCTAGCTTGTGACCTACATTAAAAGCTTTCATTGCTTACATGTAGGACTACACACAGTCTAGGTATTATTTTTGACAATTTACACAGTATAGATTAAATATAGATTAAATGCTTGTCTAGCTGATTATCAGGCTTGTATTGTTTTATGATTGCTTAAGGAAAACAATCTGGGGATAGTTTTGGACACAGGAAAGTTAAAAATGCACTATCTGCTCGTGGCCAGAAAGGGAACTTTTCAAGTGGAGTGAATGCTGATTCACCATGCATGATGCCAGCAAGCCACATGGAGACTGTGATTGTGGCTGATCCAAATGGAGCACTGGCATCTAGCTGCATCAACACATGACATAGTTTAAAAGCAATCTCCTCCTCCACTCCTTCCTTTTCAAGTTTAGCATTACAGCTTTAAATCAGTCAGTGGAGAAGCTGCCATAGAGCTAGAATCCTGCTGTCTCTTAACTATCTATACATAGCGACTTTGCAAGGTTATGTAAGGTTGTCAGCCTTTTATCTCATCTGTAACCATGCTTTTAACCACAACTTGACAGTTACTTTTTAGACATAATTTTAGATATACTATATTTACTCTGAGACCAATTTGTGACTAAACGTTGTGAAATATTTTCCAGTGATTGAAAAGGTGGCATTATATTGTCCCTAATGGAGAATGCAAAGTTTTATAATGTCTGATCTCCAGCTAAGCTAAACCCAAATCTTCAGCCAATTGTCAGCTAAGCTAAACCCAACATTTGACCTAAATCTACATATTTTGACTAAAGTTGGTTGTGGATCAAGCATCTAATGAGATTTTTACATGCAGACTCTTAGATGGATGCTTAGATAGAGTGCTCTGCAATAGAGCACTTGTAATGGATTACAACCATAAATTAAAGTGCATTAACCTAGACTTGTCTATTATAACACAACATGTGATGTCATCAATACAGAATCTCTTCATATTCAACACACTGTGGCCTTTAATCACAGTGGTAATTGATTTCATTACAGGCTTGGTTCTTTTTTTTAGTAAAGAAATTGTCTCAGGTGTGTTAGGGTCAGGAGAATGAGTAACACGCCTAGTCCTGTATATGACACAGGATGGAAAATCCAAACAATCACAAAAGTCCCAGTGTATCCTGAGTCACTACATTCATCACCCTTCCTCCTGTCAAGAGTTATGCTGGCTGGAGATGATGGAAGTAATAGGGTACCATTTGTGACAGGCAAGACATTAGAAAACTTGACGTGCACACACAAAGTAAAGTATATATGTCACCTCTTTTGAAACCATGAGCTTCATGGCAATTTTTAAGGTGATTTCTCCATTAATTTTAAATAAATCGTATGCTATTTATCAGAGGACTAGTAACCATAATAAATATTGTATTTCCTTATTTCCTCCGACAAGGGGCTTAAGCAAAGTTCCATTACATCACCTTATCTGTTTAAATTATATGCTGAATATATCATACGTAAAGATGGATTAGATTCTGAAGAAGGAACCATGAAAATTAGAGGAAGGAATATCAACAATTTAAGATATGGAGATGACACCATATTATTAGCAGAAAATAGCAAAGATTTGCAATGACTACTGAAGAAAATCAAGGAGGGAAGTGCATGGTTATAGCTGAACATGAAGAAAACAAAATAACTACAAAGGATTTTACATAACTTTAAAACAGACAGATAAAACATTGAGGAGTCATAGATTTCCTGTATCTTGTCTCAGTCATTAATCAAAATGGAGATTGCGGTTAGGATATCAGCAGAAGACTAGGATTTGGAAGGACAGCTCTGAAGGAAGTAGACAAGATCCTCAGGAGTAACGATATATAACTGAATACCAAAGTCAAGATAGCCCATGCCATCATATAGTGGGACTGCCATATTTACAAGCCCAGGATTCATGAATTTAACCCACTGCTGATTGAAAAATGCAAAAATATTTTTTTTTAAAAAAATCACCTGTCGTCCAGCATAGAAGTAGTCCCAGGGCAGCAGGGGAGGCGTTGGCAGGAGGCAGGAGGCACACATTCTTCAGCTTTCCAAAGTGGGCATCTTGCATGCTTCCTGGAGGCGAGGCATCAGGAAAAGAACTTGCATCTTTTGTGGTGTCTGGGAGCTTGCCTCATGGTATGCTTGCCACCAACCCCTTCCTGAAGCTTGAGGTTGATTCAGAAAAGTGAATTAGCAAGATTGGTACCACTGCCATATCCCTGCAGAAGCTCCTACTGCCCTGCGATTGTTGGCAGCAACGCTGCCAATCCTGCTTGCTCATTTGCAAATGAATGAGCAGGATCAGCACCAATGCTATCAACAATCACAGGGTGGTGATTGACTTCTGGTAGGCCAGCCAGAGACACTCTTGGCTGCAGATCTACAGCAAGGGGAGTTTTCATGCTAAAAGTGCCAGCCAGAAGGGTCTCTAGCTGGAGATACTCCCCCTGGATTAAAGGGGCAGCAGAAGATTACCCATTAGATTCTGGAATGCCCATTACTTGCACTTACTCACGTTTAAATGAGCTATGAATGGAAAGGACCAAGAGAGTGATATCTTGACCTGTGGAGAAATGCAGCTGTTTGGATCTGAGGATCTGACAGCCCTATACCGGCAACCTGCTTTTTTAAAAAAGAAACTTAATTAAGCCTTTGGAGTTACAAAAGTGAAAAATATTTCTCCTACAAGGGAATCCACACAGCTAACTTATTTCTGCAATTAAAAACTGAGTGAGTGTATTAACCCCACAGGATTGGGACAAATAAATTATAATACTAGGGTTGACATCTTCAAATATAATAATTAAGGATTTAAATGCATATATTTGGTGGATAGATTTAATTTTAGATAGATTTTATTTTATTTTATTTACAAGACGGAATTGGATTTAATAGCATGAAAGAAACTACAGTGTGAGAAAGTATGGAAGTTATCTCTTTGATGTTGATGAAACTGGCTTGCTGACAATTTCTGGCTAGACACAAGAGAAGCAAGTTGTTAACTCTGAAACTTCAACTTCCATGCTTGCCCTAGGCACTGTTTATGCTAGATATGCCTCTGAAATTATCAAATGGGAAGGAATCTGAGATGCAGCATCTGGGAAGTTGAGGAGGGTGAAGTCCATGGATGGGATTGTTACAAGAGAGGTGGGAAGTTAAATTCAGAATGAAATAATGGACACTAGGCAATTAAAATTGGATTGGCTTACTAAATATGGTAGAGGATTTTACAGTGTGGAATGGTTTAGAAATATTTATATCTAGGGTAAAATGTAATAGATCTACAGATTTAACTAGTGAAAATATTGTGAAATCAAATCAGCAAGTAGCACTTAGTATAAAATGTATAAAAATTTTAAAATTTTATAAACATTTTTCCCTTTCTCTTCAATTTTTCTTTTCTCTTTAATTTCTAATTCATATGTTTCATTTTTTATGTTGCTTTTTCCTTTTATGTTCTTTTATGTAGGTATATATAAAGTCTTGTAGAATTTTGTGGTTTTTGGGAATTATTAGTAAAGATATCTCTTTTTTTTTTTAAAAAATTGCAGGGTGGCAAACAGCTTTCTCAGGGACAAGTCAGTGGCAGCAGTGCCAGTCTTGCTTGTTGCTGTATCCATGCAGAGGCTGCTCACTGCCCTGCCACTGTTGGTGGTGGTGGCGCCATAAATCCTGCTTGCTCATTTGTGAATGAACAAGCAAGATGAGCACCACCGCTGTCAACAATCAGAGGGCAACAAGGAGCTTCTTGCAGCAGTGACTGGCACACCTCCATGGCTACTCTACACCATTTTTTACTAGGTTCTTGAGAATGCATGATTTTTAGTATTCACAAGGGGTCCTGGAACCAATCCCTCATAAACACAGCAGGCCCACTGTCTTTCCAGTTTCTGTATATGGGTACAAAATCTGGACAGTGAAGAAAGCTGATAGGAAGAAAATCAGCTAAGTTGTAGCATGGCTGGAGGAGAGTTCTACAGATACCATGGATTGACAAAAGGATAAATAAATGAATCCAAGAACAAGTCAAGCCTTAACTCTCCCTAGAAGATGACTAAACTGGGACTGTCACATTTTGAGTAGACATGGCTGATTAGAAAATACAGTAATGCTTTGTAAGGTTGAAGGTGGTAGGAGAAGAGGAAGATGGATTACAGTTGGATAGACTCAGGACGATATCATAGGAGACAAATAAATTGCAATTACAGCAGGAGACAACAGTCTTTGGCTGGGACCTACTACATGGCATCATTTCTGTTCTGTTGTTCTTCTGGTGGGAGACTGTTTGAAAAGTGTTTGTTTTATTAACACACATACACACCCACACCTGTTAATGAGCTCTTTTGCAAAAGAAACACTTTCCAAGTGGCCTTCCATTGGGAGAACAACAGCAATGTGATAAGCCCCAAGCCAAAGATGGTATTATTCTGCTGTAATTGTGATTTACTTGCCGTGTGTGATAGAGTTCTCAGTTACAAGTGGATAAACTCAATCAAGGAAGCCACAGTCTGGCATCTGCAAGACTGAAACCAGGCTGCTGATAACAGAGTGACTTGGAAGTCTTTAATTTGTAGAGAGACCACAAGTTGAGGTTGACTTGACAGCAATTATTAACAACAACAAGGATATAAGGGTATTGAGGTTTCTGCTGATGTGTGAATGCCTTGCAATTTATCAGGTAAGCAACAAATGATGTAACATTACATCAGCTTCCAGTTTTGCAACCCCATCCAAGAAAGAAGCAAAACAAGATTGGAGAGGCTTCATCTTATTTGATAAGACTCCTGGAGGTTTCCAGGAGCAGCAATTTTCCTTTTTTCACTAATTTTTTCCACTGCTAAGATTGGGGTCACAAGGGCACACAAATAGGAAGGGGCATAGTTCCCTAGTCCTGTCAAAAGGGAAACCACACTTGTTCCTCTTATATGGCTGTCTTGGTTTCCACTAAAATCAGTTAAATGTCTTTTTGAATAAGCATACTTAGCATTGCACTACACATCAAATTCTTTTAGTCTGAGGAAGTTATCGACTACATAGAACATCAGGCAGAACATAAAGGGTAGTAACACCTGCTACAGTCACTTTTAATACTTTCCTTTTTGAAAACTAAAAAGACAGAGTGGTTGTTTGGGGAGAAGGGCTTCCTCACAGGGGATAATTGTTCCTTATTTTATTTTATTTTATTTTATTTTATTAATCCATTCATTCATTCATTCATTTTTGCAGTAGAAAATAGTTGAATTCCTGCTTTGTTGTTATATATCTTCAGGTTGACTCCAAGTTATGGAGACCCTATCAAAAGGTTAGTTTGGTAAGATTTATTCCAAGGTTTCACTGTTGCCATTGCCTTCCACAGATGCTGAGAGAGTGTAACTTGCCCACAGTCCTCCAGTGGATTTCTAGGGCTGAGCAGAGATTCAAACCCTGGTCTTCCAGAGTTCAAATCCAAAACTCAAAGCACTATACCATGTTGGCTTTCAAAATATCTATCCAATATTAACTTGATCTTTTTCGCCAGCTCAGTTATTTCATGCCTTTTTCTTACTGCATTCTGGTATACCATGGAAAGACTTAACAAAGGAAGAAGGTGGGAGATCTTTTCTAAAAGCAGTGAAGACATGTTACATACTCCATATAAAGTAATTTCTGAGCTTTCAGCAAAGCAAAGAAGAGCTATAACACTTGTGCTATTAATCTTTCTATTCTCAATAAACAATGTAGGTGTTTCATATTGTTGGCAAGCACACCTGCACTTTATTTTGGGAATATGAAAGGGCATTGCAGGGAGAGAGATTGAAATGACTTCCGTTCAAGCTGAATGCATCCTGCACACCCTGAATGCTTGAATGAAGACTGTGCGTTACATGGAATACTCTTCAATTAATACCTGCTTAGAATTTTATTTTATTTTTTTAAAGGAAAACTACAAGGGAATATTGCGCTCAGTGCAAGCTGTCTGGAACAAAAACGTTAGACCTGTGGCAGAACCTGGCATTGTGATTAGGCCTCTGTATCTGTACAGATTATTTGATGATGAACAATTTTTCGTCTAACTACAGTAAAGTGTACGGAGCAGTTGCTGATTCTTTTAGTCATTTTTATCAGGTCTTGGATGAAGTTAATTTCTGAGGTGTTATTTCTTCTTGAACTGATGAATGTATAGGCTGCTGCCTGATATTTTTATATTCTTAGATGGTATTCTATGAAGGCATATGTGAAAGGGAAAGCTTGTTCAGAAAGAGAGAGGGGAAAACATAGCACTCACCTCTGTTCCATGTCACACTGAAGTCCATAGCTGGCTTTGTTGTGGTCAATATGACCACCTTCACATGAAGGCTTGGTGAATGAGCATATAAGCAGCATTAATCTTCAAGTTATATTGCCCGTACTGTTATGGTATATATTTTCCAGTCTATACACAGTCTTAATGAAATGACTATGCATATTGTCCATTTGATGTATGATATTGGAATGGGTATTGTCCACATTGCTTATGCAGTTTCATAAAAGTGGTCATCATTCACATTCTGCTGTGCAGCTCCATGATTAGCATACACTGCAACCAACTTGTCTCAGGTGGGCACAGTCAATTTGGGTACATTGTTTTTGATTTCAGAAGAATGCTGGAGGTGTTGATGCCCTCTCATCTGCCTACTCACATTACTTTGCCACCAAGATATTAATAGATAAATATAACTCTACTAAATGTAAAATGCATAGTAAAGTGATTATGATGAGACGGTGTGGGAGAAGCACAGGAAGGAACTGCAAAATCATGTTTTATCTTTAAGCCCCCTTCATTTGCCAGCTGTTTCTCACCCACTTTTCTCATCCACTTTTCTTCAGGATAATGACTGATGAGAAAATGTTTTTAAAAGACTGTGGGCTAGTTCACTGAGACGCTGTACAGATCTTTTCTAGCTCACCTGGATACATTTTTTTAAAATGTTATCCTCCCTCAAATAATTGCTCATTGATCAGACTAGGGTTAAAATCAAAAAGAAAAGCAATGGTGAGGGACAGGAAATAGGAGCAGCTATTCATCACTTCTGACAGCTGTTACATCACCACAGCACAAAAAGAAGAGCAATCTCACTCTCATGAAGCCATCTTACCGCTGTTCCCAGGAGAAGCAGTGGAAACACTGAGGATTTCAGGACATCTGGTAACCTCACCATGACCTAGCTCTGAAAAAATTGAAATGGAAGATGCCACATGCTGGATGGTTCTTCCTGCATGGTGCCACATGCCAGCACAGAAACAATCTTTACTTCATGATAATATGTGAGAAAGATGAATAGAACTTGACACAGACCCCTATAGATATTACTGCAATTATCTCACAAGAGATATTTGTATCTTGCTTACCCATTTGAGAATGGTTTGTTCAAACAGCGGACTGAATTCTGAGATCTGGGGCTACTGGAATGCTTGTAAATGGAGCACCAGCAGCACCACAGTCTGTCTGCAGATTTCCAATGTTAAGTTGACACCAAGACTAGGGGTAGGAAGTACCACAAGGCTCCAAGAATCAACAGACCGCAATCTTCAGCATACTTACCTGGAATTATTTGCTAAGCCTCAACTACCATGGTTAGCATTCTGTGGTGAAACAATGCAGTCATCCTTGAGCAGTAGTGTTCTGTTAAGTGATTGTCTTAACTACTTGCTCAGTCAGTTGAACAAGTTTATTTGCAAAAGATGCTTGAATAGCAGACAGACATATTCAGTTTATTTTACAGCAATGAAACTGAACTCTGTATACTACTGGTGGTGCAGAAGAGAAGATGGATCAATATATGGTCAAACAAAAGAGAAAGGTTGGGAAAAAAAGTACAAACTTCCTAAGTTGCTTTCTAGGTTAGAGATAAGTCCCAGCACCTAACAGTGCTGTGTCTGATCACAAGTATGCTTGTGTACAGGCTGCTTAATTTAATTAGGTAATGGAGTATTCCCGTCTCTTTATTGTGATATTACACAGGTATGCTCAAGCTAAGTAGCAATTAAGCATCTGCATGCAATTATTTGGGGCAATGAAGTGTATGGCTCAGTGACAGATCTCTAGACTCTCACTCCCTGGGCCAAATTTCGTAACAGCAAACAGTGTCACACTGATCTCTGTGCAGAATGTGGAAATTGGTTCCAGATAGTAACCTGTGGTATTCAAATGTGAGCGGAGCATTAGTTTCTAGGCAACACAATACATATAAATAAACTTACAGAACACAGAATTTGAGAGACCTGGTTTTACATATTTCATGGCATTGTATTTTATATTTCTCTTCCAACAGTCCACCCTGGTAAAACAATTTTTGGGGTCAAGCAGGTGAGTGATCTTCAAATATAGAAAAATGTAAATATATAGTACAGATTACATCGTGATCTCTGTGTTCAAGGACATACCGTACTATAGTATATTTTCTGTGTTATTTCCCTCTATAAAAGAGGGTGAACTCTTATTTAAACATGAAATTCTGCATGTGCCATCCTAGCACTCCAATGAGTAGTAGGAGGAGGAGGTAGCTTACCCACATCAAGGCCTTCCTTTACTTAGTCAGTAATTAATTTTGGGAGTTTTTTTGGGGGGGAACAACAGAGGGGCATTCAATTTGTTGCCTTCATTTTTTTGTATCACAATATTCCTTTTTTTCCCCCAGAGATTGCTTAGTTTATTGAGGAAGAAAGGAAATTAACCAAGTATAAAGAGTGTTGAAAACCCTTGTTTTTTGTTTATTGCCACTTGTTTATTGTCTTTAAGGCCACCAGGGCCCCTGAGGTGATGTACATGGGATGAAAACATTTAAAATAATCAAATCATGACTAAGATACATTTAAAAACAAACTAAAAAAGCACTCCTCTTTAAATATTCTTAAAATCACAGAAAATTAAAAACACACAAACAGCCAAAGCAGCCCACCCCTAATTTTAATCCAAATATTATAATTTTTTTAAATAAAATATTTATGAACAACTTGAACTATGCAAACTTATTGTAGTAGTACACATGTGTGCATGCCACATGCAAGCAGTCACTGAAAAGTAAAGTGAAAACTTTACTCGCCTAGTTAGGATCCTCTCTGGGTGGTAAAAAGTGGCTACAAGTAACTACAAACTCCCAGTACATTGCAATATGATATGGCAACTGTACATGCCCATCCTTATGTGCATAGGTCCAGAATGGCTGCGTAACAGGGTGAAGATCACACACCCTCTAACATTTCATCTGAAATGTTAGATGAAAACCAGGACATGTGTGGTCAAACAACATCAGAGCATATGGTCTCCAACTGTCCCAATTTGGCAGGGACAGTCCAGATTAATACTCTGTCATCCCCCTGTTTTGGCTGTTTTTAAAATGTCCAGTCTCTCTCCCCTACTCCCACTTTCCCATTTTGTCCTCATTTTACTTAAATTGCTTTGAACTGAGTTTAGCATGCAAAAGTAGTTTGTACTCAATTGTCTTAGAGCAAGGAGAGGAGAGAGGGAGGTAGAGCCTTGCCCCTCCCAGTAGGCTCTGGCAAAAGCAAAAAGCTAGAGCCCCTCGTAGCTTGTATGTTCTTATTAATAACTTTTGCCATCTTGATCACACTCTGATCTTGCTTGGCCACATGTGTCCTAATTTTCATCTGTGAAACGTTGGAGGGTCTGCTATTAAGCTATGTTCCATTCTTTGCTTGGTATGGTTCCTAACATTTTGTGTGTTTGTGTGCACTATTCTCTCTCCAGATTACATGAGCTCAGAGAGAGGCAAGTAAGAATTTTGAAATGGTTCCATACATCATGCATTTTCTATCCAAGGAAAACACATGTCCTTTATTTATGATATATTCATCATCTCTATTTATTTAGCCATGCAGTAACTCTCAAGGGTGGACCCTGCTTTCAAAAAATCCTTTGAAGTGGAGCCTAAGCATACTGATGATCTCTGGAGCTGAGATTTTTAGCAGCTCTTAAAATGTTAAAGAAGTTCTGGAAAACTCATTTACAAATGGACTTCTCATTAGAGCTGTAGGATCCCTTTCTGCTTAATGCAAACCTGGAATGTGTGATATGCGCCGCAACTTGGAAGTAAGAGGCAATAAAAAAAAAAGCTCAAGAAAGCAGCATTAAAGAGAATAGTTTTTAATGTAAAATACAAGTGTTTGGTGGAAGAAAATCCTTCTAATTTTTCTAGCAAATGTAGTTTAGGAATGATTCCCATCTACTTAGTTTTAGAACTCAATAACTAGTTTTAAAGAGGCTTAGTAAGGAAATAAACTTGTACACATATATAATACATGTAACATTTAAAAAAATATTTTAACATGTAAAAATAGTTGAAATCATCTCCGTTTAAGCTAAGGATGTAAATCCTGACAGTCTATCTGTTTCATACTACTTTATATTTCATGCTCTGTATGGAATCCTGAGATTAACAGTTTGATGAAGTACTTGGAATTCTCTGTAGATAGACTTCTAGAAAATAATTTTGATGACATCTCAGAACTAATCCTAGGATTCCAGAGGACATACTTATTATACTTAAGGTGCTAGTACACAAGGGACCCTTAGTTTATCTGTGCACAGTAAATGAAAAAGGGTAAAATAAACCAAATCTCTTTGCCATAACATAACAAGATGCATTCGTGTGTGGGTGTGCTTGGAGAGATTTTGCACACTTGAGACTGATTTTTGCACACTGCTGCAAATACCACAGTTCAGAATTACTGTAAATGTTGCCATGGATTGTTAAAATGTTGTAGTGCTGGATTTCTTGTTGACATTTTGTTTTTAACCTAACAGTCTGTCCTTTTGGGCTTGCTATATGTATGTGATTAGCTACCAAAAAGGAACAAGTGGTAGGGCAGGGGAGAGACTTTTCAGCAAATTGTAGAAAATACAATGACCACAAAACAGGGGGTGGGGGGGGCTTGGTGCCTCACCCTCACACCAGAAAAATGAGCTTTTGCAAGCTGTTGGAAAGTCCTCCACAGATTGTCTCACTGTCCTGGTTGTTTTTGGCTTATTTTGACCAAAATTTTGCCGATTGTGAACTCCCCCTACATCTCTTATTTATAGCTTCCTGCTCTAAAATGTGTACTTCTTGGGTTCTCTCATGACATTTCTGTACCAATTTCAGGTAGTTCCTTTTATGTCATGTATCTTTATATACAAGTAGAGTTTGCACAAGTATGCCTGTTACCCCAAAAGGCAGGGGACCCTTGAGGTCTTCCAGAAGTACTTGCACCTCCATGCAAAAATGGGGAATTAATTAGTTCTAATTAGAAGGGCTGCAAGAAGCGGGGTAACCTAGTGAGAGCTTTCCACCAGTGTTTACGGGATCCTTTCAGGAAAACCAGCCAGGGATTCAAAAGTAAATTAAACTGTTTTTATTGAGGGAAATTCAGTCACACATGCACACAAGATTCAGTCACACACACACACACAGGAGCTAGCCAAAGGAAAGGGAGGAAAAGTTAATAACAAAGTTTGAGTGATAATTCCTAATCCAGAAGAGCAGCAAAGAAACAGTGATGTGATTTAGACTTGCATATAAAGGCAATATAAATCAGGATTCATAGTGATGTTCAGCATCTAATGTACTGCATCTGACTGCTCAAAGCTGAGGATTTTTATGCCCAATTTCTACCTGGAGGGCATGGGTGTAAATGGCTATCTGTTTGTGTGAACAAAGGAGTTTGCAACAGAGACAGTGAGGTCTGGAATGAGTTGATTGTCGTAATGATAGGTGGCATAAACTTAATGGACATCATCATAGCTCTGTAGTGGTTGGACAGACTTGTGGATAATGGGGAAAATTTCCAGGTTGGTGGGGAGAAGGGTTGAAACAATTAGTCTTTACTGTCTGATAGCAGAACTGTTACAGCTTAGCTTAAGTCTATCACCTCTGCAGCTACCTGGTGATTTCCTGACTATGAGCTGGCTATGCTTGGAGGGAATCTCTGACCTACCTTTACAGTGCGCATGCTCAGCCAGTGTCTTCCTCATGTCCAGCTTGGCCTTCCAGTCACATCAGGCAATTTTATATCAAATGCAATTAATATATCTTGCCAATTAAATCATATTTTGCCAATTAAACCATATCAAAGTTTGCAGGTGTATGGTTACTAACAAGTTTGTCACCCAGTGAATGACATCAAGTGATTACAGGCATCATAGCTTCAAGGCACAGCAAGTTTTCACATTTCTGGGGACATAAAACATTTCATTGGAGCCTATTCATACAGAAAACCATCAAATGATGTTGTACAGTGTATGTGTGAATCAACTCTTCTTCTAAGTCAGTAGAGAGGCAGTAGGTTCTCAACAGATAAAATAAATACTTTCTGAAACAGATAATCCTCTACTACAAATGTCATAATGGCCTGCGGTTTTGAGAGTGTCAAAGGGCAGAAAGGTGATCAAAGTAATATAACAGTATCCCTCTGAACACAATATGTGGAGACAAACAGGAAGGAATGGCTGTTGCCATTGCCGGATGAGCCTTTGATGCTGAGTGGAGCAGAAAGCTGTGCCAGCAAACTCATGTGGGAGATTTACCCAGAATGGGAGAGGTCTGGGATGGTGACTGATGCCAGGAGAGCAACAGGTATAGAAAGAACTTTCACAAAGCTTCCTTGTTCACTTCTATGGAAAGTCTTACACATGCGGAACTTCTGGTTTTGTTGGTGCTGTGTGCCTTTACATTGTTTCCCAATTATAGCAACCCTAAGATGATCCTATCACTTGGTGTTCTTGGCAAGGGCTCACCTTTACCTACCTCTGAGGCTGAGACTGTGTGACTTGTCCAAGGTTACCCAGTGAGTTTCCATGGCTCAGTGGGGATTGGAACCCTGGTCTCCAGAATTATAGTCCAACAGTTAAACCACTACACCATACTGGCTTTCCACAACTTCTAATTATGCATGTGTAAATCACCAAGAGGATTCCAGCCATAGTCTGCTTGTGAACTTTTTAGAGGCATTTCACTGCCAGCCTTAGAAACAGGAAGCTGGATTAGGAACACTATTAATCTAATCAGCTCTGAAGTACTTATAACTTCACATATGTTGCTTTGGTGTCGTGGTAGCAGCTACCAAAATTTGGCATTGTATGAGTGCCATTGCAGATGGAAAGCTGTGTTAAGTTTATTAAAGCATTTTGCTTTCCTCTTCATCTGAATTTGTAGCCCCAAAGGAATAGATTCACCTGGGACTCACATCCTTGTGTCAAGTCCATCACCTCAAGCCAGCCTGAAGGAACTTCCAAGAGAAGAAGAGGAAGGTAGAGTTCAAACTGGCCCTTTAAGGCCTTCCTTTCCTTAAGGAAGGGACAGAGCTTGAAAAAGGCAATCTGGAGTCTTAAATGATATTGATCATGTCCTGGATATTGGTGGAGTAAATTGTATACTTGAAACTACAAATACTGTTCTTCTTTGCCCCACTAAACATTGGAAACAGGCAGCCCAGACAAAGCCAGACAAGGTAGTTAAGGTCTGGAACAGTTTCCCAAAATCAGCCCCCTGCCCCTTTTGCACAACATTGGTCATTGTAGGAGTAATGGCATAGAAATAAGTTATGAAACGAAAAATAGAGAATACTGTAATGGACAACAGGATTCAAATCTTCAAGCATCAAACCCCTTCAGTCCTGCAATTTCAGTGAGATTAAGGGCCTGATCCCATGATATTTCACTTGTCACAAAATATTGACAATAATAGAAACACTGAGAGATTCAGGGAGTCCCTGGGAAAAGGCTAATTTTATTCTCTTCACTTTGAGATCCCTTGAGGGCCTGGAGCAATTGCACTGGTCAAATCACTATAATCCATCTCTGGGCCCAGAAGCAAAAAGCAGAAATTATTCCCCTAAGCAGCTCCTGCTGCTACCAATCTGAGAAGGGCCACATTTGTTAAAGTCTTCAATGTGGCTGCAACCCCCCCTGGCCTGTACTCTCCCTGCCATGAAAGGAGGAGGGGAAAATAAGTTTCTCTAGCAACCCTGGTTGCATACTGCTGAGAAAGGAAGAAGTAGAGGACATAGACACAATTTTCCTGGTTTCTTTCCATACCCATGTCTTTTGTTACAGAAGCTATTCAGAAAAAAAGAGGAACTGGTTTCTTTCTTACTCCTGCCCCCTTCTCTCTTAGGTGTGTGGAAGCCATAGCCACCATCTTCCTCATTCCAAGTGTTCATTCACACCTCAGTTATACCACAATTATTCCAGTTTAACTGCTATGGTTCCATCCTGTGGAGTCTTGGACATTGTAGTCTGGTGAGGCGCTAGAACACTCTGGCTGAAAATTCTAAGGGCCTTTCCACCTTACATTGTTATAGTGCTATTATTCCACTCTCAACATCCTGTGGAATTCTGAGCTTTGTAGTTTACTAAGGCCAAAGAGCTCTCTGGCTGAGAGTTCTAAAGGCCCCTCCCTAAACAGCAACCCCAAGATTCCATAGAATATTGAAAGTCAAATAATCGCACTATAACAGTGTAGTGCGGAAATGGTGTAGATGCCTCTCCCTAAAATACCAGTTCCGGGATTCCACAGGACAGAACCATGGCAGTTAAACTGGGATAACTTTTGTTGAATGAATGGGCTCCTGACTGGTAGGGGCCCAGGACCCTTACCCTCTCTAGACTGGCCTAGCTCTGCTGCAAACTGCAAGGGGAAAATGGGCAGTCTCAGGCACCAGTTGTTCAAGTTAAATAATAACAGAGTTTGGAAAGTTACTTTTAAAGGTTATTCATTCCTGTTAGCCACTACAGTGCTGAAAAAATTTGTTCCTTTTTGGAAAAAAAAAAGGCTTAGATTAGTAAGAAGAAAAATTCTGCTCAAAAAGATTCTGAAAATACAGAAAATGTTCTTTAAAAGTAATTAGAAATAGTAACTACAATTATTGTCTATTACACCAGGGGAGATTTGTTGATAGTATTCCCCCTCATTATGTTAGTTCTAGAAAGTAACTTCATTGTGCCCTCTCTACCCAAGCCATCCCAAAATAAACTTGTTGCAGGTGACTGTGTTCTGAGTTCTGTATAACAATTCTCACAGTGGTCAGCTGGAAAGAAATACAATAGTTCCAGGAGAAGATGAATAGCCAAATGGAGTTGGTCTCTCAACAAAGCTTATGGGCCATGAAGTCCCATCTCTCCCTCTGCTGCAGCCAGCTGGAATGGCAGCTGATACATGCAGCTGGGGAAGGCAGGAGTCCAACAGAACTGGTCTCTGAGCAGAACAGAAGTATGAATGGATTTGCTAATTAGTCAACATCCAGAAGGGTGGGTTAGCCATTTTATTTGTGATACCATACCCTCCCCAACTTGAATGTTCATTAGGCTTCATATAGGCATAATGTAAGAAATCTGTCATTTGCTATAGCCCAGATTGCTGATGAGCAACTGAATGTGTATCTGAACACTCATCATGACTGGTATAGTCCCAGTGTCATTAATAAAGAGAACCAAGGGAGTATCTTTGGGAATTCCCAAAATAGATCTAAGAAACATAACTCCGTAGATTTCTAATTTGGCTGAGCCACGATGACCCACTATTTGGCATCATATTAAATCTGTGCTATAATTAGTCCCTTAACATCTTTAGAACACTTGCCTACACCCACTGTGTCTCCAAAATCTTGTTTACACTTGCAGTGCCTCCAAAATCTAAGTATTTCACTGAGGGCTTCATTTTCTTTACATGTGGCAGAATAATTGGTGCCTGTAGATGAAGATTTCAGCAAAATCAGTGTCCAAATAGCAATATTTGCTCACTTGGCAGTTTGTCAATTCTTCAAAAATTATTTTTTCAGGATTACCAAACAAGTCTGTTGTCTTGTAATGTAAAGATAATGGAGCCTTTTATAGTCATGACTGAAAGGTGTCAACAAGCATCTGAAATTTCCCTGTTATGTGAAAATAAAAGACTGCCCTGGATAGAGAAGTAATGAATGTTTTTTAAAATAGACTGTCCAGAGGGTAGAGAAGAGATTCTGCTAATTGAACTGCTTGGCAAACATAGATGAGCAACTGGGACTGTTTTTTTAAATCTGTCTAAGACATAAGTTTGTACATAGTATTTTGTTATGTATTATATTTTTTTAAAAAGCACACATGACCTTTTTGACCTATGTGGCATCTTGCTTTACTTTCTTTTTCTTTTTTTTTTTAGCATGGTTACAGTCTTGATTAAACCAAAGAATTTCTTTACCAATAATTTTCACTGCCTGTCAACTTGGACAACAAAGCAAGTTTGACCTCACCCATAGTGTATGAAAATATATTAGTCACTGGATGAAAGAATACCAGTTGCTAAAATTAATGTTTACAGGCAAGCTGACTTTCCTTGAATATCTACTGCCAATATATTTCTCCAAGTAAGCCTTCAGCCTCTTCAAGCAGAACCTATCCCTTCCGCCTGTCTTGGGTTAAACTGCTGTTTTGTTCTTCTTCTTCCTGGACTGTTTGTTTTCCAAGCATTCATTATAATAGCTATGTAAATTAAAAAATTAGTACTTGTGTTTGGTTATTTTCCTCTTCTATTCTCATACCCTTTTTCCTCCTGTGTCACAACAATTAGCTTGTAAACTAGCAGCAGGGAATACCTTCTTTTTAAATTGTAGGATGTTAGTACTTTCTAAACTTTAGGGGTTTTATAAGTGATAGGCAATAATAGGTTACAATCTGATTCTGTAATGTATACAGAACTGAGTCTTACTTCAGATAAGGGTACATTAATCTTAACACTAACATTAATATGTTAATGGTAAGTGGTTACATAATATTGATAAAACAGTAACAGCCTGTTTGGCAATTTGCAAACTATATAACACACTGATAACAATAAAAAGGGGGGGGAACAGATACGGAGGGAGAGGAAAACATACAAATTCAGGCAACACATGACATTAAACCCATGACATGTAAAGCAGCCATAAGAGTACTCCTGTACAGACCAATGGCCTGTTTTCCCAGCTTGTCATGAAATATTGGTTGTGTTGTAGTGAGCATAGCCTTGTTTTAAAGTCCTCTTTAGCATCACAGCCAAATATTAAAAACTATCCAATGGCACAGAAAGCAGTGATTTGTATTTAGTAGGCTTTGTAAGATAACTTTGCTTTAACTTGGCAGTTTAAGGCTGGGAAAAGATGTGCAGCTGAGAAAGGAACAGGGGAACACACTTCCCTGTCAGCAACAGTTCTAATAGCTATTAGGACACCTGCACACATGGATTTCCTTTGTTTCGGCACTATATACACCTTGGGAATCCATCTTTCACTGGACTAGCTCTCAGCCAGGGTGTACCCCAAGTCAAAAAAAATTATAATCAGCCAAAGGAATATTGAACATTGACCCAGGGACAGTCTGGGTAATTTAGGCACCCAGTTCTACCACTTGTGGTGAGAGGATGCTGAAGCCCATCAGCTAAAGTACTGTGATGCCTCTCTGCTGTAGACCACCTGCTATATCAATTATCACCAATAAAGCTTCTCTTATTGCAGTAATGTATGTCAGTTTTTGTTATGGAAAAAAGTCTTCAGAGGCCACAAATTACAGACAGTTCTAGCTCAGAACAATACTTTCATTGCTGAGGGAAAAACAGAAACAGCCAGAGTACAGAACTATATTTTTAAACATTACCCAGTAGACATTAGTTATTACTTTACCAATATTGTATTAGTAAGGCATGACTTTTTCACTGCTTTTAAAATTATTTTTTAAACATTTTAAATATTTAAAATGGCCCCAAATCTTACCACAATACCTCACAAGGTCACGAGCTGTGTGTGAAACATTAGCAATTCTATCTTGCTTGGAGAAGTAAAGAGATTTCTATCTCCAACTCATAGGGAAATTGATGGTGGCTGCATGGGAAATTATATTTTTATTTCATTTATATTCCTCTATTCTCCAAGTATGGGACCCAACACATTTACAACACATACACACACATACACACACAAAATTTGCATTTACACAAAATGTAAAAAAAAGATACATAAAACTGAGCTAAACTAAATACAGCTAAGTAGACTTTGGAAATAAAGTGACACATTAAAACAAGAAGTACATTAAATAATTTGAAAACATTTTAATTTAATTTAATAATTTAAAAACATTTAAAAAAATAAGTAGAAAGAGAAAACATGTTTAAGGTGGCTAGGCCCAGACAGATTAAGATTAAACAGATTAAGGTGACTGGAGCCCAGACAGATTAAGATTAAACAGATTAAGGCGGCTGGGGCCCAGGAATAATTCCCAAAATAGGAGCCCCATTCATGTGCATGCCTGAGCTATTCTAGGAGTGGTGGCACTGAAATTAAACAGTACAAAAATCATCATGTATAAATCTATTTTCAGCCTTGGAACTTCAGTGAGATTAACATCATGATGCTGTACAATTTTGCTCAGTTACTCAAGTACTGATGGAAATGGGAACACAGAGAGATTCAGAAAGTAATTGGAGAAGGGGAATAAGCAAGCTATATCTTCAGCAATGAGAGCTAGTGTGGTGTAGTGGTTTGAATGCTACCCTGCCTCTGAAGACCAGAGTTCAAACTCCACACTCAGTCATGGAAGCCCACTGAGTGAAGAAGGCAAAGGACCCCCCTCCCGAACAAATTTTATCAAGAAAACCGTGTAATAGTTTTGCTTTAGTCATAATCACTCAGAAACAACTTGAAGGCACACAACAATAACACCACCGTTCAGTGCTGGCCCCTAGCCTGTGAGAGGTTTGGAGCAAGTGGAACAATTGATCATCTGGAGGTTTGGAGTTTGATGCCATGGTATGCTGAGGGCACTCTTTTCCTCTGAACTTCAAGGAAGCTGTTTCAGTTGTAAAACAGTATCTGACATCAGTAATGGTGTGGTGGAGACAGTTTTGGGTCAGTCTAAATGATCTCTGGGTGTGAGGGAAAAGCAGTTAATTTCCTCTGCAATTGAAATCCCCCTGTGTTTGAAGGAAAGACAAAGAAACTTTGTATAATGGAATGTTATCTGTTTGGCTTGACGCGCTAGCCCTTGGCTGCGCTACAGAAGATTTGCAACATTTGTAGACACTGGTGGGAACTTATGTACGAACTTATGTACAACAGATTTGTTTTCTTTCTTGAGCATGTGATGATTACACTGGAAATGTATAAATTGCTGTGAATATGAAGGGGCGGGGCTCAGTCTTTTGGGAATGATCCCACTGAGACAAATAAATGATTTTCCTTAATCCGTGGGTCTCTATCTCTGCTCTTCGACATATTGGGGGCTCGTCCGGGATAGAAGGGGCCTTTTGCCCTCTTAAGCGGCAGCTGCTTCTTCTGGCATCTGTGCCCCCATTGATAGGGACCTTGGTATCCCCCGATTCTTTCATCGGACAGTCCTCCTCATGGGGGTGCTGAACCAGGGGAACGGTTGCCAGCCAAGAACCCATGAACGGTTTGGAAAATTGATACACACAGCCACAGAACACAGCCATAGGTAAGTGTGTCAGGGCCTCCCCATAAAGTGTGGGACACTGGGAGAAGAGGGCTTGATCACCCCCTATAATAGGGTCTGCTCTAATATAAGTGGTTCCAAACGGGAGGGGCCGCTGAAGCCGCAGATTCCTTAGACATACAGGGAGGATGGGAGGCTGTGTTGTTGAGCTAAAGTGTGTGCATGGCATTGCAATTCGCAGTTCACACCATTGAGTTTCCGGGTGTCTGGGTCGATGCATAAGATTGAGTGATAACTCTTAATGTCTCGAGCTGTTGGGACCCCATCACCCTCAGCTCAACCCCCTCACCTACTGTGTGTTGTCGTTTTGGGGAGAGATTTGGGTGGAGGGCGGCAGTTGACAAACACTGCTTTAATCAGATTCTGCTTCAATGTATGTTGAAAAACTTCAAAAAAAGGTAAAGTGGAAACTTTACTTTTCTGTGCCTTCTCGCTTGGTTTGAGGTCAGATATTGCTTTAATGTATGTAGGAAAATTCCAGGAAAGGAAAGTGGCTTTCTCTCTGTTTTCTTTTTGTCTTTTGTGCTTGAAGCCCCTCCATTCCCCCGCGGCCCCTCCTCCTCCTCAGGCTCTAAGATTCAGATTTAACCCTTCAAGGACCAACTCCCTAGCATTCAGTTCAATATTCCATAGAGGAAAACTAGGAATAGGAATTCTACCTAGGGAGTAAGTAATGAGAAAGATTCCTGTTTTCAATGGACTGGCAAATCCTTTTAAGCCATGAAGCTTGGCTATAACAGGAATTCTGTCAGTATGTTAATGAGAAAACAAACCTTTAGACCAGGCTTGGTCTTGAATAATGGGAGGCATGCTTAAGGAACTGGAAAACCTGGGTGGTGCTGGAAGCAGCCCTTCCGAGAGTGCAAGGCATTGAAAAGGCACATCAGAGGCATGCCTCCTCAGAAGCAAGTCTGATTTGCTCAGCAAATGTGCATCCAAGTAAATTCTCTCACGTCGTAGAAAAGGAAGAAAGGAAATTCTGCCTTAACTCTGTCTCAGTGAAGATTCAATGAGGTGTCAATTTGCAACACAAAGAACTTCCATCCATTCACCCCCCTTCCTTGCTGGAGAAGCCTGCCTTCTCTAATTTATCAAACAGAAAGGAGGGGAAAAGGAGGGAGTTAAGGAATGAGTGACTTTTGGTTTTTCCTCCTGTCAAGGGAGATGGAATTTTAAGGCTGCAAAACTCTGACATTGTGTTTTTGAAAAAGCAGTTGGCATGGGAACCCTGGACACTCGCATCATGGGAATTGTAGTAACTGAATTCCCCCCAAGGCTTGCAAAATGTAAGGAACAGAGAAGTAAAGTAATAGGTAGCCCCCTCAGAGGAATCTAGCACACCAACCCCATGTCCGAGATGGCTCCTGAAGAAACAGCCAAGCCTGCCTGCCTCCACCCGTTTTTGCACTTGCTCGCTCGCCTGCCTGCCTGCCTCTCCACCGCGGAGACAGCGACGGCAGTAACACTGAAGAGAAGAGAGCGAGACTGGCAGAGACCGCCAGCCACAAGTGCGCGACATCGTGAAGGGAAAAGGCTTCCTGAAGGAGAAGCAATGGCTACGGCGGCTCCCTCCCCCGGCCGAGGCGCCTGTCAAGAAGGCCAGGAAAACGACGGGGGGAGAATGGAAGTGGCAGCGGATCGCCAGCGGTGTCCGATGCAGAGGAAGGTGCAGCAGCCAGCGGAGCCGAAGCCAGCAGCAGCAACAGCAGAAGCAGCTGAAGCTGCCCGAGGGTGTGGGCAGCAGAAATGGCGGCAGGAAGGCGACTGACAGGATGCAGCCAAGGCTGGGTGGGGAAGAGGCATGGCCCTCCCGACGGCGGCAGCTCGAAGCCTCGCAAGGCCTCGGGCCCCAGTGTGACGAAGCTGCTAATGAAGGCAGCGGCCGCGTATAAGGAGCGTAACGGGACGTCACTGGCCACCCTGAAGAAGGTGCTGGTGGCAGCCGGCCATGACATGGAGAACAACAACAGCGAAGCCTGGAGAGCAAAAGGCATGGGCTCCTTTAAGCTCAACAAGAAGCAGCAGGAGGGCAGGGCTGGCAAGGCGACAGCGGCAGAGGTGGAGAGCATGGAGCAAACTTGCCATCACCCCCGCTCTCTATCCCAACTTGTCAGACCTGAAAGGGGGGATCCACCCCCCTTCCTTAGTTCATCTGATGTTTAGGATTTTAGAATTGGGCTGCAGAAGAAAGCCAAAAGACTGATGCTGGAAGGTCAGGAAGAACTCAGGACCAAAAGTCCAGGAGCTCCAGCAGCAGCTGGCAGAACCATCCCCTGCCACTAAAGGGGAGACAGGCAAGTTAGGAGAGGCTACGCAACAACAGGAGGGCAGGGCTGGCTCTGTGAAGGAAGCAAAGCGGCTGACAGGGAAGGAGAAGCGAGCAAAGACGACTAGCCACAGAAAAGGCTGGCAAGGCAGTGTTGGAGATCCAGCTGCAAAGACCCCACCAATGAGCACCATGTGGAGGTCTCTGGCCTCCAGGAAGAGGCAACCAGAGCCCAGGAGCTGGTAGAGGAAAGAGGGAGATGGAGGAATTGTGCTTGGAGAACGACTCTAGCAGCGAAGAGCTGAGAGACCTGCAAAGACAAACTGTCAGCAAGCTTCCTTGCTGGCTTCTGTGAAGGTACTGAAGGAGCGAGAAGCAGAGTTGAGAGAATAGGTTCAGCGGAATCTGACTGTATTGGCTCTGCAAACCAAGGTGTATGTGGCCAGCTGTCAAGAGAAGACTGAGGAAAAGGTTTTGTCCCTCATCCCACAGACACAGAAGGGCAAGGGCTTGGAGCTGTGACATCCAGGAAGGAGAAGAGCATGGAGAACACAGGGAAAGGCAGAGTCCTAGATGCAAGGCAGTCCAAATTGCGAAAGGGCTCCCCACCAGTTCCCGATAGAGTGGCAATTGGTAAGGCTCTCTGGCCCAGCCCCAGCAGGCTAAGGAGGTGATAGAGCACCCCTTCAAGCTGGGAGAAGAAGGTGATAGCGCACCTCTGAGCTGGGAGGAAGAGGCGATAGGGCGCCTCTTCAGGCTGAAGTGGAACTGCAGCTGAAGGACTCTGACTGAGAAGGCGGAGAAGAGGGAGAGTTGAAGGCTGCGAGACAGCCAGAAGACCAACGCCAGCCCCCAAAAGCCCACACCATATAGGCTCAAACAACAGACCTGCATTTATCCACAAGATCATCAAAGATTAAACCACTGCTCTAGGAATCGTGGAGAGGATGAAACAAAATCCTGAAGACACAGTAGTTCAATGTGTATGGCCCAGACAACAGCCCTGGCTATGTCTTTGGACTGGATGCCAACACAGGGCAAGTGGCACGATACCACCTTCCTAGCCCTTTTTACAGAGACTTCTCACCCTCATTCCATGTGCAGCCCACAACAGAGAAACCAGGAGTGTTTTTTTTCTTCCCGTAGCCCCATTATGATAAGGCATAGAATAAAGTGCACACCTCACAGAACCATAAGGTTGTCCCCTTTTTAGCCAAAGTATGAAACCATTTTGGATGGATTAAGGAGAGACACAAAGAAATTAGGAAACATAACTCTACAGGAGGAAGTGAGTGCATTAGGAAAAGCTATGAGTAAAACAAAGGAGTAAATGTTAGAATAGTGACTCCCCTTTCTACAGACATAGGCACACCCCTTCCAACCAGGTGATATGGGTGAAGGATTGGGGGCAACTTGGTCATGGGTGGAGGAGACCCTATCAGGTAGTAGTGACAACTCCCACTGTAGTGAAGGTGGCCAGGATGAAGCCTTGGGTGTATTACACTAGGATAAAAAGGCTCACTCTGACTGGACTGCTGCCCCAAACACAGGGCAACCTCTGAAGCTGAAAATTACCAGAAAGCAGTAAGAAGATTTGAGACTAGGCCCTGTTGTGTCTGCATACCTGGAAGCCAGACACCCAGTGCACGGCCAGATCTCCACCTGGAGAGGGAAAGAAGAACTGGGGCTAGACTTTATTGCAGTTGCTACCAAGGACGCACTGTTCCACGTACGGCCAGACCCTGGATGTGAGGGACAATATTGTGGGTTGGAGTAGGCTTGGGGGGAGCAGGAAGCCTGGGCTACCTAGTTTACCACTTTAGATAGTGGTTCTGTGGGTTTCGAAGATATGTGGCTATGGGGATTGTTGTTGCTGATGAAGATGATGCTGAGCAAGGGAGGCTGGGAGGTGAATCAATTTCACCAACTGGTCAATCAGATCTTGAGTACCCTGAATGTCAGTAATGGCTTAGGAGACTATCCCAATTGTAATGTAATGTTTGAAATCCCTAAATCTCTACAGGCATCCCCAGGAAAGTATCCCAATGTTGACTTCTTCTTTAGTTATAGCAATGGTTTCATTGAGTTATATGGGAATAAGGGGTGCTCGTCCTCCTTAAATAAGTTCTAGGAAGAAACCAGCTTTTACAATGGTAAATGGGTATATGGTTTGTTTTCTGGGATGAATTGGTTTGGTCACTGAGGGTATCACCTTTCACCCAGTGCACCAACCAATGCAGGCATGGGATAGACAGTTTGTCTGGGCAAGAATGAAAAGAGCTTATGACGAAAGCTATGGTTATGATCCTGGCAACACGTATCTGAGAGGTTGGGAGTCATCATGATCCCCATGGTGGGAGTTGCTTTTCATGTAAGTCAGATGCATTGTTGGCTGTCAGCCCAGCATGAAATAGCTTTAGACTATCTCCTATTATGTAAATGAGTTTGAATGTGAAAAGGGAAAATGCATTCTGAAGTATTCAATATTAGAAAATCATTCTTGTAATCTACACGCATGTGGACATGATTATCTGGTTCTCTAAGTAAGCATGGGTAAAGGCACTGCTTGTAGAATTGTTTTGCACATAAATAATGGCCTTCCTAAACCTGCCTGTCAGTACTCTGCTTGTTAAAGTGTTTTCAATCTGTAATGATTAGGTTAATAGAAGGAAAAAGCTGCTGTATATGCTCTGATGGCACAAACGAATAGTTACGCTTGAATTGCTAATGAATTCAGCATAAAGGGGGGAATATGGTGGAGACAGTTTTGGGTCAGTCTAAATGACCTCTGGGTGTGAGGGAAAAGCAGTTAATTTCCTCTGCAATTGAAATCCCCCTGTGTTTGAAGGAAAGACAAAGAAACTTTGTATAATGGAATGTTATCTGTTTGGCTTGACGCGCTAGCCCTTGGCTGCGCTACAGAAGATTTGCAACATTTGTAGACACTGGTGGGAACTTATGTACGAACTTATGTACAACAGATTTGTTTTCTTTCTTGAGCATGTGATGATTACACTGGAAATGTATAAATTGCTGTGAATATGAAGGGGCGGGGCTCAGTCTTTTGGGAATGATCCCACTGAGACAAATAAACGATTTTCCTTAATCCGTGGGTCTCTATCTCTGCTCTGCAACAATGGATTGGATGAGGGTGAACAAACTGAAGCTTCATCAAGACAAGATGCTCCCAGTCAGTTGAGAGATAGATTACAAAGAATACTAAGTTAAATAAGGTTACTCTCCTTCCAAAGACTAAGGTTTACAGTTTGGATATAGTCCTGGATTCAACCTTGAGCACAGAAGGCCAAGTTTCTGGGATGACCAGGAATGCTTTTGCCCACAATGCTAGTTTACCAACTGCATCCATTGCGAGAAATGTTTGATCTGCTTCCAGGCACAATTCAAAGTGGTTTATAAAGCCCTGCATGGCTCAGTTCCAGTCTGTTTGACAGATCATTTTTCCATGTATCAACCTGCCTGAGCCTTAAGAGAGCCTCTTCTTTCAGTCACACCATGTTCATAGTCATACCTGGTAGGGATATGAATCAGGGTTGCTTGGTGGCTGCCCTAGCTACTGCAGTTCCCTCCCTAGGAAGGCCAAGATGATTGTCCTCCATCAGCAGGCAAATAATTATTATTTGACACACTTGAAAACTGAATGTTTATTTTAAAAAAGGCCTTTTGGTAGGTGTTATTGTTTTTAAACTGCTTTCTATTAATTTAAATTGCTTGTTTTAAAATATTTTAATGTTATTGATTGTTTAAAGTTTAGTGTTTTCCTTTTTATGTTTTAGTTATATTGTATCTGTTTTACAAAACACCAGAATATAAATAAAACTACTGTAATAATGATAATAACCTGGCCCAGCCTGCCCACTAAAAGACTGTCTTGCAGCAGCCAATCAGTGGCCAAATGCTTGTCTGAGTGAGAAGGCATTTGCCTGCCAAATGGAAGGGCTCTGTTTTGTCTCCCATGCTATTTAATATGATTGTGAAACCACTGGGAAAGTTTTTCCAGAGTTTTGAGATCAGGTGTCATCAGTATGCTGATAATATGCATCTCCAGTGGTGTACCTAGTCTGAGCAGGGTCTGGGGCAAGCGTGGAAGTTGTGCCCCAGGTGCTGCTGCACCCGCACCCCTCCAAACAGGCCAGGAAGAACGGGGTGGTGGTGGTGAATGGAGTGGTGGTGAGGAGGCATGGGTGGGCACAGGGGATGGTGAGCAGGTGTGGAGTGTGTGAGAGTGGGCACGGAGGGGGTGAGCAGGCATGGGAGTGGCGAGTGGGCACGGAAGGGGTGGTGAGCAGGCATGAGGGGGCTACGAGGGGGCATGGGGTGGCAGTTTTTGCACCCCTGGGGAATGGCGCCCAGGGCACATAACCCAGTTGCCCACTCTAGATCTTCCTCTGCCCATCTCTTTCTTTCGTTCCCATCTCAATCCAAGGACATTTTCTGTTCTAAATCAGTGTTTGTTGTCAGTAATTAACTGGATGAGGGAGAACTAGTGGAAATGCAATGGAGACTAGACAGAGGTGCTCCTGGTCAGTTGAAAGACAGATAATAGAACAGGGATTCAGTCTGTACTAGATTGTCCTCTTGAAGACAGATATCCACAGCTTGACTATACTCCTGAATTAAACCCTGAGCCTGGAAGGTCAGGTTTTGGTGGTGGCCAGGAGTACATTTGCAGTTAAAGGTAGTACATCAACTGTGCCTATTCCTTGGGATGTTTGATTTGGCCACAGTGACACATGTCTTAGTTATATCCTGATTGGATTACTGTAATGCACTCTACATGGGGCTGCCTTTGGAGAGTGTTCAGAAACTTCAGCTAGTCCAAAGAGCTGTAGACAGATTGCTTGTGAGCGCTAGTTACATAGAGCACATAATTCCAATGTTGCAACAACTCCACAGGCTGCTGGTCTGTTTCCAGACTAAGGTCCAGGCTAATTGAAAGACCGTATTTTCCCATATGTGCCTGCCCAAGCTCTAAGATCTTCAGAAGAAGCACTTCTCACTATTCCATCACCTTCATAGAAACAGTTTGTAGGCATATAGGAGAAGACTTTCTTCATGGTTGTTCCCACACTTTGGAACTCCTTCCCTAGGGAAGATAGGATGGCTCCTTCTCTGGCCCTTTCTGCAGCTTACCTGCGTCTGGTGCGGTTGCGCAGGGATCATGTGAGCAGCCTCTTCCACGAGGCCCTCGCATTCCCGGTGCTCCCGTTCTGCAGCAGTTGCCTGCCGCCTGGCAGGCAGCATAAAGGCTCCGCCTCTTCCTTCCGCAGTGCAGCTGGGTATTTTCCCAGGCTGCACTGGGGAAGGAAGCATGAGGGCCGTGGCTCTGGAGCTCTGCACAGACAGTAAGTGCATGTGGGGCCCCAGAGCGGTGTGTGATTGCGCATCATTTTCGGCCAAAAGCCAAAAATGAAACATTGCATGATCGGTGCCTGCTGGCCCCGGCAGCGTCACGCAATTGCGAGGACATCATGTGAAACACTCCTCGCAATCGCTTGATGCTCCGGAGGCTCTTTTGCATGACAAATGTTGTCTTTTGCACAACAAGTTAAGGCCATTCTTTCCAGCAAGCCTTTGCGAATTGATTTTTAACAACAGAAAGGCTTTTATGGTACTCTACTGTAAAGTAAGATTGTAAAAAGTTCAAGAAGGGTATTACAAACTGGAATGTTTCCAGAGGAGGGTATGTTTAGCATGGAGAACAGAAGATTGAGAGATTACAAAACAGTCATCTTTAGATATTTGAAGGAATGTAATGTGGAAGATGGGGCAACCTTGTTCTCTCCTGCCCCAAAAAACTAGAAGATGAACCAGAGTCAGGCTACAAGAAAAGAGATTTCATCAAAACATTAGGAAGAACTTATTTAATGTATGAGCAGTTTGACAATGGAATAGGCTACCTCAGCAGCTGCCTTCTCTGGAGGATTTTAAATTGAGGCTGGATGGTAATCTTTAGGAGGAGTTTAGTGGTTTATTCCTACATGGAAGGGAATTGAACTTAATGGCCATTGTGGTCCTTTCTACCTCTTATAATTCAATGAACCAGGGATGAGCCCATGAGAAGACCTTCTCTAACATTCTCATCAAGCACGCTTTTTAGAGTGGTAGAACTGAGCAAAAGCCCCTTCCTGAGTATCTTAACACTCATGCAAACTCATATGGAGAAATATGGTTTTGACTGCTTATTCCAGGTGTAGATGAAATGGACAGTCTCAGCACTATGTTTTAAATCATAGTAACAGTTAGTGCATTTCCCCCTGGATTTTGAGCCTGAATATTATTTTTCATTCCTCTTTTTGTTTTAAAGCTAAGTACAAGTTGGTGTTTGGCTGTATTTGAAGCACTGTTTCTCCTCCATTTTTCTTTTCCTTTTTTCTTCAACTCCTACTATCAACTTATGGTTTTCTTTCTATTTTAGGCCTTCCTGGCAATAGTTTTTTCCCTCTCCTATTTCTTGTCCTTGAATCAAACGGTGCCACATCCTTTTAACCTTAAGACCTAATACTAATGTGTGTTCTGCTACAAGCCTGGCTGGCAGAATAGCAGAATGCCACACAAAAGAGGGGAAAAAATAACTCTTAGAGCTTTTTAAAGGTCCATAAGAGCTGATTTGTGGAAAATCTAATTTATAAAATTGTTACAGACTGTACTTCAAACAAAGACATACTTGTTCACAAAATGCTGGGTTAAGCTATTAAGTAAGGGTGACAATTCAACAGGTGAACTGCCACCCTTAGAGGCTTCCTAGGCAAGTAATCCATCCTCTTAGGCAAGGAAAAGGGCAGTCTGAGGCATTTGAAGGGTCTGAGTGCCTAAAAAACAGCTAGGGAGATATATGATTGCAAGGCCACATTTTGCCCACTCCTGCTATTTGAGAGGGGAAAAAAAAACATGTCCCCTGGTTTCAGGAGCTGCCTGTTTGAAGTCCTTGATCCTCCCCAAGACTAGGCTGGGGGACTGAGCCCCCTCTCTCATTGAGGAGCAAAACTGGATCACCAAGACTTCTATGTAGGTGAGTCTTCTTAGGTATTATCAATCAGAAATTATCAGAAATCAGAAATACCTAAATGATCATGTATTAAGAAATATTAAGTGTGGTATAGTGGTTTGATTGCTGGACTAAGACTCTGGGAGACCAGTATTCAAATCCCTGCCACGTAAATTTGCTATGTGACTGTGGATAAGTCACACTATCTTAGCCCCAGAGGAAGGCAATGACAAGTCCCTTTGAACAAATCTTGCCAAGAAAACCCCATGATATGGTCACCTCCACGTCACTATAAGTTGAAAATAACCTGCAGGCACACAACAATTGTCATGAATTGTCCCAGGAATAATAAAAGCTGCCTGTGCAGTTACTTGGCAGTAAGATACACTGAGCACCTGAAGGACACTTCTAAGCAGGCACTGTGCTTGTAATACAGGCCATTTCTTCAGTAGACTGCTATAGCACCGCTATACCATTTTCAATATCCTATGGAATCCCGGGGTTTGCAGTTCAGGGAAGGGCAAACCCCAGGATTCCACAGGATGTTGAAAGTGGTATAATAGCGCTATAACAGTCTACTGTGGAAATGGCCACAGGCTCCCCCACTTATCTGACCAGAGCATTGTCAGAAAATGGAACTGGTTGAAAAGTGGAACCCATGTACTGTACTGAGGGACTCACTTGAGACTGATTGTGCATGCACTGCTTGCAAAGTATGTTAGCCAGCTTAGCTCCTTCCCCCACTCAGCTTGCTTTGCAAGCAGCATGTTTGTGTGAGCACTTCTTGTAAGCAAGGAGAACTGATGGACAGTGGAAACCCCCCCCCTTGAATGAATGGAACTTGCCCTTAATTTGGAAGAATAAAAAGAGCAAGCTGTCAGATAACCAGACATCAAAAGGTGGAGGCTTGCTATTTAAAGATTTCAAATATAATGGGTGGAAAAACTAATTTGCCCTCCCTATGAATACCTCCAAGTAGGCAAAATTAGTAACAGCCTGCCTGGAGATGCTGAGCCCCCCAACTTAAAAACAGTTCTGGGGGGCCAGAAAATAAAAGTTAGAATTTTTTTGAGCTTGGATAATCAGGGATATCAGGTTCCCCCCTATGTCTAATACATTTCAATATGTTTGCATTATTTTTTTAAATAAGAAGAGGCCCATATTTTTAATAAATGTTAATGAACAAAGTACATTTCTAATGCATTTGTTAGTTGAAGACTATTTTCAAGCACTTTTGGACTAGAGAGCCTATTTGTGACAGTTTTAACAATCCAAAATCCCATGTATATTAAGATAAATAATTTTTTTTTTACCTTTGCTTTTTTGGGAAGAGGTGTATCCTATTTAAAATAATCCCCATTCTTAGATCCGTGACACTGAAAAACAATTCATCTGTCTGTAAGGTTTATCTGCATGCTCCCTAGCCACCAGGAAAAAAAGAAGAGTAACGCATCCTCGTTTTCCTTTAATTCCTTCTGCCACAGACCCGTTACGCGAGCGGCCCGCTGCTATTTTGATTTGATGAGCTCACCCTCCGGTCTGAGAAAAGCGAACCCGCCGCTAGAGGGCGCGCAATGCGGCAGCTGGCTTCGTCCAGCTCAGAGCCCACCAAAGACAGCCCGCTGGTCGAGTAATTCGATTTGTGACGGACGTATACCGAGATGTTCTGGAGAAAGTCCGCCTCTTCACCCCGTCCGCTTCCTCAGGTGTCAGAAAGGGATCTGCCTGGCCGTCTTTCGGCTGCAGAGAAGCCACCGCTTCTTCCCGCCTCGGTCTGCTTTCGCAGCCTTCGCACAAAAAAAAGGGGGGGGAAGCGTGACAGCTGAAAAATGACACACACCCCCCCCGCTCCTCTCCTGCCGGCGGGGCTTAATCGTGCGCTTCCTTTGCCCTTTGTCGAATGACCTAGTTTCTTTTCTTTCCTAAAGCTGAATTTGAGAGATCGCTCTGCAACCATTTGGCAACGGGAGCAGCTGACGGCCCATTTAATTCAGATTCTTAGCTGGCGCTGAGAAGGGGCAGCTGGGTTTCTCGGCCTCTCCCTTAATCCAATACCAAGGCGGCCTCTGCGCCTTCCCCGCCTCACCCCCTCAGCGGATTCCGCCGCCTCCCCTCGGTGCCGGGGGCAGCGTGATAAGACGGTGCGCCAGCTCTGGCCCACCTGAGTAACTCCGTCATGGGGTGGGCCCATCTGCGCGTGCACTCGCTCTCCCGCGCACTCCCTCTTTTAAATGCTGCCGGGAGGGCGCGCCCGAGAGCCCTCCCGTGTAAACGGGCGCGCGTGGGCCCAGCCGCCTGCCTGGTTTCCGCGCCGGACCAAGCGGCGGCGTCGCCGGTCCTGCGCCCGCGGAAAGGATTTCAGCACTGGGGCCATTTCCGCACTGGACTGTTAGAGCGCTGTTATTCCGCTTTCAACCCCTCCTACGGAATCCTGGGGTTTGCAGTTTAGGGAGGGGCCTTGGGGCAGAATGTGTCCTCCCAGCAACGTAAGCCGCTGCCTTGAGGCCCCTCGCGCAACTGGAAGCCCCAGGATTCCATAGGAGGTTGAAAGTGGAATAATAGCGCTATAACAGCCTAGCGCGGAAACGGTCTAGGAAAGGCCGAGCGCTGCAGGGCGGATGTTGGGACGAAGCGGGGCCAGTAGGCGGGTGTGAGTGGGGCAGACCCACGTCTGTCCTGCGCAGCGCCGTGGCGAAGGGTCTGGGGGCGCCCCCGCCGCCCGCGCCCCCCGCCTGCCGCTCCAATGATGTCATGGAGAGGCAGCGGGCGTAGCGGGGAGGGCGGCGGCGAAGGAGGAGGCACTGCAGGTTCATGTGTATATAATGAAAAGGCATTTGACAAGCTGCCAAAACGCACGGGAGGGAGCAACTGGACCTGCTGGATTTCGTAAAGCGGAGGAGCGTCATCCTCCGCAGCTCCATGGGGAAGGCGAAGGAGGAGGGGGCGGCGGCGGCGGCGGCGGCGGCGGCACGAGCGGCGACTCCAGACGGGGCTGCCTCCATGTGAAACCACACGCAAAAAGCAAAGGGGGGAACGCGGGGGAGGGTGGGGTGGTTGGGGGGAATCCGGAGAGGAGGGGGTTTTCGGGGGGTGAAAAAGGAAAACCCACCGGCCACGAAATCATTATTATTTTTCTAAAAAAATACAAACCCCATTCGCCGCCGCCGCCGCCGCCGCCTCCTCCTCCCGTGCAGCCCCCTCTCTCGCTGCCTCTTCGCTGGGATTAAAAAAAAAAAGGGCCTCTCCTTGGCAGCAGCCATGAATTCAGCGGAGCAAACCGTTACATGGCTGATCACCCTGGGGGTGCTGGAATCGCCCAAAAAGAGCATCTCGGACCCGGAGGGATTTTTGCAAGCCTCGCTGAAAGACGGGGTGGTGCTGTGCAGGCTGCTGGATCGCCTGCTCCCCGGCACCATTGATAAAGTAAGTCTTTGAAATGCCTTTTCGGTCTTTCCCTTTGCGGCTTCTTTCTCCTCCCCGCCGCCCCCAACCTCCTCGCGCCGAAATCACGGGGGAGGGGGCAGCAAGAGGGGCCTCCCCCCTTTCCCCCTTACATCGGCTTTGCTTCCCCAGACTGCTTCTTCCCCCGGTATCACCCCCCCTTTTTTTTGGCTCCCGCATAGCCCATTCCGGATCTGGCTAGCCTGAGAGAGAGAATTAAATGTCCAGGTTGGGTCCTAAATAATTCAAGTGACACGCCAGTTACTTTTTTTCCGCCCCTCTTTTTATTTATTTATTTATTTATTTATTATTTTTGGCGCACCCATGAGGCGCAACAGTCCTTTCCGCGCGGGGAAAATGGGAGGCTGGGCCGCCCGGGCTGGAGCAACAAGGGGCTTGGCGCTTGGCGCAAACGCGCGCACACGGGCGCAAACCCTCGAGGCTCGCTGGGGACACGCGGGGGAAAGGAGGCGCGCGCCCGGGCGCGTGCTGGGCGCAGGGGGCTTGCGGGGGGGGCCGGGGGAGAAGAGAGAAATAGGTTGGATTCAATCTGTGCGCTTTCCTTTGTCCAGCAATTCTTCCCCACCCTTTTGCAAAGGCAGGAAACGGGCGGCCTTTTCCTTGGCAATGCTGCTGCCTTCCCCATCCCCGCAACGAGCGACATCCTTCCCTTCTAACGGCAAAGGCGCCATTATCAAGCGTCGGGAGGGAGGGGAGGGATGGATGGAAACGGAGGGAACGGCTGGGCTGCGGATGGGGGTGAACACAGGAGCCGGAGTTTGGAACAGAGCTGAGCAGCTGCTCTTTCAGATCCCCTCTGGAAAGAGGCAGGGTTGACAAAGCCTATATATATATATATTTAAGGATAAAATTTTTTTTTAAGGATAAAATTTTTTTAGTTAGTCGTGAAGGGGAGACCCGTGAAAATACTATTCACAAGGAAACTGCAGAACCCTGAAAGCAAAAACAAACCCCACCAGCTAAATGGACGGTGGGAGAAAGCCAATTTCTCTTTTTCATTCTCTTCCAGGAGCTAATGTAAATGAGAAGATGCTTTTTCTTGCATTCATTGTTCTTTAAGGAGAAATAACATTAAAGCAGTTGCTGTGCTCTAATAGGTACAGAGGCAGAAATGTTTTTACAGCAGAAAGTAAGGGCCACCGATGGGATCTCGCTTACACAGAGCATGGCAGAACGCACAGGCTATCAGCCCCTAGTATTGCATGGAATATTTGATTTTTCAGAACATCTGTGCTGTTGCCTCTGTATTGAATTCTCATACAGTTCTACATGTGATGTACAATTCCAGGATGGGTAGAGTGGAAAGAGTCATAAATACATCTGTTACTTGAATGTGTCCTTTTTAATTGAGTATTTCAAGTAGCTTTCATTGCAGTATACTGACCTGATTTGCAAGGAGACATTGATGGTTGGTTGTGTTATCCTGAAGCTTTTAAGTTTTGGTATCTTACTACTTGATACTAAATAATACACTGTTCAAACTGGAAAACAAGCACTTGAAGGCACATAGGTTTTGCTTTTTGTTTTTTGCTTTTGTAAAAATAAGAAATCCATAATTTTCTTGAATTCTTTTTTTTTTAAACATGGACTCAATATATTCTTCAAATGACAAAGGATGCGGTGTGTTCTGTGTCTAAAAACAAAATATTCTGATTGGTATATTGCATTTTAATTTCTCTGGTTAATGTTCTGGAAGTAATGGTGCTTATTCATTGATCTCTCCCCCAGTACAAACTGCTGTGAACTTTGACCTACATATTGCTTTGCTTTTATATTAGTTTATTGGGGGGGCCAGTGAGTGAGAAAGGGAAACCCAACTTAGTTCTTGAGGAGGAAAAACACTCCAGGGTTGTGAACTCGAAATAAGAAAAACTGTAATCTTCTGGAAACGGTATCCTAACCTGAAGTTTTGGTACTATTTCTTAGAGTTTTGTACACTTTAAGTATCATTTCCAGGGCAGTGACCTCTAGAGGGCAGAGTGACTGTTGGTGAGAGAGGTTTGTTATTGCTGTCAAGTGGACTTCGACTTAGGGTGGCCCCATGAATGAGACCTCCAAGTCATCCTGACATCAGCAGCCCTGCTCAGGTCTCCCAGACTCATCACTGTTGTTTTGATTGAGACCATCCGTCTGTAATGAAGTTTCCATTTTCCTATTGTCTTTTACTTTACCAGGTGTTACTGTCTTTTCTGGTGAGTCATGCGTTCTCATGACACATCCAAAGTGTGACCATATCAGTCTAGTCGTCTCGGCATCTAGGGAGAGTTCAGCCATAATTTGCTCTAGGACCCATTTATGATTCCCAAATTCTTTCTTCTCTGTCGCAGTAGTCTTAATGAGACATGAAAAAATGGGAGAGGTCAGTGGGCTTGGGTTTGCTAGTTGATCATCTGCTGTTAATAATAAACAGTTTCAGACAGTTCTTGCTAAATGGCCAGTATAGTTTAGACCAGTTGTTTTAGTGTACTTTAAGCCATTTCTGACTTATGGCAACACTAAGGACAATCTGTTGCAGCGTTTTCTTGGCACAGTTTGTTTAGAGGGGAGTTGCCCGTGCCTTCTGACGTGAAGAGAGTGTAACTGCCCAGGGTCACATTTTCTCATGTCCGAGTGAGGATTTGAACCATAGCCTCTCAGTGTCCTGGGTCCAACACTCAGATCACTACATCATGCTGGCTCTCATTAGACCAGCACTTCTGAGGCCCAATATGGTTGACATACATTCTGCACTCCCAGTATGTCAAGGACCATATTTATGCCCATTGGCTGCAGTGGTTCCTTCCTTTCCTGTGAGCTCTCCAGGAACTAATAGCTGGTGGCTTGTGGACCAGTATGGGTCCGTGGACCATAACTTTAGACTAGAGCTGCCAGATGTAACGGCTGAGATTCGCTATGTAGCCCATCACATCTGTCACAATCTACACAAATTAGTCTAATAATTTTCAGGGCTAGGAAGTGATATACTTAAGCAGAACAAAAGACTTGACTGAAGGATAGCTGATAATATGTGTCTGATGGCATAGTTCTTCCTTTTAAAATAGCGGTGTTCAAGGAGCGTAGAGAATTTAAGGGAGTATAGGAGTGCAGTGTGGAATTTGCTTGTGTTTGCAGCTAGGGCGGAAGGGTGTGGAATGGATGGTGGGGGCATCCAGGGAGAGTTGAGAGGAAGAGGCTGACTTGGATGGTGAGAATGCTTATCTTGACAAAATGGCTGTGTCAAGGAGGGAGCTATTCTGAGATGTGCAAAGATTTTGGATGGCAAATGTTGGCATGGGGAGGAAGAAGGTTTTGATGGTGGGGGAGTTGGGAGTTGCATAGGAGGTACTTAAGCCCAAGAGAGGACGGAATTGGTAACTGAAGATATTGGTAGTTTTGGTGAGATAAAATATCAAAATTAGATTAAGATAGGATGGTGTCTTTTAATAATTAACAATCCTCAGCTGAAAAAAGGTCCAGGGGGAAATGTGCCGTTTGGCTCAATCAGGAATCTAGTCCTCCAGGTCGTCTGAGTTTGACAACTTAAATTGAGATAATTTGGCTATATCATTCTATATATCTATATCTATATCTATTTATTTATTTCCCAAAATTGAAGAAAGCAGGTAAAGGCTGCTGCTTCCCCATAGGAAACAAAATTGATACTGGGACAAATAAGAAAGGGCATTCAAGGCACAATTCACCATTAATCCTCCAGGACTGGTTGGTTGCCATAAAATGAGCAAAACCTCTAAACAGGAAATATTTAAATTGAAAGTATGATCCCTTTTGAAAGATCCAGCAATGTCTTATTTGCCTGCATTAGATAGTCTGGTACTACAATCACATTTTATTACTAAACGGTCACTACAGATAAGGGTCTTGGGCTAGAAGGATAACACAGAAGATATTGGAATACAGCTGGATGTCAGTGATGTCATCTGGATGGTTTTTTAAAAAATGACTGAACAAAAAATGTCAACTCCAGAGGAAAAGGTTAATGTGGAAATAGCAAATAGCCACATCCTGGATGGGGAAGTTTTTAGGATTACATTTCTGCATTTTACTGCAAGGAAGTCCAAACTTGAGGAGCTACTAGTTTCCCTACAGTGCCCTTTGAGATGTCCGAGTATTTTGTGTGTTTGTGGGGTTTTTTTTGTTTGTTTGTTTCTTAGTAATACTTTCAGCCTGCCATGTCAAACAATGAGACGACATTTTTACTTGCAGAAATGTTGCTTGTTTCCCTGTGAACTCATCTGTAGACTAGTTGGTGAGAAAACATGGTTTGAGACTTAGGGTTTGCTTCGAAGATCTGTCCTATTTCAGTTGAATATAACCTTTGACAAAGCAGCTCTCAGATGATGTTGGGCTCCAACTCCCATCAGCTCTACCCACCACGGAAAGTGTGAACAATGTTGGGATTCACAGTCCAACAAGGTCTACAATTCACCCACCCTGCTTTAACATCACAGTGCACATTCACAGGGTTTGCTCACAGGTAAATAGGCATAGAATCTTAGACTAAATCATTTCTAGTGTTATTGCACCCCTGTGTTGCTTGAAGGCATTTTGAATAAAAGTGCGCTAAGTTGAGGGATGTAGGACAAACATTGCTCTAATTCTGACAGAGAAAAAGATGGTTTAACAGTTACTTTGGTTGAGGTAAAAGAAGGAACTATAGTGGTACATGTTTCTTGAGTGATTTAAAATGGCAAGGAAAGTTCTGTTAGCTGTTGGCACAGTCAAATAAAACTAATTTTCTTAAAGATTGCAGCCAAAGAGGCTGGATGGTGAGCTTTCCTTTTTTGTTACAGCCTTGTGAATGTGACTTGACACTGACTTCATTTCAAGTGATCATATCTCAGTTTAATATACTGAAATGTGGATTATCTTTTTGCTTGCATATGCAGCTGCTTGGCTTGAGATGTAATTGAACCAGCAAATCTTTAGCCATGGTTTGTTTTTACTTCTGAACTAAAAAACTATGGATATGAGTTTTTGAACAAGAAAGCTGGATATTAACCTGTAGTTTCAAGTTTGTTTACTCTCCTGGCTTGTTTTGCAGATTTTAACTGTAATTGGCTGGTCTGGGTGAAATGAGAAACTGTGGCTAACTACAGACTTGAGGATTTTAACCATAATTCACACAAAGGGAAGTGTGAAAGGGCTGCATATGGGGGCAAAAGATGTTTTGATACTTGAGTTTATTAAACTGAGATATGATTGTGTGAAATAGCCATTGCAATATGAACATCTTTACGTACGAGATTCCTTTGTCACCTGATCAGATTTTCCGATCTTTGTTCAATACTTGATCCTACTTATGAAATTTTGGGCCACAACATGCCACCATGGAAGGCTTTATAATATAAAGTTTAGACATTCAGATACTGTGTTAAAGTCTACAATTACTGTGGGCATGATGCCTGCCAACTCACATAAGTACACGTATCAGAAAGGTGACATTTTATCTTTTTCATCAATACAATTAGTGATGCTACACCGCTAAAAATGTGGCCTTTTTAGATGTGCATCTTTATACTTAAAGTTTAGGATTTTGATGTTATGTTCAGACTTGTCTACACATCTTACATCTTGGTAGTATCTGTAACTGAAGTTGGCTATTCTCCTGCGCTTTGTTTGTAAATAAGAGCTTTCTATCTTCATGAAGACTTGCACTCCTAGAATTAAGATGTAATAATTGTACCATTGTAACCTTCCACCTCCCAAACCTTTGGGCTATTTGAATAAAAAGGTATACATGCAACTGCATAAATACAGCCTTCTAGATATTTTTGGAGTGCTGTTCCCAGCAGCCCTAGCCAACATAGCCACTGATGAGGTAAGAGTTTCATTCCAACAATTTCTGGCCTCACTCACAAGTTACCAAACCCTGATAAAGAAATACACTTTTGTGAAAAGTGCCAGTCGTCTTTCTCATTCAGTCAAGTGTCTTCTTGCTCTAGCGTACTTTTCTGAGGAGTCCAAAAGGCTACAGTAATTGCTCTGCAAACAATTTACTGTACTTTACCAGGACAACAATTTGATGGTAATTTGCAGTGAAGACATGAATAATGTTGCTAAAGTACCGAAGAAATACTGCCATCAGATCTACTTGCTCTTTATTTCAAGATAAATAAGCCACACTGATTGAGTCTATTAAACTAACATTTAAATCCTCACAAATAAAAACACAACGTGAATAGTTAGGGATTGCTGTGTGTTGCTGAATAAAACCAGAATTGAGCATTATTCTTTTCCACAGAGTTTAATTGAAGTTAGGCATGTTTAACTGTTGCTGAATTGATCCCCATATTTTTATTTATTTTTATATATCTATATCTATATATTTGCAGATAAGCTTTTACAATTCTCCCCTCCTCCCCAAGTTATTTTTACTTTGTTTCAAGCCACCAAACTCATTCTGAGGTAAACATGAAAGCACACTACCCTTACCCAGGAATGTTTTAATACCATTGATTGCAGTAATGAAGGACACATGGAAAAATAATGGCGATTTCATGTGAAATGAAAGAAGAATTTAACACTAAACAAGAGCTATATAAAACATTTTCTTTGTGCTAAATTTTTCAATGCAGTGTTGTGTACAATGATCTTTAATTTTCTTTTGAAAAAATCTTTATTAGAAATAAGAGAGTACTAACAGCACAATCTTCTGCTGAGTTGTACTGACTGAGACATACTGAGATAAAAAATGTGTTGAAAATTATTAGATTATTCTATAGCTGTGAGATTTAGAGCCTAGGGTTGTGTGAGGTACTGTTCCATCACATACATGGCTTCAAACATTTTTAGTCCATTTATATTCCTTTCCTTCTTTTTATTATCACGACCATCCTGGGGGTAGAGTAGGCAATCAATAGAGGCTGGTCCAAGGTCAGCAAGACTTATTAGTGATTTGAGCCCAGCGGGTCTGTTCACTACACAAATCATAGTGTTGTTTTTCCACTTTAATTGCTATGCTCCTGTCTTGTGGAATCCTGGGATTTGTAGTTTGGCAAGGCTCTGGAGTGCTCTGGCTGAGAATATTGCATGTTCTTCCTTGAACTGCCAATCCCAGGATTCCAAAGGATGGAACCATGAAATTTATAGTAGAATGATAGTGCTGTTATTCCGTAGTATGGATGGGCCCCATAGCTCTTTGGTCCAAGGCTCTGACTGTTACACCAATGCTAGATTCTCTTAGATCTGATGATGTTGATTACAAGAGGGAGAGAAGCAGTTTTGTGTTCTCCCACATCTGGGTTTTTAAAATCTTGAGGTATTTCCACTGAGTGTATGAATAAGGTCCTGCCTGTGAGACAAAAGAAGTGGTAAACCTAATTGAGCACCACAAACAGTCAAATACACAGAGATTAAATTCTGGTCTCTGAATTGCGAAGTATCCCAAGCTCTTTGCTAGAAGGATGAATTTGGAAATTCTCCTTTCTCCTGTCTTTTTTCTTTTTTCTTTAAAAAAAATCTTAAGTTCTTGAAAGGAAAACTTGCAAATTCTATTTTTTTAAAAAAACAACTATTCATCACTGATTGAAGGAGATCCTAAGGTCTCTTCACACTACACAGATTGTATCATGAATTGAAACAATGCACAGTAATCAAGACAGGCAATTGCAATTGAAGGTTGTATGCTACTTATATCACAACACCATATTCTTTAATTCTGTGAGGTGTTATTTCTGGAAAAACTGGTCGCATGTCTTTGGTCTCTTTCTTACTATGCAACTTTAATACCACTTTAACTGTAATGGCTGCATCCTAGGAAATTCTGGGATTTGTAGTGTGATGAAGAACTAGAACTCTCTGGCTGAGAATTTTAAATACCTCATGACCTACAAATACAAAGATTGTATGGAATATAGGTGTGGGACCTAAGAAGGCACTTCCCCCTACAGGTGATCAGTTATTTCAGAAATTACAACTGCTAAGTTTAAGAGGAGAGCCAATGTGGTGCAGTGCTTTGAGCATTACACTATGACCCTGGACACCAGGGTTAGATTCCCTGCTTGCTCTTGGAAACCCACTGAGTGACCTTTGGTGCATCACACACACTCAGCCCCAGAAAACTCTGTGATAGTTCACCTTAGGATCACCATAAATCTGAAATGACTTGAAGGCACATAAGAACAAGAAGATTAAGGGATATGGGCTGTATGGGCAGTAACTGGTATGCGGTCTTCAATTGCATAATAGTTTGCCACTTCAGAGCACAATCCTAACTAGTCAAGACTGTCAAGGCCAGCTCAGATAACATTAGGCCAGCTGAAATCTGGCAGTCTTGGAAACTACTTAGAACAGTGGTTCCTAACCTGGGAGCCCTTAAAAGGGGATCACAAAGCCCTACTGCTGGACACCACCACCGGCAGTAGCAACAAGGATGCAAGGACACAGCAGCAGGGGAGGGTGTGGGTGTCGAAACTGTTCCCTCATTTGCAAGCGAGAGCAGTTTGGGCGTGTGCATGTCCTTCAGCTGGGTCCCTCTGTGCCCACACTTGCCTCTTCCACGTCCCTAATAAAAGGGACCCAGCAGCAGGCATGTGTATGCATCTAACCTGCTCTTTCTTTTGCAAATAAATCAGTTTCAGCACCTGTTGCCCTGCCACTGCTGCATCTCTGAGGAAAGGGACACAGTCACAGATGTGTGCACGAACCCAAATTGTTACTCTGGAGACCATAGTTTGAATCTGCACTCAGCCATGGAAATCGACTGGGTGATCTCAGGCAAGTCACATTCTCTCAGCCTCAGAAAGGCAAAGGCAACAAATCTTGCCAAGAAATAGCAATAGCAGTTATTTCTATACCACCTATCAACTAGTGTTATCTAAGCGGTTTACAATGTATTTTAGCTAATTGCCCCCAAGAAACCCCTCATGATATGTTTCCCTTAGGGCCACCATAAATCAGTTTTCAAAAGGGAGAGACATGATGGCTAGAAAGAATCTACCCCTGCCGGTGGCACTTTGTTGTTATATGCCTTCAGTGAACTGATCCCTGTGTTTTTAGGAAAGATTTGTTTGATGGAGTTTGCTTTTGCCTTCTGAGGTTGAGAAAATGTGACTTGCCCAAATGTGTGGGCAAGTCTTCAGATGCCTTAAAGTCTCCAGAAGTCTTAAATATTTAAATGTTTAAATCTAAATTTAAGTTTTTAAATCTTGAGTTAAGTCTTGGGGGTCCTTGGCAATAAATTATATTTACAGGGGGTCCCTGACAAAGTTAAGAATCACTGACTTAGGACTATGCTTGACCTTGCCTAAATTTGTGTCAAGATTGTGGTTGTGTCCCTTGGTTGGTGAAGGTTTGGATCTGGCATTACAGCTCTTTCTTCATCCTGTCCATCTTCTTTTGAAGTCTTCTTGTAGCACTTCATAGCCAGCAGAGTTGTTCTGTTGGCAGTTTGTGCTGTCAACAGACCTCTAGAGATCAGCTGGTAGAATTGCTTTTCTGCCAGCAGAAGAAATTAGTGTGCCTAATAATAACCCTCTGCACCTGTACCTCTTTGAGTATTTCACTGTTTTCTCTGGTACATCACATAAATTGAAATAATTAGCAGGCTGCTTTGTAAAAATTACTTTATAGTTTTCCACTATCAATTAAACAATTGAAGGGGACACATTTATCAGCAGGTTCCGTGCTGTTTTGGCTAAAATAATTTACTTTAAATTTAGAGGTGAAGAGCTAGGACAGCCTCTTAAGGAAAAAAGGATGTGTTTAGCTTAGGCTTTTCACTCTTAGTTTGGGGGACATTGCTGGGGTGACCTGTGCAAAATGTGTATTGCCACAATTATTTCAGTAATATTTTAAGTTTCAAATAGTGCCTTTTCATGACAATGTTACACCACATGTTGTAAATTAGAATGAGTCTGATGACTGGCTTATTACAGCAATACTTTACAAAAAGTTAAATTGTTTATGGGATGTGGAAAAGCACCAGTGGGTTTAATCAAGGAAGACATTTTCTGATTTGGCTTCTCTGTTTTACTAACTAGATCCATTTAAACTGAAAACAACTTCAAAACAGAGCTTTATCCTTCTGTGTACATCCCCCTTTAAACCTTTTTTGGAAAGAGAATGTGATCATTTTTATTGGATATGCCTTTGGGTGCTTGCGGCATGTTATTGTCTTGAAAGGACAGCCACTTAAACACTTCTTCCAATTTGCAAAAATTGGAAGTTAATTTTACTTGATGAATTTTTTACTTGCTGTAAAAAATGATTTTTACTTTATTGTATTTTGCTGCTTGGCCGACATAGCTACTCTTGAATATGTTCCCTAGGTTTGAAGATAATTGAACTTTTCTGCAACAGGGGAAACTTTAGCAAGTTTCTGCATTTGTATCTTTTGCATTTGGTTGTCTAATATATATTGCTCTTCTGTGGATTTTGTATTTTGTTGTATTTTACTTGCTGAAAGCAATCAGACAAGTGTTAGTTTTAACAAGCTAGTATGAAAGATTGGCTTTGAAAAACATTTGGAAACTTCAACTAGATCAGAATATTACCATTTTCTTGGTATGTTAGCAAACCGAGATAGTTGCAGACAGCATTTCACTTGTACTTCAGGATCTTCACCAATCTTCTGGTTATTTTTCATGTGCAGTTGAAGGTGCTAGTTTAAACTTCAGCCCTGCCGCCTTTCTCCTGCTTATTAGCTGTTTGGTGTGAGTCAGCTCATTCACGAGAGGGGATACCAGAATCTGGATGGAACTGTACCATGAGCAGGATCCAAAGCTTGTGGTAGTGTTTCTCTATCCTTAGTCTAAGAAAATATTGGCTCACATCTAGATTTTCTGTTATGCTCAAGGGGCTCTGCTTGAATGTTCTTTAGCTTTCTTAGATTAGGAAGATGATGGTGATGACCAATGTGTGATCATTGATGGCACCCTTGTCATACAGTTTCAGTCTAGAAATACTCATCAAGGCAAGTTGTTCATGGTTCGCAGAAGGTTCATCAAGGCCTTTAATGGCATTGGCTCAGCATGGTTTTATTTTTGCTGGATTAGCAGTTTAGGATAATAGTCTTCAAATCTTTTCAGGCCCAAGGATCACCATTAACCCTAATGTACTTCACTTTTGAGGGTTTTTTTTTAAGTTGAACCTTCTGTTACAATTGATATAATGTGTAGCAATGCCCACTCATGTTTTGTATATTCAGATTATATATATTTGGACTACTTGGGTTTTTTTGGGGGGGTATTTGTAGTAGTCCCTTCTGTCTCCTATATTGCTTGAAAAATAGTTTGTATACCTTTGGCACAGACATCAGTTTTGCCATTTTATTTTTGTATAGTGCCATGTACAGCAATGTGCAATTACAAGAACAACATCATAAGATTATACCACGGAATACAGAAATCAGATGGCAGGTTTTCAACTTGACCTCAACATGCCAATTTTAGTACCATCCTTGTGTTTATTTATAATGTGCAGCCTTTCCCCCCCGCATTTTGTCTCTGTTTCATGAATTGTTTTTCTCCCTATCTCTCCATTCTGTTATTTCACTTTCTCTTATAAAAGAATAAGAACTTTGGATAATGGTAGTGATATGGCCCAGATTAAATCAGGGCATGATAAAAGTTGTGGGTTGTTAGGATCTACCACATGGGTAGGGAACGTATATTTGTCCAGATGCTGTTGAAGCATAGCCAGTCTGACGAAATCTAAAGGTCCACAAGGTCTCTCTCTCTGATCTAACAAAGAAAACAGTGGCTTACGTATCTCTTGGTACTCCTGATATGTGGATGGTAGTAATTCTCTGTGGTATTCTTTTTTGTACTCTACAAAATTTTGGTTTTGGTTTGTCTTTAAATCTTAAACAGGCAAAGGCAGAATATAAATTTTAAAATAAGTGTATGTGCTTACATAAAAACAAGTCCCTTTGAAACTTATGGGGCTTCTGAAAATGTTTGGGAAAATGAACTGCAGAGTCTTTGCTTCTGCTTTACGTATGAAGCTGAGTAAGCCTGCTCCAGTAATTTGCCTGGATGGCAGATCACATGTAAACCATATGTAAACTGCTCAGAGAGCAAGGGTGTAATGTATAAACATACTTAGGGTTGGGCTGCTGTTCTACAAAGGAAACATGGAGTGCAAGTTTCTGTTCTGAATTAAGCCTTTGGACCCTTGACAAGAAATAGCCTCTCCTTGTAAGGAGCTGTCAGAATAGCTTCAGCAGTCTGTTAGTGAGGAGGTCCGTGTGAACAGTGGCTACAGGTCACAATCCAGACAGAGGTTTTGATAGATGCAGGAAACTTTTCTGTGCTTTGCAATACTTTCTCATAAGGATCCTTGAGTTCTGGGAGGAGCTGGAGAGGTTGGAGGTGGTGATGGCGGTGGTAGTGAAGAAATGCAGACTATAGGTGAAAATCTTTTTGGACTCCTCAGAGATAGCTTTGTCCCAGGCTTTGTCATGGAGAGTTACATAGGTGCCACCAACCTGAATCTCCTTTGTAGCTTGTACTTTGCAGGTGGGTGATATGTGACATCAGAATGTTTTGTTAAGTTTTCCCAGCAGGTAGCCAGTGAAGCACAACAAGCAGGATAGTAACACTGACATGACATCATTCCCGCTCAACACCACACGTTAACAGGGTGACATAGAGATGTGGTGAATGTATGTTGACAGCCTGCATTCATGTGGCATTTATTTTAGGCTTCCCAACATAAGTGAGCATTTGAAAATATGTCCCTTTTGTTCCCTAACTAGTCCTTTCTTTGTTCTTTTCCAGACTTAAGGCAAACCAGAACGTTATAATATCTAAGAGCTTGCAAGTGCAACAAAGATTGAAAAGGTCTTATTTCCTGCATATCCTGTATTAAGAAATCCTGATGTGAGGAACCTGGAATGCTAGTGTTTGAGGCTGCAGACCCTGAACACATGCACTGGGGAGTTAGATCCATTGAGTACATTAGGAATTACTTCTGGGTAGACATGCCTAGAGCTGCACATTTCTCTGCTGACTATTTTTGGTGGCCGTTTGCAAATCATTGTACAGTCGGCCCTCCACATTTGTGCGTTTCACTTTCATGGATTTGATTATTTGCGAGTTTCTCCAGCCCTTGGCCCACCACCTCAGGGGCTTAATTTCTGGAGGGGCTTTCCTTTTTGGCAGCTCCAGTCAGGCTGCTCAGCCCTTTAAAAACCCATCTCTGGTCCTCTTCTTCCTCCACCAGTAGTTGCCTGGCCAGCTAAGGACAGCTTGCAGTCTGATTTCTCAGCACCACAAACCATCTCCCAATGCCCCCAACACACCCAAGGAAGCTGATGGATGAGAGGGGCAGTATAGGGCTATCATGCTTAACCCCCACTTCTCTCTCCTTTCCTTGACCTGGTTTGGACCTTGGAGCCATTTCCGCACTAGACTGTTACAGCACTATTATTCCACTTTCAACATCCTATGGAATCCTGGGGTTTGCAGTTTCTGGAAGGCTGCCCGGCCCCTCCCGAAACTGCAAGGCCCAGGATTCCATTGGATGTTGCAAGTGGAATAGTAGCGCTGTAACAGTCTAGTGCGGAAATGGCTTGGGTGCCCATTCTCCCCACCATGCCTCAGGACCCTTCACAAAGACATAGACACATATTTTGCTATTTGCGATTTTTTCACTTTTTCGAGGGTCCTACACCCCTAACCCTGGCGAATGTGGAGGGCCAACTGTGTTTATGTACAAAAGAGTACCTTTTCCTGCCTTGCTATTGTGGGATGTAAATATTGTTGCCTGCCTTAACACGAGCCCAGTTCTTTCCACAGTTGTATGCACCAAAATTCAGCAGCAGATGGAGCTCTTTTTGCCAACACTTTCTCTACAAGCTGGGAAAAAATTCAACTGCTGATCTGTTAGTTTTGGTATAGGAACCTTACCAGAAAAAAGGTCGCCTACTGTTGTGTACATTCATTCCAGAATGAAAAGACAGGCAGATCAAGAGAGCCATGTTATTCTAGAGATGGATGACTCAGATGCTGAAAGGAGATGAAGGGGTTATTTTCTGTCAGATGGTCAGGCTGGAAGTTCCTGAAATGTGAGCCAGATAATCTCCTTGAATAATAAGTTGCCAAGAGGTAAGGAAAAAAACAGTAGGCCTCTATGTCATTTTCAACCCTCACTAGGTCCAGATTGATTCTCCAACAACACCATGGAGGTTCACAGACTGATGTGGCAAACTGTTAGTATGAATGGCTTGTAGTTTCCATCTTTGACCAAACATTTGTGTCACAAGCAGTCAACATGTGTGCCCACAAAGCTCTTAGTCCGAGCTTCATAGCACCTGACACCATTCCAGGAACATGCATAATTTTCCTATTCAAAAAGAAGCCTGAAGTGTAGTAAAAAGCAGTATTACTTGATATTTGCTAAAATATAAGACTTGAGTAGGACATGAGAACCTCTGGTATATGTGTCATGCTTTTTAATTTACACAGCCTTGGAGGTGGAGCTGGGTGTTCTAGGTGTTAACTTATATAGGAATTGAGAGAAAATAATATTTAGGGTCTGGAGATTAAAATAATGGAGAGCTGATAATGAGGCAATGATTATAGCAAAAGGTTGTTCAGGGTCTTGACCTGTGTATCAGCAGAGGGTATCACACTGAAAGTTCCTATCAACACATTGCAGTTTTGGTTCCACAACAATCATAAAGAAGCCAGTGGGTATATCGTCTATGACAGTTGTTCAGAGGTATCTTGGGCCTTTCCATTTGGGACGCAAAACGTGGCCTACATATTTATACCCATATGGTCTTTTTCTCTGACAATAGCCACTATGTGCAGCCTTCTGTGAAGATTTATGTGTGTTCTTGACAGGAATAATCTACCCAGGACAGCTGTGTTTGGTCTGTGCAGGGAATAATGGTTCACATTAACTATAGTTTACAGTGTTAATTCTTTGAAAGCTGGCCATGTGAACATTCTCTGAATTGAATGTGCATCAAATTAATTTTAACACCACCTGTCCTGGTGGCTCAGGGAACAGTGAACTGATGCTTGCTCTAGGAGGATCAGTGTTCCACCATGGCTGGCTGATGCGGCCAAATTCCAACTCTTAGCTGACTTCTGCTGTAGAGCATTTGGGAGTCTCTGTATCACTTCCTTTCTATATCAGAACTTTGAGCAGAGCTTGGAAATAACTAGGTGCAATGCTTGATGGTTGCCTTTTTCAGTAACTTCTTGCTGTTGTTGTGTGCCTTTGAGTTGTCAAGGCATGATAAAGTTGTGTCACAGTTGCAACACAGTGTGGGATGACTTCATTCCTTTTGTATATAATTGGTGTAAGTTATTTTTGTTAACTTGCAGAGTATGTGTGGCCCTTTTATTTAGATGGATTTTGTATGACAGCCCAGCAGTGATGTAATCTGCTGCCTTTAAGTAAATCAAAAGGAACCGTTTCGTTGCTTTTAAATAAAGAGAAAGCAAATAATTAACTTCAATAAAGTGTTACTTCTCACAGTAACTGGCTGCGTTTGGGTGGCTTGTGCTTTAAAGCTGCATTGCTAATGGATTATTTTTAAAAAGTAACTGTACAATCCTTGAGGTTGAACCAATGTGAGAGACTACAGTGGTGGTTGTGGGACAGGGGGGAAAGTTATGAGGTCACATTAGACCCTCAGGAGATCATGGAGGGCAACCCACTCTACCACACCCACTTCTAGAAAAAAAATTGTTTTTGTTCCCAAATGCTCTCTAGGAGACAAGGAGGACATTTTCACCATGTTTTGGGCTTTCCTAGGCCTGAGCAAAACTCTTGATTCATTTCCTGTTTCCAAAATGAGGCCTCTCCTGGGCCTAAATTGATAAAACAAAGTGCAAATGCACCCCCACGCTCCCAAAAGACATTTTGGGGCAAAACCATTTTTTGAAAAATATTGTGGAAATTGTTTTTGACCCTTGAGAGCACCAAGGGGTGCCTGTAAACATAGTAGAAATGCCATCCTACCCCCTAGAGGGCATTTGGGGATATTTTGGAACAGTTTTTTTAACCGCTAGGAGACCCTTGCAGGCGGCACGAAGCCTGTGGGTTGTACTTTGCTTACTGCTGATCTACAGCAAGCTTGTGCAGCTCACCTGAACAATCATTATTTGTTTCCTTGTTTATACTGTTTATAGCCCACTGTGCAGCTAAAAAGGTTCTTCAAGTAGTTTATACATTATTCCAAAAAAAACCAGGGTCAACACAACCCTTGCCCTCAGGTTTTCCGTCTCACAAAAAGGGAAATGGAAAGGAGACGGGAAGGAAAAACAAACAGAAAATAGGAAAATTTCAGCATACGTTTTTAATGCTTAAATCTTAAGAGGTTCATATGCTTAGTAACATTTGGAGAGAGAGAGCAAAAGCCAATGGAGCTGACATCTAAAAGGGCTGCTGGTGGCTCTGTATTCCTCCCCTCCCCCTTTATCAGACCACTGAAATGGCTGATGGGATGTTTGGCAATAATAGTTCTTGATAATAGTAACGAAAAGTAAAAATGGGGGTGGGGGTGCATCAAACTTCTGCATTTGGGTTAGTGAATGACCAACTGTTTGGATTAGGGCTGAAAGTTGGTCTTTGACACAGAAAAATCAAATGCACCTCAGTTCCCTTGTAAAAGGCATGGGTTGGCCTTGGGCGAGTCACTGTCTCTGAACTTAACCAAAGGTTTAGCGAAATCAATGTTCTGCTCTGAGCTTTTTGGCAGAAATGTGATAGTAAATTTCATAGTTCATGTGTTGCATGAAGTAGTTTTCCTTGCAGTGTGGAGAGGGTGTGCTTCCTATGGGTCCTGCTCCTCCCACACACTCCAGAGGCAGGACTTCCTGAATAACTGATTAATTTTCTCCACCCTATGTGAGAGATCTAGTCATTCTCCCCAGCTCTGTCCTGCTTGGCACCAGAGGAACAGGGCAGTAGCTCTGCTCCAGCTAGGTGAATGCTTTTGAAGAGGTTTTTCTCCCAACTTCAGACCGCTGTAATGGGAACTTTCTTGGGATGGACAGATACAATCTAGAGCTCTCCTCAATTGAAGAGACTTGTGTAGTGTGGGCACCTCGTGGGTGTGCACATCTGCCTGGTCAGTCTATCCTGCTGAGAAGATCTCTTGCAATTTTTGTCTAGGCTGCTGAGGTAGCAAAGGTGTGTAGCAGCATTCCCAGACCAGGAGCTGAGGATGTGAACATGATGGTACACATGGCTGCTGCTGTATGGTTAAGCAGTGCCACTCCCTCCACTCCCATCCTGCCTGTTACTCTTGGGGGCCAGTCCCTTCACCTCAACCTTGAGGGATTTCCCTTATTGCCCAGTAAGTGGTTGAAGCCCAGGAGTTGGGGGACAGGCATGAAGCGGTAGCAGCTGCTGCAGCCATGGCTTCTACATCAGTCCAATATGGCCGTGGGCAGAACATACAGGGAAAGCATTGTAAGCGTGCAGTGAGGAGGACTCACACTCCCGTAGGTCCTCTAGGTGGTATACACATAGCAGACTTTCTTGGAGAAAGCAGTCTTTGGAGTAGTCAGTGTCTTTGCAGGACCTCCATAAATCTGGACATTCTCAAAGGTTGGACAGAAAGAGGACCCATGCTTTGTCTTCCCTCCCGTAAGGCTATGAAAAAGTGATAAGAGAGTTCAGTTTTCTCAACCTCTTCCCTCCTCTTGGACAGACAATAACGGAACCTCTCTGCAATGGAGGGGGAGGGCTCACCAGAGTACATCACACTGTGTTTGACAGCGAGGCCTCAGACCCTTTAGGTCCAAATAGAATTCACCTAGAACTCAGCCTGGACAACTGAGCAGTACCAGCCACAAAGCATTTGTATGAGACTACATGGTATGACTTTCCTAGATGGTGTAAACATAAGGATGTACATCCACAGTCTGTCTCAGTGGGGTCAATACTGGCATTTTTTACAGGCAGAGCTGGTTAAAGGTTTGAGTGCAAATACCCTGAAATGGCATGTATCTGCGTTAGGGTCTATTTTGAGAGGAAAGAAAGGGAAGCCACATGTGTCTTGTCCACATGTTCAGAGTTTTTTTTAAGGGAGTCTCATTGTTATGTTCTCCTACAATTCATCACTTTCTCATTTGGGGTCTTTGGTGTTGCAGGCATTATTAAGGTCCTCTTTTGAACCACTGAGGTTAGTGGATCTTAAGTTTTTGACTTGGAAAGTTTTATTTTTAGTTGCTATTACATCAGCTCAGAGGGTCTCTGAATTAAGAGCCTTGTCAGCACACAAAGAATTGTATGTGTGTTTGAACTGGGTTCTGTGGTTCTTTGGTCAGACCTGTTGTTTCAATTCAACCTTTCATAGAACCCAAGAGGTTGTTTTGTCTTCCTTTTGTCCTGATCATAAGGTACAGAAGGAATGTGATTGGCACAGGTTGGATGTGTCCAGAACTTTTTGGATGGGACAGCTGTTTTTCCTAAATTGGATTGTTTGTTTGTTTCATTTCAGGAATCTACTATGGGGAAGCAAGTGTCCATAGCCACTCTAAGTGGCTGAGGTTTTGTACTGAATGGGATTATAGGTGTAGTACTGTGACCGTGGCAGAGATTAAGATTGACCACACATAATGCAGCAACATCAGCATCTTTTAGCACTGCAGCGCTTCTAGTGGACATTGTAAGGCTGTCGCCTGGGCATCTCTGTTATTTGTGCAACATCATAGAATCAACAAATTTGCTGTTATCGAATTATTTGTTGAACATCGTAGAATCAACAGAATTGGCCTTTGGGAGGCATGTCTTGTAGAAGGCAGTTTTTTAGTGAGGTTACTGTGATTGGGTCCACTCTGAAGGTACAATTTGGTTAGAACTTGCAGCAAAGATGCCCTCCCCACAGTGCAGGAAAATGGAACATTGGTGCTTACTGTGAAGGCTCCTTTCTTGCAGTAGTGGGAAGGGAATCTTGGCCTGCCTTTTTGGCTGCAGTGGGGATCTCACTGAGTTTTGCTGGCCTTTTCTGGACTTCTCCCTTGAACTGGGTTGAGGGGACATGTTTTATTAGGGAGCAGATTGAAGCTGGGATATTCCTTCACTGGAGAGAGGAGCTAGCTCTCCCACTTCAGGTGGAGGAAGTTAATTAATAATTCAGGAAGCCCTGCCTCTGGAGTGTGTGGGAGGAGAAAGATCTACAGCAAGGTTTCCCTGCTCACTGCTGCAGAAAAGGAACCTTCACAGTGAGTACAGTGGGCCTTCCTTACCTGCAACCTCCAAATCCACAATTTTGATCAACTGCGGCGCATTGTATCTTATACCTAAAATGGCAGCGATGTGCATGTAGACATATTGAAGTGTCTGTGCACATGTCATTGACACTGAATATAATGAGATGTGAGCATTTGTGATTTCCAGTATTTGCAGGGGGTCTTGGAATGGAATCCCTGCATATATGGAGGGCCCACTGTGCCAGTTTCTGTTTTAAAATCTGTCCTGAATTTCCCTGACCCAGCAAGTCACTTGAAGTAGTAAATGTGGAGAACACAAGGTGATTGGTCTTGTGAATGTACCAATGTGTGATGAGAGTGCTGTTTGAAAGCACATGACTCAGAACTTGATATTTACAAGGGAGGTGAGAACACTAACAATGCCAGCGGACAGTAGCTTTGTTCCATCACTTAACATACTGTAATGATTTTATGAATTGGCAATTTTGATTTAATTTGTTAAGCATAAAGAGTGAGGAAGTGCATGAGGAAGTCATGAAGAAGTGTACCTTTGTGTATTGGGGGATGTTTTTACAAACTTAGATATTTATAAACAATCTCTATCTTCTTGAGATTAGTCATAAGTAAGTACCTCTGGGAGTGCTCTTGTTACATAAAACAATTCTTTTTAGACTTGTTCATCTGAAAGGCTAGATAGATAAATTGTTATAACAATTATAATTGTTAATCAGCAATTATAGAGCCCATTCTATAACAGGATCTTATTTTTTTAGCTTAGCTGTCTGTGCCTTGCAAACTGATAATTTTACCTTATACCAGATATCGATGCATGATAAAATTATGGTAAAATGATTGTCAGTATGAGCTGTCTTTCAATAAACAGTTTTATCAGCTTATATCATATAGGGTAGTCTTGTATTGACCTCCTTTTATGATGAATGCTCTCTTTGTTCCTCCTCTTTTGTGCCTGTGTTTTAAATAATCAATGAGAAGAATTCTTGCTGACTGAGAGGTAAAGGTTCTAAGTTTCCTCTTGGCATTGTGACTGTTGCTACATAATACTTTTTAATTTTATTCACATGTTTTATATACATTTCTTCAGATGTCTGCATTGTATTTTATAATGCTCAACTGCAATGCTAGCAATTTGGGGAGCAGAGTTCTTATTCGGAGGTATAATGTGCTCACCCCCTCCTGGCTGCTATACCCCTGCCAAGCTGAAATACTGTGCATTGATTCCTTCAGTTACACCCCCTAATACATTGAAAGTTTACCTGCCCCCCTACAGGTCTCTTACTCTAAGGAACTCTAGAAAATGTAGTACTTGGAGAGAGGTGGCTAATGATTGCACTAAAAAATTCTCAGCTTCTTTGGTAGACCTACAATCCTTAGGGTTCCTGGGGAGAAGCCCTGCAGGTTACAGGTCTATAAAACCTAGTAGCCACATGCACGGTAAGTTGTGTTTAGCTGCACTAGCTGCTGGAATATTTCTGGGCCCAGATTATTGTTTATTTATAAATTTACTTATAGAGTAATAAAGAGTGATATGTTTATTTAACATTATTTATAATGTTACAATTTATAAATACATACCATCCCTCATTGCTCAGTCTTCCAAAATGCAAGGCTTCCAAGATACTGTACTTTTGCTGTCTTTTCACTCATTACAAAGTATCATAAAACTATGAAATAAAAATAGTAGATGAAACAGAAGAAATGGCCATAAATTATTTATCACTGGCAGGATTTCAAATGCTCAGGTGAACATTTGATCTGGTCATGGTGGTACATGCTTTCTTTAGATCGGGCTGCCCTTGAAGAGTGTTCACAAATTTCAGCTGATACAAAAAGCTGCGGCAAGGGTGTTAATTGAGACAGTTACAGGGACCATAAAACTTCCCTGCAACAACAGCTCTTCTGGCTGCCACTTTGTTTCTGGGCATGGTTGAAACTGCTGGTTATGACCTATAAAACCCTGTATATCTGAGGTCTAGGCTGACCGACCATATCTCCTCATATGAATGCCCCAGCCCTGAGATACTCAGAATAGGGCCTTCCCTCAGACCCACCACAATCACAATTACAGCAGATGGGGACATGACAAAGGGCTTTCTCGGAGGATGCCACTAGACTCTGGATCCCCTTTATCAAGGAGGGCAGAATGTCCCCCTCCTTGGTGTGCTGTTGGCAAGCCAGCCTTTTTTTTAAAAAATTTTTTTGACTGGCTTCTACAGTGGAAGGTTTTTAAAGAAAGAGCTTTTAAGAGGGTGGCGCATTGTTTTTACCGAACCATTTTTACCTGCCTTTTATCTTTTTGAAATATGTATTTTAAATTATTTTAATATTGTTAATAGTTTAATTCTGTTTTAATGTTGATCTTGACATGTTAACTGTCTTATTCTTGTTTTTAAGTTGTAAGCACTTTTGAGTCCCTATTTGAGGAAGAAAGCAGACTATAAGTAAAAATTAATTATAATTCAGAGGTTTCTTAAAGGAGAATGCGTTGGTGTCAGTAGAGCTTCCTAAGGGCATTCTAGAAGGTTCTCTCTTGTATTAGCCTTGACTTTGATGGAAATGGCATATTGAAAAGGGCTGCAAAACCTGTGATCCAGAGAGATTGCCTCACCATATGAGCCCATCTGACTATTATGGTAATATTCGAGGCCTCTGTTCTTGATTCCCTCTGTCTAGAATGGCTGGAAATCATGGAGCCCTCCAGATATTGTTGGACTGCAAATCCTAGCAGTCCTACTGTAATCCATCTGCAGGGCCACATGATTTTTATCTTTGATCTAGAAACTGAGGTTGTCCATGTTGTGGTACAGAGACTTCTCAATGGTTGCCCCAGGTTTGTGGAGCAGGCTTCTTGAGGAGGTTTCTTTGTATTGCTTTTTGCTATTGCTTGCTGTTGGTCACTGGGGAAGGGGCTGAAATGGGTTTATTCAGAAAGTTGCTTCTAGGGTATACATTTGTTTTGTTTTTAGAGCTTTTATAGTTTAATGATTGCTAGCTTTATTGAATACATTTGGAAAGCTGGGGTTCAACTACTTAAAATATGTAATACAGTCAGGAGGGTCTTTGCTTCCAAATGGTCAGAAATGCAGGCATCTTTAATAAACATGACACTCCACATTGTCTTTCACAATACATGGAAAGAAGTGTAAATGTGGCATTAATGTACTGAAAATGAAACATGTTTGTGTAGGAAGAATTTCCCTTGGTTTAGTTTTGAGCACAGCAAAATTGTTTGTAGACAGAATCAGGTCTGTTAAGTATGCTATACCTTCAACTCCAGCTCAGACTCTACTCCTTTATTTTCCAGCTGTGTGATCCTAACTCAGACTCCCTGAATACTGGCAAATATGTATTAATTAGTAATAGCAAACTGAGTGTAGTAAAGTAGTAGCACAACACATTTCACCACCATCAGGCTACTTTGACTGATAGAACATAAAATATATTAAGTATAAAATAAAAATATAAAATGATACATTTACTGTGTATTGTTATACTATTGTAAGTTTTTATTTTGAAGTCATAGCTGTAACATTTCTGACTCAAATTCTACCCAAATTGCTTCTGACTCCAACTCCACAGCCCTCCAGATGTGACATCAACACTGTTATCCTTGCCCATTTCTAATTTAACATTGTTAATTCCCCCTTTCTACTGTCTCTTTTACAGTCATACAAATTCAGGAGGCTCCAATTAATTTGGGTAGAGGTGGTGGGAAACCATGGTGAAAGAATGTCATCTTATTCCATAGATAACTTCGAAATCTGACTTTTTGTGTTATTAGAGGTAGTACAGGGTCTTTTTGCTTTCCCTGTTACAGAAGGGGACTTTGACTCATTTCTGGAGTTATCTTAGCCATTTACCATGATGATGATGATGATGATGATGATGATGTTTACTTATATCCTGCCTTCTCCCCAAAATTGAGACTCAAAAGCAGCTCACAATTTACACAAACAATACAGTTAAAAACATACAAACAGGGAACATTAAAATAGATTAAACTATGTACGGTACTAAAACAGTTCACACCCTGAGTAAAAAGAATAAAATGCAATTAAATATATAAATATTCTACAAAGCTCTTAAAAACAATTCAAGAAATAATACAGTACCCCCTAGCCCGTTCTTTAAAACTTCTTTTCTGAATAAAAAGGTGTAGCCTGCCTAGGGAAGGATGCGGAGGGGTCCACTCTGGCCTCCCTGGGAAGGAAGTTCCAGAGTCGTCCCCACCACAGTGGTGAGACTGAGGCAGGGGCCTCACCTGATGATCTTAGAGCCCAGGCTGGCATATACAGGGAGATACAGTCTGCCAAATCCATTCCTTTGTAGCTGTTTTCTCTCCAAACACCCCTGCTGGTCTTGTGGCACACTGGGATCTGAATGACAGACACACTGGATGTGGAGGAGCAGACTTCCGCACACTAGGAGATGGCAGAGTAGATACAAAAACAAAGGTACAATGTCGGCCTGGAAACTAAACCAGACAAAAATCCACAGATGGGCAATAGCTTTATTAAGACAAAGACAACCATTCCACAAAAATGTGTAAGCTGGATTGTCATGTAATAAAATTAAGCGGAGTTAAGAATTACCAGACTGGTATTTTGACTTTAGTTCTGTGATCCAGATTTGGATAGCATTATTGTTGGGAGGGGGACTAGAAAGAAATAAAAACAATAACCAAATCAGTCACATCCTTTCCAGATGGGGAAGCTTGATATTGTCACCTTTTAATTTCCCATGGGTCTCCTTTGCTTCTTATAGCTGGCAGAAATTCAAAAGACCCAAACAGTCTAAAGGCAGCAGATCCCTTCTGATCTTGGAAACTAAGCAGGGTCAGCCCTGGTTAGTACCTGGATGGGAGGCCGTCAAAGAATATCGGGGTGCTGTAGGCTCTATTTCAGAGGAAGGAACTGGTACCACCACCTCTGCGCATTCCTTGCCGAAGAAAACCCTATGAAATTCACAGGGCCGCCCAAAAGTGGACATGCAAGTCGAAGGCACGTACACACACAGCTTCAGTAATTACTGCCTGGCTGCTGGGCAACCGGTGGATCTTTCCTGAGCAGTAGATCGACCTATTAAACTCTTCACCCCGTGGAAGGAGGGGAGCCATTCCAAGGAGGGCGGGAAGCGAGCCATCCTACAGAAGGCGAGGGCGGGCGGTCCCCTGTGCGAGCCTCGCGGTCGCTTTCCAGCCCTCGCTTGGGAAGACGGGCCGTGAGAGCCACCCCTCCTCCGGCCAGGCCTCTCTCCGAGAGAGGAGGCGTCGGGAAGCTGGCGGGAGGAGAGCGGGAAGGGGAAATCCAGCCTGGAGCGGGGAGGACGAGGACCTCCCTCCCCTCTCCCCCTCCTTCACACGCCATTTCCTGCCGCCGTGTTTACTTCCCGGTTCAATCCTGCCGTCAGGGGCAAATCAAATCCAAAGGCTGCTTCCCAGGAAAGCTCGGAGGGGGAGAAAGGGGTCCTGGAAGCCGGGAGCCCGCCGAGGGTGAGTCCGGGGCCGGGCGGGCGGGCGCTCTCCTCCCCTCTCCAAGCCCCGCTTCCCGCCGCCGCCAGACTGACCTGAGCCGCTCCTTCTCCCTCTTTGCAGGTCTATCCGGAGCCCCGCACCGAGACCGAGTGCCTGAGCAATATTCGCGAGTTCCTTCGGGCTTGCGGCGCCACCCTTCGCCTGGAGGTGAGGAAACGGGGCGGGGAAGGATGGCCGTGTGTTGTCTGTGTCTGCGCGTGTGTGTGTGTGACGTACGCGCGCCCGACGACGGGCACTTGAGCAAGGCTAAAATGTGCGCCGAGGAATGAATTAAAGTGAGGGATCGGGCACGAAACGTCTGCTTGGGCGTAAGAGTAGCACTCTGTTCTTTAAACCCACACTGTTCTTCTGTCGATCCGATTGTTAACGCAATACTTTTGCCCACATATCTGTTCCGGCAGAGACCTGTGTAGCCACAATGTGTATTTGGATGTCTCCTTTTTTATTTTCTGAGCTACTTGATTTGCATGTTGCCTATTGCATCAGTATAATCTTGCAAATGGTATACATCAGTGGTTCTCAACCTGTGGGTCACCAGATGTTTTTGGACTTCAGCTCCCAGAAGCCCTGAGCATTGGCCATAGTGGCTGGGGCTTCTGGGAGCTGAAGTCCACAAACATCTGGGGACCCACAGGTTGAGAACCACTGGTATACATCATTTGTATGGTACTTCTGTCTGCCCCCACACTCCACCCCAGAGTAATTCCCACCAAGAGTTTAGCCAAGGATATGGGAAAGACGCCACATGTATTTTTTTTGTGTTAAGAGTTGCTGTGGAGAGTTCTGGGTTTTATTGGAGGGGTGATCTGGGCATAGGTGAAACTTTAGCTCTCTTGTGCCAATTCCTAATTTAAGCTAGTTGCTAAGATGTTGTTAGTCCTGCAACAGACTAGTATTATGTGCTTTTCTGTTGGCAGATGAGGGTTAACAAGTAGCTCTAGTAGGTAGGGAGGAAAGGTTAATTTTCCCCTTGGATCATCTTATCAAATTTACCACTGCCACTGCTCATGACTGTAATGTGCAAAAAGAGCTGCCCTTTTTTAACAGGTTAGATCTAGATTCAAAACATAACTCTCAGCTGTGGGAAAAAGAGATGATTCTCCTGCCTGATTTTCCCATCTCCCTGTAGCCTTACATAATTTTAGTTAATCTCCCAGCTCTGTACAATAGCGTTTGGGAAGACAAGGAGTGGGTGGAAGTTGTCTCCATTTTTTGCTGTTGATGGCTTTATCTCACTTTGCTTTCATTCCTCTTTGTCTTCAAATAAATGGCAGTTAGACTTTTCTAGCTTTAAATTGAATTTAAAAAAATAGTTACATAAAATGTCCTTTAAAATAATTATAACTGTTCTTATCATGGAAAGCATACTTGTTGGAGTTTGTGCCCATAGTTTCTTAAAGCTGCGAGTGTAGCCCTCTGTTAAACATGGTAGCTGTTTTTGGATGGAAAGCTGCAATTCTGGTGAAATCTGGCTTACTTTGAATAGTTGTAACCCAGTGCACGTAGACCATTTGTATCTACAACTAAACTTACCATAAATAGAAAGCATAGCATGTCATCTAAACCTAAACTCTGGACTTGTTGTGCACTTTATATGTCAGAATTATAAATGAGAATTTGTTCTTGGCTTATGAATTCTGGCTTATTTGGGAACTGTAACTTACTAGCCCTGGTTTCAACGACATAATAAGTATGTTTTTTCAGTTAGTTGAGCTTCCCTTTATGGTGGGAGGAGCCATACAGGAGCAAGTCAGTTAACATGTTGTCACCCTGACCTGTGCATGTTTACTAAAGTCCCATTTAGTTCACAGAATTCATAAAATCATACAATCATAGAGTTAGAAGCGACTGTAGTCCAGCCGCTGCCAGTGTGCAAATCCACAGCTGAAACATTCCTGACGGATGGCCGTACAGCCTCTGTTTGGAAACTTCAAGTGAAGGAGAGTTGACTGTCTTTTCAGGTAGTCTGTTTTGCTGTAATTAAAACGATTAATCCACAGAATTTCAAATAAGCAAATACAGCTTTCTAGCATTACAGAGCAATCCTGTATATAGGGCCCTTCTGTGTGTGAGAAGATTCATAATGAAGCCAATACCAGTTAGTGTGCCCTACCTGCTTGAGAATCCCAGGTGATGTGTGAGTGGCTTTTTCCTCTTTTCAGTTTCCTGGGGCACCAGGAAATGTAAATGTGCTAGCTCCAGAGCTGGTGTAGTTCTTAGCATCCTGTGAACACATGTTGGGGGAATTAGGGCGTTTTGGATGCCATGGCCAGAATCCTGTTGGTGCTTTGTGCTTAGAGCTGCACTTTTTCAAGGGCTGCATGATGGCACGGAAAGGTAGACAGCTCCGGCAGCTCTTTAATGCCTTCCTTCCCTGATGGTTGCTGCGCCTGCATTTTTTCCTCTTCTCACAACTGCCTCTACTGCTGTTACACCAGCATAGGACATAAACAGATTCTGAACTGCTGATCCAGGACTGGCAAAGAACACCTCATTTGGGATCATGTCTTTAATGGTGCATCTACGCCTATAGAACTTTCGTCAAGTGTACTGCAGACTTTTGGGTAGAAATACTATTGAGCTGGTAGAGCAGCAGTTCTGTCTCATCTGGGGCTTTGTCAGATGGCCTTTGGTAGGCTTTAGGATTGCTCTGATTGCCTACTTTCTATTTATATGTTTCATATTAACACGTGATATCACTCTTACTCATAGATGGTAGTCCTTAATACATCTCAGTCACGTGAATTGTGCTACCATGTGCATGGGTATGTAACTATAAATGGCACTTAGGAATATGGGACATAGACCTATGAATTTAATTTAAACTGTTTGGTGTTTTCAGCTTCTCCTCAGTTATTCAGAGTTTATTTGGTCACTGACCTTTGGATTCTTCACAACTTCTTTGTTCCAGAGCACTACAACTTTAACAAAATTTCATATCGGGGCAGAAATAATATGTAAATACTAGGGACAGGTTTGTACACCACTAAAAAGAAGAGCTGTTAAGCATGCTTCAGCAGACTTTTTATTCAAAATTAACAATATACACATGTGAAGGAAACAACCAGGTCAGCTAAGCCTTTCCTGCATCCAGTGATAACTTTTTCTTTCCTCAGCCTCCATTTTTCTTAAAATTTCCATTTTTGGTGACCAAATACAGATCTTTGTTTTTGTAACATGCCGAAGGGAGCTACTGAGACAGGCATATCTACTCTCTTCCTTTTACTCTGTTTGCACATACTCAGTAGGAAATTCCAGAGACAGCTGTCACTTGCTCTACCTATTATAGGCAGGCACACATGGCTACAGTAGGACCAGCTAAAGCGGAATCCTGCACATTTCCAGCATAAGCTTTGTTCATTGTATTATTTAATATAGGTACAGTGCTGCAACTCAGCACCAAAAGTTTGTGTTTCTCTACTCCTCCTTCACCATCCCCCAGTGCTAATATTCCTTAAAAATTTCCAACTAGATTGCACATGAGGAAGAATGGGGCTGGGCAGGTGAGAAAAGCCTTTGTAAAAAGGAGTTTAACTGACAAAGAGTTTGTTAACTAAAGTATGCCTCTAGTAACTAGTACTTTAATGATTGAGATAGGGCAAACATTTTTCATATATGTAATTCTTTTATTAGAACCATCTCTTTTCCCCCTTTCTTTTGTCGGTGACTACACTGCTGACTCATAAGCTCATGGTGAACTCCCCTTGTCCCTTAGATAACTGTTTGATAACAGTATTTTGTCTCGAGCTTCCTAACTTTCCCTTAGGTTTATGACTCTTTAGTAGGCCCCAGAGACACTTGCTAATTTCCAGAAAATTCCTTCACAGGTTTATAAGCTATTGTAAAATGTAATAAATGTTTAATATTTTTTGCAAATTATAATTGATTAGCATACAGTGGCCTGATACTGCTGACTTGACTCACTATGCCATAGCTGGAGAATGTGTAGCCCCCCAAAAATGATATCAAATAGTCTCATTATCAGGTATTCTCATTGGCCAGAATAACAGAGAAAGATAGAAATTAGAGTAGAGCAGTAGCTGGAAGTTTTCTAGTTCTCCGTTACTCCTACCATGCTTCTGCTCATGAATCCTTCATGGAATTGTAGGTTCATTTCTTTCGAACTTGTTGAAACAGGCTTATGAACAACAGTAGAAATATGAGACAGTTGAACTTCTGACATGGTTTGCTCAAGGCTAAAGTCTCACCCATTGTTATCTCTAGGAGAAAGACAAAGATGATTTGGGTTTTTTTTATAAAATGATTTTAATTTTGTTGAAGGTAGTAATTGTGGTGCTGTGCTATCTGGAAAATAATTGTCTATGTTTAATGTGAAACTACTGTTTCTGGACCTAAGGGATATGTAGTTTACAATGTTGAGAGAGCTGTGCTGTTTTAGCTCGTTTGCCATCTTGTTGATGCTTGTCACCCTGTCAAGATAAAGATTATTTTAAAAATTGATTGAGCATCATATATATAAAAAAGGAACCAGCTCTTCCAGAGTTGTTAGAAAGTCAAAAAGTGATAAAAATGTGTTATTTTCCCTGATATGTGTGGATTCGGGAAACAGTGCAATATTTTGTGGGTATCTGAGAAATATGAAGGGGTTTAGTCACATGTATATTTCATTTTTTAAGCTGTGAATTAAATGTACTGTAGTAGAATGGTGGATAATTGAAGATAATGTTCGATAGAGGAAAGGTACCAGTGCTCTATCATGTACTATGTTAAAATTGCAATTTCTTGTCAGTTCACGCTCTGGAGAATATTGACTACTTTGATGCAAGTACTACCCCATTAGACATTCTAACTTTATTGCTGCGTCTTGAGATGGCTTACTGTGTTAATTTGGAAGTATAATTAGATATTCTTTCTCTTTCAAAAGGAGAACGTTTTTCAATACAAGTTGTACAGTACTTTTGGACATTGAAGCAAACATGCAGGGTGGAAGCAGCCACGCACATCAGGCAAATGTCTGTTAAATAACTCAAACTGGATTGCTGTTTGAATGTTTGACATGGAGGTTAAATTGATGGTGTATATGAGAAGGTGAAGGGAACAAGACTGCAACCTGTAGCAATATATCTGTTATTGTTTATGCAGAATAATCCTAGAAGTTACTGTTTGGCCACAAGGTTATTGAGAATTCTCTGTTAAAGAGGCCTGGAGGCTTTCACGGAGTTGAAGATACCAAAACTCCCAGGGATTACAGAACACTTATGAAAACCTGTTTTAAGTTTGGCCTCATTCTCACTGAAGTTGTAAACGACTCTCTAGGCTGTCCCACTGGGCTATAAGTGTGTACTTAATGACTACATTTTCTTCTCCCTCCCCCTTCCCTAAAAAATGCAAAATCCTTCTACATAGGAAAGTTCACAGGAGGAAGAAGGATGGTGGCCTAGCCTTCTCAGACAGTATCCTCTTTAGGTGTTAAGACTTTGAAAGGTGGGATGTTAGAAAAAGGCACAAACTTCTGGAAGGAAAGAGAGAGGCTTGTTTGCAGCTGGGACTTGTACTCTCTCATCTCTGTAGAAAGTTAATTGGTTCTATTGGAACATTCTGCACTTGGTTAGATGAGGAACATCTAACTTTTGTTTCTCATCACTGCTTTACAGCCCAATTTATTATTTTGAAAAATAGTGGTGCTTGAACTATTAAATAATGGTGAAGTGTTCAATAAATGATGAGAGAAGACACTTAAAATTTACTTTATCATACAGAGTGCTGACTATTACCATGTAATGGCACAGATTCAATAAGAATTGGGAACATAATCAGTGGAGTCTTGTGGTCCAGTTTTTGAGGGGCCGTACTGCATCGGAGGGGAGGTGGCAGGCTTGTTTGTTTGAATTTTGACCTACTAAATAAATGAAAATGTGAGTGAGGAAAGCTAGCTAGAACTCTCCTCCCTTATATGGTAGTTCTCATTGTGTAGGGAGCCTTCTTAAGAATTTGAGTCAAGCCTTGCCATCATCAGTTTTATTAGACAAGTCCAGCAGCAGCAGTGTCCTGTGTTTCTGTTAGTTGTATATCACTCCTCAGAGTCTGTTAACTGAGAGCTTGATAGTGCCCTTTAATACAGGGCAAGTTGGAGGTGCTTCTGACTCAACATACATCAGGTTAGAATGGAGTTATAATGTGCTTTTAAGAGAAGGGAATAAAGTATTGATTTTGAAACTATTCTCTTTTTTACATTGTCAGTTCTAGTGATTAGAAAGCCCTGTAAAATATATACTATCAAAGTTAATTTTTGCAAGTTTAAAATTTGACTAGTTGCTGCATCTTTGCAGTGTATCCAAACTGGGTTATTATTCCACTCCTTCTGCCCCCACCTTATCTATGTTTCCTTGTAGATGCTTGAAATAACTATGTAGGGGTGTTACATAGGTAGTTGAAGGTTGTTGTTGTTGTCTTTGTGTACCTTCAAGTCATTTCTGACTTGCGGCAACCTTAAAGTGAAACTATCATGGGCTTTTCTGGGGCTGGGAGTGTGTGATGTGCCCAAGATCACCCAGAGGGTTTTCATGGCTGAGCAGGGAATCAGTCCCTGGTCTCCAGGGTTGTAGTCCAACACTTAAACTACTACACCACATGGGCTCGGTTGAAGATACCCTGAATGTAAGGAATCTTGTAATGATTCCTTTCTTCAGAGTGATTGCACATGAACCTGTCTTTCACTGTAAAGATACAAAGATGCCATTGTTGTGGGACACTTTGCACTTCTACCTGTCCCTCACGTCAGTACCTGTGTTGCTTTTGAAATGGTTGTGCACGACATGGCCATGTGACTGCCATGTATAGTGAATGTGTAGGGCCCATAATAACATTTGACAACAATAGACACTTGTTTGTCTCCATATCCCCACACCCCTGTTTTTATAGTGCACTGACAGCATTTGGCAACCTTGTACATTTGCGACATCTTAAGGAGGAAAGCTTAAGAGCAAAACCTGTATTATTTAGCTGTAAGGAAAAATACAGGTTTCTGGAACCTTTCTAGCTTCATCATCCATTGGGTACTTCAGTCTCCTTTAGGCACTGTGCTGCTCTATGCTTTGCACTTTTCTATTAATTCCCATACCTTTCTATGCACGTTGCTGCCTTAGGACGACTCCCCACCAAGCCTCTGATGGGACAGGAACATAAGTTTTGTCAGTATGTTCAGATAAGAGATGGTTCAAACAGTGGATGGTTTACCAGGTGGTACAGTTCCCATTACTTAGGATGCATGTGGACAGGCTTGGGCTGTATGTGGCTCTCTATCTGTCTTGTGGAACCCCACCTTCCTGTGCAGCCTGTGGAACCCCAGGGATGTTTCTATAGCACATCTGTATCAAGCTTTGTCACTCAATGCCTACAAGATGTTTTAGCATCTTGAGCTGGTCTTCAGACTGCAACCTCTCCTGGAAAGAGGTAGCCTGTTCTGAATTATCCCATCTGTGCTCAGAACAACATCTGAGATTGACTACTGTACTGTGTTGGGTGTGAGTTTATTAATTTTATTGAAAACATAGTGACTAGGCTGTTGATTGATTGCTGTGGATAAACCTCACCAGTGTTGATTTCTGAGCATTCAGAGTGTTGGTGCTTACCTTTCCAGTTCTCCACAGCTGAAGGAGTTCCTGCTGCCGTGTTCACCAGTGTTTCCCAAACCAGCTTATGGGATGTCAGATATGCATGTTGAAGACATGAATATTTGTTCTCTATTGCTTTGCTACCATTTCCTATGCCTGAGGAAACCGTCTTATTCTGCCTGGGGGTATAGTTAATTCCAAACTTGAATAGTCCATTGCCTATCAGTTCTGAAGATAAATGGTACTAGTGGGGGAGTGGGGCGATGCAGCACATGCAGAAGTGTACCCATTTGTATATAAATCAAACAATCTTCTTTTCATGGCCTCAGTGAGTTGTAGGAAGTAAGGAGACAGGATGATGGCCTGCTTGGACTTCTTATATAGTTTCCTGGAGAAGTAGGTTGTGGTGGGGTGGGGTTAGGTGCCATGAAATTAAACAAAACTGTTTTCTTCATGCTGTAGTATAATTAGTTTTTTTTTTTGAAGGAGCAGAAAGATCACTTTTTTCTTTTTTAGTCTTTGAGAAGAATCTCCTCTTGTCTGATATATATGTTTAGGTTCAGCCTATTCATATTTGTATTTATTTTGTAATACTATATAGCACAGCAGAAAGAGGCTTCAGGAGAGTGGGAAAGGTAAAAATGTCTTTTCCCAGGGAATAAGGAAGAGGAAAGCCTTGAGAGGCATACTGTGTATTTATTGAACCCAGCATATCCTAAATAGAAATCCTTTAGAGACACTGCTGAAATCTTTATTTCTCTGTGAGCATGCTGGATGCAGGTCAAAGAGCCCTGAATATAGGCCAAGGTACATAAGCAGCTAGCCAACAGAATTTTGCCACAAAAAGCAGAAAAATGCACAAAGCAAATAATCATGTGCCACCTTTCACGATATACAAATATACTGCATGAGGGAGCCGCTGTTCTTTGCGAAATGGTAAGGTTTGGCCTGTGGTAGAAGGACTGTGCCTCTCAGTGTGGTAAACCATTTCTATGGCTAGTCTGCACTTCCCTGTGCTCCATCTGCCAATGCCTGTTGGAATAACAAAATTAGAGCTGGTCCAAATAGTCCATTTTATGAGACTGACTGTAGGTGTCTCTCCAAAGGCTTTTCTAAAGTTCCTGCTTCCTGAGAATCAGCTGCTTTTCTTGGTTATATAGTACTTTTGCCTGCTTAGAGTGCAGGAAATTTCCTTTTTTTAAAAAAACTATAGCTCCTAGAATCCTGGAATTTACAATCCAAAAACCATAATCCTTATGCTATAGAACTAACATATCAAGATACCTGGTGTCACCACATAAATTATTATAAATTACTTATAATGAGTAATAATTTTGTGTAAGTTAATTCTGAGTGATACATAAATTTCCATATTTGTGACCTAGTTAATTTTTGTCAGTTGTGTATATTCACTGTTCTATGTTTAAAAATCTGCATAATATGAAATCACATTTGTAAAACCATTATATATACATATTCCTCTTTCCTTATCCCATAGCTTTCATCCTATTGTTTGACTTCCTGTTGACCAATGTAAACTAGGTGACTGGATGAGCCTATCAGCTTGCTCCCAGTATCTCAGATAGTCTTAGTCTGGCAGGAAACATCAGCCTCTTCACATCCTGTTTTTCTGGATTTCTTTTAACAGACTGGTTTGGTGGGCTATTTTTTTTCAGTGGTAACCCACAATGAAGGTGAGCCTAAATATTAATTTTTACAGATTATTTTTCTTTATTCTGCAAATGAATAGTCTTAATACACAGAAAGTTGTCTGTTGATTGGTATTTGAGTGCTCCTGTAAAAGAAAGGGAAGGAAAAATGTTTTTGTAAAGTTGAAGGCTTTTCTTTGGCTGTGGGGAATTTTCATGCTTTTATCTTGTCTGATAAATAAATATAGATGGTTGAGAATTGCATGTGTGTTTGTGTGTACCCTATTGTTTCTGGAAAAAAGGGCTACCTTGTGGTTACTGGGCATGCACATTTATAAAACGTGATTGCTCGCTTCTGTTTTCCTACCTGTTCATGTTAGATATGGAGAATTGTGAGGTGTTCTGGCCCTCAGTGATGTGAGTGCAGAAACTGTTTTTTTAATAAATTATAGTTTAGAGAAGGAGCTCTGCATCTGTGCACACATGCACATGTGCCCTTTAAATACTTTAGAAGTATGTATAACAGGATGGGGAGTGGTGAGGAATCTGCAGTGCTTGGGGCATTTATGGAGGTCTTTGCTCATGCTGAAGTCCCTGAAGTTCCACATGTGGAACATACAGATACTTCTTTTTGGATTATTTGGAAGAGTGATTGGGTTTAAGTACTTTCTGTAAGACCAAGTGTTATATCAAAAGTCAGAAAACTGGCTCCTGGAGTGAACTCACTAAAATCAATTGGTCCTAAGTTAGTCTTATAAATGTAAAGCAATAATTGATTTCAATGAGTCTACTCCTTCTTTTCCCCATTTCTTAGTTTTAGTGCATTAAGATTACATAATGTTTTTTTTAATATATCTCTCAGCGAAATCTTATTTTAGTCCTAGCTAGATCCTGGAAATTAATTGTTAAGTGATGACTAATAAGTGCTGTTCATTTCAGCAGTCCTCCTCTGCTAAAGTTGGACTTAGCCCTTCTTTGTCCACAGACATTTAACAAAAGTGAAGCCTGTAAGACTTTGGCTTGTGCTGTATTTACACAAAACGTTAGTAAAGGTTGATTTTAAAAAAATTGCATTTCTTGCTGTACGAAGATTTTTCATAATTCTTGATCATTTAATATTTTGGCATATTTTGAAATCCACATTCTTTCTTCTCAAATTGAAACAGATAATATTAAAGATAGTTTTTATCTTTTTTACTGTGAAAATCTTTTAAGGGCATGTTTTGGATTTTATGTAAGCTTTTACTTACTTCATCAGTGCATTTCTAAATACAAGATGTGGTTCAGCTGCAATATAATCAAGTAGTTTAGTTAATGGTACTAGTCACATAGTGTCCTTACACAAGTCTTTTCTGTGGTGTCTGTGTTCTTGCTCATGAGGACATGTATAGTCAGGCCACACTAAAGAGCCTTCTAACTTGTTGTTGAAAACAGAGGCTGTTTTCTCTCTTGCTTTGGCAAGTGGTTTTTGGTACTTAGTGCACAAACCAAGAATTTCTTTCTCGCTTTCTATGGAAGAAGGGACAGAGAAGGTGGTGGCGGAGGGGCGGGAGGGAGGAAAACAGACAGTCTTTACCATCTATCTGTAATAAATGGAGAAGAGAGAAAGATTTCTCTGTGTGTTTAAGAGTCTTTAACAGATGGTTGGCTGTTTCTGCTTAAGCACTTGTGTGGCAGTTTTCTGTATGGGAGTGAGGAAGAGAAGTTAAATGTGAATTGAATGCATAGGTTTTGCATTTTCCTTTTACATTAATTCTACGCTACCATTAATCCGAATGCAAATGTAAAACTTCTGCCCAGTAAGCATACAGCCCCATTTCAGGCCTCACATGTGAAAACTCCCTTTGTTTAACATGTTTAGATGAGGTCATAGCATCTGTTCTCAAATGTCATTAACAGCTTGTTCCTGTACATGTCTACTCTGAAGTAACTCCCACTAACATCACCAGAGCTTATTCCCAAGCACATGCTCTTTTAGAACTGGATTTGCATGCTTTTTTTTTTTTGGAAAAAAATTCAGTTGAAATTAGTGTACATTTCATTTGAGTAGGCATGCATTGGATCTGGATCTAAGAGCATGTTGTGTCTATTTTGAGATCAAGGGAGTTGCTGGGAGTAAGGATTGTTCTTCATTTATTTCTTCATGGTTAAAATCTATAGTATTCTGCTGTAAGCAAGATTCAAGTGTGGGGTGTAAAGTTTAAAAACATGATGTGTGGATCAGCCACAACTAAGCCAGCATCGTAATCAAAAGCAAACTGATTAATAAAAACTTTGCCAGCATCTTCTGTAACTAATTAAACCCTTTAAAAAAAATTTAACCACTATGTGTGCTCCAACCTTTCCAGTATCTTCCCAGTGCTGCAAGTTCAGTAAGGCTGACCGTGACTGTGCTGAGATACCAGGTAGCAACTGACTGTCTAAATTTCAGCCCATGTCTCTCCAGTTTGAGCATGCAGCTCCAAGGTGCCACATAAACTTGCTGTGGTGGATTAGCATGACTAACCCTGCAAGAAATTCCATGTTACTGGCTTGTCAGCCATGAAATAACAATGTTCCTTCATGTCTGTGTACAATAGAAAGAGCCTTATGAGCCCCATTTGGAGATGTGTCCTGTAAAGGGATCACCAAATGGGTGACTCTGTGCCTTCACAGATCCCACCTCTCTAGAAAGGGCTCATATAGCAACATCTCTGTGGCGTATGTAAGGGTGTGGGAAGTGCATGAGGAGCGACACATTCAGTCAGACAACATAGATCACAGACCATTCAAGACTTTGAAGGGGATGCACAACCATGGTCCTCTAGATGTTAATGGATTGCATCTCCCATCATTTCTCACTTTGGGTGTGCTGGCTTGGACTGGGGGGAATCACCAGAACTGCATCTGGAGGGCCTGATATTCCTCAACCTTCTTTAAAAGCCATTGCTAGCTATTTGAATTGAAATTGGAGTGTGTGTGTGTGTGTGTGTGTGTGTGTGTGTGTGTGTGAAGGGGGGGGAGGGGGAGAAAGAGAATCTGTTTGTACAAACGTAAGACATTTTAGCATTTTTTTAAAAAAAGCTTCTGTTCCTTTTGGAGTGTCTTAGTGTGTTTTTTTCCCTTTTTTTTCCAGACCTTTGATGCAAATGATCTGTATAAGGACAAAACTTCAACAAGGTGCTGACCTCCTTAGTTGCACTAAATAAAGTCACAGCAGGTAAACAGAAACCATTTATAGTCTTGAAAGCATTTAGCTCAATTCCCTAATGTTTCTTTGTTTGTGTTCCGTTTTTTTAACAGTATTTTTATTTCCCTTTTTCCCTTTTTCTTCTTCTTCGTGGTCTCTGTGCCCCACACACTAGGAGCTCTCGCGCATGCGCGGTACCTTATGGAAAATTTAGAGCTTCTGCTTGGCGGAAACTCCTCCCACCATGCCTCTACTGGGCATGTCAGCCAGCCGAGCAATGGTTCCCTTCAGTTCTTTCTCGTCCCCCGTCGTGTACGGAGGTTCTGAGCTTGGGCTTTTTTCTCCTGGCATTCCTGGTAAATCTTTCTGGTTTTCGATTTCGGTTTTGGGATCACGGTTTTTGGCTTCGGTTTTTGGACTGGTCTTGGTATTTCGGTGTTTTGTTCCTGTTCCTTTGGAACTTCTACCCTGACCCCCCAAACCCCCCCCATCTTCGTCTTTGTCTTCGGTCTTCGAATCGTCGTTCCTTTTCTCCTCCTAATTTCTATGTCGGCTTTTTTTAAGCCTTCAAAATTGTGCAAGGTCGCTTTTTTCAGACAGACACAGCCAGTGTCTCCTGTTTTTGGGTGAGGCACAAAAACCCCCGGGCCTGCCCAATCTGCAGAGAGTTCACGTCTCAGACTCTGAGGAACCGTCTCGCGCGCCTCAAGTCTTTCTACTGGGAGCAGTCTTTGACATCACAAGGCTCGACTCCGTCCGCCCCGAGGATGTCAGAACCTTCCTCGAGCTGCCCTGCAACCACGCTCCCACCAATCGGCGGCTGTCAGTCCGGTGCTCCAGCGGTATCAGGATTGGTATTTCCCATAGGGCCTCTTTCTAAAATCCCTAAGCTCTTGTTGGCTTCATCAGGGGGGATGCCCCTCGGGCTCATGGGTCCAAAGCTGGGAAGACGCTTATAGCGGCCCAACATAAGCATCCGGTGACCTTGGAGCCTAGAAGGAGAAGGGGAAGGGGAAGCGCGGCTCTCCGGCTAGAGGCTCCTCCAACTCCCCCTCCGACTAACTCCACATGACCCAGAGGAGGAATTGGAACCCCAGGAGCTCTTGGGGGTTTTCCGAAGTCGACGAGACCGCTGGCTCGGCAGCATAATCGAACCGCCTTAGCTTACAGCCGCGTGCGGTCCCTCTGCCCGGACGCCCTAAATGGGGGCCCATGGGAGGATGCTCCGGCAGCTCTCCAGACCTCGCACCCATCCTGAGGATCTGATGGAGAAGCCCCTCTCCGATTCCAGAGCGACAGGTCAGGCAGCCATCCCCGCACCTTTGGGGAGGCCTCCCTGAACAACAAATGGAACGGGGGACTTTGGAGGAGGGCTAAAAACCCTTTCCCCCGCTATTGAGAAGCCTACTGTCGGTGGTCCCTATCGAGATTCGCCCCACTCTTCCGTGTCATACACAAAGAGATCGGCATGGTCGCCTGGAGAAAACCCCCGGGCATTTAAGATTTACTCTCCTTCATATCGGGACTCCTATCATCCCGATGTGAGGCAGTGGTCGCCTTACCGGCGCTCCCGCTCGCCGTCACGCGGGGACTCCCGCTCCCCGCGTGAGTGCTCTCTATCACGCTCGCCTCGACGATCGCCATACCGTCGATCCCGTGAATGTATGTCCCACTACCGGGCGGTCTCTCCACCTCCTCTTGTAACATCTACAGTGCCTCGCCCGATGTCGGAGGCCATTCCCACGCAGACCTCGCCCGCTGACCACGGTCACTCAGGCTGTACAACACCCGGTCCCCGCATCTTTCCTCCATAAAGATCTCGAACTCTTATCCATCGGGCTCAAAGTCCCCTCCGGCCAAGCAGACCATCTCCACCGCTCCGACGGTTACCCTGTGGTACTGTCTGGTGTCCATCCCCTGAGCGGTCAACAGATAGATTCCAGACCGTTCCTTGACAGCATCGTCACAGGATTCGGTCTGAGTAACTCCAAGGAGTCTATGCCAGAGTCTCATAGTCACCCCCCCTTGCCTTCGGCGACCCAGCACCCAAGTCAGCGCCTAAAGATGTGAGGCAATTTTCAAATATCCTCCTCGGATGTCGGCAGCTCGGGGCCTAAGAATGGTGGAACCAGCCCCGACGGTGCAGGCCCCCGTCTTTCATTATGTGGACACTTGCCACCCTCGACAGCTCCACTTGGTCCTGCCTGCGTTGATGGAGGCCCTAAACACCCCTGGCCCCGGCTGGCTTCCGCCCACCGTCCACATGGCTAAGCATTTTACCGCACCCAGAGGGGGGATCCGGTTTCCTCTTCAACCATCCTCAGCCTAACTTGGTGGGGGTTTGAGTCCACACAGACCAAAAGAGGGGGCCCACCGACTCCGCCCGACAGGGAGGGACATCGATTTGACACTTTCGGGAGGAGATTCTACTCTGCCTCCTCCCTGATAGAGAGTGTCGAATACCCAGGCGTGTCTGGCTGCGTACCTCCAAAACCTGTGGACAAGTTTCACCAATACTGTCCACTGTTCCAGAAGAGAACAGAACAAGTGCCAACCAATTCTACAATGAGGCGGTGGCACTCGCTCCCCAGCAGATCCTCTCCTCCAGACATTCTGGAGGGCCGCCCGTGTTACGGTGGGTTCCCGTGGCCCTCTGCTGCTCGCCTGGCTATGTTCCTCGGGCCTCGCAGGACACCCGGAAGTGCTTGAGGACCTTCCCTTTGATGGCAAGGGACTCTTCAATGCATCGACTGATGAGGCCATGGACCACATCATCAAGGCCTGGCTAACAGCCAAGAAGATGGGGATCCGTACCTCAACAGTCCCGCCGCGGCTTTGCACCCAGACCCGCTTGGAGGCGATCATCCTCCTCCAGTTTCCGACTGCGGTTGCCTCATCCACCACGTCCTCAGTCAGCCCCAGTGAAGCTCCCCAGATTCTTTAAAAAGTCTTATCGGGAACCAAATCCTGTTTTTGATGGGATCGCAGGACGCCACCACAGCCTACATTCCGCCTGCCAGCAGCCCTGAAAGATCGTCCCAGCCTGACCGAACACCTCACCGAATGGCCTCAATCACCACGGACTCTTGGGTTCTCACCCTCATCCGTCTTGGTTACACCATGAGTTCTCAAGTATTCCACTGCGAGGCGTCTTCTTTCCACCCAGGCCAGCCCATGCTGTTGGAAGAGATCTAGTCCCTTCTACAAAGGGAGAGATTGAAAAGGTTCCGACCTTGGCCACTTCCACCGGCTTCCCCCGGTTTTCACCGTACTGAATCGGACGGGACCCTGCGGCCCATCCTAACCTCCGAGGGGTGAACAAATAACCCCCAGGAGGTTCAAGATGGTCCGCTGTCAACGATCCCCCCCTTCCTTCGTCGGGGAGACTGGTTCGCATTCATCGACCTGTGGGGTGCCTTTTTTCACGTCTCGATTCGTCTGACCAGAAGATCCCTTTCGGTTTGCGATGAGGGCCCTCCTACCAGTCGGGGTCTGCCGTTTTTCCTCTCCACTGCACCGAGGGTCTTCACCAACTCATCCCCTGTCGTTTCCCATCTGTGGACACCATCTTCCCCTATCTAGACGATTGGCTGTTGGTCGCGTCCTCCAAGACCAAACTCTATTCCGACATAAACCCGGGCTTTGTCACCCACCCGCCTGGGTCTTCAGGTCAATCCGAAGAAGTCCCACCTCAAGACAGTGAGAGTGCTCGACTTCATCGGAGCGCCCCGACTTGGTCTCGGCCAGAGCCTATCCGCCCTTGGACGAGCCGCACCCTCTGCCGGGCCGCGTCGGGTTCTTTGACCCCAATGACATCGGCGAGGAGGATCCAGCAACTCCTCGGGACGTGGCCTCCACCGCGGCCGTCACGTACCTCTCAAGCTCGAGCTCGCCCGCTTCAGCACTGGTTCGTCAGAGCCTTCAATCCGCTCCGGGGAACCAGGGCTCGACACCGACTCCCAATGCAGGAGCCACGCCCTGCTTTGGCGGCTCTCCTGCTGTCACCTCCTGTAGGGATGCCTTTCCGACAGCTGACTCCTCGACTCACGGTCACGCGGTTTCTCCCTGTTCGGTTGGGGAGGCATTCGGAGCCTCGAGTCCCGGGGGCGCTGGACTGGCGACGGGCCCAAACTCCACATCAATGCTCTCAAGCTCCTTGCCATCGGGAAAACTCTAGGGCGTTCTGCAACCTGGTCGCGGGGCAGACGGTCCTCATCTTGCGGCAACGTGACAGCCGTCTGCTACGTCAACAGGCAGGGGGGCACCCACTCCACCACGCTCCTCACCATCGCTCTCAAGCTCTGGAAGTGGTGCATGTCGCTTGGTCCATCCGATTGCCATCCATCTGGCTGGACAGGAGAAACGACGGCGGATACCCCGAGCAAGGACACCTCCTCCTACCATGAGTGGTCCCTCTCGGACGAGGCGTTCCGTCTCATAGGACACCACTGGGGCGAACCCATGATCGACCTCTTCGCCACTGCTGAACGCGAATTTTTGGGCTGCTTTAGAGCCGGCTGGGGACTCAGCTTTTCCCCCGGGGACGCCTTCCAGTTCCAGTGGGCCGCGGGCCCCTACACCTTCCCCCCGTTTCCTCTCCTGGGACGAGTGGTCGCCAAGATCCTGGCGGACCAAGCCAATTCCTCGTAGCCGTGTACTGGCGCAGGCAACACTGGTTCTGCCTTGCTAAGGCCCCTCGAGGACGACTGCTGGGTACCAACAGCACCCAATCTGCTGTCCACACGGATGGTCGCTTTTTCCCCCCCGACCTCCCTCTCCTGGCCCTGCACGCGTGGAGGGTCGCCTTAGACGACCCCGCTATGCAGGACGTCTTGACTGCGGCTAGGAAGAAAATTTACCCGCCGCAACTACCCTACAAGTGGTGGCGGTTCGTTATCTTTCTGGGGGGCAAGGTGAGCCAGTTCACCTGTCGGTCTCGGTACCCTGTTCCGCTTTGCTATCTCTGACAGCAGGGACTCACCTTTGCTTCTTTGAAGGTCTACCTCTCCGCCATTGTGGCCTACCAACCCCCAGGCTCTCCATCGGCAGCACTCTTTAGCAATTCATGAAGGGGCTTCAGCATCTATACCTGCCGGTGTCACCACCGCTGCCACCCGGTCACTGTCCTTGGTACTCTTTCCCGCTCACGTGACCACCTTTTGAGCCTATGGCCACAACTGATGACAGGCTCCTGACTCTTAAGACTGCCTTTCCCGGTGGCTGTCACCTCTGCCAGACGGGCCAGCGAGCTGACAGCTCTACGGGATGAGCCGTTCCTAGTCTTTCATCATGACAAGATAGTCCTTCCCCGGCATTTTCCTTTTTGCCCAAGGTGGTGTCCCACTTCCACCTTAACCAAGACTAATCCTACCAAACCCTTTTTCCCGAACCTGACGCCGCCTCGGGGGCTTTACTCTTGGAGTCCGTCGGGCTGTGGCCTTCTACACACAACGGACTGCGGCCTACAGACAGACTCCCCTGTTTGTTGCTCGGGCAGCGCCGCAGAGGCCACAAGGGGTCCCCCCCGGTTCTCCAAGTGGGTGGCCCAGACAATTCTGCTTGCCTATGGGGTGGCCAAGCGCCTCCACCGGACTTGCTTGCCACTACCACTCCAGAGCTGTGGCATCCTCAGCAGCCCACTTGCAAGTGTGGACCTCAGACTTTTCGAGTGGCGACCTGGTCCAAGCCATCAACCTTCGTCTGCCATTATCGACTGGACTGCTGGTCCCGGAGAGATGCCCGGTTTGGACGAGCGGTGCTGGCCTCCGTACTCTAGGACCTGACCTGCCGTTCTTCTATACAAAGTCTCCTAGTGTGTGAGGCACGAGACCACGAAGAAGAACAGGTTGCTAACCTGTAACTGTGGTTCTTCGAGTGGTCATCTTCCCTCACACACACCCGTCCCCCGTCCCCCCTTTTTTCAGGTCCCTTATAGGCGGACTTTAAACTGAAGGGGACTGTTCTTGGCGGGCTAGCATGCCCGAGGAGCATGGGAGGGGGGTTCCCGCCCAACTACTAAGCTCTGTTTTCTGCGGTACCCTGCATGTGCGAAAGCTCCTAGTGTGTGAGGGCAAGATACCACTGAAGAACCACAGTTACAGGTAAGCAACCTGTTCATCTTTTTCTTACTGTTCTGTTTTTTTTTTTTGGGGGGGGAAGGCTTTTTTTCTGTGTTCCCCGCCAAACATTTGTGATTTAAAAACAGATTTTAATAACTTCCCCGTTGAATTGATAGATTTCAGTGCATTTCATTTGTTGCTCTGGCCTTGGTAATCCTCAGCTGTCTTTTAAGTTAATGCACTCTCCTCAAAAGAAAGGAAAAACACTAAAATGACTGAGTTACATAGCTAAACACTGATGTCACAATGAAGTTAGTACACCAGTCCCTCCTTATCCATATTTTCAGTTATCAATGGTCTGAAAATATTAAATAGAAAACACCTGAGTTCAGGTGACACCCCTGCAGCCTGACAACTGTGCCTTGCCTCCGGCCTCTTCCTGCCCCCATTCACCCGCTCCGTAATGTGACAGGAAAAGGGTCTGGCTTCACTGGAAGTAGCCATCTGCTATAAAGTTCCATGGTTTCACTATCAGCAGGGTCTTGGAACGTATCCTTTGTGGATAATTCATCTGAGTTTGAGAGCTGAAGGTATTCATCTCCTGAATTGTGCAGCACATACCATTTCCACGTGATGTATTGAAGCTATGTACAGTTCCCACAGATGTTGAAAGATAAAATCATGAAAAGCATAAATGTTTTTTTTTTAATTTTCCAGGGAAGAGGGAAGAGAGAAGAAGCATCCTGAAGTATGGGCTGTCTCTGCCTACTCTCCAACAGGCAGGAACAGGAAGTTATTATGAGGGAGCCTTCTAGGGGAGCAACCCCTCTACATAGTTCTAGTTGCTGTCTTTGCTGCAACAGCAGCTAGTTCCTATCACTCCCTCTCTCCCCCCTGCTTGATTTTCTTCCTGTTTCTTTCACTTCCATATGCCTGTCCCTGAACACCACTCTTGTCTAGAGTGCTAAGAAAAGTAAGAATGGAAAATAATGTTCATTACTTACTTGACCAAGAAGACCACGTTGCTTAGGATAGCCAGCATGGCAGTGGATTGCCTCTCCCTTTTAATGAGCCTGGACCTTACTTTCACAAGGGAAGGCTCATTATCCAAACTTGGAGGGGCTCTAGATTCAAGTGTGGCTGATGCGAGGTACATTCTACAGGGTCTTTGTGCCCCTGCTGCTTGAGTTCCCTCAGGAAGAGGTAGGCAAAGGCTTATAGTACCCAGCAAAGACTGAGTACTACAAAGATATGGATTATTGCCATCACCTGTCCCTCCTTCAGGGAAGGGCAAAAAGATGTCGACACACCTTCATGTCTGCGGATTCGTAATGGGGGTCATTCCTCTTGGCTCTCTAGTGGTTCACGGTGCCCAGAGTGCATACAGTACTGCCCTTTGAGCCTTTGATGCCTCCCTTAGGGAGGCATCATTTAAGTACCTGACTTGGAGAACACTCCTGTTAATAGCCATCACATCAGCACTCAGAGTCTCCAAACTGGGAGCCCTGTCAGCAAGAAGAGAACTGTACCAGATAACACTGGACTCAATCTGGCTATGCCTAGATCTTTCCTACATACTGAAAGTCAACCTACAGTTCCACAGGCAGCAGGAGGTAATGTGGTCACTCTTCTGGTCCAAGCAGAGGATCTGGCACACCTTGGACGTCCAGTGCATGATCAAGGTTTACCTAAAGAGCATGGCCAACTTCAAGAAGTATGACTCGTTTTGTGTCTTCAGTCAGGGCTTCATAGGAAAAATATTTCCTCATTCACACTCAGCAAGTAGATTAGAGGCTGTATCACAGATTAAGGCAATGAAAATGCTACTTCCAGGACCAATCCAGGCTCATTCCACCAGGAGCACAGCCACCTCAGAAACCTTTCCAACAGACTGACAGCTGCTTGAGATTTCCAAAGCAGCACTGTGGAAGATGTCTGCCTTGTGAGGCGTTATGGAGTGGATGCCCTTACCTCAGCTGAAGGTTCCTTCAGAGGATTAGTGTTTCAGCAGGTGGTGGACCTTGGAGAGTTCCTTCTTGCTGGCCCACCTGACAAAGGGAAGCTTTTATACACCCCATGCCTCAGGATGCTCCTCCTCTCTTCACTGGAAAAAGAACTGTTTTTCTTAACTTTGAGATAGTCCTTTTCGTTGAAAGGGGGACAGACATCTTCCTCACCCTGGTACTTGAGCAAAGAGGATTGCTTCATATTGATTTATGTTTGGTTCATAATTGGTTCAGGATCAGGATGGAAAACAGAATACTTCCCTGAGGGCTACTTACCTGGGAGTTACCTGACAGTGTCCCTTCTGTCTTTCCCTTGTTTGACTGTTGCTGTTGACTTTGAGTAATGTCTTTACTTGATGAAGTAGCAATTCTTGTTTACTGGGGTGATAGGTTTAGAAGTTACTCACATAGGTTCTTCTCGAAGCTCCAAAGCTGTAACAGGACTGAGGATTGCTCCTCTTAGAGGCCTCATGTTTCAGGATGCTTGTCGCCTCTTTCATTGAAAAGGACCATTTCAGAGATAAGACAAATAGTTATTTTTGCGCTTACGTTCTTGTTTGTTGTTCTTGGTGCATTCTATTCCTCAAGATGATGATGGTGATGAAAAGGAAGGGAACTTTAGCTGCCCACCAGCCCCTGTAATTATTTGCCTGATGCAACTGAGAAGATCATCTCATGAAAGCAACGTATATCACTTGTGGGATCAGGAACTTAAATGTACATGTGGATGCATATCCTGCAGATCCTCACGCATCTTAAGAGCCCCATAGCAGTGAGCAGTGAGGACAGAACATAACTGCAAGTGTTCTGTGTTAACAATTTAAAGGATATTTTGAGGGGGAGAAACTGGGCTTTGGCATGAGGGTGTTCCTCTTACTCTTTTGAAGTTATATTCAAGTGAAGCAGTTACTTGGAAATGTCCTGCATGCTTGAATCTGTCTTATCTGCAGAAATCCTCTCCAGTCGTGTTTCTTCCCCTCTTTTGGTGGCCATTGCACCCCTGTGTATGCCACCTGCTTTACAAATCAGGAAAAGAATAAATGCAGTTTCATTATTATTAGTATCTATTTCCATGTAGGAATGTAGAGGATTCCACTTTTATGTACATCTCTCTGTGACATCCACATGTCAGTTTTACAAATTCAAGTTTAAGTGTATGCGTCTGGTATGCATCTTAGATATGGGTCCTTTCTGAAATTCTTGGTTTGTGGTCATATTTTCAGACATTGGGCTAGGAAGTGATTCTGTATGTGCAAGGCCATCATCTCATAGGATAAAGTCGTTTGATTCCTTGGGATCCCAATCTTTACACAGCAGAACTTCAAAACTTTTTCAAGGCCAGTATCGAAGTCTGGTAAGTGTTGACCCATTTTTAATCTCTCCCTCTCTCTCTGTCTGTCTCTCTCTCCAGTCTCCTTAGTTGTTGTTGTAAAGTGAGAAGCTTGGCTTAGATTCATAGACACTTGATAGAAACCTTCTCATTTATCAGTAGCAAAAACTTTTGAAACTGAAAAAATGCCCTCAGATACTGCATAGTCATGGACCACAGTTGGTGGTCCAACAAAGTACAGTTCATTTGAGCCTATTAAAATCAGTGAACTCAATTGTGGGCAAAGAACCATAGAACTTTTGTACTGCAAACAGATCAGGGCCATGTTTTCCTGCTGTGTTTTTTATGAGATGCTGTAGAACAACTTAACTTGTTGTACATGAGAACACCCTTAACAGAGAATGTATTAAAACAGTCTTAAGCATGGAGGTTACAACATGAGTTATTTTGACTGAGTTCAATTGCAGGTGAAACTATAGTTCAGGTGCTTAGAGACTCAGTTACTAAATGGTCCACATAAGAAATTTTGAACAGGGTGTGGGCTACAGTAAGCGAATGAATCTAAAAAAGTTATATTCAAGTTGTAGGTGTAAGTGTTATGGGACAAAAGCATACATTCTAAGCACTAAATATTTAGAATTGCATATACACACAGGTAAAGAAGCAGCTGTGTTGACTGTCGTACACATCTCATTAGCCTAGTTTTGATTAAGTTTTTTAATTATTATTATTTTGAAAAGCACCTAAACCTTTGTATTTCAATGGTCTTGTCATTTCTAGGATATGACAGATAACAGCAACCACCAGCTGGTGGTAAGGGCAAAATTTAATTTTCAGCAGACCAATGAAGATGAACTTTCTTTTACAAAAGGAGATATTATCCATGTTACAAGAGTAGAAGAAGGAGGCTGGTGGGAAGGAACTCACAATGGCAAGACAGGATGGTTTCCTAGCAATTATGTAAGGGAAGTAAAATCAAACGGTAAGTTTCATGAGGCTGCTTTACAGCCTATTTAGCTTCACTTTCATGATAAATGCCTGTGTAACCATATATAGATTTTGGGACTATGCAATCCACCCCAACTCACATATGAATTATTTAATTTACCTTTTGGTACATAAAAGCAGAAGACCAGGTAAGATACTTTATTCTTGGAACTCAAATACCCATGTAGACATCTGCTTAGGTTTATCATTCAATACAGATATACAGAATTTACTTGCAGTATTGCAACTTCAGTAGCTCAGCAAATATTGGGAATTAGGAGGTGTAGCTTCTAGTCAGATTTAAATCTGAGCACTTTGTTCAGCTTTCTTTTAGAACAGGGGTGGGCAACTATGGAAGACTAGGGGTCTGTGTTAGCCCCTAGGAGATCTTGGAGAGCTGCATGACTCTACTGCACCTGCTCTGGCAAAAAAATTCCCCTAGGCACCCTCTAAAGTTTATGGGGGCATTTTCACCGTGTCATAGGGCCTTCCTGAGCTATGTCAGGCCCTGGAGCGGCCTTTTTGAACAACGGGAAGTGAGCAGAAGTAATTTCCTGTTCACTTTCTGTTTCAAAAAAAGCTTCTTGTGGGCCTAATGTGCCTGGGAAGGATTGAAAAAATGTGGTGGAAATGCACCCCTCACCCATTAGCAGACATTCTGGAGGTGTTTGAGACAAAAAATATTTTTGGAAAAAATTTCCAGCATTGTTTTTGACCTCTAGGGGGTCCAGGGGATCTCCAGCCATGCTGAAAATGCCCTTTATACCTCCTAGAGTGCACTTGGGGGCATTCTGAAGAAAAACAAAGCAAAACTTTTTTTGTGATTTTTTTTTAATTGATAGGGGCCACAAAAATGATCCTAAAGAGTCATATACCACCCAACGGTCACACTTTGCTCACCACTGTTTTAGATGCTAACCTGTGATCTTAATTTCTGTCCAGTTCTTCCAGTCAGCTTACAATCCTTCATTTTCAGCTTTATAGCCCTGAAAAGTGTCAATTAACTGCTATGTGCCAGGAGATACAAGTTCCAGGAGCAATCTGATTTTAAAAAAGAAATCTGGTGGTAGCATTAATAGATATTTTTATTTTGCTTGGCCTTCACTCTTTAAAATTAAGTCTTTAACTGTTTGCATTCAAAAACCATTTACACGTACTTTCAGTTTCTCATCTTGTAATGTGGTATATACCATCCTTTGTCAACAATGCCCTTCAGCACTCTACGATAGGCAAATAGGCCAGTCTGTCTGCCAGAGGGTAAATGGATATGAATCAGATAGTAGGAATGGGAATACACAAAAACCAGCTGAAGACCATTTAATCTTCCTGGGCATTCCATCTCAGGCCTCAGAATGGCAGTCCTTGGACGACAACAACAACTACAAAACTCTGCAAAGGAAGATTGGAAAGAGAAACAGAAGAACTAGAATATATCCAGAAACTCCACTCTGTCAGTAGGAGGTTGAACAGAGGCAGTGGTTTCCTGGCACATTGCATATATTTTAACATTAGTTAGTTGTAGCCTAAGGAGGCTTCTCTTGGCCAGTTACCACATCTCTGGTTCCCAGCTAGCATCATACTACGTCCAATAACTCCCCATACACATGGTTGTCTACTTACCTTGGTTTTAAGCAACATCTTTCCTCCTGATTTTGTCCCCCTATGACGAGATCCATCGTTAAAGCTGTGGCCTCATCACCATACTCAGAAGTTTTGCATTTCTTTTGCTATTCACACATACCATCTGCTCATTTATAGCTACAAAGACATATTCCTAGGCACTTCATTGTATGCATCTGATGAAATAGACTTCAGTCAACGAAAGCTTATGCTTTCAACTTCTTTCTCTTAGTCTCAAAGGTGCTACAGGATCATTTTGCATTTTAAAACAGGCATTTTAGTCTGTTTTTGAACATTTTTATTTATTTTATGCTTTAAAAGTTTCTTCCCTTTGTATGTCACCTCAGAGGCCCTGGTGCCCTAAATAAATAAACATTCCTAAGTCCCCCCACCCCGCTTCTGTATATGTAGATATTTTCATATCTTGTGTAGCTGAAAATTGCTTTTTTTCTAAACCTGCTGTTACAACAAGACAAAAGTCTTGGTAGATTAAGGTGTTATTCTAATTGGTGCTAAAACTTATGTGCGTGAATTTCCCCTCCTCTGCTTCTTACTTTAAATAGCACCACAAGCAGTCATGTTTTCATTAGTTGTTTGGTTTATTAACACTATAAATCCAATGAAAGTTATTTTGAAAGCTTTGTGACCCTGGTATCTGCTTATGTAATATCAAATACATTATTCGTCATCATGAAATTGTTACAGTTTGTTTTCATCTATTCTAAATTTTATCCTGTCGATTTGACTTGATAGAGCATTCGTATTTTGATGTTAATAACTCAAGATATGAATGAGCTTTGTGTCTGTGTGCACTCCTTCCCAGCTACTATCAGTTAACTATTGATATCTTTTATTTTCAGTCTGTAAAACCATGCTTACCAGGTTAAGAACAATACATACCTGTTTAAAAAAACACAACCCATCAAACCCTGGTTCAAATTCTTGATTTTTCTAAATACTGCAATCAGATTTTGCATTTCAGATATAATAGGAACCTGTTGTTATATTTCCCTGGAGGAGGGAAAAGGCAGCATAGGATGGAAAATGCAGGCAAGACTTCTGGAAGCCTTGGATTATTAAACTAAGATATGATAATCTGAAGAGTCTGCAGTGCTCTTTGTATATGTTAAATGAATACTTCAAAACCTTGTTGCAACTACATTGAAAAAAAGCACTTTGTTTGACCTCTAGCGTTTGAACTTTGAAATTACATTCAGTTACTGAAACATTTTATATATTTCAGAAAAACCTGTCTCGCCGAAATCAGGAACCTTAAAGAGTCCTCCAAAAGGCTTTGACACATCTGCTATTAGCAAAAGTTATTATAATGTGGTGAGTGATATTTCTATGAATTTTATTTACGCTATTTATCAGTAGCTTCTTGCTCAGTGGTGAAGCATTGTTTTCCTAATGGTTTGTCATTCATCTCTGAGCATGAAGCATCTTAAACTAGTCATCTACAATTTGTGTTGGGCTGTTGTGCATGGAGCCCACTGGCCATTTATGCTTAACAACCACACCTGCCCCCTGTTTTTGTAATTCCAAGGCAGGTGACAAAACTAGAAGTTGCTGAATCCCTGATATACTGCTATACATGTCTTGAAAATTTACAAGGCCTGCTTTAAATTTTAAATGAGAGAGAAGGAAGCTTAAACATTTATTGGCATTTTGGAGATCCCCAGTACATATATCCAGTAGTGCTCAATTAACACACATTGCTTTTGTATCTGAAGTGGGGACAAATGGTCATGATTTTTGAGAACCTGATTCGTCTTTGTGTGATTCAAGTCAGGTTTTAGAAGGTTTCAAAATTGAGCTGAATATCTGAAACTGAAATAAAGAAGAAATAGTAGTTTCTCCCACTGTTTTGCTTTTCTTTCTCGTTGTCATTCTTGTTTTCCCCTTTTAGTACTGAAAAAAAAAAGAGTAGAATGAGGCAGAAGAGAAATATTTGTGTTACTGCCCTATGGCCTTGTGCTTAGCTAGAGCAAGTCTACAATGCCATTATATTTTGTCCAAAGCAGAATTTAAGTTGATTTTACTGTGCCTTATACTGAAGGAACATCTTAGGAATGTTTGGGGGCAACAGAAAGAATTTTTTTATGTTTAGTGAAATTTCTTTGCCTTTTGCATATTATTAACATTGTAGTAGGAAACCCACTAGATCAATGGTTCTCAACCTGTGGGTCCCCAGATGTTTTTGGATTTCAGCTCCCAGAAGCCCTGAGCATTGACCATAGTGGCTGGGGCTTCTGGGAGCTGAAGTCCACAAACATCTGGGGACCCACAGGTTGAGAACCACTGCACTAAATACAGATTTTTCTCATTTCTCTTGGAATGTACAGTGGTTTGAGTGCATCTTGGTATATATAAGGAATCAGCATAGTGTGGGAGTCTTTAGAATTTCTCATAGCTGCTTGAGATGCATTTTGTTCTGTGGTATCTCTTATTTGAAATAATTCTACTAGACGAAGAGTTGTCTCAGAGGCTCTTGGTCCGTTTCAAGATTGGACCCTGCATTGTTTGCTTGTTTATTGTTAGAGAAATGTCTTTCCAAAGAGGCATATCATCTCTTTATTAAATTTATTTAATAAATTTTATTAAAGTGCAGTTTCTTCACTAGTAAGAGTGGTTATAGTACAGTTTTACCTGTCTCAGGATATATTGTAATCTCCTTTTCTCTCTCACCTTTTGCTTTGGGTCTTGGATCTTTCTTTTCTTCTTTGTCTTTGTGTGATAGGGTGGATAAAACAGATGCCAAAATTTAAATTGGACCTGTTCCCCCCCCCAAATGGATTATTTAAATTATATATATTTTGAAAAATAAGTACTGAATTTCTCTTAAATAATCTATATCTTAAATACATCAAGTTAAAGAAGGCTTTTATATGCAATGAAGAAGTGCTTTGGTCATTTTTCAAATGCAGTTATTTCCAGTTAACCAAAGATTTAATAATAATCTGTTTGCCTTGTTGTTTGCTCTCAAGTCATCTTTGACTTATGGCAACCCTATAAATGAGAAACCTCCCTCCCCCTCCAAAAAAAGGTTGTCAGAAGCCCTGCTCTAGGTCTTGCAAACTCAGGACTGTGGCTTCTTTGATTGAATCAATCCATCTGTAATAGGATATGGTATGGATCCATACCTTATCTAATATATAAAAGTCAAAGTTTGTGAGTTTATCAGGCAGGTGAAGACCTCATGTGATTGGCTGTGTCAGGTGAGAAGACTTCATATGATTGGCTGCCTGTGATCTATGGAATCCTGGGCTTCTCAGTTTAAGGAAGGACCTTTAGAATTCTCAGCCACAGAGCTCTTGGGCCTGACCGGTTATTATGGAGATGAGGCCTAGCAGCAAGGAGAAGGCCAGAGTATCCCTTCAGAAACCAAACCTCTGTATGTTAACAACTCTGAATACAGATTGAATTGGAGAATATGGGGAAAAGGTACAGGTACAGGACAAGGCAGTTTGGCGAATTAGAGACACAAGATCTCAGATCTGTTTATTTCAACTGCATCTAATTTCTCAAGTAAGGTAATTCCTAAGGTATTTCTAACAAATATTACCTGTGAAAAAATAAAATCCTGGGCAGTGCTGGGTAAATACGCTAGTTATTTGATATTAGCAGTTTACTGTTTGTGTTCAATCTGCGCTTGGTCTTGTTTTTGCAGAGAGGATGAACCTTTACCTTCTGCTTCCAGTTACTTAGTCTGTCTAATTTTTATATTGGCCATTTGGTGATATCCACATTTACAGTAGTCTGTTCTGCCTACTGTCAGGCCTTATTTCTACCTGTCAGTCATGGGCGTTTCATTTTTGCCTTTGTGATAGGATGAGCAGAGTCAGAGTGAAGCAGAAAGATATAACACTGGAAAGAAGAGAACATAAATTTGTCCAGTGCACAGACCTAAATATCCTAAAGGCACTATCTGATCTTAGAGGCTAAACTGGGTCAACCCTGGCCAGTACTTGGATGGGAGACCACCAATGAATACTAGGTGCTGTAGACTATATTTTAGATGAAGGAACTGGTATAAAACCATTTCTGGATGTTTCATGCCAAAGAAAACCCTACGAAATTCATGAGGTCACCCTAAGTTGATAGGTGACTTGAAGGCACAAGCACAGGCTTCTATATTTTCTGTACTTAAGCCCCAGATGTCAAGGATGCCAGTTGTGAGAAATAAAACTATATATAGGAAAATTTTAAAGACATGGGTTAAAAAAAAAGCATAAAGATCCAAGGATTGATTATAATGACTCAATACTGTAAACAGTTAACTATATCTAGTTGTAAATTAACATGGTTGTATGTATACTCAAACGTAAGTCCTGTTGAATTCAGTGACACTCCCTGGCTGGTAGATAGAAATATCAGTCTCTGTAGTCAGATTTGCACCATTCATTAAGAAATACATGAAACAATAACCACAGGCAACTTGATTTAAATCTGCCTTTTATCTTAGCCTGACTTGTGTGGATCTGCATCTGTTCATTGTGTGCACATCTCTCTGTGCTGCATATTTCACTGACTTGTTTTCTAATGTGTCACTACTGTAGTGAAGGAGTTTGCGTTATGGATGTGCAGATATGTGTAGACAATGGTGCCTTAGGGAAAGTATTTGGACTCCGTGACCTAGAGATTGCACCTAATGTACTGTTATGTGCTCCAGTGCCTGTTTGAACGGAAAAAAAATGGAGTGCATTGTTATCAAAATCAAATGAAGCTGACCTGTTGTTTATTTGCTTGTATATGTCTGTGAAATTCTTAGAAATTATTGACATTAGTCTTTGTGTAGGCTATCTGCTGCTCTTTTACCCAAAATTTTGGGCTGTAACAGAAGAGGAAGAGATGTGAGAACTGAAAATTGAAATAGTGCATTGAAGTAGATTTTGAATAGTTTTTTCACAGCAGTGGAGTGTGGTTGTACTGATAGCAGAAGTGATGACTGTGAGGGCTGGAGTAGGTATCTTTTGTTCATGTTCACACTGTCATGGTCTACTTGGGAAGAGAATTTTCAGACATATCTTCACAATGTCAGACCCATCAGCTGTGAGTGCGATGCAAGGAGTAGAAGAAAGTTTCTAGTTCCATAAGTTAACATTGCCTTACATTTGGAAGGAGAAGCACCTGCCCCAGTTGGTTGGGGAGCAGTCTTGCTCCCCTCCAGGGACAATACTGTGCATTTGCAATAAGGAGTATGCGTTGCTCTGGGAGTTGTTGGACTGCAGCTCCCACCATCCCTCACCATTGACCATGTGGCTGAGATTGATGGGATACCAGCAACATCTCCACATTCCCCAGGAGTGCTATATATGCAGTATGCAGTTTATGAGAGTTTCTTGTCCATTACACAGAGGCTGAGTCTGCCTGCATTTTTCTAGCTGTCGCATGGAACAGCTGATTTCACATTAAGTATTATCACTGTGAGGAAAGGAGAGAGATGAACTCTTGCCTGACATGTAGAAGTGGTACTACTTCTTGTAAACACAGAAATTATGTTTTGGGCATGCAGTGGAATGTTTAGAACCAGTGCTAAGGCTCCATGTTTAGCCATCTTCCTTTGGGAGTTCCTCTTACACAATGATGATGTTTTGCGTTCTTGCATACACAAATAAGGTTGTCCCAGAACACCAGAAAACACTTGGGTAATCCTGTTGGGGTCATAAGAAAAGAAGTGGGATGGAGAGGAGACGTATTGTTTTTAGTACAGATATTAACACATTTCAGTAATTTCATTGATGAAATATTCAGATAATGGATGCCTTAAAGTCTAAAGGTTCCTGAAAGAGATTCAGGACATTGTTACCACAGCTGGAAAGCTGAGTGCTTTTGGTACTTTTCAGAGACTGAAAGTTTGGTGTGCAAATATATGATGAGTATTCCGTGGAAGCTTTCCATTATGATTTTTGGGAGCTAATAAACATTCCTCTGAGTCTCAAAAAGTAATTTCTCTCAGCCTGTATTAGATAATATTAAGGATTTTTTTGTTTTTAAATCTTGTTGGGTGGTAAAACTTTCTATGCAGCTTGGCATCTGGTAAACATTTCCTAAAATGAGTCTGTTAATAAGCTCCCATGGACTTCCTTCACTGTTTGCATTTTGAGCCCTCATATGTATAGCACTGACTTTGGCCTGGAGAAAAAAATTGACATGTTTGCAAGGTGTACATTTATAGGCTATGATTATTTTTAAATCACAGCTTTCTTGACTTTTTGTTCTGTAGTAGCTTGTTCTTTTTCTTGGGTGAACTAGTATAGACCATTAGATGTGGGAGAAAATCTTGCTATTTTGATGTTATTTTGAATAATAGCTTCCAAATATTTAGGTTTTCATGTCATTCTTCCACATGATGGTGTCTCCCTGCCTTGTAATGGGACCTAAATGTCATTTGTGAAGTAACTTAACTTGAGATTGAACAAACCTTTAAAAACCCAGGTTTAGGCCACACTCTTGTGAGAGCTTTTAATTCAGGAGGAAAATAAATTGGGCATTGTGTGTGTGAACTGTAAGGCATACTTGATATTTTTTTTCCCCATGCCTTGTGACTAAAGAATAGCTCACACTGGATGAATTCATCCCCCTGTGCTTTCCATTTGTGCTGCAGACTTTAAAAGGTTACCATGTCTGTGAAAGCAATCCACATTTGGTACCTAGTTTCATCAAATGGCCGTGGAGTTTTCAGAACAAAGTCTTTGAAATCTCATGGGGTCTTGCAGCAGCCAGAATGTGCAGAAAGCAAGAAAGAAGAGAAAGGTGATTATTAGAGCAGACAAGCATGGTGGTGAGATTACAAACCGTGAGGTGCAGTTATGCTAAATTTTTGTATTTGTGGCTTTGTGACTTCCACGATACTGTAACACACGATGTTCCACAGCTTTCCCTAATGGGTAGTAGGTAATTGATCATGAAGCCTATTTAATATCAGTGACACATTAAGACATTATGAACATTTAAAACTTTAAAAATAAAATGTATATATATGGACGTGAAGCTAAGCTGTTTCCCTCCTAGGGTGCTTTATGAGTACAGGAGATGTGGAGTTTAGATATATTTAAATTTGGAGTGCATACTTGTTGATGGGAGCTCAGTTTACAGCAAGTTAAAATGTAACAAGCTGAAAGTACTAATTGTTATTTTTATATATACTTGTTTTTTCAGGTTAGAGAGGATAATGTCTGTGTCTTTAAACATATAGGAACTTGGATCTCCTAATAGGACTGCTCCTTATGAAGGATTGTCCCAGTTTATTTGGATATTAGATCATGAAAATAGTTTGTCATGATTTGTGCTAAAATGATGCAAGGATAATGCACATCTCTTGTATATTTCTGTAGCTGTAATACTCACAAGCATTAGGACTGATTCTGCTGGTTTTTGTCTTAGAGTCTTCTCCCCATTTCATTTGCTGATGGTTTTTTTGTGTGTGTGGCTGTTGCTAGTTCCTTACTGCAGTGGGTAGTAACAGTGCAATATATTCTTGTATGTTGCTTGGCTTGATCTGTGATAGTGTTGTGATCTGCTGACATTTCATCATCATCTTTTGCTTTGTGATATATAGTTTATTAATCTTGCTGCTCCTTGAGAGGGAAAGTGTGGTATTACACTTTGGAAACCAGCTAATTAATAGCTTATGTGTTCTTTGTGACATCTGTCCTTCGTAGTGTTTCTTGTAGAATAGAGACATTTTAATCTTTGGGGCAGGAGTCAAGTTACCAACAAAAGAATGAACTCAGAAATGGTCTCCCTCCCCACCCCTCCTCTTCAACTGAATAGGCCTATTCAAGGGAATAAAACAGCGTCTGGCAACACTAATGAAAGAAGCAATGAATTCTCTGTTTTAAATAGTTCAGCATGTCACTAGTTTCATCAGGTTTTCATACAGGCATGAATAACTGTTTTATGTCCCAAACGGACTGTAAACTGCAGCATTGGACAATGTGGCTGCTCTAGTACATCTCAAGATCACAGGGTTACTAGGAGAGCAGTTAGACTGTTGGGATACCATAAGAGTAATAAATTGGATTTCGAAGCAATAGGAACCTGGTGTATTAAAAAGTAAGAGCAGATAGTTGTTCTTTTCAGGATGCAGCGATCCTGGCTGCTTCAGGCAATCCTGTTGTCAGCTGACCTAAGTATTGTTTGAATGTCTTAAGTCAGGGAAGTCTGACTGTTTGAATGGCCCTGTACTTAATGTATAGTTTGTCTGTAAAACTCTGGCATCAGTTGTGTTATAGTGCTGACTAGAATGAACCCTTTGAATTAGTGGGTTTACTAAGTATGTACAGACCCACCATTGAGTGGTTGATTTGGTGGGTGTACTCTAATTGGCAGTATCCAACAGGATTCTTGCTTCTGTGTATATGCGCATGTGCACATTCACACACTCTTTCTGAAGCTTCCTGGAGCCATATTATAAACCTTTAGATGACAAAGATATTAAAAAAGGATTTCTGAGCACACAGAGTTTTCCAGGAGAATAAAAACTGAGATCTGTCTCTCACTGCCCCATACAGATTGTGGCAAAGCCACACCAAGGCTGGAAGAACTGCGGAGCATGGTGCAGTGTCTTGTTTTAAACTTGACACAGGCCAGCCATTGTTCCTCGCAAACAGTCAAGATCTGTCAATACTGACTATGCAGTACTAACTCAGTATGAACCTGGGATCGCACCCGGCATATTTTGTAAGCAGATAATGTGCTCTGCCACTCTGTCAGTACAGCACTTCGCTACCGTTTTAGTCTGCTTTTATTTCTTCAGTGCTGTACTTTGCGCATTGCTTACTGTTGTCAGCATGCCCTTCCCAACACACTACACACCCATTGTAGTCTCCAGGTTCTATGGGAAGTCAAACAAACTGCAGTGCCCCCCCCTTTCTCAAGGATTCAGGGCACAGAACCCTTGCAAAAGTGGAAAAACGACAAATAACTCCACCCTGCTCTCCCCTTACCATTCCCTTCCAGGGCTCTCCCCTCCCACTCCCTTGCCTTTTGCCTTGGAGTGTGAGTCTTCCTTTTCTGTGCTGGGGCAACATGCAAGGGAAATAGAAGAGAGAGTTCTGGAGGGGAGAAGGAAGATGTGCATGTGCCTTCCCCCTTTTCTCTTGCCTTTTGCCTTGGTGTGTGTTCTCTGTGCTGGGGCAAAAGGAAAGGGAATGGGAGGGGAGAACTCTGGAGAGGAGAAAAAAAGGTGTGCACGTGCCTCCCTCCATTCTCTTTTGCCTTGGCATGAGTTCTCTGCACTGGGGCCAAAAGCAAGGGAATGGGAGAGGGATCATCAGAGGCAGAAAAGGAAGGCATGTGCATGCCTCCCTCCATTCCCTTGCCTTTTGCCTGGGTGTGCTTGCCTGCCTTCTCCATGCCTCCAAAACACGAAGGAATGGGAGGAGGAGAATTGGGGGAGGCATACGTGTCTCATGAATCATCAAATTTGTGAAGGTCAGACCTGTGAATGTGGAAGGAGGACTGTATTTCAAAGAACAGTGGTGTTCAAAGTTTCATTGCTTTCCTTTTATTGTCATTTTAAAATTACAATCATAAGTCTTTGTGTGTTGTAGGTGCTACAAAACATTCTTGAAACAGAAAATGAATATGCTAAAGAGCTACAGACCATGCTTTCTAACTACCTGCGGCCCTTACAAGCTAGTGAAAAGTAAGTATATTTTTCCATTGAATTTCTATGTGCAGGAAAACTTAAGGGTTTGGGCATAACACTTGAGCCAGCTTGCGTTTTAAAGGGCCTTCCATCCTAGCTGATGTCTCTGCCATTGTGGTAGAAGATGCATGTAATGATGATCATGTCTGCTATTTCCAGTAGGTTTGCTGGTATTGTCCAGTTAACATATTCCCCATTCCCATTCTCTTTGCTCACTGAACTGGACTAGCTGCTTCTGCTCTGAATGGTTACTTGTGCAAGATAAAGAATACAACAGAAAAGGCTGGCCAGATCTCTCTCTGTATTGCAGAAGATTCTGGCTCACGTCTTTGTATGAAGGGAGCTCTTGAGTAACTTTCAAAATGTTCTGGTGGAGTAATGTAAAATGCATATTCCTTGTGGTGGCAGGAGCACTGCTTTGTGTCTTTCTTGCTCTCTAGCTTCTTGATTGAAAATGGAAAGTGGCAAAGTTATGTGGGGTGGGATTGTGTTTCTGGGGCATATGAGAAAAGAGAAGATTGTCTGAGTTTCGCATTGGAAACAGAGAACATTTCACGTTATGGGAGGGTGGGGTTTTTTTGTACAACTTTTCTACCTTAATTTTCTTTTTTCCCTTGTTTGGTTCCAGGTTAAACTCTACAGATACTTCTTACTTAATGGGGAACCTAGAAGAAATCAGTTCTTTTCAGCAAATGCTTGTACAGTCTTTAGAAGAATGCACCAAGTATGTATTGTGTAATCAAGTGCTCTGTGATACTTCATAAACTACAGTGAACTGTCTAGAATGATGCCTGACTTATCTGTAGGAGTTGTTAGTTCAGTCTGATATGTTGACTTCACCTTCTGTCAAAAGAAAAAAAATGTTTCAGTTCAGTTTTGGACACAGATATATCCAAAGAAAGCTTTGACAACAGTGGGGAATGATATGAGGCATTACATTATTGACAAGTAAGAAAAAATGCCTTCCTTATATGGTAAGCAATGTAATTACAAAGACAGAATTAATAATATGGTACCTCACAATATAAAGAACAAAGAACCTGCAAGAAACTTTGTGCTTGTATTCTAGTTGTACCTTAATTAGACCTTTTCATTGCTGAGTGTTGACAAGCACTGGGGGGAATAATAGTGGCAATTAGGAAATGTGGAAGAGATTATTTTGTTCTACCCTTATCTTAGCTGTGCTATTATTTTTATCAGCCTTGAACTAAATTAGATATGCTCAAGCCCACAATTGATTAAGTGTATATAACTAGGTGAAGTTGTTACAAAATGTAGGGCGAAGCTAGGTGTGCCCTTTCTAAATAAATGTGCAACCTTGGTTTGCATGCCCTCTTGAGTCCACCTAATGCGGCTTTTAAATGAGGGTAATGTAGCAATTTTTAATGTCAATCTGAACTATGAGCAAGAAAATCTTGTCCCCTTGCTTTCCTTGCCTCATTATACCAGGCTGTCTTAATACATTTCCCCTGATTCTAGTATCAGAAGTGAGTCAACTTTATGTGGAAATGTCTCAAAACATCCAAGAGTAGCTAGGTCAATTGGGGGAATGGCATTTGGTTTCCTTTCTACTTTACTGTGTTCAGTTTGACATTAATAGTTCTTTCCTGAGTTTATAGCTAGTAAGGATGTGCATGTCTAGGCTGGCTTCTAGTGTATTTTTGCTGTATTTGTAGTGGACTGTTGGCATGTAAGGAAATAGCATAAATCAGTATAGAAATATAGAGCCTCATATGCCGAATTGTAGATACACAGTGAGATCTTAGTGATAGTAGGCTGAAAGCCTATGAAATATTTTTCCAAACCTTTAGCTTCTTCCTTCAGTTTCAGATAATGTCTCTCCCCCTTTTCTTTTTACAATTCACCCACTTCCCCATCCTTCTGTCATTAAGAGACTATATCTGGCTTTTCAGGCTGCCAAAGCAAGTAGTACCTTCAGTGAATTTGGAGTCCATATGCAATTAGTTTTTTTTTTAAATTACATTGACATTACTTTATTTCAGGTTGCCTGAAGCTCAGCAGAGAGTTGGTGGTTGTTTTCTAAATCTGATGCCACAAACAAAAAATCTGTACCTTGCATACTGTGCCAACCATCCGTCAGCAGTAACCGTTCTCACAGAACATAGGTATGTGGATCTAGAAATAATACAGAGGAGAAAGAGCTTGTGAAGTCGCCTTATTTCTCTCTCTCTAGGGATGTTTGCTTATTAAATTGGGTTTCTGTTCAAACTATATGTACATGTGCTCAGAGGTCTGTGAGAATCTTTGTGTTTCAATTCATCTGTGTCCCGCACTCAGTACAAAAGTCCTCTTAAATCCATGGTTGAGATCAAATGTAAGTGTTTACTTGGGAGAAACTGGCACATGTATGTTAGGATGAATTGGTTAACGCACATTCACTTTTTGTAGGCATATGAAGTGCAGCTGGAGCACATCTTTTATTGCTTCTTAAAGAAGCTGCCATAGTTAGTTTTGAGTAGGATTTTGGTGTGCATGAGTGAGACTGTTTTGTGGGAATGTGGATGATTTGAATCATAGAGTTGGGAGGGACAGCAAGGGCTATTTATTCAGCCCTCTGCCATGCAGCAAGAACAACTAAAGCATTTCTGGAATATGGCTGTCCAATATCTTTGAATATCTTTCTTGAACTATGGTGCTCAGAACTGAGGGAGGAACAAGACTAAGGGCAGAATAGAGAGTGTGATCAAGAAGCACAAAATAGCAAAGACAGTAGAGGACAGGACTGCAGCTAATACCATCAGTACTGTGAATTGCTTTGAGGTTAGAGGTTGCCAGGATGAGACCTACAAGTGTTTTCCAGGCTTGATCTTTGTAGCAGCAAACAGGCCTTAGACTCTAAATGCATATCCGATTTATTAAAGCAATTTTATTTCATTATAAAAAGAGAGTTGTGAGGAAGAAGAGTCTAACATTGAGGACTAGAAAGTTTATTTTAGCATGGGTTTTTGTAGATTACAGTCGACGTTCTCAGATTGATAGAGTATTTCATTAGCATTCTTATTTTATTTGCAAAATACAGTGGGCCCTCTGTATCTGCTAGAGTTTGATTCCAGCCCCCTGCCCCGCCATGGACACCAAAATTTGTGGATGGTCAAAAGTCCCATTATGTACAATGGTGTAGTAAAATGGCAAAATCAAAGTTTGCTTTTTGGATTTTTTAATTTTTTTTTGAGGGGGAATTTTTTCAAGCTGTGGTTGGCTGAAGCTGTGAATACAGAATCTACAGATATGGAGAGCTGACTGTGCACTTTTTGTGGGTAGATAAGACACTTTACCCAATTGAACTACTTATGTTTGTAATGGTTCAGGCAGAACTAGTGTATTTTCCAGAAAGTATAATTTAGTGGAAGCCTCAATACAAAATCCTGGATTTATTTTTGTGTAGGGTAGCAGTAGTATTTTTATGAATAATTTAATTTTTTTTTAAAAAAAGTCACGCAAGACCCCACATTCCTTGTCTCTGTTTTTAACCATTATGTTTGAATACTTGAACAGAACTCCTGTTGGAAGAAAGATAACGTTCCATTGCATGGCTATAATTTCATGAGAGTACAGATTAGCAATGTTGAATGTTGGATATCTATAACTGCACCCACTCAAGTCTGATCCTGAATATCTTTAAACACCTGGCAGTATCTATCAGAAACCCTTCTGCATTGAGCACGAAGCTCTACAAAGTGTTTTGTAACTGTGTTCTGTTGAAGCAACAGGAATGGTCCTTTGACTAGGAACGATGGCTTACCATGGTTATCAGTTGTATGGCGTTACAAACTTGTAAAAGTCTCTGATGGTGCTAGATGCTTGAAATATTAGCAAATAGTCTCCATGCATTCAGGTGAATATCTGGAGAGGGTTTCCGTGTCCACGTGTCCACAGGGTTGTATTTCTGTGGAGTATGATGTGTGAAAACCGCTTTCTCTCTCTTTCTTTCTCTCTCTTTGTTTTGAAAAATAGTGTTTGTAACTGAAGAAGTGGATATGTAATGATCAGATCTGTCATTTCACATACAACAAAATACAGTCTGAAATATTTTACAAGGGGTAGGACTGAAGATTGAAATGACACGATAAGTGATACAAACTTAAATAGTCGGATGAGCTTTTTGTAGTAGGCAACTAAAACTAATGTTATGCTATTCATTGATGTCAGTGGGACTTATTCCCAAGTAAGTGTGTATAGAAGTCCAGCCTACACTGTGCAGATTTACTTAGAAGTTGAAAACCTAAAAGGCAGAACATTGCTTGATCCAACTAAAAGACTCTCTAGTCTGCTGTCCTGTTCCCATAGTGGCCAGCCAGGTGTCCCCACACAGCCCACAAGTAGGAGATGCATCTGTAACCAAATTCTTCTTTAGTATTCCTCAGCAAGTGGTTATTTAAAGTTGTGCTGTTTCCATTACTAGAAACTATATATAGTCATGTTGTAGTAGCACCTCCGTGTATAGAAACAGTATATACCTGAACATCAGTTGCTGGGAACAACAGCAAGGGACAGCTGTCGCCCTGAAGCTCTACATATAGGTGGTCCAAAAGCATCTGACTGGCCATCATGGGGAGCAGAATTCTAACTAAATGGACTGTGGATTGATATAGCAGAGCTGCTCATGTTATTCTTCTGTTTTGATCATTAGATAATATTGTCAGTCCGTGTATAAGAGTACGCAAGTGTGCTCAGCAACATGTTATTTGGTTACAGGACTTGTATTTTACATTTTAATAATATTTTTTTGTAGTGAATTAGAATTCAAGCATTGATGAGTTTGTGTGTTCATATTCTTGAACAGCTGAATGTTGGATTGGGATGATATTATAAGCTTAAAGTAGTTTTGGACAGTCTGTGGAAATAATTCATTTGATAACAGTTTTATCATCTTTTTCTGATGTATTTTTCCATCTGTGACTCAAAAAAAAAGAGAATAGAATCTTTCCTAATGTAACTTCCTCCATGCATTTTCAAAACTTTGGTGCCAGTGGATTACAGTGATCACCTTTCCTTAACATTTTCTACTCTATTTTCAAAAGACATATAATTAGTTAACTACTTTTAGGCTTTCTGCTACATTCCTGAGGTTTAGAGGTTCAAGTTTCACTTCGTGGGAACCTGCTCATTGCAGAATAAGAAATGGAAACTAGTATCCTACAGTCATTCTGCCCTTGAAATGAATATATTTCAGAATAAACTTACTGGAGCCTTGATCAGATGAACCACATTGCCTTTTTTGTTTTTTGGCTCTCCCAAGTATTGTTCGATAGCAACTTCCATCAGCATAGCCAGGGTCAAGGAATGATGAGAAATGCAGTCCAGCATCTGGAGGACCAGATGTTGCACACTCCTGTTCAAATGATCAACATCAGGCTGTTCATCTTTATAATTAGAATAAAAGACCAGCTTGCATTACTCTCACTTCTGCAGTTCCTTATATTCTCTTGTTTCAATTCTGTCATGCTCATCACTTCATTACAGCTGACTTGTCAGTTCCTTTATTTAAATGTTTCCACTTGCTTTCTTATAAATATATAAACTTTAATTGGTTGATAAATTATTCAGTGGGCCCTTGGTATCCATGGCGGTTTGGTTCCAGGAACCTATGCAGATAGCAACAAATGTAGATGCTTGGAGTTCCTATTAATAAAATGGTGTAGGGCAGCAGCAGAGGTGGTGGTAAGACTCGGCTGCCAGGTGCACGTTGTTCAGGCTCTCCTGCACCCAGAGAGCCCACCAGCTGCCCACTTCTGCCTTCGAAATGGCCATGGTAGAGATTCTGTGTGTCCATTCTCAAGGCGGAATGTGTGCCTGGTGGCAGGGGCTTGCCACCACTGCCTCTGGTACTGCTCTATACCATTTTATTAGTAAATGACTTATCAGTAAGAGATCATATAAGGGAGATCTCCTGTACAAGACAGTACTGTATCCCCCCCCCCCGATACTGCAGTCTCAGTCTCTTCCCCCTCTTCCCCCTGATAAGATAGAGTAGCAGCCATGGCTACTGCCACTGCCTCCCAAAGCTTGAGGCTTCCTAGGGTTCTCTAGGATGGACTAATAGTATTTAAAGCACTGTCAGGCTACTAGAACTGTACAGTGTGAAATGAAAGCAGTTCATAATGATAGGTTTAAGTGCTTTCAGATAGGAATGTCAGGAAGCAACCAGTGTTTTGTCATTTTCACTTCTGGGTCTCTCCTGTGGTAAATTACCATTTATACTCATGTATAAGTTGACATCATGTATAAGTCGAGGGCAGGTTTTGAGGCCCAGATTTTGATATGACCTGAGGATAAATTGAGGGTCATTCTGTGGCGAGAGGAAGCACCAGCACTGCCTCAAGAGGCCACACCTGGCTGCTGCAGCTCCCATTTTCCCACCAGGAGTTCAAAAAGGCCTTTAACCACTCTACTCAGAGAAGGGGATGATTCCATTTTTGATAAAAAGTTAAGGTATAGTATTAACTCTTAACAAAGCATAACAAATAAAATAAAGGGTCACTTCTCTGAGTAGAACGTTGAAAGGTGAGAGTTTAATCTGTTCTGGGAGAATCTAAAAGAAGCACCTTCTCTGTGCTCCATTGAGGGGAAGTGCCATTTTCCCATTCAGGTGTTCAAAAAGGCCAGTAGTGGCCCTAGAACGGAAAGAGTAGAAGGGGTTGGTGCTTCTCTTAGGTTCTCCTGGGATGGACTGAGCTCTCACCTTTTGACACTCTATTCAGAGAAGGAGATGTTCCTTTTTTTTTTATAGGAGTTTGGGTACAGTACTTAGCATTGACCCAAGGATAAGTTGATCCCATTTTTGGGGGTCAATTTTTTGACAAAAATGTTTAGAGTTGTGCATGAGTATGTACAGTAGTTCGGTGCATCAGTTTACTGTTGTCAATCTCTCTTTGCACTGAACTGAATGGATATTATAATTTGAGAAATGCCTGATACGAATCCTTAAGTTGTGAATCTCTATCCAGTGAATTTGAACAAATGTAGTTAATGTTGTAACCTATAATCTCAGTTGAGACAACAGTGATGGGGAAACTTGCCTGTCAGAAGAACTTTTTTTCATGGGGAGGGGGAAGGGGAAGGGGAAGCAGAAAGTGAAATTCTGTAGCCCGCTGCCTTACCCAAGATTGAGAGTTATATCTGTGTCAGAGTTACTGATGAAGTACCTTTAGAATATGTCTCTCAGTAGTTGGATGCTGCTTTTCTCAATTAATATTAGGAGTGGCAGAAAGAGAGGTGTGTTTTTAAAGCAATGGATATTTCAGTAATGTAGCATAGTATTTCTTGTTGATGACAATGGCAGGAGCTGAATCGTGGCTAAATCTGTAACATAAATCAGTAGGTCAGCGGTTCTCAACCTGTGGGTTGAGACCCCTTTGGGGGTCGAATGACCATTTCACAGGGGCCGCCGCTCCTCTATCCCACCCCGCCCCGTTTTGAAAGAAGGTGGCCTCGCAGCCAGTGGGACCGCTGTTTCTGAGAGCCCGCACTGGGAGGAGGGGAGAGGAGGCGTGCTGGGCGTTTCTCCATCTTTCTCTGCCGGGTACAGGGGGGCAGACGTGGCGAGAGGAGACCTTTCGCTGGCAGGAGATGAGAGGAGGCATGCTGGGCGCGTGTGGGGACTTTCCCCGTCTTTCCCTGCCGGGTGAGGGGGCGGAGGTGGCGAGAGGAGACCCCGCGCTGGCAGGAGTTGAGAGGAGGCGTGCTGGGCACGTGTGGGGACATTTCTGCGTCTTTCCCTGCCGGGCGGGGGGCAGAGGTGGCAAGAGGAGGCCCCGCGCTGGCAGGAGGTGAGAGGAGGCTTGCTGGGCATGTGTGGGGACTTTTCGCTGTCTTTCCCTGCCGGGAGGGCGGGTGGAGGTGGCGAGAGGAGACCCCGCATTGGCAGAAGGGGAGAGGAGGCATGCTGGGCATGTGTGGGGACGTTTTGCCGTCTTTCACTGCCAGGTGGGGGGGCGGAGGTGGCGAGAGGAGACCCCGCGCTGGCAGGAGGGGAAAGGAGGCGTGCCGGGCACGAGTGGGGATGTTTCCCCGTCTTTCCCTGCCGGGCGGGGGGACAGAGGTGGCAAGAGGAGACCCTGCGCTGGCAGGAGGGGAAAGGAGACATGCCGGGCGCGTGTGGGGATGTTTCTCTGTCTTTCCCTGCCGGGCAGGGGGGCAGAGGTGGGGAGACCTGAGCGGGGCTCGCAGGTGTAGCATGGTCGAGGGGCTACAGCGAGTATCGCACCCCACTCCCGAGCACTCAGAGGGACGAAAGGAGGAAGGGAGGGGCACCCATGCGACGTGGGAGTGAGAGTGTCCGAGCAGCCGTGCTCCCTTTAAGGGAGGGAGGGAGAGTGGGAGTGAAACTAATCGCATCTGCTTATGCCGCCATCTTTCCTCTCTCCCTGTCCTTTCTTCCCTGTGCCTCGTGTAAAATGTGGGCTGTTTCAGCATTGCCTTTGGGAGTGACTGGCTTTTTGAACTGTGGAAACCTAACATTCAGAACTAGAACTACTGCCTTAATTCTGGCATTGATGGACGCTTTCTGTGCTTAAAAAAGGGGGGAGGGTTACCAGTTTTTAGGCATTAGAAGTCTATCCAGAGCAGTGATTTAGGGCAGCGTTTCCAGTCTATTCGATGTTGGAAATAACTAACTATATAATAATAAATAAACAAACAAATAAATAAACAGCGAAAATAATTTTATGGTTCGGGGTCACCACAATATGAGGAACTAAATTAAGGGGTCGCGGCATTAGGAAGGTTGAGAACCACTGCAGTAGGTGGATCTTTTAATGTTACAGTTTATTCAGCACATTTCAAGTTAGCAACTTTATAGCTAGAAGAAAGATTTAAAGCCGCCATGTCCTTTTTAATACGAAGTAAAATTTTATAATGTTAGATGCTACAGCAAGAACTTAATTTGAGCTTACTTTTATGTCATTATCTTTTTTAATAACACCAGCTTTTAAAATATGAACCTTGTGCTTTCAGAAAGCGCACTTCTGAGAGATAACTGGAGCACTGAATACAGATATGAATCTGAGTCAGAGAACCTTTTGTCCCTCCTCCACTTTGTTTCCCAAGGGCTGCTAACATAGAGGGTGATGTCATACTTGAAGCAACAGTCCAAGAATAAGGCATTCTATCTAGAAATGCCGCACAAGAGACTGTAAAAAGGCTTAGAGTCATTAAGTGAGCTAAGGGTTTGCTGGAAGGTTTTCAGCATGCATTGTCTATGTGACATCTTTAAACCCTTCAGCGGTGAGAGTTCATGTTCCATCTACCATAGGCACGAATTGGAAGTGTAAGTTACAGCTTTAAATGTTTTTCACTTGTTTGTGCATTATCTGCTAATTTACATTTGAAAACATTCTTCCTAATTTTTCATAACTAGATGAATTAAAATGTTCTTACTGCATTCATTTTAGAGGTAATGTTTTGTGATTTAGTTTGTCTAGGTTTTGAAACTCATTTAGAAGGTTGTCACTTTCTAAACGAGTTTCAAAATCTAGACAAACTACTGTGAGTCACACATATTCAGAGTAAATTATTAAAATGTCTTTACAGGTTAGGTATTTTATACCAGTTCTGTACATATGTCCTGCCATTGTCAGTAACTACGTAATTATTCTACTTGGCTGGTCTGTTTCGAATAGATAGTAAGATTTAAATTATTGCAATATATCTTTATTATCCCAGAGGGCTACTTTTTTCTTAGCTAAATGATTTTCTGTTGTATATCTCATTTTGTTTCTTTGCTGTGTACTATTTTATTTAAATACAGTCGAGTTTCAGTGTGCAATACTCTGCTGCATTCAAGCTGAACTGCATGTTATAAAGAGCTATTGTGTTTGTCAAAACAGCTGGGATCTTGAATGAGCCACACTGATTTTACAGATGCAGTGATCTCTAAGGAAATAGGTTAATTGATGCATAGACTCTGCGCATACAAACTTCAACATTAATGGTGTATTTTTTTTTAACTAAGCAAACAGTAGTTTTAATCTGTTTTCTGAGTATTTGCTATGTTGTGGTAAGTAAACCAGAGTTTCTTATTGAATTTTCACTCTCCTAAATATAAAAAAATCACAGCTGTTGTACACATGGGTGTATGTATTTTAGGCACAGCCTTTTGTATTGATGGTGGTGTGAAGTGTGTCGTTGTCTTGAAGACTTTTAAAAAAATTAAAAGCGTGATTTTTCTAAAAGGTAGCCCATCTGTGTTCTCTTTAAAATTGCTTCAGTTTCATTCCCTAAAGATGAAACCAGGGATATGTTGAACTGTGTCGGCCATCAGAATGTTAGCACAGAGCTTCTGCCTTTATGCTTCTCTTCACTATAAAGAGAGGGTAGTTTCTCCTATTTTTGGAAGCAGGTTTCTGTATACTTGCTCATTTAACTCAGCAGAGGAGGAGTTCAGTGTATTTCTGTGAGGTTGCTGACTAGTCCCTGTATAGAGGGAGAAAATTAGAACACTGGACATGTATAACAGACATCTTCTAATGTAATTAGTAGCAGCAACAGGCAGGATCTGCCCTGCTGATTACTCTTTTCACAATTGGCCAAACATTTCATGCTAGTGAGAGAACGGTAACCTGAATATTTGTGCACTAATTCCATAAGTTTTCTTTCTCCTGGTTGTTGCAGGAAGACAGATTTCCCCTTCTTCTACCACCCTTTCCAGTAGTATTTACAAGACAGCCACTGGCACAGTATCATGCTAGGGCAGCCTGTGGCTTCTGTTGTTGTTTCTCTGCTTTTTAATTTTACATCAGTGGGAGGACCTGTTTTTACTGAGATGGTACTTAGTAGTTTTATTATCACTACATACATTCAGCTCATGGCCTTTTGTATTTCATATGATAAAAGAAAAGTGTTTATGATGATTCATCTTGGCAGGGCATTTTTTTGTGTAACCAGCCATATACAGGATTCGTAGTTGCTTGAATAGTTTTGGGTTTTAATAATTGTTAAGGTTATTAAATGCTCAGTAATATAGTCCAATGTACAGCTGCACATGCTGTGAGTTAATAAAGTACACCTAACAGCCATTCTTAGAAGAGAGAAGTCTGGCCATAGATTTCCTGGTTGCTAATGGCCAGTGGAAGAGACAGATAATTTTGGTTTTACTTGCTGAATTGTTATTTCAAGCATGCCTAAGTATGGCATTGTACAGATGTGTAGGCAGATGAGACTTCCTTTCAGTGAAACAGCGCACATTAGTACTGAAAAGTTTGAGGGGGATGAACCAATGGCAATACTTTCTAGAAATTCTTTGTATTGTGCTAGGGTGGATGAAATTACAGTGGGAGACTTTGAGGCTGACCAGATGAAGCTGCTGGGGTGGTTCTTAAAACTGGATTTTGTGTTCTTTCTTGAAGACATTCAGAAATCTCTTAATACCACATTGCTTAGTGTCAGTTTGTTTATGTGCATATATTTTATCCCATTCTTCTATATTAATGTATACCCAGGGCAATGTATGTAACTACATATTCTCATTATTAACATAATGTGAACAAAAGCCCCACCATAAATGATTAACAATAATTTTTAAAAATGCAGTAGCGTTGAATGAGTTGAATGAGTGAGATGCTGAAGATATGAGCTGGAATAAAACCATTTTTACAGCCTTATTCATGGCCTGTATGCTTATTTCAAAGGGTGGAACTTCTTTAGTAACTTGTGACATTTTAGTAGCCTGATACTTCAAAATTCTTCTTCTACAGCTTGAGCTGTATTTCTCATTTGCTTGGGAGGAAGCCCCACTGAAGAGTATAAGGGTTAATTTCAAATGTATAAACACAGGAATAATCTGTTAATGTTTTGAACTGTATCTTCTGCTGGAAATATTAAGAATGTGCTGATTCATTAAGATTATTGGAACTGCTTGGTTATTTAGAATACCAATAATCTTACTTTTAGTCCCAAACAACTACATTCTTTTTAATTACAATTCAAGGAGAGAGAACATTAAGCTTGAATAACTGGTTTTCTGTTTAGAAAAATTAAGTTGAGAATTCACATGTATGTGAGTATGTATATGTGTTTTATGACCAGCCTTTGCTTTTTTTCAAACAATGAGATATTGTTGTTGAAGAACTTGAATGACGGACTTTTTTTCTGGATTGCATGATTTTAGTTCTTTTATTCTCCTTTCCTCCCTCCAAATTTATGAACAGTGAAGAGCTGGGAGAATTCATGGAAATGAAGGGCGCCAACAGTCCTGGGATTCTTGTGTTGACAACGGGTCTGAGCAAACCATTTATGCGCCTGGATAAATATCCCACATTACTCAAAGAGCTTGAAAGACACATGGAGGTATATTTTAAGAGTATTTATGTTCCACCTTGAAGATAATTTTGCAAAAAAAAAAAACATGAAAAAGATACATTTCAAGGATACTGTGTCTTCAAACTTTGTTCATTCCTTTAGTGTTGGGGAAATGAAATTCAAGACTTACATTTCAGGGATTGTATTTTTCCAAAGGTATAAATACCCTAGTCCTAAACTTGTGAGTCATTTTAGCCTATGTCCTTTACATATTCCAGTAATTTGGATGCAAGGCCACATTTTTAAAATCATTTACATGCTTTGACGCACTTTGCTTAAAGACTGTAGGACCCTACTAGAGATCTCCTAATATGGGCTGGATACTTGTCCAAGTACTGTTTGTACCCTTCACAAATATGAATATAGACAGCCTCTTCAGTAGCATGCATGGATTTCCAAATGTACCAAAATGCTACGTTTGTGGAGTATTGGTTTTAAATGTCTCCCTTCTTCAGGGTGGAGGCCTTTGAGACTTGTTCCTAAGCTGGAGAAGAGCTTGAAATGGGGCAAAAGGTTCAGCTTTTTTGCCTATTTCACTGACTGCTCATTCCTTTGGCTTGAGATGTTCAACTTCAGTGTGTCTCCTGGGGTATAATTTCAGACTGTTTCTCCTGAAGAGTTTTGGCCTGTTTTTGTATTAGCCTATAGCTCAACAATGTGTATGAATATACAGTAAATTTCGTTCAGAAGAGCAAAATTCTTCAAACATGTTGACCCTGTCCTCTGTTCTCACTTCCAAATACGGATTCTTATTTCAGGTAAGAAATCGATGGATGGTTGGTTGGTTTGAGATGTTAGTTTTCATTTATTTCTTAATATGCACTGGAACATTCAGTTGCAAAATGCCATTTGCCATGGTTTGAATTACTTTAGAATTAGAGCAAATACACTTAAAATTTGTGCTTCCATGAATACTGCCAGTTTTCTAATTTTAATTTCTGTACTAAGAAAACTTGATGTTTATATGGTAATGACAGAAGGAGATTCCATAAATGTGTGCGTATCAAGAGAAGAAAACCTTGTGGGAATGTGTCCTTTAAAATATATTGGCTCTTCCTTGTTTCATGATCTGATCTAAAGTTTTCTGTGTAAAAAGAGTGTAGCTGTGAGAACTATAACTTGATTATTTAATTTGGTGTTAATGTCAGGCGCTTTCTGGCAATGGTTACAGAACAAGTTCTTTTTTATTTTTTGATATTTAATATGTATGCGTGTGTGTTTTTATAGGATTACCATCCAGATCGACCAGACATTCAGAAATCAATGACAGCCTTCAAAAATCTTTCTGTAAGTAATGCAGGAGACAAAAGGTGTGTGGAGGGAAATACAGTCTAACATCATACGGAAGATCAGGAGAGCAGAAATAGTATGTGATAGTGGGAGAAGAGTTTCAAAATTAGATAGATGAAATAATTTCAGATTAATGCTTCCATTGGCAATTTTGATTTGGGTTCAAAGGGAAAAAGGTCATAGGTAAAGAGAGGAAGAAGGGTCTGTGTGACACTACATGAACACAGATAATTATACAAAATCCTGCAGCTAGAAGGTTGAGCATGTGAACTCCAGTACTAAGGATCCATATGGGAGGCGGTGAGTCTGTTTGTTGCCATTGTTTGTCCTCTTTAATGCGGCACAACTGAGACTGAGAATTGGGATGCACAAATTCTTGGGCTATATCTGCACTGAAAAATTACACTTGTTTGATACCACTAGCTGACATAGCTCCATCCTGTGGAATCCTGAGATTTGTGGTTTTCTAAGATACTTATAATTCACTACTTGAGAGGCCCACCCCACCCTTCCTAACTACAGTACTAGAATTCTCTAGCAGAGAATTCAAAGTACCATACTAAATTATGGATTTTGGTATTACGTAAGGTGGAATCATTATAGTTCAAGTGCTATCAAAGTGCTATAACTGTGTAATGTCTTTAAACCTGAAGTCCATTCCAAACTCATAGAGTTATACTTTCATTAGCTAAGGCCGAGCCTCAAGCCCACTCTAAATATGACACTGAGAATGCATAAAGGCAACTCATGGGATATCCTGTGCAACCAGCTTCCTGTTTGACTGTGACTCAGAGACTGCTGTCAGTGCACTCTTAGCTTGCCTGTGTAAGAGCTGCCTTTTCTGTGAGTTCTAAGAAGTATTTAAATGAGAAGCCAATAGTTTAGAATGCAGAACTAATTGTTTAAAATAAATCTTATTCCTCTTTAAGCTTTTGCACAGTTGTGGTCAGTAGTTTAAAGAGAGGCAAATTGGAGATGAAGTGCTACAGTTGAGGTGCAAGTATATTTCACCATGGAAAGGGAGATGAACCTCAGGGTGTTAAAAACATTTCTGAAAGTTTCCTGTAAAGTATTATTTGTACCCTTAATAAGTTATGGAATCCTGTTAGCCAGAGACAGTTTCTGTTTTCTGTCAGAGAAAATTCCTCCATTCTCAAGGGTTTGTGCTATAAATGTAAGTAGGCAGGGTGAGCATTGTGTAGTGGTTTGGGTGTTGGACTAGGAACCCAGAGATCATGATTCAAATACCCCCTCGTCCATGGAAACCCATTGGGTAATCTGGGGCAGGTTGCACTCTTTCAGCCTCAGAGGAAGGCAGGGACAAAGCCTCCTCTGAACAGATCTTGCCCAGAAAATCCCTTGATAGGGTTGCCATAAGTTGGAAATGACTGAAGGCACATAGCAACTACAAAGCATAGCCTGTGATCCCATGGTCTTATAACTAAGGTAAGCCATGATACGTCAGGAAAAGAAAGAAATGGATAACAAGGGAAGCTTGAACACAACCTCCTGTTAAAAGAAAAATGGAGGGGAAGGAGGAGAGAAAACATCACGAAGGGCTTCCTCTCGTTGAAACTCCTCCCTCATCTGTCACTGCTGGCAACCATTTCCAGGGTGCTGCACTGGAAAGAGATTATGTGTCTGGTACATCCATTCCACTAGTATGGCTGAAAGACCAGCTCCATCAGAATCTTCCTTCAGCTGTCACTACTAGTAACCATTCCAGTAGATTTTGCAGAGGAAATTGAATTGGAAAGTGGTTCAATACATCTTTTATATTTTTTCCCTCCCATCTCCTTTTCCATTTGTATTGTGTCTCTGTAGATTGTAAGTATGTCTTCCTTTTAACTGATTGCATGCAATCTGTCCCTTGAGCTCTTTTTGTGTGTGCTGCGAACTGGGATAAAATATACTGTTGAGTAACCATTTTAGAACAGGTTTCCTGCTGCTGCTAAGGTGACCAGTTTTCTGTTTTCCCTCAAGTAATCTTTAGACTAGAGGTAGGCAACTCTGGTCCTCCAGATGTGGTTGGCCACAATTCCCATCATTTCTGATCAGGATGGCCAGTGGTGAGGGATTATGGGAGCTGAAGTTCAGAAACACCTTGACAACGACAAATTGAAGATTGCTAGTGTAGCCTTTAAAAACAAAAGTAGTTCAGCATCTAATGGTGTGATTACCATCTGTGTTGTCATGTTATCTCTTGTAATAAAGACTGACATATAATGGATGGAATTCAGTTCTCTAAAGAGCACAGGCTGCTGTTGCTTCTAAGAGGAACTTTCCTCTTCTATAGTTTTCTAAAATAGAAAGGACTTGGACATAGTCCTGAACAAATGCTGATATGTTTGTGTTTGCACACTGTTCATGTCATTTTCCTCACATCTAACAGGCACAGTGTCAAGAAGTACGGAAAAGGAAGGAACTTGAACTCCAGATACTTACAGAAGCCATCCGCTGTTGGGAAGGAGAGGACATTAAAACATTGGGAAATGTTATTTACATGTCACAAGTCATGATTCAGTGTGCTGGTAGTGAGGTATGGCAGTTTTACTTCTCCAGGTTTTTTTCCCCAGGTTGCTGAAATTGTATTTATTTTGACAATTTGTCAACTGTGTGGTAAGGAGAAATGCAGTACAATCTGTTGCCAAGTATTTTGCTCATTCTTTAAAAATTAATCTCTTGTAAGTCTGTTTCCTTTGTTGACTTTTTGAACACTCTCTTCATTCCTGTCATTTAAAAAAGAAAAATGGTTAGGGATGGGCAAATCTGTTGGAAATTACTAAAGAATTTGAAAAGAGGAAGAAAATGTGTGAATCTGTCTTTTTAAAAATTATGGATCATAGCATAGTCTTAACAGTTATGTCCACCATAGCGTTTAGTCAGGCCCATTTGGGGGCAGAATTGGTCAACTCCTTTAACATTCTTTCCATTTCCTAAAGCAGAGATTCTCAGTTTACATCAGGCTGATAAAGTAAGTTAGGAGAAAATCATTATAGTGCTAGCAATGCACTTTGAGAGAACATCCAAAGCTGCTATTTTTTATCTATTTTTGTTGTTTCTAGAAAGGTGAAATATTTGACTTAATGAAGATAATAAAGATAGAAGAAAAGTGTTAATGATGGGAGTGTATCATCTGAACGCTTTTTGTCACATCGTTTAATGTTAATGTTTTATATTTTAATGACTTCCCTTTTCTGATTTTTTTTAATAAGGAAAAGAATGAAAGATACCTTCTCCTCTTTCCTAACATTTTGCTCATGTTGTCTGCCAGCCCTAGGATGAGTGGGTTTATCTATCAGGTAAAATAAGCTTTATTATAATTTTGATTTCCACTGATATTTAAATTGGATTGGATCCAAACTTAGTTACATTTGAAGTATTCCAGCAGAACTAGGATTAGTGGGATGTGAGTTGAGTAATATACCCTAAAGGCACCAGATCTTGTCTGATCTTGGAAGCTGTACAGGGTCAGTTCTTGTTAGTAGTTGGATGGGAGACAGCCAGTGAATACCAGGTGCTATAGACTATGTTTCAGGGGAAAGAACTGATAAAACCATGTCTTGAGTATTCCTTGCTTAGGAAGACCTTATCAGATTCACAGGGGTGCCATAAGTCAATAGGCAACTTGAAGGCATATGCATATGTTGAGTATGGTTTATGAGTTTCACTGATTTTGATGGGTCAAAATTCAGTCTTGATCCAGCCCATTATCTTTAGTTGTTGGGTCATCTGTGTTAACTGTCTATCCACATGAAAAGGTTACATTGAACTATTTCTGTGAGTTAGTGCTCTTAGGATCATAGAGTAGGATGTGGAATCTGAGCATGAAGGGCCTTTTTTCAAGTTTATTTAGAATGTGTCCTCCATCATCTTATGTTTGTTTTTCATTTAAGTTGTTTCAGATCTCAAGTGATTTATTTGTTTTTAGGGGAAATTGCCACTGACTGGGATGACCATTGCAAAACTAGAAGATAGTGAAAATCACAGAAATGCATTTGAAATTTCAGGTAATGTCCTTCTGCATTCCTGTCTTCTTTTGCTTATGTCACTTTGTATAAGAAGAAACAGCTGAACTCAGAAGTGAGGAACATGCAGCTGTGTATAACACCAATCAAACTTGAGCCAGCATATTTAGTAGCGTGGGATGATAGGAACTAAAGTCCAGCAACATCTGAAGGACCTATGTTCCTCGTTGCAGCTCTAGACCATTCAGTGATTGCTAAAATGAATAGCAAGGCAGTTCAAGCGATCTTACTTTATGTTGTTTGTATTTTATACGTTAAAATTTGTAATAGGTAATTTTATTCATTACTGAATTCAGTAGTTTAATGTATTTTTAAAATGTGTGTGATGCCTTTTTCTTTAATTTTCATCTTGAATCATGTTTCACTATTTTTTTTGAAAAAGCCTCTGAACCCAGTTAAAACTTCATTAAAATGGTAAAGTGAAAGTCTAGTGACTGAAATCGACTTAATTGTTACTGAGAGAAATTCATCATCATCATCTGTAAAATGGGTATTCTATAAAAATGACACAACAGCAGAAAAGCCTCCCCAAAGTCACCACAGCCCAGTTGTTTGGTTTTTTGTTTTCAGATTATCTTGGGCAGATTAAATAAGGGAACTGATGATCATTAAGATATAAAGTTTTTTAGGTCACGTACTAGCCTAGGCCTCGTGTTATAAGATGTTTGTGATAGTTCTGCAGGAGATCCCCTTAGTCACATAGGAGGAGCATTACTCAGTAGGGAGAAAAGCTGTAAAGCTCTTATGTTCTGATCTTTAAATCTGAATTTGAAAACTTCTCACAGTTTATGTGGCATAAAGTCTTTTGGTGTTTCAGGTGTTGCTTACATGAGAAATTCAAAAATATTTATTTATTGTTCTTTCCTTCTGCTTTGGTTCTAGGAAATATGATTGAACGGATACTGGTATCTTGTAATAACCAACAAGATTTGCATGAGTGGGTAGACCATCTGCAGAAGCAAACCAAAGTAACAGCTGTTGGGACTCCTGTTATTAAACCTCATTCTGTGCCATCTCACACAGTAAGATGCCATGTGCCTTTAGCCTCCTTTTTTAAAATAAATAATTTAATATTTAATTTATAATTTAACCATAAAGGCAAAATTGCAGTATGGAACCATTTTTTCCTATGTTAAAATGAAGAAGTAATGTTCAAATTGTTGTGCAATTGTAACATATTTGTATGGAGATTTATGTGCCAAATGTGACTTGGCCGCATACTGCTCTGGTAATGTCTGTGAATAAGAGCCATGTGGGCCTAGAGAAAGACAGCTGTTTCTCATGCTAGTTTTGACCCTTCCTGAGGTTTGATGACACTGATATGGAAAGGAGTGGTGTCATTTGCCTGATCCATGAGGTCCTGGTCATTCACTAATCAGTCAAATGCTGTCCATAATATTAGTTACTAGGAATTCTGCCTGAAAAATCTGTGGCTTTTCTCCCCACCACCTCCAGTTTATTGATGTTATTCCAATAAAACAAGATCCTGTCTGATAGCTTGACACAGTGTTGGCAGCTGTATAAGGTGTAACAAACCTGTTCTAAGTGGTACTGCTTGGGTTTCCGCTAAACTTAATAATGATGGCTAGTTGGCATAAAAGAAACACACTGAGCCATGCTAGCATTCCTTCTTATCATTCTTTTTCTTTGTTCCTGTAATCTTTGTACATTTGGCAGCTTCCTTCTCATCCTGTAACACCATCCAGCAAGCATGCAGATAGTAAGCAAATGCCACTAACTCCAGTATACCACACTCTTCCACATCCTTCACATCATGGGACACCTCATACCACTATAAACTGGGGACCCCTGGAGCCTCCTAAAACTCCTAAGCCATGGAGTTTGAGCTGTTTACGACCAGCACCTCCATTACGGCCTTCAGCAGCACTCTGTTACAAAGAGGTGAGAATGAGAAACCTGGTTAGAAATCTGCGTTCATTTTAGTTCATAACTCTGTGCGAGTATGTACCATGTGACTTTATAACTTGGCTTCAGCTGGCATTGAGTCAGTCATACGTAACAGAAGTGCTTTTAGACTAAGGAAATCATTCTTATGGTGGATGGATAAAGTGGGAGCTTTGAACTTCCTCTTGCTTCTGATGCCATGCAACTTTCCTCTGCAATCACATTTCTTAGAATGGAATAAGGGGAAACCCCAGCCACAGTAGAGAAGTAGTATACTTTAGTTGTTTGATCATGCTTAGGAAAAATATGACCAGTTGGTTAGCATGTATAAAGATAATCTTCAGCCACTGGTGCAACCCCACTTTCTTTCACTGATCTAGGCCACTTATACAAGATTTGCAAAATTAGAAGGAAAGTCTGAAATTGACCCCAAGGACTGAATCTTTATCAAATAATAAGCAGCCTTTATAAAAACAATAGCAACTGTGTTTCTGTTGATGGCTTGGGTGAGGGACTTGAGATTCAGGATTAACAGATGCTCCCTTGAAAAGAAAAATCCTCATCTTTGTGAGGTGTGTTGGAAAATTATCTATCCTGGTGTGAGAAGGCCTAAGAATAAGCAATGACCACAGCAGAAACCAAGGAGAGATGTTTTACCTGTAAGATTCCCCCCCCAAATGTTAGAAAAAAGTGGATTATGGATTATTTTACCATAGAATGATAAATAGAATGTTTTGACAAGGTGTTTTATATTGCCAGTTAGATTTTATTCACCAAAAATTGATTTTCAACTAAGAGTTTGATGTTGGAAAGGAAACGTTGATGGTTGCAGAATACAGAAAATGTACCAATATTTCCATCTCTAGGAATGCAGTCTAGGATTCTTCTACTCATATTACAACAAATCAAGAAATAAACTGACATGTGAAAGTGTGATGGAGGCTGTATCATTTAACCAAAATTTCAGCTGCTAGACATCCATGAAAATGACAAAAGTCAGAAGAAACAAACTCATTCTAATAAATGATACTGTAATAGTTAGCTTTTTCTGTTTTCAACTATAGCTTTGTGCCTGTTTATTAAAAAAAAGCCACAAACAAACAAACAAAACCCTCCCAAAAGACAAAAAAAACCCCAAACAAAAACAAAAAAACCCCAGAAATGAAATCTTGGTTTCTTAATGCTGAATTTGTAGCTGAATTTGTAACTAAAAGTAATAGTGAATTAGTTACCATCTAATTCTAATTAGTAACAGCAGTTCCTAAAATTGCACGTGCTCATTTGACTTTTCAAAGCCTATTTGTCGTTATTAGTTGGTGCTTATAAATAGGACTGTGTGATTTAACCATTGGTATCAAAGTCTGGGCTTGCGTACTTCTCTTTTCTCTTGCATATTCAAATTTCCTCTCTCTTGCTGATTGGATTGATCATAATTTATTGTTATAGCTGAATTGGACAAACCACGTTTTTTTACAAACTACAGTTTAACCAGAATTGGGATTCACAGAGGAGGAAGTGGTTTTGAACAAGGGGGAAGAGGGGGCTACATGAAAAACCGAAGGTTCAGCCTGTTTGGCAGGCTTCTGCCATGTTCTTCCCACCACTTTCTTGTCCACCTTTAGGGATAGCCCTATAAATTAGCATGATTGCTCAGTAAAGCCAAAGTATATATATACGTGTTAGCTTCAGGGCTGCTGCCACTGTCTGTAACCATGGCCCTTTTTGCACGCAGTTTCTTTTGCGAGAGAGCCCCTTGAGCGTCGCGTAAATGGGAGCGGCGGATCCGTACAATGCACTCCCATTTCAACGACGCTCACGAGCCTAATGTGAACCGTGCACGCATTTTTTTATTTTCGGCTTCAAGCCGAAAATGCTGCGCAGTTGTGCAAGGCTCCCGGGGCCCTCGCACACTTACCTGCCCTGCAGTGCGTCGGACGAGCGGGCCGATCATGTTTCCTCCCCCAGCGCAGCCTACAGCTCCCAGGCTGCACTGCGGAAGGAAGGGGCGGGGCACTCGCGCGATGGTTGCGCGACCAGGAAGCCAGCTGTGGGACAAAGGAGCAGCGAAGAGAGTGCCTTGCGCAAGAACCTGCTTGCGCGAATGGCACTCTCCACCTCCATGATAAGGTAACGTGTGGAAAAGGCCCATATGCCAGAAGAAGAATGCAGAACCACCTGTCCGTTTTCTGTCAGAATATGAATGTTATCAATAAAGTTCTCTTGTGATGGATTTCTGGAACACAACCTGAAATTATCACAGAAAGAGGAAGGATACAGTCTATATGAATCAGAGTTAATCATAGCAAATTATTGTTTATATTACATGTTGCGACGCCTCTAAATAAATAGGTTTTCATTGTGTGCATGTGGTTTGGTTTTTTTTTAACACAACCAGGATCTCAGCAAAAGTCCTAAAACCATGAAAAAACTGCTCCCCAAGCGAAAGCCTGAACGGAAGCCATCAGAAGAAGAGTTTGCACTGAGAAAAAGTATGTATATTTTGGTATGTGAGGGAGTGAAGCCTTTCATTTCCTTCTGTTTAATCCAGAAGGTTCTCATTTGCAGCTGTTTTTTAATAAAGGTTCTGATGTCCTTGGATTTATCCATTCTGAATAGAAATTGCACTCCACACTTGTGTAAAGTGAGTCATTTATTAGTTCCCATTGACTTTAAAGAAACATAGCAGTGGTTATAGAGGGTTTACCTAAGCTTTTTGAGTTCGTATGCCAACCTGTTTGTCAAATGACACTTTGTCCCTCTTACAAAACCAGTGGGGCAGTCTGAGGTAGTTGTGATTTTAACTGTGTAAATGATTTGTAGTAGAACTGCACAATAAATTGATTGCAAAAAATACAGTTTTTGTGACACTGCCTCTTACAATGAACTGTATTTTCCTGTATGTCTTCTCTGCACAGATTGAACAAATTGATGTATCATGGCAGCAAGAATTACTATGAAGAAACAAGTGTTCTCAAGCCCTCTGTTGGATCACTCCCATTTGTGTTTTCCTATCAGCAGAAATGTCTAGGGAACATCCCATTAATTTTTTGTTTAGCCTTATATCTGAACCAGGGAGTCAGGCTTGTTACAGTGCAAAACAGGCCACTAATAGAGGTTTCCTGATTAATAAGCAAGTGTAAACAGGTAGCATGTATTAGAATACTTGCTTGAACTTGGTGAATCAGAACTTCTAGCAGTTTCAGCTTACATGCAAACCAGCTGAATATCTGAAAAACTGGGTTTGATTTACTTTCAGCAGATATGTACTATTAACTGAACTTTTAATATTGGAAATAAAATGTCTTACCAGTAGACTTAAACTAAAAAGTCACATGTGAGATAGGTTGATTTAATTCTATTTTATAAATATAGGCATAATGTTATAAAACTCTAGGCACCAGCCATTACTTCCTGGTTTCTTGATTAGGTGTTAATAAGACTGCTGTGCTGTGAACATGTTTTTAAAATTTCAACCAGAGATTATGGCTTCAGAGATTTTGATTCATTAAATAGTACCTATTTGATGAAACAGTGGGGCCTGGCAGCAATGTACAGCTGACTCTCCACATTTGTGGCTTCCACTTCTGTGGTTTTGATTATTCATGGATCATTTATTGCCATCTCTGTTGAGGCCTTGTGCAGTTTTTAATAGGGACTGCAAGCCTCACAAGACTGAAAGATTGCAAACAAAGCTGTGAAACCTATTAAAAATGGCATAGGGCAGTACTGGAGATGGTAGCAAGCCCCACCAGCCACCCACTTCTGCCTTGCAAAGAAACCCTGATGTGTTGAAGGCATCCACAGTGGAATGAATATGCGCTGATCATACTATTTTTGTGTGTTAAATATGGTTGAGGGGGGCTAGAGTTATTCATGGTTTTTCCAGTTTCATAGGTGTCCTGCGCCCCTAATCCCATTGAAGGTGGAGAGATGATTGTACATATAGCAACAGTAATAGTGTAAAGTTTATCCACAATACATTTTTTGATGGAAGGGTTGCAAGGGGGAGGTGCCTTCACAGTAGAAAAAGTCAAACAATCAAAATAAATCAATATATGAAAGAGCCATTTATCTATACATTTAGTTTCTTTGGGCACCCCTGCAGGCCCTTCATGTGAGCTAGCTGGCAAAACAGAAAATATTTAGTTAGCTGTAATTTCTCATTTTGTTGAAACCAGAACACTGTGGCTATCAGCTGTGGAATGTTACCTGTTGATAAGCTAGTTTCAAACTGTGATGTAGTATTATGGCTAATTCTGAAGTTATTAAACACATATTCCTGATTCGTCTGAGCCAGCTAACTTGCTTGAAAGGAAGAGTGAAGAGGCTACATGTTCAGGCAAAGTGTTTCTTCACAACTCAGCTTGTTAAGACTTAGGATATTCATCTTGGTTCTTTGGTTCTTGTGCATATAGGATGGGTGTATTGATTAGGATTTGTTTGTCTAAGGTGGACATGGCTCTCAAGCTGTTTTAATCATCACCGTCTTATGTCTTTCCCACTCCATTCCCAGGTACTGCTGCATTAGAAGAAGATGCTCAGATACTGAAAGTAATAGAAGCTTACTGCACAAGTGCCAAAACACGCCAAACATTAAATTCAAGTAAGTTTTAGTGAAATGTAAATACATTATTGCTCTCCTATTCATATAACAAGTAATAACAATTGTAGCTACAGTTTTTTCTCTTGTTCTGGCTGACAGAGAGTGAAAATAATCTACAAATAAATCATATGCATCATGAATAGTGGAGATAAATGTTTGTTTCTGAGGTTTGTTCTGTGTGGTAAGGAGGAAGTTTAAGGAGTGAAATCCCATTTTTCCCCCAACTCATCCTTTCAGCTCCAAGATTTAATAATGGAAGTTAGTACTGCAGTAATTGACCTGCAGTCCAAATTCCATTTATTGCAGATCCATATAGATGAAGTCACTGGAAAGGCTGAAGGGGCTATTCAGGAGTAAGTGAGTTGTGGATTGTTACCTGTCACTTTGAATCTAAGATAGACTCTTTATTACATGGATCCAGAAGCATGCTTTACTTGACTTGTAGAAAGGTCGGTCTAAGAGTTCTTGATCGGATCATAGACCAGTGGGCAGAGGTTGTCTTTTCAAACTGCAGTGAGAGCCAAGTTAGTATTGCCTACTAGCATCCTGCCATTTCCTTAGTCCTGTTGGCCAGGGTTCAGAGATGGGAGTTCTGTGCAGTGATGGCATTTAAGGGATTTCCTCACACCTATCTGTTGTACCATGGACTGTGGTAGGCAGTTTCTCTGAAGGAGTGATGTCATTGCATATATAATAGCTAAGAAAAGAGGCACCAATGTTACAGACATCTGTCTCTTGTAGAGTGGTGCATGCAAAACTGACTTTGTCCCCTCTTGTAGTATGCAGTTAGGAATAGCTGCTGAGAGCATTTCTGTCCTAAACTAATGTTTCCAATTCTATAATAACATCCAAGTAGTTTTGGCCAAATGTAATGTCTTCTGAAGTTATGTCAGTGCAGTGGCAACCGAACATCCTAAATGTGCCTCTATTACTAGTGCAGCAAGTCAGGATAGTATTTGTGCTCAAAGCTTGTGTTCATAAACAGTGGGTTTTCATTACTGTAAGCCTGTAGAATAGAATGGTATATGGATTTGTACTGAGGCAGATAAACACCTCTTTCAAATGTGTTTAACTGTATTCACCACGTAGAATAGGTGGTGAGCTACATCATCCTGTTCACTCCCACTTGAATTTCTGTACTGCCCTGAGTGGCTAAACAAATGAAATACAGCTTGTTAAACATGTGGTCTAAACTTGGGATCCTGGTTTGCTACACACTTTTAAAGCTAGAATTCATAAACAAAGAACAAATGCTGGGATACAGTTGTGGCCTGTAAACAGTGTGACAAGACAGGATCCTGGATTTAGATGACATACTAAACAAACCATTTTTGTTTTGTTAAACAGCTCATGCTAACAGGGGCTTCCAAACGGGCACGAAGAGCTACAAGCACAAACGTGAAGCTCATTCATGTTCTCTGTAATCTTCCAGATTCTAGCTCACTGTTCTGTGCAGATCTGGCCTTTCACTTTTACTGGAAAGGGCTATCAGACGTAAAACAAGCAGTAACAGTTCAAATATTTAACATTATTACAGTTGTTAATAATGCCCCTTTATGCCTGAAAAATGTACTTTTACAAATAACTATAAATTGAGCAAAGATGCTGTTTTCAGTTACTCAGATATATATCCAACTTACACTGTGTCTTGGGGACCTAGGTTATTTAATCTTAAGCAAGGCTGCAATGGTGGAAATCCTCTTTTGTAAGTAGAGCACTAAACCTTATAGGAGAATCTGTCAGCATGTATTATATCTACATAAAGTGGGGAGCGGGTGGGGAACCCTCCTCTACCATTTGTTCCAGTTTGCACAGTTTTGCCATTAATCATAAAGCTAGTTTACAGTTTATGTATTTGTGCTCCAAAATCATCAGTTCACTACTGACAGAAATCAATGCAGAGAACAGTGGGTTTTTATTAAGTAAAACTTCCCAGTTTGTATTTTTACAAACGTAGCTGGAATTTTTTGTAAAACTATAGAGTGTTAGATTATAACTTTTGTGTAATATTTGTGAGCTGTAATAATAAATTATTGGTGTTTGCTGTAGCATGGTTGTTGGTTGCTTTGTTATATTTTCATGTCTTTCTCATGATTCTCTGCAAATTAAGACTTTTTCAAAAAAATTTACTTAGTCTTACACTTTGAAGTACAGTTACTAGGATTCTGTGGGTGATTGCATCAGTGTGGGGCAAAAAAAATTGTTGATGCTTTTAAATGGTACAACTGTGCTTCGTTGGTGTTTGTCATTTTAAAATATACATAAGGTGACCAGGAGCATTATGTGAAAACATCCTTTTTTTAAGTTTGTGCAGATGTGTGCTTACAGCAACACACAAATGATGGAAAATGTATTTTGCTTTTTTGCTGTTTTCCCTTCTCTATGTATATTATGTAATATACATAGTGCAATAAATTTCATTGCATACATCAAAAAATGTACAGCTTTTATTTGCATTTATCTGCAATGAAAAAAAAGTATAGCAATTGGATGCACGGCTTCTTTTTTCAAGGCTGCTGATATATCTTTATTTCTTTTTAAAAATTATCTACCCACGTACAGTTTAACATAAATTGACAAAAGCAATTGGATTTGACCCTAAGCTTTGACAATAAGGCTTGTTGTAGGTGTAGCATTTCTAAGTCTCTTAATCTTGCTTTAAGAGACTGGGGAGTATGTGTCTATACCAAGCCCAAGCATCTATATACTAATGCTGCAGGACACTTTCAGAACAAAGTTGCAGGCTGTCCTTACTTCTCTGTTCACATTTTGCCTGGTCCTCATAGTCTAGATCCAGCAATTCTGCTAGTAGTATCTTCCATTTGTTGGTTTGGAGGTGCTGCTTCTGGAAATGCAAATTTGGCATGGCTATGGTAACCAGGGCTCTGGAAATCTGTGGTGTCTGAAGTGGGACAGAAGCTTCTTTATTTCCAAACGGAAAAAGAAATTTTTGGAAGATGGGCATGGAATGGAAAATAGCTGACAGTTGGGTTTTCCTTCCCTATCGTCTGTTTCTTTCTTAAATCACAGCCTTAACTTTGTGTGCTGCCTGCTGCTGTCAGAGTAACAAAGGTTTTTCTCCAAGAGCTGTTCTACATGATCAGTCTACTGTGTGGCAAGTGTGTGTGTGCTTTTCCTTTCAGTATAGTCTACCCAACTTCCTTGTGGCTGAGTTAGAGAAACACTGCAAATATTTTTTCATAAGGTAAATGCAGTCCTTCTCACAGGTTGCTCACTAACTCCTGTTAAAATTGCTAAATGGAATATGACTGTGCAAGTCTCATAGGTCCCAATAAGTATCTTTTTAAAATGTTGTTAAAGTTGCTGAAGTTGAGTACCACATTTTCTTTTTTGCCTGAAACAGTCTGTCAGCCCTTAGGATATATCTTTAATAAATATTCAGTCATTCCACTGTATACAGTAGTCCCTAATATTCATGGGGGATATGTCCCCAGACTTAATGTGGATGGCAAAAAATGTGAATATTGCAAATGCTATATTTTGAGCCCCAGGTCAGGAAAATTAGTGAAGGAGGGAGGCAGCTTCACTGCCTAGCTCCTTCCTTCTTGTCTTCCTTCCCAGTAGAGTTTGGTGAGCAGCTCCCTTCCTGAGAGCCAAATCTGGTGGGAGGCCCGGCTGCTCAGAGCCAAGTGCCTTTCTTGTCCAAGAAAGATCTGTGATTTTGCAGAGCTGGGCTTCATGTGTGTCTCTTGACCAAGGAAGGAGTGTCCATCTCTTGCCTTGGCCAAGAGAGGAGTGGGTGGGAAGGGGAGCAGTGACAGGCTTCGTATGCATCTCTGCACTGAGGAAGGAATGTCCATTTTCTTCTTTGGCCGGGAGAGGTGTAGGGGGAGCCCAACTGTGCCTTGTCATGTGTCTCTCTTGGGCCAGCTGCACAGAGCCAGGGCCTTGTCTGGTGGCGGCAGCCATGGCCCTGGAGTGAATGGCAGGTAAGTGAAACCATAGATACTGATCACTAAGTTATGGGGGACCTACTGTATTTCCAATACAAGGTCCTTATCGGGGATATTTGTCCCCACAGTTGTTTCCCTGTCTTCTCCTTCTTTTTTGTCTCCTTCGTCTCCCATCAGTGTTAGAGTCAAAAGTTGGCTTCGTTTTACAAGTGTCTTCTAGTTGTATTTTGTAGAAATGGAGCAGAGTTAATATAACTTTGAACGGGGTAGTCACAGCTCTGCCTCTCTAGATGCTTTTGACCTATAATACCAATCAACCCTTGACAGTAAAGCAAATGATGAGAGATTGTGGAAGTTCCAGACACAAAACATTTGTCTCAGTATTGTCTCTGTAAAGACTGGCAATAGGAGTCCAGAATTTCAAGCAGGAGTTTTTCCACTCCTTCTTGGAGGTGACAGGGATCTATATTGGGACCTTGTGTATAAAACATGTTCCCTGTTACTAAGCTATGGCTCTTTCTTGTATTACATGTGGACATGGTCTTTGTTGAAGGAGTAGTTTCATGGACATTGACCATGGCTAAAATGCCATTTTATGGCATGATTCATTAACAGACTGATCATGTGAAAAGGCTCTTGGGAAAATAGTAGATGCAATACAGAAAACTCTGTAAAAGTTTTGTTTTAGGGTTGCCATCAATTGGAAATGCCTTGAAGGCATACAACAACAACAAAATTAGTCTCCAAGAAAGTCATAGTTCGCTTTCAACATTGTGATGAATGGTTTATGCTCATGTGTCTCAAATATAGAAATCCATGTGTACTCTAATGTTGCACATACTGCTTCTGCCTGCATAACTTTCCCCATCTATCGAAGAGAATGCAAAGTCTCGTAACAGTCTCCAGACTTTGGGCCACTTCACATGTGCAGTCTGTGGTATAATGGATAGTCAGAAGCACAGCTTGAACAGAAGCAGCTCTGTGTTTCAAACTGTCTGTTTAATATACCTCTGCATGTGATCCCGGTAGCTGTAATCAAACTATTTGAAACCCCTTTTCCCCCAAGATTTTATATTAATACGGTTAAAATCACTGCAATTTTATAAAAGCAGCAAACCTTAAAACAGCTGGAGGTACTTGGGTACTATTGTTTGCAAACTATAGGCTGTGTATGTGAAATCAGTCTGAGTGTATCAAACCATAGGTTGTATATATGAAATAAATCTGAGCTTCCAAATTTTCTCTGATTCAGACCAATTAGTGTGGTGACCTAAATCGAACAATCCTCTACTGCAGTGTTCCTCAGGCTACCTGTTGTGAGGAACCAGCAATGAATTGTTTTCCATTGCACCATAGATCAGCACTAAATTTGTGCCGTTTTGGTAGAGTTGTTACTTTCCTTTCTGGAAACCTGATAAGGACCAGCAGCTCTTGGCTCAGGGATCAACATTTCACTTTGAGTAGCATTGATTTAGCGGACTTCAGGACTTTCTTCCCCTAATCGTTCTAGCCTTCCATGCTGTCCCCAGAACAGAGTTTGATGGTATACTAGTGCCCTTCCTGGCTCTGACGAAGTTTCATCAGGAGAATGTCATCTTTGGATCATGCCCTATGTTAGATACCTAAAGAAAGGGTATGCAATTTCTTTTGGTATTTTTCCTTTTCAGAATTTTACTTCCCATCAGTTTTAGGTGTTTTCCCCCATCCCCAGCTTAATGTTCTGAGATCAGTTCCAGTTTATATCCTTGGGGTAGTTTGAAAAGGCTCCTATAGGTAATAGTCATTGACTAGTTGTCAGTGTCATTCCTGAAAAGAATACTTGTGCAGGGTGGTAGAGTGCTGGGATTCCTCCTTGCTGAATTTTTGCCCAAGTCCATCAAATTTAGATGACTTTTCCTTTCCCCTCAGTTTGTTCGCTCTTACAGTACAACATTTTGATTGGCTGTGTATCATTTTTCAGAAGAAAGGTTTTCTGAAAAGTGCTAGGTGGCATAGATATAAGAATCCTCTTATCTTAAAACTGCTGTTTTGATTCATTGTAGGTCAGCATAGCCCATTCCCCTGCTTATGTTTCAAAACATCCCCTTTTGAAGTAAAGTAATTAGTCCATATAAATAGATATGCAAGCAGAAGCACATTCTGAACAAGAGATTTAAACAAAATTCAGGTCTTCCTTGTGACAAAGTTTTTTTTCCAAAAATGTACCTGATAAGTTTAAGTTGTAGAGAAAACCAACTATAAATTATACAGAAAACCCTACCAAAATAAAAGTGACAAGATTTGGTGCCTTCTTAACAATATTTTCTCTTTTCCTTTTCTTCCCGTCACCTTTTGCTTTTGTTTCATGTGTTTTGGTTGTGGCTTATCCTGTATGTCTTCCTCATCCCACCTCTGCCTGTCTACATCCACCATTTCATTTCACCCATACATCCTTAGCATGGCAAGGCACTGACCTGATGCATAATCACGTCTTGGCTGATGATGACCAATCAAGTCTAGACTCCTTGGGTCGTCGCAGTAGCCTTTCTCGTTTGGAGCCTTCCGACCTCTCTGAAGACTCTGACTATGACAGTATATGGACAGCCCATAGTTACAGAATGGGGTCTACATCTCGTAAGAGCTGTTGCTCATATATCTCTCACCAGAACTAATGCACTTCTGAGCTTTTCTTAACAAATGCTTGTTGTATCACAGCCTGCTTTTCTTAGATGTTTTCTTGCAGTTTCTTGTCTCTTTAATGTGATATTTTAACAACCTTTCAAAGAAATTTCTGGTACTTTCAGTCATACCTTGTGAGATATACTTACAGAATCTTTTTCTATAAAAAAAACTGGCAGCATTCATATATATATGCATATGCATGCATATATATATGGATGGTTCTTTTTTTATAAATGTCAGTGTAGGTACAATACTCTTTTATTCCTGCACCCAGCCCTTTTCTTATAGCACATGCTTAAATTTTGTGAAACAACACTTGGTGCCATCCATATGGAAATATTTTAGCCTTACAGTGCTCAGGTTTCTGTGCTTTAAAAAAAAAGCTGGGAAAACCAAACAACAACAAAAAGTGTCCAAGAAATGGAAAATTCAGACAGTTCTGTATTTTTTAAATCTGTAAGTTTGTTTTTGAAAGAAGAAGCAGATCTTGGTGTCCGTTATTATCCTGCGTATATTTCTCAACATGTTGGGAGAACCACATAATATAATGTTGAGCAAGTGCATTAAGAGTAGAAAGGGCCCTCCTTCCAAAATGCAGTTCTGATGGCTCTTTTCAAGGTGAGGTTTGTTGTCACTTTATGTTGCAAATCATTGCACCTAACCTAGGAAAGTGTGCAGCTAGCCCTATGCATCTCTCTTTTTTTAACAGCGAGTTATTTTTGCCTTCTGCCCTGCAGCAGCCTGTGTTTGATACTCAGAGATAATTCAAAAACAGTTTGCTGCAAGGATGCTTGGTAACGAAAGATTTTTAAATAGTGAATGAGAGTAATCACATAGACCTCTATGTCTATAACTTGCTCTGTCTGATGAATTACAGGCACTTGTTAACATATGAATATAAATAATCATAGATCATGTTTTTCTCTGGGAGGAAATGCTGAATTCTATTTGATAATAGACTACGCCTGAAGGCCATTTTTAAAAAAAGTCCATTTCCAGATTTTGGAAGTGCCAAAGTCACACATTCTTATTGGCATTCAGCTTTTTAAAGTCCATTCAAGAAGAACTGGGGAAGGAGAGATCTCTTCTTATTATACTTAATGTCTGCAGGATATAAACAGAAGTTTTATTTAATGAGCACACTTCTTTTTCCAGTAGTTGACTTTTCATTTGGGGTTAAGAGTATGCTTGCACATCTGTGAAATACATTTCTGTGTTCAGCTCGTGAAATAGGAAAACAGGATTTTTTGGGGAAACCATCTTGTGTTGAAAAAGGACTAGGAACTTTTCAGACAAAAAAAGAAAGCAGAATTGATGTTACAACACCTTGAACAAGAAGTGTTTTATGCTTCGTCCAGAATGCTGAAACCATCAAACCACTGTGCCCAGGGTTCTGATAGTACTCTTTGAGCAGATTAAATAGAGCATTGTCTTGTTTTTGTTGGCAGCTTGAAAGTTCATGCTTGCAACTCTGCAAATGAAAATAAACATTGATAGATTTCTGTAGTTTCACTGCTTAATGACTGAACAGGATATAAATAGCCTAAGGAGGGATACTGGAATAGACATAGTCAGTATACATAAAATTACTTCCACTTCAGTTTATATAGGATCCTAAACTGTGACTGAATTCTAAATTCAGTTTTAGATTCCTAAGAACATTATTATTTGCTACCTGGGAAGTAATGTAGAAGCCAAGTGTACATGTATATTGTACAAGAGCTTCCAAAAGTTACTTATATGGAGCACAGCACCCAGAATCATCCAGCCTGGGGAATTTGGTTCCAAAAGTAACTTTTCTAACTAATTTGTTGCGTGCAGTTTAATGAGAGACTGATCCCTAAGGGCCTGTTTTGGCTACAGAGGCCACAGCTGTTGCAGGTAATGTTGCAGGACACACTCCACTTCCTGACAGAGTATGTGCTGTGGCCCTATACTCACCAAATTGCTTAATATTAGCAGTCCAAGTTGTGAGGAGGTAGTACTTCACAGTCCTAAGGATGCTGAGAACAACATAACTAACCTTGGACAGCATATAGTGACTACCAAAAACAAGTCAAGAACACTCATCCATACTGTTGTTAGCTGCTGTTTTGCTGTTTTTCCAATATCTGTGTGAGATAAAATGGTTGCAGCCTCATGTTGGCAATAAGAAACTTAAATTATGATGAAGTTGCAGTAATTATAGAATTGGATTTTAGTCCTCCGTAGAGAAAGAGTTTCTTAATCCTTCCCGTTCAACCCAGCTTTCTTTTTAATGCAAGCAGTTTTTTAAAAAAATATACTAGTATTTTCTGCCACTACTATGAAGTGGAAAGACAGTTTAAATACTTTGAGAAGGAAAATGGCCAGAAGGGGAAAGGAGGAAAACAAAACATGAAATCAGAAAACATACTTCTCCTGTGTGAAGTCTTTCTTTGGCATTGAGAAGAGAATCAGCATGGAATATTTGCACACTCCATGTTGTCAAAACAGTATCCCTGCATGCCTCTTTCTTTCGTTTCTTTCATTTTTATATTTTTCAAGCTTAGTATTCACTTTCTAAAAACAAAAATGGATGACACAGATGACGTAGACCACTGTTATCACTAATGAACAGTGTTCTGGTTTTAGAAAGTAGATGTTTTTTACAGTGGCTAAAAGCTTTTTAATACTTTCTATTGCTCCGATGTATTACAAATTTGAAATACTGGGGTTTCCCTGGAACTTTCCACTTGTTCTTAGAATTATGCTGAACTAGTTCTGAATACCCAGAACTCTGATGATGTGCCACCATTAATTATTACAAGGGCTGTAAGCCATCATCACAACAGTGTTACCTTTACAGCACTCTTCTTTGGTGTAATCATACTGCTAAACGTCCTTTTCAGTGTTCATGCTATTGCAGACTGTCAGCTGTTGTGAATGAATCAGAAATATTAATGCAACAAGCGTTTTAAAAATCCAGTGTTACAATGGTGGTATTTTGCCCAGAGTTTTAGTGTTTTACTTCTGTGAAACTTAAATGATATTAACAATGGTACCTTATGTTATGCAATCTGTAAGATAAGTGTGTACAGTTAGTATTACAATGAAGGAATATGGAGTTTGAATTAGAATGTAGATGTGAGCCATCCTGGGTCCCTTTCATATGGCTTAAATGGTATTGCCATTCAATTAGTATTTAATATAAGTTGACACTAAACTATATTGATTGTGTGTTTTGCATAATTATGCCAAAACACAAAAATATGTGTATATAGTGACGTAAAAAAAATGAATAAATCTATATATTGTGCATTTCATTTGTGAAACGGGAGAAGCCATCTTTAGTAAGTTTCTGACTCTGGAAAACAGAAAAAAAAATAGATGTATATCTGAATGTGCATTGTATTGTACAGTTTGCATTTTATTGTTTGTGGTGGCATATAACAACTACGTGTTTTTGTTTTTTTTTAAAAAAGGTACCTGTTATGTACAGTTGAAATAAATTTTGCATTTACTAGCCTATGCCTTTAATATTAAAGTTATTATGCCATAAAGAGGCAACATCTTTTTATAATTTCATTTCTTTTAAAGAGTTATTTGCAGTCAAAGTGAAAATCAAGTACTGTGGTAAAGATATTTAATTAAGGGCCTGAACATACTTATGTAGATTGCTTGTGTGCTCTGGGGAATTATTTCACATGGATACTGCCTTTTTGTTGGGCTGAAGCGTAGCCTTGAACCCTGCAAATACTTTCATTTTAATTTTTTTTGCTCTTTATGCAATATGCATATTTATGCATATGCATTTATGCAATTTATGCAATCTGATATTATAGTTGATATTCACTAGCTGTGTTCAGATGTTGTCTCACACTGTTGCTTAGAGTTAGGAGAACCAGCCCCTTGCCCTGTGGCTGCAAAGAAGAGATTATGAAGCTTCTGTTTAGATTACCGTATTTGCTGGCATATAAGACGCACCTGTGTATAAGACACACCCCATTTATACACTGGCAAATACCGTTTGCTGGCATGTAAAACACACTGGCATATAAGATGCACCCCATTTTCAAGCAGTTTTTTTTGGGGGGGAGTGAGTCTTATATGCCAGCAAATACTGCCATTTAGTATGTCATCTTTCCCCTTAAGTTGCTCAGATTAAAGTAAGCAACCTTCAAAAACGTATGTGAAATTGGCTTGTATCCACTAAATATTGTTAAGAGTACTGACAGTTAGCACAGGTTTAGGTGACAAGGGAAGTTGCAGTTCAGCTAAAGTGGAATTGGAAAACCCCTTTTCTATCTTGCCAGAGGAGGAAAAACAAGCATGTGAGGCAGGCAGGCTAGCTATGCTTGTCTTGTTTCGTAATGCCAAGTAATAGCTTAGTGTTGTGTCCAAACCATCATGGTATGTGCAACTACTGCCACATTGAATGTGCCTGTTAAATTTAACTGGGAAGTGGGGAGGCCACATTTGCTGTTATACTTTAGTTTAAGAAGGTAGTACTCATTTTTCGTGTCTGATGGGGAACTTGCTTGAGTAACAAGGAGAAAATAGACAAGATCATAAAACTGGAAGACTTTTCAAGGGCTTTTAGGATTTATATTTAAATATGTATGTGGATTCAGAGCTCTTTTATGCAGGCTGACACAGTAGTATAAAATGAAGAAGCAGATCCGTATGCAGCAGCATGGCATCCCAGGTGAGTGAGGGACTTTTTGTATGTATGTTGATGACCTGGAGCATATCTTTCATGACTTATCTATTGATATCTAGTAATTTTGGCATTGTACGGGCATTTTAAAAAATAATAACTGCCTGTAATATTGTTGCACATAAATGTTGTGTGAATTAAATAAGATCTCGGGATAAGGTACTGTGCTTATTGCTATGTTGGCAGCCCATTTGAGCTAATTATGATTTTTTTCTTTTAACTGATCATACGCATTAGTTAGGGGTTTATGGGCAAGTCTCTTTCTGAAGTAAGTATTCCTTTGTCATTCTTCATTACCATCCAGAAGCTGAAAACAACTGTACCCATTTCTCTGAGAATGAACTTTTTAGATTTGTCCAAACATTCGTATCTATTACTTTTACTTTGTAATATTAATTTTCAGTCTGTTTCAGTCTAAGGAGGAATCTAGAGACACCTTTGAGACTGATGTATTTCTGCATAAGCTTTCATGCACTCCAGTCCAGTTCATCAGATGCTTCTGGAATCCACAGAAGCTTGTGCTGAAATGTATCAGTCTCAAAGGTTCTGCTAGGTCCCTCTATAATAATATTCATGTTCCTCTGAAGATCAAAACTATTAGGAGCAAATTGTTATTGGACAGCAATACTTGTTCCTGAATAAATATGCATTGAGTTTTACTTAAGAAATTTTCATTTTACTAGTAGTCTGAAAAGTTTGTTGAGTCTGTTCATCCTCACATTTCGTTTTTAATAATAAAGAATTTTGATCATCTCTATGGCTTAAAATGATCTCTGATACATCTGTTAGCTACAGAGGTCTCCCATATATTGCTACAGGAAAATGTTAAAAGTTTAAAACTTGGTAATAATGGATTTGATGTAGGATGAAGAAAAAATTAAATTTCTTACCTATGTGGTATAGTAGAGCCAGTGTGTAATAGTAGTTAGGGTGTTGGACTTTGGAGACCAAGGTTTGAATGCCTGCTCAGCCACATAAACCCATTGAGTGACCCATGGGTAAGTCATATTCTCTAAGCCTCAGGAAGGCAAGGGCAAACTCTCTCTGAACAAATCTTGGCAAGAAAACCCCATGATAGGCTTGCCTTAGTTCACCATACATAAACCTGAAGGCATATAACAACAACAAAAAGTTTAATTAAGTTTAATTGAAAAAAAATCAGACAAATTTTGTATAGAAACGAACAGTAATCCCTGATAAAGACTTAATAATGAGGTGGCCACCTGCAATAGAGATCCGTTTTCAGTCTACGCATCCATGGTGAAATACATTACCCCATTTTTGCCCTCAAGAATGGAACCAGAGTTTGCTTCTGATCTAACTTCCATGTTTGGGTTTTTTAAAAAAACAAATCTGCCATTCTGGGAACGTTTGAGGCTTGTCAGTTGATCTTTTAGAGGTATTTCTTTCCCCAGATTTTTTTTTTAATTGGGGGTTCCAGGGCTTTGGGAAGATGGAAGGATGAAAAAAAAAAAAGAGAGAGAGAGGGATGGAGCACACTTTTCCTCCCCCCTAATTTGTAGTAAATTGAAATTGAATCATTTCAGATGTTGCCAAACAGAAGCAGCTGACTTGATAAATTTGACTTAAATATGAAGTTGTTTTTTCACTTGTGCAAGGTTCAGCTGTTTCTTTCAGTACCCTCTTCCATCCACAGATGCTCATATCAGACTCTGCACCATTCCCAGGGTTCTGTCAATCTCCTAGAACCACAATCTGGAGGGAATTCAGTGGAAAATGAAGAATGGTGTTCATGATGATTGACTTGTTTAATCTTTCTCCTGTTGATACTTACCTGTAATTTTCATTCAGATCATACCTTCTGACTATAGGTTTTGCAAATTTGTGCTAAGTGTATTCAAAAGCAGATCTGCAATATAACCAGTAATGCAGCAGTTTTGATGGTATTTTCTAAAGTGCAATCAGAAAAGGCAATCAGCTGCACCTTCTAACAAATGACTCAAGGTAAACATAAATGAACCATTCAAATGTTTGTCCTCTCCAGTTAAGTTTCCAGTTCTCCATAAGTGTTCACAATAAATGACAACGTTAGATTTTTTTCCAGGCTCAAACTGTATATTACCTTAAAGATATAGCTACCAGCCACTTCCTTTCTGTTTACTCAGAGTAAGCATTAGGAATCTCATCTAAATAGGGTAGTGTAGATGTCTTTAAACAGCTCCTCCCCCATGATGGCCCTAATCTCAGTACTGGATCCAACATGTGCAATTTGCATTTCCAAAAAGTCTCTTTGAGGACAATTCAGACTGGAGATGGGGACCAAGATGCAGTTTAGGAATGCTGTGGGGCCAAAGAGTTAAAGCCTTTCTGCCCTGCAGCTTTAGAGGATCAAATTGTGTACTGCTCATCAGTGTTACTGTTCTGACTGAAGAGTACAAATTTGATGGAAACAAAATATGGGAATGAGATCTTTTTTAAGCAGATACTTTATAGTTGCTTCATTTGTAGCAGTGTGACCAGATCATAAAATGTAGTTCAGATTCCCATTTGCTAATTTGGAAACACCCTAATTGAGCTCAAACTGATTTTCAGGCTTCCTGATTGGACTTGAGTACAAATCCAAATTTTCGTTTGGACCTCCAGTCCATGCTTCTCAATGACTTCAAATGGAAATTAGCAAGTAGCTACAACTTTTCTGTTGCCATGATAAAGTTGATTAGAACTGAATGAATTTTACAAGAATTAGTTTCTGATGCTGAGCTTCAGACCAATGAGTGTACAGAAATTTTTGAGGGAGGAGGTGTGATGTTAGTCTTTCCATTTTGCTCTTTAAGAAGAGAACTGCTAGTTACTTTTTATCTTGGCACAACTGGATAAAATTTGCAGGCATAGTTGTGCCTTCTGAGGTGTTCAAGCTTGTCAAGTTTCAGAAATGTGGCAAAGGAGTTTGATGCAGGAGTAGCATTCATAGTGTGGATGGGAATTGTGCAGCTCTTCAGATGTTGTTGAATTGCATTCTTCATCATTAGCTATGCTGGCTCGGACTATTGGAAACTTTGGTCTAAAAACATCAGGAGAGTCATAGGATTCCTATCCTGGCTTTATAGTTTAGGACCCTTTTTTTTTTAAAGGATGCACTTGTCCATGTCTCTGTGCATGTGCACACACAATTGCTGTGAATGTGACATAGAGCTTACATTTGGCCTTCATTAAGAAACATAAGATTTCAAAATGGTAGGTATAGCTGTTTTTATTAGTGTTTGAGTTTTTGGAAAGGGAACATCCAGATTTTTGTGGGAGTAAGGTAATTTGCTTCTCTTACCCAATTCCATATTTCGGCAGTTTGAATGAAAATGGTATAGGACATAGAGATGCTGTAAGCAAGAAAGCTGCAAAATTTCAAAATTATACAAGAACAGTGTGCCAGCCACACGTGCAGGAGTTCCGTTCTAGGAACCGCCACATAAAATCACAAAGCGCTGCATCCTGTTATAGTCCAAGTAGTGTGAATGCATCCGTATTGTGTCCATTGACTATTATGGGATGTTAACACTTCCGTACAAGAGGATGGCCCACTGTATATAAAAGCTAGGAAGTTATGATGAATTAAATCAGTTTATGGTTTTAGTTTGTTTTCTGCTCTTTTGGCACCAGACTCAGAAACAGAAGAACCTGAACATTCAGCATTTTTGAAGAGCACCAATTGCTATATCTCTTGAAATCACAACTGGCCTCACCAAAAACAAAACAACAATGCAAAACAAAAATGTTAACATTCTTGCTCCTTGGCACTCCAGCAAAGAGCACTAAACAGTAAAATAGTCATGTGGTATAGTACTTCTACATCTGTGTGCCTAGAATACTGGTGTTGGAAAACTGTGATAAAACCATCTACTATGATTAGGAACTAAAGCTGTCAGTCACAAACATACACTCACTGCTCACCATTCCACTGAAGACAAATTATCAGTTTTGTAGCTACAGTCTGGATCTCTGGGTCCCTCCAAATCTACATTATTATTGACATTTTGGGAAGGTTTAAATTCCCAAATGAAATGTCCAACTCAAAGTGGGGCGGGGCACCTTGAGTTGGACGTTCTTGATTCTCTCCAAATCAGCCCAATTCAGGTTAGGTTTCAACCATCTCCAAATAACATCCCTAACTCATTACAAAATAACCTCTCAGCTGTTGATTTGAGAAAGCAAGTTCAGGTGCTCTGCTGTATGAAAATATATAACTCTTAACTTGTTGTCTCTTTGTAATTCAGTGAAGACCAAAAGAATATTATAGAAAGTCCATACGGAGATTGTACAAGGTATGTAACTTGAGATTTGCAAATGCTGTTATGTAACTTATTAGAGGAGAGCCAAAGTGGTGTAACGACTTAAACATTGAAGCACAACTTTGAAGACCAGGGTTTGATTCCCTGCTTGGCCATGGAAACCCTCTGGGTGGATTTCGGTTTGCATCACACATTCTCAGCACCAGAAAACCCCATGATAGTTTTGCCTTGGGTTGCCGTAAGTTGGTAACAACTTGAAGGCACACGTCAACAACAACAACAACAACAATTTACTAGAATAAGTGAATTGAGGTTACTGTTACATTATGTTTTTTGTTACCTATTAAAAGGATTTATTGGTTGAGTATCATTTACTAAAATAATGACATTGATTATCATTCTAATGTGGCATTCAAATTTGATGAGCAAAGTGATAGTTTTAACTTGAAAATTAATTTTGCATTCCTTAGTATTGTTTCTTGGCATTTCTAGTGGGAAGAGATGTCACAGTTCTTCCACTGCCTGGTCTGAGTGAACAAGCAAAGCTGATGTTTTAACACTGCTTCTGTGCCAAACACACTTTTTCCCCTCATCTTGTCCTGGATTTTGGAATCAGATCAGGAGGAAGCATTTAAAAAAAACTTTTATTTTTTAAAAAAAATTAAAATCTGGGAAGAGGGAGCTAAGATCATGCAGCTACTAGTATATTAACAAACTACCACTATGGCAGGAGACCAAGGAGTGAGATGCGCTTTACTCTTAGAAATGGGATTTTCTTTTTTGCTTTCTTAAACGTATGTAAAGCATTTATTTACTGCCTGTTAGCCCACAAGGACCCCTGAAGCAATGAGCAATGGATAAAATCTACTAATATATAAAAATCAAAGTTTGTTTGTTTTTCTGTGTTAGGCAGGCGAAGACCTCATATGATTGGCTGTGTGAGATGAAGACCTCGTAAGAAGATTCTCTGGAATCCTGGGGTTTACAGTTTAGGGAGGGACCTTTAGGATTCTCAGGCAGAGAATAGGCTGGTTGCTGTGGAGACAAGGCTTAGCAGCAGGAAGGAGGAGGGCAGTGTATTCCCTCAGGAACCCAACCTCTGCATGTTAATAACTGAATACAGATTGGATTGGGGAATATGGGGAAAAGTTACAGAAACTGGACAAGACAGTTGGGGAATTAGAGACACAGGATCTCAAATCTTTCTAACAAGATTTGATAAATAAAATCCTGGGCAACTCCGGGTAGATAAGCTAGTAATAAAGACAAGTAGATAAAAATGTTTGAAACAGACTAAAAGGATTTCTTTTAAAAAGGTGTCATCCCTGTTTTAAGGACCAAAGGCTAAAGTGCCTCTCAGGTACTGGGGACCAGTGGACGAGGTCAGGTGAGTAGCTGGTACCTAGAGTCCCTGATAGTACACTTTGTGCTGCCAAAGTGCTAGTTTGCCAGTGAGCTAATCTGAGAGTATGTCAGTACGCCATGCTGATGCGTGAGTGCAAAGTCGTAAATAAGACTAGTGTGGATCCAGGATGGGTAAGACTTGCCCACACTCCCAGCCAGCAGAGGCTTCAGCCAGAGGTTTTTTAAAAATACATGTTTGCAGGTTACATGCTGGCACTCAAATGGCTTGAGAACAGGTGACTAAGCAATGCTAAACTTGTATGTTGTCTTCTATCTCTTCAGTCCTGCTTGGAAAAGTGAAACATGAAAAAGCAGGCTGCTTAAATGGAATGTTAGGGTTGGTAAACCACACAAACCACACCTTGCTGTATCTTCAGGTGAACTCAATTCAAACATGGGCTGTATGAGGAATCCTCAGCCTCTTTAATTGGGAATTAGTTGGAATGAAATAAGCCTTAATGCAAAAGAGAGCAAGACGTCATCTCTATCTGGCTCGCCCACTCACTCCTTCCTTCCTTCCTTCCTGGCTGATGAGTCATTATAGTGGAAGGTAAAAGAGCTATGTTGATTTCCAACACTCAGTGTATATGACCACAGGTAGTTGAAGTACTGGAATGCAGAGGCCAAGGCCAAATCTTGCCAAGGCAGGTCCTCCATCCTGTGTGGTAAATGTTGGGAAAGAGTTCTTCAAATAGCAAGAAAAGCCACAACTTCTATACAAAAGAGAGAAAAGAACACAAAACTCCTGAAGGCCTTTATAGCTGTAAGCAGTATTAAAGGAATGCATAACACTTTCTACAAGCAGCTCACAAATTCTGTCACAGCTGACATCTTCCTCTCTTAACTGCTCCCAAATCTAGGTGAGTCATTCACACTGTGCAGTTATAGTACTGTGATTCCACATTAATTGCAGTGGTTTCATTTAATGGAGTCCTGGAATTTACAATTTAGAGCTTGATGTTTAGAATTCTCATCCAAATAACTCTAGCCTTTCACCAAACTACATATCCAAGGATACCATGGCAGTTAAAACGGAATAATACTGCCATAATTGTGTATTGTGAATCCCAGGCCACCAAAAAAGCAGAACTCCATATAATGCTAGGAATAAATATGAGGGTTGTACTTTTACTGATCTACTAATCCCAAGGATGTAATTGCTCAGTTTATTAGGTGGCTGTGAGACAGTCGGGGATGAGATACAAAGCCTTTCCATATTCTACTCCCAGATGTTCTCCTGCATAGGAAAAGGGGAGATTCTACTCACTTTGTCCCTTTTTTCTCTGCATGTTCTTTGTCTGTCTTTCTGGTTGGATATGTGTATGTGATGCACACTGTTCTGAATTGTAGGGCAGTGATGTGTTGAGGTTGGGATGGCATTAGTTATTCCTTTCTGCTGGAAATCTACTTAAGTAATAAAATATTTCACTGTGTTTAAGACCTGCAAAAGCCCAGCGTGGAATAAAACTAATATGAAGTAAAGCGGAGCACTTGTGAGTCTACTAAATGTTATGGCGAGCTGGAGAGAAAAGGTGCCTGAGCTCTAATTGATTGTATGCAAACTAATCAGTCTGATGTAGCTGCAGAGATGATTCTAGGAAATTTTTGTAAGGCAGTTTTTGTTAATTTTCAAGCCTTTAGTGACTTAAAGTCCAACAGGAAACACTATGCTGAATTCTGGTACTCTTAAAAAAAAACCCTGCATCTTAAGCAGGAGTACAGGAATATGAAGCAGCATCAATTTCTTGCATTTGTATACTCGTACCAAATCTGACTATTTGTACAACCTGATAGATCTTTTTTATTCTGGCAGCTACTGAAGCTGCTATTTGAAAAACTTGATCCAGTTCTTTGCAGTTTGGTAGGCCATTTTTGTCGTGTAAGTTTCATTTACATATAGAGGTTGGTATGTTAAGAATATGGGTGGCTTTGAGGCAGAGTTTAGTATATAGTGAAATATTTGGCTAATTGCTTTATGTTGCTGCATATTGTACTGCCCAGATCCACTTAATGGTATCATAATATAATGAATCTTTTGTGGAAAATTTCTCATCAGTCTACCATACTGTTGGAAACTCTTTTAAATGACCTGTTAGTATCATCATGTTGTGAATGACTGCCTTTAATCTATGTGGAAAACCACTCTTGCTTTATCCATTGGTACCATCATCCATCACATTACTACATCTTTCTTATATTACCACCATATAGTTAACCTTTGTAACTGGCATAGCCACAGAACAAATAGGTTAGTGAAAATATGTTTATTAATAAACATTATCAGTTGCAGTTGACCAATATCAGTCCAGTGTCAGTAAATCCTAGGATAGTTAAGAGGATCTAGTTTCATTCTGCAATTGCTGTTGTGTGCCTTCATGTCATTTCTGACTTATGGCTACCCTTAGGGAATCCGTTCATGGAATTTTCGTGGCAAAATTTTTTCAGAGTAGGTTTGCTTTTGCCTTTTTCTAAGGCTGAGAGAATGTGTCTTACCCAAGGTCACCCAGTGGGTTTCTATACCCAAGGGAGGATTAGAACCCTGTTTGCCAGAGTTGTAGTCCAATGCTCAATCCCCATTACACCACACTGGCTCTAACATGAGCCATGTTATTTTGTAGGGCAATGTGTGTTGAGGTTACCATAGGCCAATTCCACTCACTATAATTCTTCTCTAGTCAGTTCACAAGTAATATATTGTGGCTGGATATTTGGTTTGTATTCAGAATGAGTTTATAGTTCCTTGGATCTTCAAAGCACTATGGACTTCTTCCCAGAGTTTTCCTTCTGGTCCAGAAACCACTTCTTAGACCTTGTCTAATAATTCTCACTCAGGATTAGGCTTTTCCCAAAGGCTGCTGTATGCATTCTCTTTCTCTATAACCCTTTCAGCCTTGAGTACTTTCAGCTTCTTAATCTTCTTGCTACTCTCCAGCTGTTCACACAAAGTAGAAAAAAACAGAAAGCATGATCTACAACAAACCGTATGGGAGGTTTTTACTACGTCCAGCATTTTGTGAATGAATTAACAATGCTACATATGGAAAGATTTTTTCATTGCTTTTCATTCGTTGCTTCCTCTTAGAGAATTTTTGTTTGATTTCCCCTGAGCAAACATGTTTTCTGTTGCATAGAGCAGGGCTGGGAAACCTGTGGTCCTCCTGATTGTGATGGGCTTACTGCTTTCACCATTCTTACTCACTTGATATGAATGGGAGTCCAACAACATATGGGACATCACAAATGCCCTGGCCTCATCATAAAAGTTGGCCAAATATTTTTCTGTGGAGATTGAGATTAGCAGCCTTTTCTGAGACTTTAAATTGGTGAGTATGGATTTGTCCTGCTAGTCAGCTTCCAGCAGAGACTGATGACTGAAGAGTTCTAGTATCAGTAATTTTGCGTTTCTTCATCTCCTATCACATCTCCACAATTTTTACCCTTTTTTAATTATGTGGTCCTTGTGGTAGAGTGTGCTGTTCTAGTGTTTTGACTGAGGCCCTTTCCACACAGAGTAAAAAAAAACGGCTTGGGGCGACCTCACCCGGAGGTCGTCCACACCGTGGGGTGCGCTGGGGCAGTTTGAAAAGTGGAAGTTCCACACCTCAAACTGCCCTTGCTTGGCTGCAAGGGGTGGCACGGCGTGTTTTTAAAAACCACATTTCATGTGGTTTTTAAAAAATGCGAGCACGCTAACCCGTTGCAACGCCCCATCTGCAGAGCTGCCCAGGGGTGGGCTTTCGGCTGGCGCGCTGCCCTGGTTGGCGGAGCGCCACCGGAAGTTGCCGGTCGCCATTTTGGGTGCCGCCAAATGCCGCCGAAATTCGCCAGTGTGTGGAGCAGCGAATGCGCGCTCCCCGCAGGGATGGAGCAACCCGATTCCAGGTAAGCTCCGCCCTTGTGTGCGCCGCCCCATTTCCCCATCCCCCGTGTGGAAAGGGCCTGAGACTCCCTAGTCTGGGGAATAACAATTTTTGTGCTCCTTTAAATAATGTTTGAAATATCTCCTGTGATTATTTTGATGTATTGTCAGAGGCAGTGCTTTAAATGGAATCCAAAATTTGGTTTTATATTTGCAAACCAGAGAGGTTTAACTTTAATAATATTTGATTCTTTCTAACTGACTTCTGTTCCTCTGTGTGTACAAGGTGCTACAAAGTTCCCATTTAAAATACAGAAAATCTCTATTTGTTTTCACATTTCTAAATGACAATAAAGCACACTAGTGATATTGGAATGCCAGTTCGGATGTGAATAAAATTAATATGACAGCCTTCTGTGTCCTGTGTTCTGTACTTGTTGAAATAATGAAGATAATGCTATTACTACAAATTAGATTTCTTAAATTTGGTTTTGTGGTTAATTATTTTACATGTTTTAAAAGACCATTATGTGCTTCTGTAAACATCCAGGATCAATTTGGTATGAACCATGGGGTGTAGCTACTGGAGGCAAAGAGGGCATTGCCTCCCACCCCATAAAAATGATGCTTCCCACTGGGATTGTCCATCAGTCCCTGAATTTCTAGCATTGCAGTAATATAAAAGGTCAGTTGAGCATCTAGAAGTGCATTTAGAGAATGAGAATGAACCAAGAGAATGAAAACATAGCCAGTATAAAAAATTGAGATGTGAACAATTTCAATTATCTCATTCTACAGAATGTTAGAAATTTGGAGGGTAAGAAAAAAAATCATTCAAGAACATTTATCTGTGGGGGCAATGCCCTCTTTTGCCCTTCCCTTGCTATACCCTTGGTATGAACCTATTTGTTTGGCTAGTTCTACAAAAGATGGTTGTTTTCACCATTTTCCAAGGAATAGTAAGCTGCTGTGGTGTGTAGCCATTCCTTTAACATTGCTCTAAAAGTTTAATGCTATTGTACAGCTTGAGAGGTTTGTGGATGAACTCCTGCCCACCAAAAGTAGGTGACTGCCCCACTGAGTATGCCAGGAATGATGTTTTCTGGGACCCATGACTTTATTTCAGTCTCTCTGCCCCCCTCAGACTTTACTATATTGGATCCCAAACACATGTAGATATTTTTAAAAACCAAAAGATTTTCATTGCCTTGCTTGCTATACAAATATGTACATACATGTAATGTGCTGATCTTAAAAAAAAAGACCTCAGAACTAAAGCATAGAGCCACCAAATAATGTAGAAATAGTCCGTATAAAATGTTGATTTTGGAAATGGTTACAATTCAGGGTAAACGCAGTATAATTGTAGATTTTTCAGTACTTAGAGGGTGTGTTTCAGAGTTCTTCCCTGGGGAAAAATATGTGCACATACTAGTAATAATGGGGAAATTCTGCAAAATAATAATGAGAAAATTCTGCAAGACAAGTGTGTGTAATGTGTATATGTGACATAATCTAACTTTAATAGCGCAGAATTTGGATAGTTCAGGTACAAAATTTCAGTTGCCTTAACTTGAATAACATGCAATCCTATTCATAGCCAGTTCTGTTGTTTTGTATGTCATACAATATGTGAAATATTAGTTGCCTCAAGATTTCTGCTCCGCAGTATTAATTGCCTCAGGAATTGAACGTGAACTCTCAAGCCTCAGGCTTTTAACATATTTGTACCTCATTTCTTTAACTTATAAGACAGAGAACAGAGAACATATTTAGAAATTAAATTTCAGTTAATTGAAAAGTTCATTGCTTTTTATAGTTGACAAGCCTAACATAATAAATCAGATGCTAGCTGGAAGCTATGATGTGGGAATCCCTCCACTGCAGCTAAATTGGAAAATGAGGTTATTGTGCATTACTGGGAACTGGCAAACATTCACTGAGATGCCTACTGAATAGCACCAGGTAGGCTTCCAAAAAAGCCTTTAATTCTCTGTAGGATCATATACTGTCTTCTTTGGAAAGTTCTCATTGTATAGTATCTCATTATTTTTGAAGACTGTATCATCTGAAAAATGAAGAGTTAGAAGATATTTTCTGCAACAGTTCAAATGATTCTATGAGGATAATCTCACTGTTTAAGTTCTCAAATATACACCACACATGCAGATTTTTCGTTCAGATGCACTCTTCTTTGTAGAAAGAAAAGTTTTATCGTAGAGAGTGTTTCACTGTTTGCTGAGCTTGCATGGAGTAGGTAGTAATGATGGAATGTCTGGGCCATGGCAAATCAGTCCACAACATTACATGGTTGTGAAAATGGACCCTGTGTGTGTTGCTATGTGCTCTTTGCAGGATGATTGTGATACAGATATGAAAGTTTGAGTGGGAATACAGGTGCATCTCTGTTGGAAGCGGACAGAACTGAGGAGGTTCTCCAGAGTGGGGAAAAAATAGCTTGTTGGTACACAGTCACTTGTCATAGGTTGGCAGTGTGAAATGTCTCTTTTGGACATCCTTCTAGCCCTTAAGGTAGGGATAACTCACTATTTTTTATTTTATTTTTTGCATAATTCAGCAAAACCCTTTTCATTCCTACATGTAGGTAAATCCGCTTCTCATTGTGCTACAATTTAGCGAGGGCTGCTTGCACTTTACTTTTCCAAATATGTGTAAGGGCATTATTCCTCCCTCCTGCCCCCACCTTTCAAGCTACATTGACTGACCTGGAAAGGGAAGACAATGCAGAGAGCATACTGGATTATGTTTTCTATTACATAGGAAACAATATCGCTGTCGGTACGTTTGTGGTAAAATATTGTACATTGCCCTAAAATCTCTGGATAGGTGTGGGATGTAAATATGTTAATAAATAACTGTTGATTCAGCTGGCAGTCAATGAAGTGGTAGCATAAACAAAGCACAAGCTCTTCTTAGCAGAGCACATAACAGAGCATAATTATTGAATGAGGTTTTCAGCTAATCATAGGGCAAAGAAAGCCCAAATGCTTCCTTCCAAATGTTTTGGCAGTCTGGGAAAAAAGCATGACCACATAGCATGTAAGCAACATAATACAGTTTATGAACATATCAAACTTGCATAGTGGTGCTACTGCAGAGTAGGATAATTTGGTAGCAAGTGCCCTGGATTTGAAACCTGGGCTGTGGAAATGTATATCTAGAAGGCTGCATACGCACAGGAATCTTTTGTGTAATAGGAAGAAGACCAAAGCTGTTGTAGATGGCCAAATTAGAAGTGAGGCTAGCAGGCCCAGCTCTTGGATGGGCTTTTATCAGAGATAGGCCTTGTTAAGAGTGCTGAGGAAGACATGAGTTAAGGGCAAGGATTGGCAGAAGTCTCCCCCCAAAGCAAGCCAGATTGAGACGCTTGGGCTGATGGAGCAGAAACAGTCAAAATGGGTCTTCATTTCCCACTTTCTAGGTCTTGCAAGCATGAAGTGGAGAGTAAGTCTTCACCTAGATGTTGGCCAAATTGTACTTGCATAGATGAAGTAATCCATAGTTTTGGAATCTTGCATGTTTGCTTTTGTTTTGTTTCTGAATGGTTGCCATATTTTAAGGAGGTCTTTTTTTTCCTTCCAAGTTTGTACGCTTTGAATGTTAGGCATTCTTTTTGTTAATGTTGTCCAAGATAGGGGGTAATACAGTTGCATGAATTACCAGACTGTTTGTTGCGTAGTGTGATCTTTTTCTATAAGCCAAGGGTAAGACTCATGCTGCTCACCAGATGTGTTTGCAGCTTTGGCATCCCTCACAGTTGGTTATGTTGCTAGGTGTGCTGGGACTTGCAGCCCAATAATGTCTGAAGGATCGTACGATTCCTACCCATGATACAAACACTTCTGCAGGTGTTCTTTTACAAGCTCTTTTTGTATGCTGTAATGCAGGGAAAAGCCTGATATTTTAAAACTGTTTGATTAGGTACAATGAATCTTGTATCAGTGCTGGACTGAGCATTGTAATTTGAACTCTACTCAGTATAGTGTGTAAAATCTCCATTCGTGCAACTTATAAAGCAAGTGTATCATTTTACTTGAATAGTTATGCTGATGTTAGTGCCCCTTATTGTGTACTATGTCACATTGCATTTGTGCCAGCTGTTTCCAGGACTGTGAAAACGGCAGATATATTCCTGTATGTTTTAGTAGCAGATGATTGCATCAAGGATGTGGTGTAAGAAGAATGAGTATGATATTGTTGATCTGAAGGAGTGTGTGTGTGTGTGTGTTTAAATCCACATAGGACATTTCCTAAATCTGGTCCACTAGTAGATTGAGGAGCCGGGGGGATTCAATGTCATTCAGAATTGGGTGGATGGGGTTTTTTATGCATTGTATTCCACCACTGTTTTCCAGAAATGGTCTAACTTAAATTGACTGTCTTTCAGTACTGTTTTCACTTCTGGGATTGCCCCGTTCATTGCCCCCTTGGGAGAAAGGTGAGATAGAAAGAAAACAAAGAAAGAAACAACAAGCTGACAAAAAATAGTGTGTTTTTTTTAAAATTTTTGGGGTGTGCTGCTTTTATTTCCCCCTCAAATATAAATGGATGTCCTGTCTGGATGTACTCTATATGCAAAGATGTTTTCACTGATTTTTTGTTACAGAATCCATACTGGTACCCTGAACTGCATGTGAGCATCTGGATATCATCTCCCCTGTATCCCTTAATATATGATAGATCAGTTCAAACAGACACTGGTAATCGGTTCGGGAGAGATGGAGAACTGAATTCAGGTTCCCCTTCTGACCCAGCAAATAGTTGGTTTACTGTTGGCCATATCTTTTCAGCTATGAGCAAAGACCCTTGCTCTCAACAGTCAAGTATTATAGCCATCTTGGGGCCTTTGAAGATCTGTATACTTGAGCTTGTACATTTATGTCTCCAGTAAGGTCTAAACAAAATGTGATGTTTAATAGCTTACTAGATGAAAAATGCAAATAGCTGCTGTGGAGGTGGTGCTGATATTTAGCTGGGATCACAGTAGCAGGGAGGCAGACCTTAACTTTCCTCTGCCACAGTACTGTAAAAAAAAAAAATCACTTTAAAGCTGCTGCTTGGACCAGTATAAAAAATTCTGTTGGTCTTCTGTCTCTGTGTTCAGCGTTGCCAGTAATTATCGACTTTTCCTAGCAGTAACTATTTGCAATTTTTTAGTGCACCATTTAATTCACATCTAGTTTGGCCATTAATGTTAATATTTTTGCTTTTGTTAACCAGTATTTATTATGCCCTTTTTGTTGCAAAATGTTATATTGAGAATTTTGCTTATGTTTTAATATGATTACAAACATGTATGTAAACATGCTGAGATTTTATAGATTTCTGTATACTGTATGATATACATTTGCAGCAGAAGCCCACTGGTTTCCAGGAAAGAAAACTGAGTTAAGTTCTGTTGGGTTAGTTGATGTATTTACATTAACATGATAATCCTCATTGGTAGATCACTTGCTGTCTCACTATTTGCTGGTTTAGAGAAATTAAGTTAGGAACACCTTGGTCTGATTGCCTAGCTTGTTGTGTACTCTTTGAAGGCTTGTACATTATTTACTTCAATGAATATCAATTAACTTTAATTAAAATATTTTAAAATTGATTGGATGATGGAACAAATTTGATCGCTCTCCTTAGGCTTACCTAAGTGAATTGTTTCAAGGATCGCTGGCCAAACCTTTCAGAGTCATATAATGAAATTGCATATTTTAGTACAGTTGCTTTGGAGAGCAAAAGTATATGGTGCTGTCTCATTTTTCTCATATACCAAGCTTTATATGCCTTCATTTCAACCCATTTCCTCACTACCATGTTTTCCTTTGCTGTGCAGCTGCATGAATTTTTTAAAACTAAAATTCTGAATATGTTTTAATATCTTAATACGTAACCTGAAAATAAGACCTGCCAAAATTAGTGATACTTCCCGTGTATGCATAGCTGGGGGGTTGAGCTGAAGATTTCCATCTGCATTTATGGTAACGCCAATTAAAAAGACAATTTTGATAAAGTTATTTGTACTTCAGATTTAACCACTTTGCAAAGAATGATGACCCCTATTTCCTAGGGAATAAGTTGAAAGCAGTCTTTAGTGTTTCAACTGATTTCAGAAGGGTGCTGTTGAAGACTTTTGGAAATAAATAGGTATTCTTCATCCCTAACAAAGGATAAAAATCTTTTAATGCCTTAATTTTTCAATGTCTTTATCACAATCCTGGCCTCTATTTCAGTGCAATATTCAGGAGGTGTGTAGTTTACTGCGGCTTAGATCCAGCACTTCATCCCATGGGTGGGAGTGTCTGCTGGTTAGACTTCTCAGGAGGTTTTCGTCAGCCTTGACAAAGGGGACGGAGTCATGCTCAATTCCTTCCTCCTGCTGGAACCCTATATACCACCATCCACACTGTTCCAGAGATTCCCCAAGCCCTTGGATAGCAAACGAGGTGGGGGTGATCACTTAAACGTTTCCTCCTCCCCTTGTTCACCTAGTGAAAATGCTTCATTGGATCAGAAGTCTTTTTTCCCCCTACAGAAAACAGATTCTGGATCTAATCACTTTTATTTAAAAAGAACTATTATCGTTCCATCTGGAGATAATCACCAAATCCATGTAGTGTGACCTCACTCTTTGTTGTCGCCTTATAGTTACTGATGTGTGCTCTGAGTGCCTTTTTCTGGATAAGATGTATCAAATTGTGTCTTCTATGTAATTGTTTTAAATAACCCAAGAACTTACTGCTCATTCATTTTAGTTTTTAGAATATTTTGTGTTAATCTGTCTATTCTCATTTTTACTTTTTTGAATTGTCAAGAAATTAAACAAGTTGGGAAGGGGGGAACACTTGTTTGTATCTTCTTTGTTGTGTATTTGCAGCATAAAAGATCTGGGTTTGATCCTATTTTCAGAACAACTCTTCTGTAAGTGACTTTAGATTTTTGACTTTCTCTGTACCATAGATTCAGGGTTTATATCAGTGACTCTTTCCTAAATAAATATAACACTTGCTAAGCTGCCATCATCCTGCCACGTTGTTAAGAGAATTTTACTGCACACCAACTGCAGATATGTGAGAAAATAGTTGTCTGTATGCGCCTTGTGATACTGTGATGCTTCATTTGTTGTGGCAGAAGTAAATTCTTGCTGTGTAGTAACCTCTCTGTACGTATTCCTTGTTTCTATTATGTTCTGAGAGGATTTGTCAAGAAAGTGTTTGTTTTTGACTATAGAGTCTACAGTGGAAAAATAAGAGGCGAAACAGTCTCTAACTAGGCTTGGCCAACTGGGTTCCCATCAGATATGTTTAACTACAAATCCCATCACCCCCAGCTCACATGTGATGTGCACATGTTGGAGAAGGGAGTTTCACATAAAGCCTGTAATTTCAGCTTTGAAGGTCAGTGCTAGTACTTTGAACTGTGCTCAGAAGTAGAATGGAGCACATTAACAAACTGGGTTATAATAATTAACCAGTATTAGAGGCTGGGTACTTTACTTGGTCAGCTGCAGCTTCTAAACATTTTTCAGAAATGCCTCTTTCACTGAGTGAGTTATACTCTGAGGTTGTAGCCAGCCCAAATACTGTTACCTGGATGATTTTGTTAATATTTATAGAAGTTTCAAAAAGATGGTGCGAGTTAAAAGATGTTTCTTCTCTGAGATATTACTGACTCTGTGCATAAAGTCTTGATAGATTTTAACTGGGTAGATCTAACCTATTTCAGTGCTAGCAGGAAACATGTGTGGTAATTTCTTGCCTGTTCTAACTGAAACCAGTGGGAATAACCCTGTAAAAATAATTGGTGTATCCCTCTCTTTGAAAACAGAAGGCTAGGAAGCAGAAGTCATGAGCTGTCATAAATTAGCGTTCTAATAACAGCTGAGTATAACAACAACAATAACAACAGTAATAATATTCTGCAGTTAAAAGCAAATGTACACTTTTCAAATGCCTTAATGTCTGGATATTTATCTTTTAATTCTATTATTTTGCATTAGGCTCCCGTAAAGAATCTGCTCCCCAAGTGCTGCTTCCAGAGGAGGAGAAAATTATTGTAGAAGAAACAAAAAGTAATGGTCAGACTGTGATAGAAGAAAAGTAAGATGATTTTTTAGCAAACAATGAATTTTGAACAGTCTGTGCTCTTGAAAACATGAAGTTTTATGTGGTATTTTAGCTGTGTATAAATTTACTCCTTACCTACTCTGTGGTTTTGTCTTTTAAAGAGATGAATATCCTACTGGAATTCATTACTGATTAGCCTGTGTTGTGCATGGTCTGACTCTACAGTCCATTTAGACCAATTTCAAGCATCTTGGGTTCTCTAACTTTTCTTTTTGCATCTTTCTTTCTTCATCCTTATACCAGCTGGGAATTGATCAGTTTTGTGGGTAAGGTGTTATTCTTGAGTGCTCTGGGATTGTTGCTCCTGTTAATGTGTAGGATCTCTAGATGCTTTAGTGTTGATAATTTTATTGCTTCTGCAAATATAAATTTAAAGAGCTGTTTTATCTCAACCCCCTCCCACCCCGATTTAAACAGGATTGCTGGTGCATAGTATCCAATAGAAAGTTACTGCTATCTTGTTGCATAAGTATTACCACCCGAAAGTCTAAGTTAAAAATATGGCAGGCAAAAATATATTGCTAATCAGCTTGGATTGCAGGGTGGGGGTATATTTTGGCTGTTTTGTTGATGTGATGTTTACAAAATTTGTTTGCATTTTGTGAAAGTATTTTATCTTAATTTTCTGTTTTAGAAGTCTTGTTGACACAGTATATGCATTAAAGGATGAAGTACAGGAATTGAGACAGGTTGGTAAAATATACATAACATACTTTATCAGCATATGATAGGATGGGTACTATGTAGTGGGTTAAGGGCAGGTATTGGCAAAAACATACAATCTGTTGAGGGCTATGCTCAAGAGGATAAGCAAAAGAATCAGGGCCCTTTCACACTGCACTTTGGTTCTGCTTTAATTTCCATAGCTGCATCCTATGGATTCCTGGGAATTCTAGTTTGAGAACGTACTGAAGGACCTCTATGCCTGAGAATTCAGAATGTCTTTCCCTAAACTGCAAGTCCCAGGATTCCGCAAGACAAAACCCTGTCAGTTAAAGTGGAATTGTAGTGTTCTTCTTCATAGGCTCTATGAGTCACACATTTTGGAGGGACTGGTGCCAATTTTCTATCCCAGAACCCATTGTAGATCATACCAGCCTTGCAAATTCTCCTCCTCCTCTTTCTCTTCTTAATTTATACTCAAACGTCACCCAAGATTGGGACACAAAACATCTTAACAATTAAAACGATTCTAAGGTAAAACACATGCATCAGCCTTGAAACTTTTTCAATCTAAACATTAAAATGATTAAATATGTATTTTTAAAAATGCACAAGGATGGAAAGGCCAAAATGGAAATGGCCAAAATTCTACTTCCAGTTGTGGCTTTTTTGGAGGGAAGGGCTTTGTGACATGTACTTTATTGCAAAAATATGTGAAAGTGGAAAACTGCTCCTTTTTGGCAGATATATTTGTGTGTGTGTTCCTGTGGGGGGCACAGGAACGTTGGGAGGTGCACTTTCTCACCCCTGTTCTGGAGGAAGGGAAACAGGAGCTGTTCGACAGTGCTCTTCTTGGCTCCTGTAGATCAGTCTGTTTGGTATCAATGAGGGTTAACCATCCACTTGACTTGACCTGGGTGCTTCTGCTATAAGTTTTCCTAATGTAGGTCCATATTACTTCCTTGCCAGCATTCTCTTCTTGGTGCTATATCTGTTATCATTTAGTTAGTCAGTGTCTGTGTACTTTGTCCTCCTATGCCCTTGGTCAAAGTGATACTGTAACACTTGAATATTGAGTTGCAATTTAAGATATGCATTTTTGTCTCTGTCTGTCTGTCCTTCTGTTTGTCTCTCTATATCAAATGTTTACTCTTCCCTCACCCACCATGACAGCTGTAAATGTATGGGCTTTTGTCTGCTTTGATTCTTGCTAGGCATTGGGGTATTTATGCCAACATTTTCTCTGGTTGTTATATTCTAAACATTTCAGAGAAGATAAATTTTATCCATTTGATTTTATTTATATCCTTCCTTTCTTCCAAATCTGGGACCCAGAAGTTCAGAATTAGAATTATTATGTGAGCTAAACATCATGCCTATAGTGTGCTCTCTGTTTTGCATAATTCTGATTTCATGAGTCAGATTTACTAATAGGAATGTTTGGGGATCCAGATCCATGTTGGTATTGCTTGGCTGTCAACTAAGAAAACAGGAATGACAATTTGGCTTTAAGTTTGTTTGACGACCTCTGAGAAATGCAAACTGTAAGCATGGCTGAAAGATATTTGGAGTTGACTTGGAAATGGCTTATGTTTGTCTTTATCATAACTGCTTTTTTGCCAATGGCATATCTAGCATAAACAGCGCCTAGGGCAAGCATGGACGTTGTGCCCCTACCTTCTTACCCCAAGCTCTACCCTCCACTCCTATATGCATGGCCTTTTTGCCCCCTCCCCCAGCATTGGCACTCAGGGCACGTGCTCTGTTTGCCCCACCCCAGACACGCCTCTGCTTTTTGCACCTTAGCAGAATCATCTACCCTGAATTCAAGTAAATTCACATATGAACTCTTTTTCAGGGGAAAACATGTACGCCACTGTTAATGAACCTATGGCAAACATTTTTCTGTAAGCATACAGTTCAGGAAATTGATCTACACGTAACAGATTAGAGATTAGGGAAAATGCCAGTTCATAAATGTGATTAAAATTGCAATGTAAAGAATGCACCAATAGTTGTGGGGATCTATTTCGGTTGCTCCCCATTTTGAAAAGTATGTGCCAAGTTTGTGCTTCATGAATCAATGTGCAAGACTAGAAGAGTTCTTGTTCATTATTCATATTTTTCAGAATTTTGCAATGTAGGTCTCTTAAAAAAAAATTCAGAATGTGTATATTAGAAGGAAGGGAAGCACAGAAATGAGAACCAGCATGGTATAGTGGTGTGAGTGTTGGGTTATTACCTAGGAGACCAGGGTTTGAGTTCCTGTTGGTCATGGAAACCCATGGAGGTGACCTTGGGCACGTCGCAGACTCTCAGCTCCCCAGAAAACCCAGTGATAGGTTCGCCTTAGGGTTGCCATAAGTCAGAAACACACAACAACAACAACAATGCATAGAAATTGATATATTAGTGGGAAATGGACAAAAATATGTAAGGGAAAACTGCTTTCAAAATATCTGTATATTAAGAAGAGTATGCAGAAAAATGTGTGAGAATTTGTGTGTATTTTTTTATTTTAAAAAGTTGCAAAGTAAAGAAACTGGATGGAATGAATCTAAGATTGGAAAACTAAAAGAAGCAGTTAATTGACAGATTCATCCAGCTCTGAACATTGTTTAGAATGGCTGTGTGATAGTTTGAGGAATACATAAAGTATGAATGGGGAAAATTCATTTCAATCAATTATTTAAGTTGGCCTTTTGTTCTTGCTGATTTAAATTGTCTTGATTTAATTCAGTCCACCTGACAGTAGTGTCAGAAAGGAGTGAACCTTCTACTGAGTGTGCTGCTTTCAAAGCACAAACTGGTTCTTGGCCCCCAGTTGATCAGCTGGAGATCATCACAGGCTGAAACAGTTCATAGTTGTGAGCTGGTGTTCAGGATGGATGTGGGGAAAGCAGCATGCCAGATTCCCAATTTCAGCCATGTGATTGTGTTTATAAGCCGTTTCTCCAGAATCAATTTGTCTATAAATGTAGTGTTGAGCACTGCTATATTTTTAATGCTCTGTTCCCCCCACCCAACCAGCAGGATGTATATATGTGCTGTTATTCACATATCTAAAATATCCATGGAAACTCTTATAACCAGATACTTTTTCATCATGCTCTTTGTGCATTACACATATAGTCTTGGGCCTGTGATGTCCATCTTCCTGCTGCAGTGCAAAGACTTAACATGGTGCTACTTTCTTCCACCCATTTCCAGGATCCACAGTGCTAATTTTACAGGGAGGTTGTAAGTGCTGAGACTGCTTGGTGTATGGACAGTGTGTTTTCAAACAGATTAAGTGCTCCATTGTATTAGCAATCCATTCTTGCTAAAAAAAAAAAAGTTATCTGTAATCTTCTCCCTCTTTATACATAAGATAGGATACAGATACAGGCAGACACAGAAACTTAAGAAAGTGGTTTTCCTTAAGTATAGACTTTTGACTAATGCTGTACCTAAAAGGTAAGCAGGTTTTAGGGTTGTGTAGAGGAAGGATCTAGAAACAACCTCATACCAATTGCTCAATGGTCGTCAATATGGGAAAACAAACCATGAAATCAGTTTCAGCCATTATTTGGGAGGGCTTCTCCAAAGTGCTCCATAGGTGGCATTTGACACTTGCTAAACTGGACCACATCATTTATTCATGCTCTCTGTTTTCTGGAGGAACTGTGGGAGCCTGGACATCTTTTTCGTGTATGTTGTGGTTATGCTGTGTGATAACCAGATTCTAGCTTCCGGTTGAAACTGAAATAGAGCAGTTTCAAACCAGCCACTTACCTTGCATTCTGAACTGCCGTTATTAAACATCTTTACTAGTAATTAAAAAAAAATCCATCTCAAAGACCTCATTCTATTTATATTCCTAATGGTGATTCTGTTAGTAGGAGCAAAACTAGAAGTTGCCAAAAGATGGAAAAGACCCAGGAACTGCATCTGTAGATACCTGGTTCAAGAGAGCCTGGCTGAAAAACTTGTTTGTCAAACCAGAATTGTAAAGGGCATTCAGATGCATTCATGTTTAATGCCCCTTGACCAGGTTGCACTGCCTCATCCTCAGAGGAAGGGAAAAGCAAACTCCCTACAAATCTTGCCAAGAAAACCCTATGAGAAGGTCTCTATAGGTTGGAAACTACTTGAAGGCAGAGAACAACTACCAACCTGTTAAGTGGCTGATCAGATTCCAGCAACACACAGGTCATTGTGCTCAGCTTACAGAGACAGTTTTGCAGGCTGCTTGTACTTCTGCTGTATAGGAACGTTTTTTGTTGCTCTTTGCTATACTTGTGTGGTCCTGTTTTCTGGCTCCTTTAGCATCTTTTTTTCTTCACCTTGTATGTCATGTTCAGCCTCTTGGCCTATATCTCAAAAGCTTTTTCAAAATATGTGCTGGGTACATTGTCTCCTCTGCCTGAGAAATCATACCAGGTACCTGTTGTCTCTGCCAGGGTGTACCAAGCAAGCTTTCTGGAACCAGCTTTCATGCTCGATCCTCTACTGCTGAAACTGGTTCTGACCACATCAGCTATCAAAACATTTGTACCACTTCAGAGATCGCTATGTCTCTTCTGGTGTCTGAGGCTTCAGATTTTTAGGAATTTGAATTTAGAAAGGCTTTTGATCTCAGCAGCTACTGGCATCAGTTGTGAGGTTTTGTGGACCCTCAACTGCTTACTGAAACATGGTTGCTATTGTTCTTAATATTTATTTACATGCCACCTTTTTCTCAATCTGGGATTCAGCCATTAAATCAGGTAGAACTAAAAATTTATATTGCATAAAATTAATATATAATTATAGTTTCAATAAAATAAAGAAAAAATAGGCCATAAGAAGAACAACAGATATAAGCAATAAGGCAAATGAGAGGCCCTATTCCTCCTGAGCTGTCAGCACTCACAGACCTGCCAAAACAAAAGGTCTTCAGCTCCCTACAAGAGAATAGCAAGGAGAGTGCCAGTCTGACCTCTGTAGGAAGAAAGTTCTAAAGCCTGGGCACAGCCACCAAGAGGGCCCTCTCTCATGTTGCTGTCAAATGTACCTGTGAGGGTGGTGGGATGATGAGTAGTTGGACGTACCTGGTTTCATCAAGCTGCACATCTGAAGGAAATTGAGACCCTTTGGAGGCACAAAGCTCTGGAGAAATGAAGAAGAAAGAAGAGCATCACCTGTCACCCACCATTTCAATTTTAGCAGAACTGTCCATTCCAGCTATCCAACAGACTGTGTCAATGTTAGAAACTCCATTGTGCCTATACTTCACTATTTCATATACCTCCTGGCACTAGAGATACTGAGAATTGCTTCCATGTCTTAGGGAAAATTTCAGCATCACTCCACTCTCTCTCAGCAACAGCCTTGACAGGCAAAGTTGTCCATTATCACAGGACTAATCATCTTACTGGAATGTCTCTCACCAGTGCAGGGTAGGACTCTGTTTCTTTCTGGTCTCTTGTTCTCTCATGGCTCAGACTTTGCTTTTTCAGCTCTCTGTCACAAAGATTGTGTCTCACTATATCACTGGGACCAGAAGTCTTCTTACCTCTAATTATAGGATGATCATCAGGAGTGGTCCCCTCATTATCATGATTTCTCCTACTGGATTTGTCTCTCTTAGTGGACCAGATATGACCATCCCCCACAGGCATCTACCTCGTAGCTCTGAAGAATCACAACTGCCACCATCATCAAACCCAGTTCTTCTGTTACCAGTGGTGTCGTTACTGAATCTGGTACCATCTTTTTCTGTATCAGCACCAACAGAGCCTTCAGTGTGGAACTAGGGACTCTAGTCAGTAATAAGTAGTGTATTGCTTTCAGATATAGGTCATCCATTGATCTGGCCAACTCAGCCACTGGGTTCTGAAACAGTCTGTAGCAGTCTGTTTACCATTTTCAGCTGACCCCACCTTGCTGTTTCACTCAAAATATTCTTTTCAGTCATTGTTAGAGAATCTGTGGTTCAACTTTACCTGTTCTGCTAAGTGCTGACCAAGTTTGAAGATTACATGCTGGGTTCTTTTCAGAACCCTGGACAAGTCACTGGATGACCAAATGTCTCTCTCACCTTCAGAGCATATTCTGGATGAGTTCATGTGGCTGACAGGTTTGCTATAGTTTGCCATTCAGACAGATTCCCTGTCTTCCAGTTGGTGCTTTCCAACATCAACTCCCAGGTGGTTAATTCTTCTGCTGCCATCTTTGCTTACATGGCCAAGGATTCTTGGCTTAACCCTCTGTGCTGCTGATCTCAGAGACCCCAGAGAAATGCTATCAAGTTAAAGATCATCAATATGTCTTTGTTGGAGCACACCACCCACATTGTTTAGGACAAGGCTGTCATAATTCACTTTAAGAAGAGAGAAAAGCCATGTGGGCAATTAGCTGTTCAGAGATCAAGAAGCCAAGGAGTCAATCTATAACTGACAAAACCAAGACAGAGGGACATGTCGAAGCATAGTAAAGATCCAGTTCCAGTTTTTCAAAAAACAAGACAGAGTTTCTGAGTTGGCTTTGGTGTTTTGTCATAGAGCAAGCAACAGACATTGTTCCCTACATCTGAAGAGTGTTTGCTGCCTACCTCATCTAGAGCAGATGAGCGTTCCGTGAGAGCAGCTGGGGTAGTTCCAACTGAGCTCCAAGTGTGATGAGCTCCTCCCCAAACACCCCTACACTGCTGATACTTCAGAAGGAGGCACAACAAAATCATGCTAATACTCTCACTTGGCTGGTAGGTACTTGTACTCTATTCTGTGGTAACCCTGTCTCTGTGGTATCCTGAGAGTTGCTAACAACGAGGGTTGTGTGGGGATGGTACCAACTATTGCTTTGGGGTAGAAAGCTCTGTTCTTTGGTGACCCTGTCTCTATGGTAGCCCTGAAAATTGGTAACAACCAAAGGTGTGTGTGGATGATACCAGCTATTTATTGCTTTGGGAAAAAGCATTGTAATATTTCAAGTACCTAGGACAGGAAGAAGTTTGCCTGAAGTGGTTGTTTTTGGTGAAGGGCATGCAGGCTATCAGAACAGCAGGCTAACACATCTTGGCATGGATTGTGGCTGGAAATCACAAGTGTATGTCATAGCTTTTTGCTGTCCTGTGAGACTTAAGTTCTGATCTCAGTTGTTAAGCTTGATCTTTGTATAGAGGATTTGCTGTTCAGTGCTGTTGGCTCATTTAATGAAAAGACCCAGAAAAATTTGGATCAAGTGCAAAAGATTAAATCTCTCACTAATTGCAAACCGTTTAGCAGCCCTGTTCAAGAGCTGTGTCTTGGTCTCAACTTTTATCTACAAGGCTTTCTGCCAGATCCTCAGTGGTGATTACCTCAAGAAAAACTGCACTACTAGCTAGTGCAGTTGGTAGTTCTGCCATTTGAGGCTTATCTGTGATTTTATTGTGACTGCTCTCCACGTAGGTAGCCTTCCTTGTCACATTCAGCACTGCCAATAGGACACTTGAACTTATGCTCTTCAAGCATGTACGGGGATCTACCTGAAACGACATCAGAAAGAAATCATTCTCAATCCCAGTACAGACTACTTGCCATTCCTTTTTTTATATAAACCAGGAGATTAGGCTCTCAGCCTTCTTCCCCAGAGCACAACCTCCTGTGAGACACTTACTCCGTGATTTAGATCTCTAGAGAACCATTCCTTTTTGGATAACTCAGATGTCACAGTTTCTCAAATCATTGTCAGTCTGCTATGTTAGATGTTGGCAAGGGATGCGCTAAGGAATTTGAAATGGTCTTTCCAGTACCGGTTATCAGCCTTTCACCTTTATAAAGTATTATTGTGTGGATGTCTGGGACTATGTGCATGTGCTATTCTTTGACCCATTCTTTCATTGTTTTTCTGATGTGCTTGTTTACTTCCCTTCAGGTAGGAAGTTGCTTATCTGTAACCATTACTGAGTGGCCAGCTGTGCATTCACACAATTCACCCTTACTTCTAGATGTTTCCTTCTGTCCTTCCTTCGTATCTGGCAGTTAGTTGAGAACTGAGTGGAAGAGTGGAAACTGCATCCTTTGAAGAGTTAGTGGTAAGAGTATAGCAGGAATGTGGGTTTCTAGTTACTGCTCCCAGCTCTGTCCTGTGTCAGATGAGATTCTCTGCAAGTTTAGACACTCATGTGTGAATGCACAGATGATCACTTGAAGAACCAGAGTTACAGGTAAGCAATCTGTTCTTAATGCTTCTCTCATTTAAGACATGAAATTATTCTGTTTGTTCAAACAATAAAACATTTAGGCCTTCTCTCCCATTGACTTGATGGATTGTTCTAAACATATGCTGTTTGAGTAAAATGCAGTTCCTCATTTAACCTTTCTTTAATCCCTCTGTACATTTCCCTGAAAACAGTTGTTGGTTGCCCTCTGATAACTGCTACAAAACAGTGCATAACAGTATGCGTAAAAATATAACTGTATCTCATCAGTTAGATGCTTACTATTTTTCTTTGATTAGTCATTTTGTCATTAGTCATCCCCTGTCATTAGTCATCCTCTTTTCATTCTACACAAGAGAGTAAAACTCTGGGACTGAATGAGCCCTCTCACTCCACCACTCCTTGTTAGAGGCAGGCATCTTGATGGCCAAAACATTTCAGTTGTTCAGAACATGTTTACCATATGTTTGTCTTTTGTTTGCCAGGATAACAAAAAGATGAAGAAATCGCTGGAAGAAGAACAAAGGGCTCGCAAGGAGCTTGAAAAACTTGTCCGGAAAGTTCTGAAAAGTATGAATGATCCTTCATGGGATGAAACCAATTTATAACAGATTTACAATTTCTTTCTTTCTATTGAAAGACCAGTTGTCAAATCAAGCTGGGAAGGCTTCGGACATTTTGTCAGTGTTGCATCAAGAGCACTACAAGGCAGGACATTTTAACTGGATCTAATTTTCTTTCTTTCCTACAATGTATAATAATATTCAATACATTCACTGAAACTATCTGTACTTAAGTGTAGATAGCATGGACCCTAAACTTGACTAGACTTAACTTGTTTGCATTTAAATTACCTCATTTTGCAGCAAGTGCAACAGCTGGCTATGAAGTCCATGGTATTCTGCTCCCTCCTCTTTGTAAATATCTGTAATTTTGAATGCAAATGTGATTCGTGTATCGGGACTGATATGGTGTTATATTATCTTCCTGTGGTTGCAGCTAAGCAGCAGACACTGATGCTCTCTTAAAATGTATTGAAAATTCTGCTCTGTTCTTTTGACCTGTTCTACTCGTGTTAGACATTAGTTGCAAACATTTTTATCGTTGCGTCCCAGCATGTTTCCATGTATTCATTGGACTGTTTCAATAATTTAATTAAATTTATTTATGTCTTTCATCTTTCCAACATAGTTTTAATGTGCATTTTAAAAACACCAAACTGACAATGCAGTAAAGCTAATACAGAGCCAAGACAGATGGTTTTGTTTCACTGATGATGCCTGCATTCAAATAGCCAAGTGAAGGTGGACTTACTTGCTCTAGTTTTTTTAATGTTTAGTTACTAGTTGATTTATGTACTACATTTTAAATTGGCTGAGCCTGTACTTTTCCATACAACTGGCTAGTACTTTAATGGAATTCAAGCACTGTTGTCAGAATGAAAGTCAGGTGTATGGGTTTTACTGGGCGGCGAAAATGTGTGTGTGAATAAAATGTATTATTTATTTTTGTCATGATCAAAGCAAAGGTTAGATAAATGTGCATGCAGAATATTTGGGAACTTCAGACCTCAGGCCTGTCATTTGATCTTGTCACTTCTATGTTCACCCTCCCCACTGATAAGATCTCTAATAATCTCTAATTAGCAAGTAAAGGAAGGAGGAATAGTGCTTTATGGAAAAAAAACTTCATTTTCCTCTTTCAATATGAATAAGTTTCATTTACTTTGGAAAACATTGAGATCCTGTAAATGAAGTGTGGGCTGTATTCCATTTTGTGTTGGTAATCTGGAACTTTTAATAATGTACAGTTTGGGCAGTGTGTGTGTATATTATACACACGTATATATGTATAATTTTTAGATTACGACCGTGGTCATGTGAAAAGTCTTTTCAGTGCTCTGATCTGAAGGTTGTGCATGGTCTTTGAAGATTAAAAAAGTTAAGCTATTTGGCTTTTGAAGCCAGTGAATCAATCTAAGTCCTAGTGATTCTAGTGTCACTCTTACTGCAGAGTTTGGGCAGGTTCCTAATAGCAGAAGTTGTGTGTTACTAGAAGCAGTACATTGATCTAAAAACATCTCCCTCTCTTTGAGCTTTACTGCATAGTAAAATTCATTCAGTGCCCTGATTGCATGTGTTCCTTGTTCTCAGTAGTGATCTGAAGCAGAAAAACACTCAACTTCATGGCATCAGAAGGTAGGATTACATTTGTTGTGTGTAGACAGAGGGGGAGATCCCAACTCAGGATTTGCCATTTAGAAGGGCAGCACCACTTTTTCAATAAGATGCAGTCTCACCCCTAAAAAATACCACATTTCAGATATGTATGTATGTTGCATAAACTGGTTCTTGTATTAAGCAGACAAAGCATTCCCCCCTCCCACTTCTGAAGCAATAAGGCTCAGCTATTTATTTGTTTCTTGCTGGCAGCAACCAGAAATGGGCAGCTATACTTCCATTGAAAATAAATGGTTATTGTCACAATAAACTGCTGGTGTGGCCGTATTTTATCAAATAGTTTTATATATCTGTTTCAGCGTGGGGTTATGTTTCACAAAGGTAAGTAACTACTTAAAGTTCCATACAAAACAAAGTAAGCTGTGCTGGTCTATAAGCAGTGCGGGGAGCCGGGAAGATCAATAATCTACAGGCAGGCAGTACTTTCATCCCAGCCAAGCAAATACACACATAGTTGCAGGAAAAACTTCTGAGATTTTGTTAGATCTTGTCCACATTTCTAAATCCATATTACCATGAGTAACCCTGCTTTGCTATTGTGCTGTTCTGCAGCTGTTGTATAGGTGGTGCCGTACAGAGTAGCAGAAGGCCACAGAAGAGCTGCTTTCATTGAGTGGCTTACGGTATACAGTGCGCCCTCTTCTGCGCAAATTCCTCATATATGAATGTGAGCTTGTGTGAAGTGTCGCATTCTGTTAGAGTCAATAGATGCAACAGACATGCACCTCTGCTAATGCAGAAATGTGCATGTTGCATCCAGTGATTACAGTGGGAGGCAGTGCTTACCTTTTTTTTTTTTTTTTTAACACAGGGGTTCCTGGAATGGAACCCCTGCATATCAGGCAGGTGCACTGTATGTTTCAGTAGGATTTCTCAATTTAACCCTTATAGAAAGCTCTTTTTAACCTCTCTTCTGTTTCCTACACCCTGACCTCCATTGCTGATACTGGTCCAGCATCCACAGGAAGAAACAATTAAGATCTCTTTCTTTCAATCAGACACCTCTCTGGGAAGCAGTACTGCCCCTCCCCCTGAGGTTTCTGGATGGTTTTAAATGGCTGGTTTCTGATGTAACTAGGAGAAATCCAGTCAGCCCTCAACGTTTGTTAGGGTTAGGGATGTAGGACCCTCACAAAAGTGGAAAAACTGCAAATATCAAAATGTGTGTGTGTGTCTGCAGGAAAGAGGCTGAGGCACAGTGGAGAGAGTAGACACCCAGGGTCCAAACCAGGTCAAGAAAAGGAGAGAGAGAGGGGGTGGCTCAGCATTATGGCTCTATGCTTCCTCCCTCTCACTCATCTCCTTCCTTGGGTGTGTGTAGGGTAAGGTTGCTGAGAAATTGGGCTGTGATCCATCCTTAGTTGGCCATTCAGCGGCTGGTGGAGGAGAAGGACCAGAGGCAGGTTTTTAAAAGGTTGTGTGACCTGACCTGAGCCACTGAGAGGGAAGGTTTCCCCAGAAAAAAACAAAAAACAGCCTGAGGTGGTAGGGGCAGGGGTTGGAGAAACTCATAAATAAATCCATGAAAGTGAAACCTGCAAATGTGGAGAGCCAGCTGTATTTCTTTTCCCCTGTGCAGATTGGCTGTGGGTATGGAGTTTGGGTGTCCGTTTCCCTCTGGGAATGGTGGGGACAGGCTTGAGGCCGAGGCTGAGTGAGGTTGAGGTCCTGCAGCTATTAGCAGAGGAAAAGCCAAGCAACCAACAAAAAGTGAGTTTGTTCCAAGCGTATACAACTTGATGATAGTAAAACTGCTGAAAGCCAAAGTGCTCCTATAGGAGAAGATAGAAAGGCATCCTTCTGGTTCATCTCAGATTCCAGCAAATCCATTGCAAGGTTCATCCAATCCCACAAGAGCTTTTAATGGAGAGACATAACAAGAACAAGAACAACAATAATTTTTATTTCTTACTCACCTCTCCCCAAGGCTGGAGAAGGATACAAAATGAATTAAAATCCAATTAAAAATACATCGTAAGTTAAAATACATTAAAAACACATACAATCATTTATAACACAAACATAATTAAAATATATAATTATTAAAATACATCATCATAATTAAAAATAGAGTGGGTAGGCTTGCCAGAAGAGATAGGTCTTTAGTATTTTTTAGAATCCAGACATATTTTAGAATTCAGCATATTTCGCTGGCAGGTCATTCCACAGTCTAGGGGCAACCAACAGGAAGCTCCTCTCTTCTCTCTGACAAGAAGAGTGACCGTTGGCCAGTCTAGTCCTGGGCAGCTTAAGTAAATGTCCCCCAGAGGACCTGAGTTATGGGGCAGATTGTAGGGAAGGAAGCAATCTGGCAGGTAACTTGGACCCAAACCAGGTAGGGCTTTAAAGATAGTAACAAACAATGTACTTTGCTTGGAAAGTATTTGGCACCCAACTGAGTGATTTTAATATTGGTGTGATATGTTCAGTCCTCAATGTACCCATAATCAATCTGGCTGCCATATTTTAGACCAGCTGGAATTTCTGAACTTGATATAAAGAGAGCCCAATGTACAGTGCATTGCCTAAGTCCAACCTTTAGGTTACCAGCGTGTGTACTACCTTCTTTACATCATCTAATTCCAGGAAGGCGTGCAGTTGGCATATCAGCCAAAGCTGATAGTAAACACTCCTGACCATTGCATTTATCTGAGTTGACATTTAGCGGGATGGATCCAGAAGCACTCCAAAGCTGCGAACACAGTCTTTCAAGGAGAGTGTGACCCCATCCAGAACTGGTTGGCACACCTCCAACCCCAGATTAGGACCCTTAATAGTAAGCACCTCTGTCTTGTCTGGATTCAGTTTCAATTCGTTTTTCTTCATCCAGCTCATTGCCTCCTTCAAGCATTCATTCAGAGGACACACACTATCCTTAGCGGAAGCTGTTTTTGAAGGCATGGAGAAGTATATTTGAGTGTCATCAGCATACTGACAGCACCCCACCCCATGTTTCTGGATGATCTCTCCCATTGGTTTCATGTGGATGCTAAAAAGCATTGTGGATAGAATGGCGTCTTGTGGTATGCCATATAACTGCTTCTTTTTTTGAGGAGCAGCTAACCCTAAGTTGCCTGGGAGGTAAGACCGGAACCACCGCAACACAGTGCTTCCATTCCCCCCACCCCCAGGGTTTCAGAAAGATACCATGGTTGATGGTATTGAATACTGCTGAGAAGTCTAAAAGCACCAACAGGGACACACTCCTCCTGTTGATGCTAAGACGGAGATCATCCACTAAGGCTACCATTGCAGTCTCAACTCCGTAACTTGGTCTGAAGCTGGTTTGAAATGGTTCAAGGAAGTGTGTGTCATCAAAGACCACCTGGAATTGGAAGGCAGTTGCCTTCTCAATCACCTTGCCCAAAAAAGGAAGATTAGATATTGGTCTATAATTATTAAGGTCCAGTTGATCCAGGGAGAGCTTTTTCAGGAAAGTTCCTCTAAGAGATGCATTAATAATACATTGAATTTGATGTCTAATCGCATTTCCTCCCTGGACAACCAGCCAAAATGGATATGGATTGAAAAAGCAAATTGTTTTTGTTACTTGCCCCAGCAGCTTGTCTACATTAACAGTACTCACCAATTGAAACTGATCCAATATAATCCTCACAGAATCACTGGACACCTCAGTATCAACTTCTGCTCCAACAAGGGCATCTAAGTTGGCTCTTATGTGAGAAATTTTATCGGCAAAGTGGTCACTAAAAGCATCACAGTGAGCTACTGAGGGCTCTGAGATTGGGTTCAGGGGAGAAGGTGCCTGGGTTAAACCTCTCATCACCCTGAATAGTTCAGCAGACACAATACATGCACAGAAGAAAGTTTCCTTTGCTGCACATATTGCCACCTTATAGGAACAAAGATGTTCTCTGTATCGTGTCTTGTCATGTAGGAGTCAGTTTTCCACCATCTGCACTCTAGTCATTGTCCTTCCTGATTAAGCTCCATGAGAGTCTCTGATTATACCTCTCTCTAACCTCCAAAATTGTTGGAATTACCACTCCTCCACAACACAGCCTGAAACCTTTTCTTTGCAAGTGTATATATCCAAAACAGAGAAAAGAGTGACTAAATGAAAGTGGTGATTCAACCTTTCACAACCTACAGAAGGGACTGGGCCAGATGTACTTAAGGGGTCTAAGCTCTCCTTGCAACTTCTAGGGGATATGGAGATTATACTAAATCCACATCATAGGGGCTAGTTTATTCTTTCTAGAGAATGTGCTGTGATGGCCACTAATGTCAGCATAAAATACATTCCTTCAGACTCCTTTCTCTAACTTTTTACTGTGTTCTTGATGGCTCAGTGTAGTGTTTATGCAGCTGTAAAGGGTTACCATTAATCCCTTCTGACATAATGTTGTGGTACAGCCCTCTCATGATTTAAAGGTCCTTCGAGCCACCAAGATTTTGCTGGAGCACAGGGACAGATACAGTTCCTTAATCCTTCATCCCTTACTCTTGCTTGTGCGCAGGGGTGTGTGTGTGTGTGTGTGTGTGTTTGATTTCAAACCTCAGTTCCTTAGGTAACCGGTTTAATGATAACAGTCAAAGCCCACTGTGATGTCACAGTGTCCATCACAGTCTCCTTCAGTTGCTCACTCCTGGTATTGAGGAAGAGATTAAGCAGACTTGGCAGTCAAGAAGGTGTTCAGAAAGAAGGAAGTCAGCTCAGTATTTATACTACTTAGACCAACCACCTGCTAAACATATGGAAACATTGCTATTACTCATTTTCTGACACTTCCTTCGGAAGACACAAAAATTCTTGGCTACCATATGGCTACTGTTTCCATTGCAGCCTTTCTTAGAGATAAGCCCCAATGGCCCCACTGATGAAGTACTTAGAAGCACATGGCCAAAACCCATGGTTTCTTTTCCTAATGTATGGCTTAACACTGTGGTCTCCTGGTGTGTGTGTGCATTTGTCTGTTAAGTTGGACAGAGCAATACAATCTTCACCCTTTGCTCTTCAGCGGGAAAAAAGAAGTGCTAACTTTCTCCGCTATGGGTTTGCAGGTAAGAATAGATCAGTGTCTTGGATATCTATCATGCTATGATAGTAAACACCTTATTGTAAGTAATGCGTAACTTAACATCACTGTGTATTCATGCTCACTGTTGGGTTATGCTGCAAGCATTTCAACAGTAGCGTATGCTAGAAAATGTTCTGGAAACCTGGATTCTTTAGTGTGTTTATTAGTATGAATTAATATTCAATCTGCTGTATAAAAAAAAATAATCTTATTTATTGCTTTACTGGTCTTACACACCATTTTTTTACCAAAGAATAGCAAGGCAGCTAATTTTTATTATTGCTTAAAGCATGTGCTATTTCTCTATCTTTGTATTAGAATAGTTTTCGACTATGCTTGCTTCTGGGAGGAGGTCAAACTCTATGGCCTGACTCAGATAGTTCAACCTCCTTGTAGTTCAAGGCAAAGAAAATAGTATCCTTTCTTATATATTTAATGGTCAGGGTTGTCCTGGCCTTCTGGAGCTTCTGGGAGTTTTACTCTAACAACATTAGGGGAACCATGTCTGGGAACGATGTCAAAGCCAGAGCCAAACTGTTTATAGTGGAGTTCTCTACAGTGATGTATAAATATGTCAGGCACTTGTACCCATTTCCTTCCCTTCTAAATATTCAGACTCAGGGATTGTGATAGAAGAACTATAGATCTTATGCACATATTTTGTATTCTGTTGCCAATACTGTGACTACCTTGAATGTTAACTTTGTATGAGACCAGGAATTCTCAGTCCAGCTATTCTTCATAATATTGACATTGTGCAACATTTATCTTTTATAAACCTATTTGCCGCTGAACAACTCTACAGACCTTTCTGGAGAACAGCTCAATTTTACTAACTAAATTCTTCCCTATTCACATACTGATTAAGCCAGTTATCCGCTTGAAAAGCTGTTGTGACATGTTACTGTACAGGTTACTGTATGTTGTGTGCCATGTTTTCTACATTTAATTGTGACCTATATGCAGATTTCAAGCTTTCATATATGCTAGTTTTTGTCAATTGTTTGTTAAAAAGACAATAAACATGAAATTCATATGGACTTGTTTTATCTGGGTTATTGAGAAATGATGTTCACAGAAGTACTGTGATGCTTAGAAACATTTCGACTGGATTGGGCAATATACTTGCAAATGTGCCGGGTGTAACAAGAGAACTAAGAATTGAATAATTAACTGTGTAGCTCTGGGCTTGAGTAAAGAGCTTGTGTACGTAGGGCAGGATGAAGGCCTAGTGCAAATTGATATCCTAGAACAGATTGGGCAACTGCAGGCTATCTGGGGGCTATATTTCCTTCAAAATGAACATATTTACAAAGCAAATAACTGCTCCCAAAGGCTTCCCTGGAATTTGATTTTCTCTCTTCCTCTCTCTTGCCAAAATATGGGCACTATTGGGCATAAAAACAGAATGGGCCCCCAGGACTGGAGTTTGCCCATCCGTGCCCTGGAGTGTGGGGTGTGTTTTTTAAAAAATGTTTTCTGTTGTAATACTGATCTGGATTGCTTTCCCCAACATAACCACCTCTTGTCATTTTCATTACCCAAAACAATCAGCTGGGATGCCTGCCTTCTCAGCCAAAACAGAGATCCCCAGGTGTACAGTTGAAAGTCTTTGTGCAGACAGTCAATAGCATGCACAAAGGTTTCTCCTCCATGCCCTTTCACATACCCTAGATTTGTCTTAAGACACTGTTGGTAATTCCCAGAAATTCCATCAGGCTTTAAAAAAGATATGAAACAACTTTGTTTAACTGCAATGTATTGATGCATGTTATTATGTAATTTGCTTATAGCTGTGAACTTTCTTGCCTAAAGTGGCAATAATTTAATTACGAACAGAGTACTTCTCAATTGTCTTTCATAGCAATGAGCTGCTTTATTTCTAGGACAAATATAGATACTATAAAGTGCTGGAGGGCTCCCTCTTGTGCCAGCTAGATGTAAAGCTTGCTACAAATAGCATACTGGTCAATGCTGCTGAGAAGATGCAGTCATGATCTCTCCTGTCTTACTGGCAAAGGAAATCAAGCAAACTGACAAAAGAAGTCTCAAAGCAATGCCAGAAGTCAGGTTGAACTGGATTCAGACAATTCTTGTAAGCTGAGGACACCTAGAGAGGTAGAATGACACCTACTCATACATTTTGCCCCAAAAGAGTAATTTGGAGACTGGTTACATCACTTCATTTTGAAATATTCAATGCCATCTTTTTCCTGTTTGATTTATATGCACTTGGCTAGTCATTTTTAATGGAACTTGATCAGAGGAAGCCAATTGTTTTAATTTCAGTGTTGTTTTCCTGATCTTGTTGTGTTTCCTACTGATACTATCCCTCGCTCCCTCTCTCTTTTTTATCCATTTCTCTCTGCTTCTTTTCCTTGATCTTCGGTCATCTCTGATGTCGTGGAGTCTCAGCTGATAAGGTTTGCCATGCACTCGCTGGCTGTCATCAATGTATGCTCTCTGATGATATCTATGTATGTATGTATGTATGTATGTATGTATGTATGTATGTATGTATGTATGTATGTATCTATCTATCTATCTATCTATCTATCTATCTATCTATCTATCTATCTATCTATCTATCCATCCATCCATCCATCCATCCATCCATCCATCCATCCATCCATCCATCCATCCATATACAGAGAGAGAGAGAGTTGGCCCTCCACATTCACTAGGGTTAGGAATTCAGGACCCACCCTCCAAAAAAGTGGAAAAACCCCCACAAATATCAAAATGGATGTGTGTCTGTGGGAATGGGGGCTGAGGCCTGCTGAGGAGAGTGGGCACCCAGGGTCGAAACCAGGTCAGAAAAAGAAGAGAGAAAGGAGTGGGTTGGCATCCTGGGCCTATACTTCCTCTCACCCATCTCATTTCTCAGGTTTGGGAGGCATCAAGCGAGGGTTTTTGGTGCTGAGAAATCAGGTGCGAGCTGACCTTAGCTTGACCAGGCAGAGGATGATGGGGAGGAGGATCAGAAGCAGGTTTTTAAAGGACTGCACAGCCTGATCTGTGCTGCCAAAAGGGAAGGTTTCTCTCAGAAAAGAAGGGAGGGACAAGGTTTGAAGAACCTCCCAGATAATCAAATGCATTAAACTTAAATCTGCAAATCTGAAGAGCCTATTATGTGCGCGCGCGCGCGCGTGTGTGTGTGTGTGTAAAACTTGCCAGTGGGTCAACCTTGTTCTCATGTGGGTGAGAACTTTTGAGAACTTTAGGATTTTGTTTTGGAAGCTTCTGAGTGATCAATGTGAGACGAAATCCCATGCCAATTTTATGCTAGTATCCTGTGGTCATTTGCAGAAACTTTGATCTTGTTTGTTCAGAGGTGAGAATCATGCAACCATATAGATGTTGCTGCCCTGCCAACTCCCATCCATTCCAGCCAGCATAGCCACTGATGAGACATGCTGGGAGCTCAAGTCTAACATCTAGCGCCCCACTTGATTCCCACCCAGCTTAACTGAAGGTGAAGAGACAAGACTATTTGCATAGGCATGTGATGGTCAAAAGTCATCAAATGTGCAAAATACCTTATGCTATCTATCCATCTATCCATCCAATCCTATTCCATCTTTTCTCCAATACTGAGACTCAAGGAGGCTTACACAATGTTAAAATCAATGCAAATTGAAAAAATTTGAAATGTAAATAAAAGTACCTAAAAGTTATTTTAAAATAAATTCAAAATTTTATAGAACTAAAACCATTTAAAATAATTAAGAGACAGAAGGTAAAAACCAACAAGTCAGCACATCATTAAAAGTCCATTGCAGTCAGTTACAAAAAGCCTGTCAGAACGGAAAAGTTTTCATTTGCAAGCAGAATAACATAGCCTCCCTAAGGAGAGAATTCCAAAGTCTGGGAGCAGCCACCAAGAAAGCTTTCTCCCTTATTCCCATCTAATATATGCCTTGGAAGGTGGTAGGACTGAAAGAAGGCCCTCTCCTTAAGATCTGAGGCCTTGGACAAACTCACAAAGATAAGTCATTCAGACAGTTTGGAAGCAAGCCACATATTTACCTATATACCCAGAGCCCTGCTGGATCAGACCAAAGAGTAACAGTTCACCATTCTGTTCAGACAGTGGCCAATAGGATGCTCAGGGGAAGTTACCAAACAGACTATGAGGACAATAATAACAGTACTGTTTGCAAGGAAATGATACTGAGAAACATACTGCCTCTGATACTAGAGGTAATATATAGCCACTGCGACTAGTAGCAGTCACCAACATCCTTATTCCCTGTATGGTACAACACCAGGGAATCAAGTGAAGTATTGCTGCTGTTCTGTTGCTTTTGAACTTTGATTGAAAAAAATCTCTGGAGATCCACAAAGTGACCCAAATAGAGGTCTTTGCTAAATGTACATGTCAAGAACATCACCTCCTTTCACTGTTAATGTTCATGGGAATTTTTCATGATCACTCAAAAGAGAGGGAAACAGATTGGCCTTTTCCAACATTTCTGAGACAAAATGGACACTGAAATAAAACATACACTTGCCTGTTTCAAATAATTGGCTGTCACTGATGAGACATAGGGAAATATGACTGAACACAAAGTGTTCAACAGGAGATTTGTGTTGAGCATTGTTACCCTGTGACTTGGGGGTCCTGGGAGGGACACCCAAATAACCAAAACAAATACAACAAGATGGGGAAATTAGCTGGAGCACTCTCTTGGCTAACGAGAGGCAGGGTAACTTAGCGGGGATCTTTTACCCAATCTATACGCGTCAGGTCAGTGAGCAGTCAGACAGTTTTAAACTAGCAATAATATTTATTAAACAATTATTAAGAAAAACACAGCCTCACAACTAAATAAGAAATAGAAAAGAGAGTTTTTGGGGAATGGGTGATACGCCCCCTTTCTTGTAGTCCTGAAAAAAGCCAATTGGAGAGAAGGAAACCCGGCGTGATGGCCGAGGGGAATTCGCTGAACAGAGCAGCAGCAAGGCTGGATAGAAGTCTGAAGCGATCCAGCGAAAGATCCGAGGAGCTCTCAGAACTGGGGCCTTTTATAGGAGAAGGAATGACCGTGGGCTAGTCTGGTCTTGGGTGAAGACAATGAGTTTTGGGCTGGAGACAATGTCTCCGAAAGATCAGAATTTACATGGTTGAGTTATGGTCTGAATTGACAATAGTATGGCCAGTATGTAGATGCAGCTAGCTTGGCGGTTAAGCACTGAGCTCACCAGGGTGCCCTCTTGGAGCAGAGGTCTCTTTGTTTTAATACGCATCTATAATGAAGGTGTTTGTTTCAGGAGGTCCCCTAAAGCAGATCTGGCAGTTTCTGGCTTGCTTTGGTGTAAACAAATGTGAATAGCCACGCCTAGCTTCATGCTTGTTCGGTGGCCTCACAAACGCTTCGCTGGTGGCAGAGCAGGGCTGAATTATGATATCAAAATGATATCTAAGGTTACCAAAGGCCAGGCCAGTTCACAGTGGTAACAAGCATCATATATTGCTCTACCCTATGACAAGATTAAATGTACAAAGAGCTGCACAAATGCAGCAGCTGGAAAAAGGAATCCCTAACTTGTGAAGTGGGGCAGAATCTGGCAGATCTAATCTCTTTGAGCTCTACACCGCCACTCAATCAAAGTACCTCAGGGCTCCTTTCACAACACACAACCGGAGCACGATTATTCCACTTTAACTACCATGGGAACATCCTATGGAATTCTAGGATTTATTGTTTAGAGAGGGACATTTAGCCACTTTTAGCCAGTGAGCTGTAGAGCAGTGCTTCCCAAACTCTGGTGTTTTGGACTTCAGCTCCCAGAATCACAGAATTATTTCACTGGCCAAGGCAGCTGGGACTTGAAGTCCCAAACACTTGGAGGGCTTTGTGAATCACTACTCTAATGACTTGCCACACAGCAAATTCCAGGATTCCAAAGGATGCAGCCATTGCAGTTAAAGTGGAATCACAATGCAATAAAGGAGCAGAATGAGAGGGCTTTTTTGCCTTTCTGTTGCCTATAAGTCACTGTGTGGCACACATGTCTTCAAACATAGTTCTTTAGAAATAACGATTTACTTCTAATACATGTTGGATATGTGAGCAACAAATGGGATCTTTTTACCATATATGGTAGACATGTGAAAAGGCCAAAACATTCTGAATCAACTACATTCTATAGTGAATAAAATTTTGAAAGTTCAGTTGAAGCCTGAGTTACATTTGCTGGGACTAGTAGAAGATCAACTGGAAAAGAAACATGGTGGGATACTATGACATATGACCACTGCAGCAAGATTATGATACACACAGAAATGGAAGAATTCAAAAATTCCAGTGAAAGAGGACTGACTGATAAAAGTAGCGGACTTTGCTGAAATGGGTAAATTAACGATATTGATAAGGGAAAAATCAGTGACAATTTTTTTGGAAACAGAGAAACATTAATACGCTTGTTCCAAGAAAAAGAATATGTTGACTGAAGGTTATGATAGTTAGTATATTTGGAAAAGTATCAGTTGAAGCATTTGAATGGTATTTGTAACTAGATAAGTTATTTCATAGAATTTTATGTATAACTAGAGTATTTACTCAGCATTGTCCTGGATTTTATTTTCGTTTTAAGAACTCACCCAACTTTCTTCTCCAGTACCTGTAACTTTTTCCCATATTTCCCAATGCAATCTGTATTCAGAGTTATTTACATACACAGCTTGGGCTCCTGCAGTAACACACTGACCTCTTCCTGGCTGCTAAGCCTCATCTTCATAGCAACTGGCCTATTCCAGTACCTGTAAATTATCCCCATATTCCCCAATCTAATCTGTATTTGTAGTTGTTATCATACAGAGGTGGGTTCCTGTGGGAATACACTGTCTTCCTTGCTGCTAGGCATCATCTCCATAGCAACCAGCCTATTCCAGTATCAGTAACTTTTCTCCATAGTCTCCAATCCAGTCTGTGTTGTCTGGCGACATTGATGTACTGGCTTTTGATGTTTTTGCTTTCTGATGAATTTGTGCAATGGCTTTACGTTTTTCTGGAAGCATTTTTTGTTTTGAATTTCAACTTTAAGATTCCTCACGTATGGAACCCATACAATCTACTGTGTGAGGTGAGAAGACCTTGTAACTATGTTGTGCATGTCACTTTAATTTTTCTCACATATGCCTCCTGAAAGTTTTCTGGCATCCTTAGTGATGGTAGGCCTCGTCTCCATAGCAACCGGCCTGAGGCCCAAGAGCTCTCGGCTGAGAATTCTAAAGGCTCCTCCGTAAACTGCCAAGCCCAGGATTCCATACAATCTTCATAGCCAGCCAATTATATGAGATCTTCTCGCCTCACTCAGCCAATCATATGAGGTCTTCACCTGCCTGACTCAGATAAACTCACAGACAAACATTGACTTTTATCTAGTAGATCTGTGTTAGGAAAGCTGTAAAGCAATGTACATTTTTTTCTTTAGTATTTTTCTTCGTTTAATACTTATTATGTAATATTTCCTTGTTTACTTTTGCCCATCTTTTTAGTCTGTATTTTGTTGTTTCTTTTTATTTTGTCTGCATGTATTTTGAAAATCTTTAGTAAAACTTACCTGAAAAATAGTGATTCATCAGGATATAATGAGAGTCCTTAGGTTTCATGTTAATTGAATTTACTTCTTAATGTATGGTTTTAATAATACAACAAAGTTTTACATTCATTTGTTTAAAAACTAATGCTTTCAATGCTGGGAGTTTTTTCTTTCCTGAAATGGTAGCTTATTCAAGGATTTCTCTCTTTTTCGAAGTATGCGAACTCCCTTTTTATGAAATATGCCGTTCAAATGTATCGAGAATCAAGTGCTCAGAGTTAGGATGTTGTTTCCACCAAGAAACATGCTACAAGAAAGCTATACCACGTAAGTAACATCCCCTAAACTCAAGCCTGGTTCCTCACATTTACAGAAAAGAGTGGAGATTGTGTGCTGCCCCCACCCCGAAGATAGAGTTGGCCAACAGCTTATGGCCTTCTTTGCCATTTGGAGTGCAGCAACATTTGGGACGCTGCAGAAATGTCACTGAACTCTGCACTGAATGTCTTTGTGTTATGACATTCCTCCTTTAAGTAGGAACAGTGAAAACAAACAAACCTGTAAAGCTGTTTCTAGAAAGCAGTTTTCCTGGCATAGTTACAAGTTGGCTTTGCAGTGACTCCACATAGCCAAAAGGGACGTCATGGCATAGGTCCTCTTCTGTCACAGAAGAACCAGGTGGAAGTTGGGAGGCTAAGGAAGAAAGGGGCACCTATGCTGGAGTGTAGCTATATGGGTGGCAAAAGGAGGGCATTGTTCCACCGTATAAGAATTCCATACATTCACCACGAAATTTTCCTCAAAGTGTCCATCATTGCAGAGAGCGAGGCATTGAAAATCATTCATATTTAGAACTCTTATGTTTGCTGTGTTTACATTTCCTTGGCAACTTTGCCTGCCCCCCTTTCTTTAGATGCCTAAGCTGCATTTCCAAATGTTCAATTGAAGTTTTAAGTTACAGGAAGCTCCCACCTTTTGACACACCGTTATCTGATAATTTGCTCTTTTGATGCTTCCAAATTAAGGACAAGTTCCATTAATTCAATGGGGGTTTCTCTCTTTCATTAGTTCTTGTCTACAGAGGCTCACTTGGAATTGCTTGCATGTGTGCTGCTCGCAGAGTCGAGAGGGGGAAAAAAGGTACTAGGCAAGCTGAGAGACTTTGCAAGCGGCATGCAATTGGTCCCAAGTGAGCCTTCTTTCTTCATGCTCTCTACAATGTAGGTTCTGCTTTTCAACCAGTTCCATTTTCTGACAGTTCTCCAGTCCCTAACCTGTCAGATAAGAGGGGCAGGCCTGTAGTGCAATGCTAGGAATTTGAGAACTGAAGGAAAATTTTTATTGGGGGACAGAACTCTACGGAGACCAATGCCCTCATTTTGCCCCCTCCATGTCTGTGCCTCCCTACCGTAAACTGACTCTGAGATCTACAGAGAAAGGGTGCACTAAAATCAAGTAAAAAATGCAATAAAAATAAGCTTTTTCTGTCTTTCATAGCACATGGAAAAATTCCTTTTTTGAACTAACTCCCCAAATCCTCCACCTAGCAGATCCATTGGCTAGGCTGACTGGGCAATTCTGAGTGTTATAGTCTGAAACAGTCAGTTTTCTTAACGTTGCTTCCTACTGTGTCAGAGAGTGGCAGGATGCAGGTGCATCCTACAAGGTGATGGACTTGAATGAAAGTTATCTCATTCCTTTGTTAGAAATCCTCAGTCCAGAGATGATGCAGTTTAGAATTTACCTGTTGGGGCTCACAAAAAAATGTTATGAGATATCTTCATTTCTCTAATAGAAGTGCTCCTGTCCTAGGCTCAGAGGAGAAGGGGGAATGAAAACAGGACTTGCTCTCTGTACTCTTTATTTACTCTCTTGGAATCTTTTTCCTTTGTGAAATATGGTGCTAAAGAGCTGAAGTGAGGAGCTGGCTGCCAACCTTAGACTTCAAACATACCCTGTGAGGCTTCACACATTGGGGAGTCTTAGGAGCTGTCATTCAAAAAAGTAAATTTTCCAAAGTTTGATACCATTCATCGTTGACAGCTGTTGCTGTTTCAAAGTCAAATGTGTGTGGTAATGAATGGTGAAGTCCCACCACACCATTATATAGAAGTTACCCTTTATAAATGTAGTCCATAATCCACCCTGACAGAGGTTTGAAAAATGTTGTATTTCTGTTTTATTTTTTTAGAATACATGAAAGCATTTGTTACCTTAATAGTGCTCATCTTTATCATCTTCTGTTTATTTATGCTGCAAAGGTAAGATTATACTTTGAATGAATTTGACTAGTGACAGACTGGTCTTCCATGTATTATTACAACAGGATTTATTCCAGCAATAGATCCTGGGAAAATATTGCAAATCATAGAATTTAGGAAAGGAGAACAGGTTTCTTTACCTTGTTAATAATGTTGATTCACTAAAGATGATACAAGTCAAGTTGCGCATGTATACATTGTTGGGAATTCCCAGGGAAAATATGAAAGCTAAAACTGTTAGGAATTACCCTTCTTTTAGTAGAGTAGCAAATAAAACATGCATCAATCTTGTGTTGCTTCTCCAAACTTAAAACTGACTCAAAAATAAACAAGGTAGGCAGTTTCAGGTTATAAACTTAGCAAAAAGTTTATTAATGACTTTTATATTTCCATATGCATGGGGCGCCTACATCTTAACTAACTAATGAAAAGATTAGATAGGGGTAGTAGTCCATTCTTAACTCGCCATCTTCTGGATTGAGAAGCAAAAAATGGCTGAGGAGAAGAAGAGTGGAATGGTAATGAAGGTGAAGATAGAGATAAGCACAGAGATTGAAAAGGGTGGATTTTTATATGATCAATGGCCCTAGAAATTTCCTGGGTCACATGGTTTAGTTACCTGGATATACAAAAGGTATTTATGACTATTCATTATAATGATTAGTGTGATGAACCTGATGGGAGGGGGTCTTGACAACAGAGCCTCCTTGGCAACTGAGAGTGTTTAAGTTGATTGGCTGGTGAAATGGAACCTTGGATAGCCCAGGGGAGGGGCTGGTGGAAAGAGGAAAATAACGGATTTTAACTGTCTAGTGTGTGTTTGAAGAGGAGTGTGATTTGTGGTGTGTTTGGGAGAGGTTGGAGATTTGAAGAACTCTGTGGGAGAGAGAACTGAGAAACTGGGTGTACAAAAGATAGTGAATGAACTGAGAGAGAGAGAGAAGAAGAAGGGTGTGCTGTTTGTAAACATTGAGATACAAAACAAATTTAAGCAACAGTGTTTCAATAAATGTTTGAAGTTCTGTGTTCCTGATAACAGTCTCCCAGAGTCTCATTCTGAATTCTGGAGTGTACACGCTACCAATAATATCATCTTGACCTTAGTGCCAACAGTACCACAGTCTTGGAAAATGTGAATCACTGCTGATTCTTACATCTGAGAGAAGGACAGGTTTAGGGAAGGCAGTAAAAGGGGGAGAGTCCTGAAAGGAAGAAGTCAAAGGGGGGACAAGAGGCTTTATTCGGAGATCTCCCTGGCTGTTCAGTTCTGATCACAAAGAGGTGTCAGGCTGGGCAGGCCCTGAGTGCGAGGCTTGGGAGCGCCTTTCGCACTCGACACTGATGAGCGGTGGTTTTATGTCCGCGTGTTTTACAAAGAGGAAGAGCAAATGAGGATGCTTTAAGTGAGAAAGACAGAAGGTTTTCACATGCAGGAAATTCTGTCCTAGCTAAACCCCAATTGTTCTAGCAGCACCCTATACAATTTAGCACTTGATGCCACTTTACCTGTCATGGCTTCATCCTATGATACATAGTTTTGCGAGGCATTTAGACTTCTCTTCCAGAGAGCTAATCAAACAGCAAATCTCAGGATTCTGTAGAATACAGCTGCGGCTGTTAAAGCAGAATCATAGTGCTATAATTGTATCATATGTAAACAGCCAAAGAGGGCAACCTAGACCTCAGTGACTACTCTCTTGGGCCTAAGATCAATGATGGAGGACCAGCTGTTTCACTAGGAAAGTTTCTCAACATTGTCAGTCTTCTCAGTGGGGAGCTATTGCCAAGGGTTTTCTTGCAACATTTTGAGTACCAGTGATCTAGAATGTCTTCTTTAATGCAGTGTTGTGGAATTCAAAACAAAATCCCACACATACTAAATAATTAAATGTCAATGTAGTTTTTTAACAGGAAGAAAAATGCCAGTGGTAAAAAAAAAGAAAAAAAATGAAGTACAGTCATCATCTGAATCAAGTGAAAGTTCTACTGAATCTCAAGAAGATGAATCTTAACTCTATGTATGTGAAAAGTAAGCATTTCATGTACACTGGCAAATTGAGACCTTCTGTCAATTGTCATTTCCTTTAACTTGCTTAACAAGCAAGAGTTTATTGCTTGTTAAATTGTTATAAGCCACCTTGAGGGCTGCCAATACAATGAAAAGGCAGAACACAGGCATTATTTTTAAATTAAGAGGTGATAAAAATACTTAATCAAATGCACAATTTTATGTTCCTCTAGCCTTTCTCCACTATCTATCTTCAGTACCTCAGGTTATGTTGGCCAAACTAGAATCTCTGGGAATAGAGAGAGTACAATTTGGTTTGGCTTACCTAAGATGTAACGAGCATAGTTTTAAAAATACAAAATTGCTTTGTAGAATTCTATTATAGGGCCTTTCTGCACTACACTATTATAGTGCCAATATTCCACTTTCAACATCCTGTGGAATTCTGAGGTTTGTAGTTTACTGAGGCCAAAGAGTTTTCTGGCTGAGAATTCTAAAGGCTCCTCCTTAAACTGCAAACCCTAGGATTCCATAGGATGTTGAAAGTGAAATCATAATAGCACTATAACAGTTAAAGTAGAAATGACTTTAGAGTGTTTGTAGCAATTCTAGAAGAGCAGAGAAGTAAAAGGAAGCACAGTTCATTATTATTACTTCTGCCTCTCCGCACTATCCCTCCTGTTGCTATGTCTAGCAT